>JAWDJE010000005.1:165307500-165907500 GCA_035047345.1 Bradypodion ventrale | reverse complement strand
ACAATAGAGTAGGACAGGGGTTCTCAATCTTTTCAAGCCATGGGCCAGACCAAACCAGACAGCTGAGTGGTGCCAGACCGTAAATGCTGCCATAAAACATGCCACGGCTGACACAAACACATTTATTACAGCCACAGGTGCATTTACAGCTGTTGTAAACATATCCACTTCCAGTGGCAGAGGTGGTGGCTGTGGCAGCAGTGGTGGCAACATGGGCTACATGAAATGGTGCTGTGGGCTATGTCTGGCCCACAAGCCATAGGTTGAGATCCCCTGGAGTCGGAGTTCCAAATCCCAGGAGACACATAGAATAATCTATACTTGGCATGTTCTGCCATCTCTCCTATAACTTTCTTCCCTGAACTTCACAAATTATCACTCTTCAGACCTTGACAAAATTATCAGAATAATCACACTTAATTTTGCAAAAAAAAAAATACCCATCCCAAGACATCTTTGTGAGGCAAAATCTATACCACACATATGTCCCTCATTTAAGCAATGTATCACAGCCTTGACATTCATTGTGTGAATTAACTAGAGAATGTTTGTGAAGCAGTTATCAATAAGGCTTGTGGGTCATTTTGTTCAAAGCAAAAACCAATATTGAACATGTATCAGCCCAAGGGTCACCTGAAGAAGATCAATAGATCTTGACCTCTCTTTGTATTATTAACATAGGAAGAATATTTATCCATTGCTGTTTCAGAATGCTTCAAGTCATTCAGGGATCCATGTCTTGTTCTCACCAGGAATTATCTGCACCTTGTTTCACTAGAGATCAATACTTCCCATACAGAATTATGTTGACTTGTACAACTGTTGAAAAGAGTGTCTGGCACCCCTGTTTTAAGATATGCACCATGAGCCAATGACTTTTGGAAGACAAGGGGAAACATCAGCATGCTGTGTCATATGACAGGACATGACTTAGTGGCAAGTCTAAGCACAGGGTCCTGGGATCACAGAAAGAAATCTCAAAGCAGTGAATATTGGAGCACCTTGCACTCAGTTCTCTCTGAAAAGATCCTAGCAGAATCTGTCTCTTGAATGGATTAGATTCAAGAAGAGCTTGATAAGTCAAGTTAGCAGCAGGCGGGACCAGGACACTGCTTGGTTTTACAAATGAAAGGAAAACATACTAACAATCAAATGTGGCTTCAGCCATTGAGTATCTTTTTTGGTAGGTCGGTCGGTTGGTTATTTTGCTGTTGTGGAGAATAGCTATCAGTGGCATGCATTTCTGGTTTCTACTTCAGACACCCAGAATTAATTGTTTGTTTGTTTTTTTGTTTCCTCAGTTCATGATCATGGAAAGAAATTGGTACATTAGGATTAATTGTAGTGGACATACTTTGTGACTACCCCTACTCATCTAAAATTTTATGTTGGTCTTTATCATTTATGCATACATGAGTTTTGGAGCACATCGCCTGCTCTTTTGTGAAATAGCTTCCTTTTGTGCCAGCCAACACTTCCCAGCTCACATATTCTTCCTTTCCAGCTTATATATTCCCCATCAGTATTCCAGTAGGGTTAACAGTGACACACACACACACACACACACACACACACACACACACACACACACACGGGACCAAGCAAGGATTTGAATCCAGGTCTCCAGAGTCTTGGCTCAATACTGTATCAGTTTATGCTACACTTTCTCTACTAAATAGCCTGTACCTATTCAAAAGCTAAGTGTTAAATGCCTATTTATCTTCTAACACTACAATGGCAGATTAAATACCAGAATGATCACACCCTTTTGCATTTGGATTACTTGCGCATGCATCACATGAGAAGCCATGCTCTATTTATGGGTGATCAGTGAATTTTTTAAAAAACACTAGGAGCAAAATGCACTATACACAGTTTAAAGAAAGATGCCCATCTGGTGTAGAATCTATTTAGACAAGTTTTTAAAAGGAAGATTTATCAGTTCCAGGAATATCTATTAAGAGAGCTGCATTTTATGGGGCTGTAATTTCAGTTCGCTCTGACCCCAAACTCCCAAGAACAGAAGAAGGCTACTTCAAGCAGCCGTATTGTATCATTTCTCTCTCTCTCTCTCTCTCTCTCTCACTCACTCACTCACTCACTCACTCATATCTTCCCAGAAGAGATTTCAAATTAATTGTGCAGTTTATCTGAATTCTGCTTTCCTGAGAGAGAAGTTGAGACAGCCTGGGGGATTTTATCTTGTTTGTAATGTAAACTCAAATGCAGTTGTGGTGACTGACTTTTAAGACTCAGCAAGCTGGTCAGGAAAATCATTATCATTTTTTATCCCCTGAGCAAACAAGAGGAAGAGGATGTTGGAAGGGATATAATCACTCACTCAAATTCACAGAGAGGTGATCCCTGTTTATTTGAGGTTTATTTGTGTGGCTATTTAATTACACTCATAGTGTCAAGGTGGATATTTAGGATAGGGAAAAACCTATTGCTTCTCTTCATTCTTGCAAAGCAATCGTGCAGAAGATCACTCAGAAATAAGATGCATTGTGTTCCATGGGGCTCACTCCTGGATTAGCTGTGTGTAGGGTTGCAAGTTTCTTCACTGATATAATACAGTTACAGTGATACCTCATACAATGTCCAAACTTGATTCCGCAAGTTTGGACTTTATACGGATTTGGACTTTGTATGAGGCATGCAAAATCCTAGCTGCGATGCCTCATACAACGTCCAAATCCTTGCCGCGATGCCTCATACAACGTCATTTCCATAGATATACATTGTACTATAACAGCACAGACTTCAGGGCAAAGTCAAGGAAACAGGAAACTGACAGAACTTTGAGAAATCATTATCTAAAGGCTAAAAACATTTAAAAAAACATGTCAAACAACCCTGATTGTCCAAGAACCTGAAGAATGCTGCAAAAATCCCAGGAATGCTTCTAAAAATTCTAACAAAAAAATTCAAAAAATTCCAAAATCGTGCTCAAAACCACTCCTAAACATTCTTCACCTCATGCAAAACCCACAAGAGCAATGCACGCATGTGTCCTGCCTTTTATACTGCCCAGGCACAATACAACCTGGGAAAACCCCAATGCCTCAAACAAAGTTGCACGACTTTGTATGAGGCAACTTTTTTCAAGGTGGTGTTGTATGAATCCGATGTTGTATGAAGCGGACTTTGTATGAGGTATTACTGTACTGCCATTTAGATTACTCCCTTGCCCTAATCTTTATTCACTGACTGGTCCCTTCAGCTCTCTACAGGTCCAGTTGCTGTCAGTTGTCAAGGCTACCAGAAATTCTTACTCTTTGCCTTGCTTAATCTCTCTTCCCAGAGTTTGTAAACTTACTTATTGGACTATGCCTCCCGGTATGGCCTCTGGTCATGTGAATTGTGGGAAGTAAAGTCGAGAAAGTAATTTTTCCAACTTCTGATGAAAGTTGACATTATCGGAATGCTTTCACTTCATCCCTCTTTCTGACCCATTACTGTCTCTGTCTCATTCCTATTAAAAGGCGGATATAGGTAAGGAACTCAACCTCCCTTGAATAGGCTGAGGGTTGGAATGCCTAAATGTAAGACCAACATGCTCAAGTGGGGGCTGTTGGCAGACAACAACATGCTGTGTGAATGTTGAGAGATACAGAATCTGGCTGTCTGCAAGATTAATGCCAGAAACAGGCACCAATGAAGACTTATGTTTGGCCAACGACAAATCCAGGGTTTGATCAAAACATGAAGGAAGAAGAAGCTAGGTGTAACATCTCAATTTTACCACTCTATCTCCAGATATAGCTCCTCTTATAACCATCTCTCTTCTTACTTAAAATAGTATTTTCCTTTTATTCCAGACACCTGCTTCCACCCATATGCAGCAGGGATTTTGCTTTATTGTGCTTTCCATTTTTGTCCAGGGTGGAAAATTAGGTATGCAAGCCACACTAGAGCTGGGGCAATCAGTAATTTGCTGTATATACTTGAGTATAAAATGACCTGAATATAATCCAAGGTACCTAATTTTGATCTGAAAACCCAGGAAAACAGATTGACCTGAGTATAAGCCGAGGGTGGGAAATGCAGCAGCTGCTAGTGAGTTTCAATAATCAAAATACAGGAAAATATGGTGCAATTAATTAAATTGTTGGCAAATCTCAATCCGACACTGTCTTCGGACCCTCATGGTCATTGACCCAAGTATAAACTGAGTCCCCTTTTGGGGGCTCATTTTTGGGGCTAAAAACCTCAACTTAAACTTGAGTATATACAGTATCCCTGCCCTCCACAGAGGCAGAAGGGATGAACAAGAGATAAACTCTGACTTTCTGGTAAATCCCTCATGCATTTGCTATAGGATTCAAAAACATTAGGGGAGAGAGGTTAAAGAAAGTTTAGTCTGGCCCATGATCAAACTACACCTGAGAGATAAACAATTATTAGAAGCTGAGCAGTGTTCCAGAGACATTATTCAGGCAGACTTTTATGGCTTTAAAAAAAGTTTAAGGAAGATGGGACTATATCTTGAAGAGCAATCATAAAACTCCTGCTGTAAAAATCATACACTGTCAGCATTTAAGCAATTCCATCGTCTAACCATTATACAGTTCAGCTGAAGTGTTCCACATCTGTAAAATGCTTTGATCAGGTCTTTGTGTAGCTCTGTATTCTCTCAAGTATGCTGACAGAATACCTGATCTGTAGCAATTTAAACATGGGTATGTAACAGACTTCTGTGTGCATGCGTGCATATGTGCACCACAAGAAACCAGAAGCAAAATGGATGTTCACGGTAGGAAAAAGTCAATACAAATTCAGTAGCACTTGCAGCTTAGCAAAGCAATATGTTCCAGAAGAGGATCAGGGGATAAATCAGAACATTTCTATGTTTCTGAAAAGCTGTAGCCAAAAATGTGAGTTTTAAAAGACCCAATATGGTAAAACCTAACAGAAAGGGTTTTTGCAGAGTCTGGTCTCATGATTATATCTTTGTAAACTACATATAGTCATTTAATTTCCTTTATTAATTGATTAGTTGATGGATCAAAATATTAGTATCTATCACAGTAAGAAAAATGAATTGAATAACATTTAGTTATATAAAATAAGATACAGTAGAACCCTGTATATCATTTTTAGTCCATTCCACGGAGTTGATCGCTAAGCGGTTTTTATCATTGTACGATTTTCCCTATGGGAAAATCCGTACAACAATTTTCCCTATGGGAAAAAAACATACAACGATTTTTGGCACTAAGCGGGTTTTCCCATTAGAAAATCATTGTACAGATTTTCCCATAGGAACAATCACTACGTGGAACAGCTTTTCCCCACTCCAAGCCTCATCACTATGCGATTTCATCGCTATATGGGGTGATCACTATACGGGATTCTACTGTATTGTTAAAAAGTGTGTAGTACTAGATCAAATAAGGTTAATATACTGGAGGATGCAATAAGATAAATGCTCAATTCAAAGTTGTTCTGATGAATTTGTCACCTTTACATACAACTCCAACACAAAATAGTGAATGCTCACACCTAAGTGTGATCAAACTCACTATTCTCCTGCTCCTCTAATTATATACTGACTTTAGAAGTAGTTTACATAACCAAACCTTCTTTGTACCTGGTTAGCATTTTAATGGAAGTTTGCATAACCAAACATTCATTGTACCTGGCTAGTATTTTAGTTGAGTATTTTATTGTTCTGCAAATCCTCATGGTTGAGAATGCTTCCAAACCACATTTTACAGGAACAGCATTTGTATTTCATCTGTTGGTTGCTTTTTTGTTGTTGTTGTTGTTTAAAACAGTTCTGCCTTATCTCATCCACGCCCTCTGCTGTTCTTTTGTTACCTTCTAAGAAGGGAGGATGGCGATCTGAAGCTAACCTCTGCTGCTCAAGGAGACTTTCCACGCTGTTTGCAAAGTAGGGTTCCAAACTGTGTGGAGAGCCCCCACAAAGGCTCTCCAGTTCAGAAAGTAGATCTCCATGTATTCAAAGCAATGAGAAATGACTGGAGTGAGAGGCGGTGCAAATGTGCTCTGTCTCCTCACAGGTTAAGTACGCATTCTGTGGCATGTCTGGCTATGCCAAAGGTGGCCAACCTACATCCCACAGGCTGGACCCAACTTGTGGCACCATTTCATGTGGACTGCCACTGCCCTTGCTGCTATCGGAAGCAGATGCACTTACGACAGCTGTAAAATGCACCTGTGCATGTGTAGATGCTGCCGTAATGCATTTATGACAGCCATGGATGCATTTTACGGCAGCATTTACGGTGGGAGGAACCACTTGACTAGCCTGTGGCATGAAAAGGTTGGGAACCACTGGACTATGCCTCCCCTTTTGATGAGGTATTTTCAATCTCTGTCGCTACCCTTACTTTTCTTCCCTTTGCCATCTTAGATTTCTCCCTCCTCCATCTTCTGTCTCATTCGCTTTCCCTCATTCACTCTCTGCCACTTTAATTCCTCTCTCCCTCTCTTCTTTCTGCCCAGTAGGATTGCCAGAGAAAGAACTGCTTACTATTTCTAGAAGTCAGCTTTGATAGCATTAGGAATTGCACCAAAGTTCACAGTTTCAGGGACTGCGGTGGCTTAGTAGTTAAGATGCTGAACTTTAAGACTGGAAGGTCGGAGTTCAAAACCTGAGTACTGCATGATGAAGTAAGTTCCTGTCTCTATCCCAGATCCTGCCAACCTAGCAGTTCAAAACCAAGAAATTGCAAGTAGATAAATAGGTACCACTTCAGTGGGAAGGTAAACAGTGTTCCATGCACTCCGGTATCTAGGTATGCCTACCACATGTCCACAGAAACATCTGCAGATACAGACAGCGATGAACACCTCCCCCTAGAGTCAGATATGGCTGGCTTTCAAACAAGGGCAACCTTTACCCTGCAGGTTCACCATCATAGCTATCAGAGATAAGGATTAATTGTGCCACTATCAAACATTGTAGTATTTTTAGCAATGCAGAAAGCACTATGGCAGTACCTGATAAATGAAAACTGGCATTTCAACACAGCCTACTTACAACAACACCAAAAGAGGGGGGGGGGGTGAGGGGAACAGAAAGAGAGAACATAACCCAGAATAATAATAAAAACATATTCTGATTTAGTGATACTATTATAAAACAATGTGATGCAATGTTAAGGTACATTGTGCTGAGGAAGAAGGAAATAATAATTACGAAGAAGCTTTCCATGGTACTAAATGTGGTGCTGGAAATATTTTTGCTGAGTTGTGCCGCCATCCTGCCCGGGGATAGGTGCCTAGTTGTTCAAGCGCAGATTGTGCTATTCACGTGGTGAGTACTGGAAAGCTATTTCAATCAGTCATCCGACGCAAAAAATAAAAAATAATAAAAAAATCTGTGATTAAGCCCTATTGCCTCAGACATTTGTAATGTAATTTGGGGGTGGATGTAAGCAGTTGTGATGGATGAATTCCCTTTGGCACGATTAGGAATTGGAGTCATCAAAGTGAGCTATTTTCATAAGCTATTAGCTCCCCCCACCCCCCTGAACACAGTTCCAGTGTTCAGACCTTACTGCAGAGAGATGTCAGCAAAATCACAATGCTTCTGAATTATATCCACTCCACCCTGTTGGCAGCCAAACATCCCGTGTACCCCTGCCCTGATTACTCAGTCCCTTCCCACCCAAATGGTCACAGTTGGAGTGGGAAGGTCTTGTTGGACCTTCCCATTCCAATTGTGGTCACCCCTGCTTAATACCAGGATCATTGCAAAGATAGAGCTTCCAGTTCTAGAGATCCATGGTACCTGCATCTCTACTACAAATGTATCTTGGGATAGCGCATTTCCCAGGATACCTGGTATCTAGGATGAAGCTATTGTACTGTTAGGAAGTATCAGAGTGTGTGAACACATTTACATTTTGGGACTACAATGTCTTCTTCCTTGTCTAGGGCAGACGTAAAACTGTCAAAATGAAGCTACCATCTGGTGAATTCATTCCATAGTTCCTTTCTCACCCTAGGTGAGAACAAGGTTGCTGTTGCCCATGGTACTCCTGATTGTGGTTCAAAAATACCACAATCTTCAAGTAGGCTCTTTCTGTGTGCCCTGGAGACTGCAACCTAGGGCAGTGATGGCAAACCTTGGCACTCCAGATGTTTTTAGACTTCAATTCCCAGAAGCCCAAGTCAGCATTCCTGATGATCAGGGCTTCTGGGAATTGAAGATCTAGAACACCTGGAGTGGCAAGGTTCACCACCGTGGACCTAGGGTATACCTCAAGAAGGAATTGTTGGATCTTTGGGTACAACAATACAGAGTGCTCCAGGATTTGGCTATCTCCCCAATGCTGTTTAACATCTTTGCAAGGCCATTGGGGGGAGGTCATCAGGAGATTTGAAGTGCATTTTCATCAGTATGCTGATGATACACAACTCTACATCTCCTTTTTCACCTCAGCAGATGATGTTGTCCAGACCTTGGAGCATTACCTGGAGTCAGTTATGGAGTGGATGGAGGAGAACAGGCTGAAGCTGAATCCAAACAAGATGGAGGTCATGCTGAGATGTCTGTTTAAGGCTGGGAGAATCTCCCTCAAATTGAGAGGCACTTCTCTCCCATTGAAGGAGGGTGTGCCTAATCTTGGGGTTCATCTGAACCCATGCCTCTCTATGGAACAGGAGGTGGCTTCGGTGGTCAACTCTGCATTTTACCAACTACACTGCATCACCCAGCTTCTCCCATCACTAGGCAGGAATTCTCTGTTAAAGTTGACCTATGTGCTGGTAATCTCCAAGATTTACTACAGCAGTGGTGGCGAACCTATGGCACATGTACCAGAGGGGGCACACAGAGCCCTTTTTGTAGGCAGCACACTGTCTCCCCAGGTTCACCAATGTTGTACTATAGTAAGACTCTCTATGTGGTGCTGCCCTTGAGCCTGTTGCAGAAGCTTCATGGGTACAAAATGCAGTGACCTGACTTATCTCAGATATTGGTCATTTTGATCATATAACCCCAGTCTTGACTGATCTGCATTGGTTGCCCATGGCATTCTGTGCCAGGTTTAAGATGTTGGTAATAATTTACAAAGCCCTTAACAGTTTAGGGTCACATTATCTGCAGGAAGGCCTATTCCTGGGAAATTCTATCCAGAGCACACAAATAATGAAATTATGGGTGCCACTACCTAAATAGGTGAAAAAAGATCTTCTATTGAGAATACAAATTTTTTGCACACACCCGCCCCCCGGTATGAAATTCCTTTCCCCTTTAGTTCAGAACAGCCCCTACTCAACTTGTCTTCCATAAAATACTAAAGACCTTTTTATTTACGAAAGCATTTCCCAACTAAATTTTTACAGTGGATAATGACTATGGGGAGCAATCATCAATTTGATGTAATTGAATCTCAGATTTAACTCCTATTACACTGGTGCTGTAAGATTGGTATTATTTACTGGGGAGTTATTGTTGTTATATTGTGTTGTGTCTGTTTTATATTATTTAAATGTATTGTCGGTTGTTTGTATTGCTGTAAACCATCTAGAGCAGTGATGGCCAACCTTGGCACTCTAGGTGTTCTTGGATTTCAAGTCCCAGAAGCCCAAGTCAGCACTCCTGCTGATCAGGGCTTCTGGGAATTGAAATCCAAAAACACCTGGAGTGCCAAGGTTAGCCATCACAGGCACAGAGCAATGTTTTACACTAGTTATGGCACATTATAAATCAAATAAATAAATAAATAAATTACACATGTTGATCGTGAGCATCTTGTTTCAATCAGAGATGGAGAAGATTGCTTTTTAGGCTTGCTGCTCCAAGAACACCGAGGCCAACATGGCTACTGGCATTGGTAGCCATGAATTGCTGAAAAGTGTAATCCAAAGAAGTAACATTTCCCATCTCTGGCAGCATGACATATTACTACTTTTGTTGACTACAGATCTTCAGTGACAAAGACTCACCCCTCTTCAGAACAAAAATCCACTGGAATCAGCCATGTTTATCTTGGGAGAATAATATGTATAGTGGGGAGGACATGGATAGAGGAGGATTATACCGTATGCTAATAATCCATTAGACAAGCTAATGCCAGTTAAATGTGCTAATCCGTTTATTTTTTCCCTCCATTGTGCTCTCTTATCGCAGTTGCCAGTGGCCTTCCATGCACACTGCTTAAGCCAAATCTGTATGTTAATTATGGAATTTACCTGTAATTTGGGTTTTAATCAGCCAGTCCTTACACAGGCAAGATGTCAATGATGGCAATTCAGGGGAGGACTTCAAGATCTGACCTATTTCCTTTTTCCTTCTCATCTATGAAAAGTTGGGTGCCTTTGGCAACAGGTGTGGATCACTAATCCCTTTTCATGATTTGCCCTGAGAAGACAATGTGAAGATGGAGAAAGGACACCTTTATGTACTTTTCCCAGTCAGAGCCCTGGGTGGAGTTTCACACCCAAAGTCTTCTGACTAGTATAAAATAAAGCAATCTTGTTCTGCTGAGTACTCTGCCATATTTTTCTCTGTACAGTAAAACCCCGACTTACAAATGCCCCGAGTTACATAAAATTCAATTTACATAATGATTCAGTGCTAAAACCATGTCCAGGTTTACATAAATGTCCAGATTTACATAAATTTACATAATATGATTTCCTATGGGTTTGTTTTGAGTTACATAAAAATTCATTTTCCCTATGGGTTTGCTTCAAGTTATGTTAAAATTCATTTCCTATGGGTTTGCTTTGATTTACATAAAAATATTTTTTCCTATGGGTTTGCTTTGAGTTACTTAAAAAACCGATTTAAGCAAAAGCCTACAGAACAGACTTTTTGTGTAAGTAGGGATTTTACTGTAGCTCTTTTTCAAGCTCCCTTTTTTCTTAAGAACTTGCTCTGGAATCTCATTTTGTTACATAACCTATTATTAAGTAGGGAAATGCCATCAGGTGACACAGGCCTACAAGAAAAAAAATTGTTTGTGCCTAGGATTTTAGAACTGATTTTAGCTTATAATTGGGTTGCTGAATCCAAATATGAAATCAGTTTTTCTCTAACTGCTCTACTTTTTTAGATCAGTGTTTTTTAACTTGCAGTTCTATGCGAAATGTGCAGTTCTAACTCCATTTTGTGCAGTTCTAAATCACATATACAAGGATTGGTTCCTGTATATTTGCCCTATTGACATTTGATGAATGAGGCTGAGTGAAAAGCCTGGACTTCATTTGTTGTAGTTGTCGGAAATTTTCTAGGCAAACGCAAAGCTGAAAACTATCTTGAAATGGTAAACGAGATGCTTAACAGTTTCAAATCCCTTGGGTGTAACATGAGTATTAAGGTTGCACTATTTACACAGCCACTTAGACCGTTTTCCCGAAAATTTAGGAGACACCAGTGAGGAACAAGGTGAAAGATTTCACCAGGATATTGAAACTATGGAGGACCGCTACCAAGGAAGATGGGATGCGCACATGATGGCAGATTACTGCTGGAGTTTAAAAAGAGACTGTTCCAAAATACAATCAAGAATGTCACAGAAAAGAAGCTTCCAAAGTGTTCAGTGACTAGTTGGTTTCATCAATGATTTTTTCCCTCTATCTTTGTATATAATAATATTTGTATACTATAATAATAAAAATTCAATGTTTAGTTTTTTTATTTGTTCCATGGATTTAACTTAAGATAGTGTAATGTATATTTCACTAAAATGTTATAATTTAGACATTTGAGCTCCTAGGCAAAAAACAATGCCATATTTGAATTCAGGTGATCAAATTCATATGAAATCAGCTCAAAAAACCCCGGCACCAAAGCAACTATTGGCCTGTGTGATTCATGCAGCATTTCTTGCTCTCTTGGCTCAAGGCAAAATTTCAGAATAATTTTATGTTTGGTTAAAAAGAAATCTGACCTATTTTGGGAATCATTACAAAATAAGAAGGTGTAATGATGAAGGGAAATGCTTGTCAGCCTCAATGGCAATTTTGACATTAAACTTTGTGGTAAGTCATGATTCCATGTTCAAACCTCTTTGCCCTCTTCAACCTTTTCCATTACAGTACATCACTCCCACCTGTAATGTAAAATGTGTGGTATTCATTCATGTCTGCAATAACTCACTGGATAAACATGTGTGTCATTCTGTGTGGTGTGATGTATAATGTTAATTGCTGGAGCACATTGAATTATATATATATATATATATATATATATATATATATATATATATATATATATATATATATATATATATATATATATATATATATATATATATATATATATATATATATATATATATATATATATATATATATATATATATATATATATATATATATATATTGCAGTAGAGCTCTAAATGCTCGTATAAAATGCTAGGCAATTCAGCATTAGGAGATCTGTAGAAAATAAGGAGTAAAGAATGGTGTGTCATTTTTCTTTTCTTTTTCAAAAAAGAGATATTATGGGAGTCACCATCCAGTTAGCATAGCGTGCTTTAACTGATGGTGCTAGGGACTGGATACAAAATGACCAAATGTTCTTCTTTGTAGCATATAGTCTCTGAATGACTAACAGAACAATCCTCCAGTGGGATGTTTTATTGACTGGTTTGATTCTGATTTGATCTCCCCTGATTTTTTTTTAATTTTTAAATTTTTATTAATTTTTCAAAATATATAACATACATTTAAAACATAGTAACAACATTCAAAAAAAATAAAACGAATCATCAAAATACAATAAGGAAAAAACTATATATATAGAATTAAAAAAAGCAAAAAAATACATGTACATAGAAAAAGAGAAAAAAGGCAAAGAAAAACTATCATAACCTTATTTTCTATTTCAATATGAAATATTCTTACTTACACACTATACTTTTATCTTATTATTAAACGTTGTCTTCCATATCTAGTCCACATTTTTCAACTCTACTTTAATATCCATACTTTACTTTTATTAAACTCATCTATCTTGCCATGATCTATTGTATTTCCATTTTAAAGTTTACAACTGTTTTTTCCCCAAAAACATAACACACTCATCACATTACATACAGAATCACCCTGTGCTATATACATTGTCCTGGAGGATGTGGGAATTCCCATTAATTTCTATTGTGCCCAAAATTTCATTTGGTCTGGTGTCAATTTATTTATTCCATCTCTCGTCAGTGAATAATCAACAAATTTTCGCCATATATTCCAAAATCTGTTTTCTTTTATTATACCTTTTTTGAGATTTAGCTCCCATGTTAATTTTTCATTCAATGCGAGATCCCACATCTGCTTATACCACTCCTCCACCTTTAACATTAAATCATTTTTCCAATTTTTTGCAATACACATTCTAGCTATTACCAGCATCATGGACAACAATTCTTTCTTATCATTGTCTAAATTCATATTATCTACATCCGTCAGCAAAATAGTATTTGGCCCCAATTTGAGACGCATTCCCATAATTTTGTCAATCTCATTCTCGATTTTTGCCCCAAAATTTTCTACCACCTTGCATTCATACCACATATGAACATATGTACCCAGTGTATTTTTGCATCTCCAACACATTTTATTATTCTTTTTATCTATCTGATGTAATCTCATAACATTTTAAAATTATGTTCCTTTACCCTGACCGACAAGGATCTCATAATTCTTTTTCTCCATTTATTTTGCCATTCCTTTTCTGTTATCTTCATATTCAAATCTTGTTCCCATGTATTTCTTAATATTTCTTGTGGATTGATTTCTGTATTTATTATTTTATAAATTTTACTGACCATTCCTTTAATTCCAATTTCCTTCCTCCTTATCTTCCACACTAGTTCTTCAAATTCTGTCCTGTGTCTTTCCAGATTCTCCCTCATATATTTATTATTCCACTTGTTCACCATCGCTATCTGGAACCAATTCAACTTCATCTGGGTATATAACTCTCGTTTCATCCCATTATCTCTGCAGACTCGTATCCAATCTTTCAGCAGGAAAACCCCATTCATCAACAATTTCTCTCATCTCATTACCCATTCTTATTGGAAACTTTTTCAGATCTTCTATTTCAATTATCGGTGAAATATTTGGGACCAATTTCATTTTAACTTTCTTCCATACACCCAACATTGACCTCAGCATTCTATTTTTAACTGGTGTTTTCCATGTTTCCTTATCTAAAAAAAGGCTCTTACCCACTTCCTTTAATTCCTTCATTTCAATTTCCTCCCAAATAACCGGCTCCTTTGTTAAAATCTTAACTACGTTCTTTATATGAAATGCTTTATAGTAATTCTTTATGTTAAGAATTCCTAAGCCCCCTTCTTTTTGAGATAAATACCACATTCTCTTTGAAATTCTAGGTCTACATCCCCCGTTACAATAGTTATCTAATAATTTTTGAAATTCCTTAATTTCTTTGTCTGTCAGTTGAATTGGTAAGGCATCAAACAGAAAATTTAATTTTGGTAGTAACAACCTTTTAGTCAATGCTATTCTGCCGAACCAAGACAACCTTAGTTTTTGATATTGCAAAATTTTATCTTTTAATTCTTTCTTTTGTTTATCATAATTTAGTCTTTTCAGATCATCCAGCTTATTGGAGATGTTTATCCCTAGGTATTTCAAACTCTCTTTGATCTGCAATTTAAATTCGTCCCTTATTTTCTCTTGCTCTTCTTTTTCAATATTATTTAAAATCATTTCAGATTTATCCCAGTTTACCTTCAGGCCTGTTATTTGTTCAAATTCCTTTAAATGTTTTTGAATACATTCCATAGTTCTTCTGGGATATTTCATGATTATCAAAGTATCATCCGCATATAGTCTAATTTTATTTTCCATTATTCCTTCTATACTTTTATCTTCCCTTATTGTATTTGCTAATATTTCCATCGCCATAATAAATAATATTGGTGATAAGGGACACCCTTGCCTTGTCCCAGCCTCTAATCTCACTTCCTCTGTAAGACCATCGTTAACCCTAATATTAGCATATCCTTGTTGATATAATTGTTCTATTGTTTTTATAAACCTATCACCAAATCCATAACTTCTAATTATCTCGTTAATTGTTATCCATTGCAAGGAATCGAATGTTTTAAAAATATCTAGGGATAATAATCCAACTTTCTCCTTATTTTGTCTTGCAACATCAATCAAATCTATAACTCACCTTACTAAATCTGCCATATGCCTACCTTTCACAAACCCGGCCTGATCTTTATTTATATATTTATCCATAAAACTGTTTAATCTATTCGCCAATATTGCCGTAAAAATCTTGGCATCCTGATTTATCAAGGAAATGGGCCTATATGATTCTACCTTTTCTGGGTCTTTTCCTGGTTAACACAATTATTGTTCTGTACCATGATGGTGGTATCTGCTCCCCATTGAGTATAGCATTATACAATTTTAACAATTTTGGAATTACTATGTCCTTAAACTCTTTATAAAATTCTGCAGGTAGTCCATCTTCTCCCGGTGATTTATCTGCTTTCAACTTATTTATTACTTCTTGTATCTCTTTTTCAGTTATTAGTTCTTCCATTTTTTGTTTATGTTCCTGACTTATTTTATTTTTAACTTGCATTCCCAATTTATCTTTCAATTTATCTATATTTACCTTCTTTTTAGCATATAAATCTTGGTAAAATTCTCTAACCACCTTACATTTATCTTTGATCTTATTATGTCTTAAACCTTCCTTATCTACTAAAGTCCCAATTTCTCTTCTGCTTCTTTTTTCCTTGGCCACTCTTGCTAAGAGTTTTGAATTTTTGTTACTATATTCGAAATATTCCCTTTTTAAATATGCCAAATCTCTTTTCACCTTTTCAATATCTTTTCCTATTAATTCCTTCTTTAAACCCTGCATTCTTTCATAAACCTTTCTATCCTTAGTTATTGCGTGTTTCTCCTGCAGCGTTTTTATCTCTTTTTCAATTTCTTCTTGCTTACTTTTTAACTGTTTATTTTTAATGTTTGCCAGCCTAATACTTTCACCTCTAAAAATTGCTTTCATTGTATCCCATACAATACCAAATCTAACATCCCCTGTATCATTCCACTTCCAATTTTCTTCCCATTTTTCTACCATTTGATCTTTACACTTTTTGTCTCTAAACAGTCTAGCATTGTATCTCCAATTTTTCCTAATCTTCATGGCGTCTATTTTCATTTCCAACAATACTTTTGCATGATCAGACTCTTTAAAAATTCCTATTTCTATATCTTCTAAAATTCTTATCAAATTATCCGTAACAAAAATATAATCTATTCTGGAATACGTATTGTAGACTTGCGAGAAAAATGTATAAGCCTTTTCCAGTCCTTTAAGATCCCTCCATGAATCCTTCAACCCCAAAGATTTCAACCAGTTATTTAACACATACATTTTGTTTCCACCCACACATCTTGTTATATTTGTACTATCTATATTTGATCTTATTAAATTAAAATCTCCCGCTACAATCATTTTTATTGTTTTTTCTTTTTCCAATATTCGGTACACCTTATCTAAAAAATTATTTTGATGTTCGTTTGGCACATACAGATTCACCAACGTTATTTCCTCCTCATCTATTTTCCCCTTTACTATCAGATATCTACCTTCTGGGTCTGAAATACTTTTTACCATCTCGAATCCCAATCTGTTTGATATCAGAGTTGCAACCCCTCTAGCCTTTGAAGTACCATATGCTTTTTCATAAACCTGAGTCCATCCTAAAAATAGCTTATTGGTATCTTCCGATTTCTGATGGGTTTCCTGCAGAAAGATTATATCCGGTCTATCTTTTCTGAGTGCTGCTTCTAATCTCCTTCTCTTCACTTGACAACCAGTACCTTTCACATTCCATGTTATTACTTTTATATTCCTCATCTATTATTTTCCTGCCATAATTTTTTGCATTTCCCACTTCCTCCTGCGGACATGTGATTAACATATAACACTTCCTTTCCCTTAAACAAAAAAGAAAAAGAAAAAAGAAAAGAACAACTAAAAAAAACACACTAAACATTCTACTACTAACCCTCCCCATTTTTTCTTCAAATAGCCTCTGAAATACAAAGGGGGGAGGGGGGAGGTGCGACAAACTGTGGGAGCTCCAGGGAAGTCTGAACCTAATCTCCGCCCAGAACAATTCCTCCTTCAGCTCCTTTAGGCATATTCTCATTTCCGTTGCTCTCCCGCCTTTTATATCCACCAGATATAATCAGTTCTTCCTTCAAATCAAACCACTCTTTAGTTCCTGCTTCCAGTAACTTTGCATCTACCATTACATCCAAGACATTAGGACCTTCACTTATCAAATAGCGTCTTCCCAGATAGAAAAAGCTTAATTGTCGTGGGAATTTCCAATTGTATCTTATTCCTTTATCCTGAAGTCGCTTTGTGATTGGTTTCATCGATTGTCTCCAAAAGCGGTCCTCAATTGGAATGTCATTGTACACTTCAATATCATGGCCTTCCACTTTTAACACCTCTGCTCCTTTTTCCTGTATAAGTGCCATTAAATGCAGTTTATCTGACACGTTGGCAAATTTTAACAAAACATTCCTTGACCCAGTTTTACCCCTTCTTGAACCCAACCTAAATACATTTACAACATCCTGCAGTGTGAAACCATCTTCCATAATTTCATCAAGCCATTTCACTATTCTTTCTTTTAATTTATCTGGTGAGTTCTCTGGCAGTTTTCGGATTATGACATTTGCTCGTCTTAAATGTTCTTCTACGTTTTCCAATCTCTTTTCATGATCTCCAACCTTATTTTCTCTTTCTTTTTCTCTCTTTCTCAAATCCATAACCTCCTCCCTGATCGTTGCCTGTTCTTTTTTAATAACTTCCTGTTCTTTTTTAAGATTGTCTTGTCCTTTTTTAAAACCATCAATTCCCTTCAGAATATCTGCCAGCATGTCTTGCATGTCTTGTTTTCGTTCTTGTTTATCTTGAGCCAACATATTCCCAATTTTGTATTCCAAATTATCCACTTTCTCATTAAATCTTTCAAATTCAGATTTAGGTCCCTTCATTGCCAATGTTGTTGGTGTTGTTGCTGTAGCTGTGGTTACAATCGTTCTCGGTGTTGTCCCTGCCGTCGCCGCTGTAGTTGTTACAGTTGTTGTAGCGGTTGTTGCTGTTGTTACTTTTGCTGTTGTTATTACAATTGTTTTTACTGTGGTTGGTGCAACCATAGTTGGAGATATTATTATCTTCTGTTGCTGTTGCTGCTGTAATTGTTGTGCTATCTTCTTCACTGTCTCTTGCTCCTCCAAATCTTTCATCTCTTGTTGCGTTGTTTTCTTCATCTCGTCCTCCTCCTCCTCCAACCTTGTAAGCCTTCTAAAACTCCTATCCGAAGAGGTTGGTCTTTCCACTCTTATCCAAGCCAATTTCTTCTCCTTCTCTCTCCCTCTCCCCTGCCGTTTCATCCAAATATGTTTCCAATTACTTGATTTCAACAATTTACATAAACAATTTATTATTTAAATTCACCTTATATATTGACTTCAACCAATATTTTCCAAATACTGTATTGGACCTTTATCCTCCCTCCCCCTCCCCCTCTATCAAATATATGTATGTGTACTTACATGCGCATATACACACACATATACAGATATATGTCCACCAAGGTCCTGATCAATATAGAGTTGGTAAATAAAGTCAGTAATCCCAATTTAAACCAGATTGATTTCCCTCTTAAGTATTAAATTTTTTTTAAGTGTTTGAATATTTTACCCCCGGATAAACAAAAAAAAGGGAAAAGGAAAAAAGGAAAAAGGGGAAGGGAAGGGGGGAAAAAAGAAAAAAAGACAGTACAAAAAAAGGGAAAAAATAGAAAAAGAAAAAGAAAAAGTGCTCCTACAAAAAATATTAAAAAATAATAATAATAAAAGAAAAAATCACAACATGGAGGTAAAAGGGAAAAAAATCCTCAATAATTGTCCCACGAAAAGAGGGAAAAGAGAGCTAATATTCTGTTTCTCTTCCAACAACTGACTTTATATTCCTGCTGCAGCTTACAAACACTGTCCAACTTAAAAAATTGAAAACAAAAACCAAAGACGAGGTCAAACTTCTGCTCTCCAAAGTTCAAAGGAAACAGCACTTTGTCTCTCGCTGCGCTTTTCAGGGCCCCAACACCTTCTTATTCCTCTTTATGCCTCGGAAAAAAATATGCAAGGCAAAACCTGATTCAGATCTTCAAAAATCCAACTTCTTCTTCTTTCTCTCTCTTTCTTTAAAACCCAAAATCCAAAGTCCAAAGCTCACACAACAACAAAAAGGGGAAAGAAAAAAAGAAAGAAACAAACGTTCCAGTGTTGTCCCTCGTTACTTGGCCCTTAGCTTATCAGCGCTCCACCGGCAAGAAAGAAAAAAAAAGTCCAGCCTTAATACTTCACTTTTCTTCTCCTTTCCCTTTTCTTTCCCCGTCTATTTTAAAAAATTTGCTCACCGTCAGGGCTTCTCGGCTTCTCCGCTTAGCAATTTTCCGGCACCGCTAGGCTCCACACGGCTCCGAACGAAGGGGCCGGCAAGGCCGAGCGAGGCTCGCTTCAGCTTCCCCCTTTCAAATCCCCGCCGGACTTACCCTTTTGAGTCCGATCGTCCGCTTGTCTGTTTGCCTGTATTTTATCGAGTTTTGCCTGCAAGCCGATCGCTACACCGTTTTCTAAGCCGTCCGTTCTTCAGCTAAGAACACTGGTACATCGTCGCCATTATGGGCCGCCCATCCCCCCGCTCTCTCCGAGATCGAAACTCACGTTTTTCTCTTTTTCTCAGCGCAACTTTAGACCATCAGAAATAATTTCCACAACTATGTTTTCTTATAAATGTTCTAATCCATTTTTTTTCAAATCTCAGGAACTATTTTCACTTTTAAGAGTCACTTTCATTTCCCTCCTTTCTGAGCGGAAGAAAGTTCGCTCCTCTCAGCTCTCCATCTTGACACGCCCCCCATCTCCCCTGATTTAGTTTGAGTTCTAGCCCACTTTTTCCAAGAAACAAGGATGGAAGGTGGTTGACAGTATAGGTAGAAAAAAAGAAAAAGAAAAACTAAAGAGTTGATCTTATGACACCAGAACGACTAACAAATTTATTTCCACAGAAGTTTTCATGGATTGCATTTTACTTCCTTAGACACATGGAGGACACAGGATTATATTCACAAAGTACCTGGTGGAGAGGTAGGGGCTAAATGGATTGGTAAAAAGAGTGACTATTACATTGGTAGTGTGCATTTAAAAAGACAGTAACACTATTGTATTGGTCATCTCCCCACTTCCGCACCTCAGTCCCTACCATTCTACTATGTATTACATGTAGATACTATAAATCTGAGGCTGATCTCATGCTAACTATGTCTGAGGATATTATTATTATTATTATTATTATTATTATTATTATTATTATTATTATTATTATTATTATTATTATTATTATTATTATTATTATTATTATTATTATTATTATTATATGCAGCCTTACTCACAAAGCGACTCTGGGAGACTAGCAGAGATACAAATATCACATTACAATTACAAGGTACCACATTATCATAATACAAAAACATTTTAAAAGATCCCAATTACAATTACAAAACATCAAATTATCATGATACAAAACACTTCAAAAAAATACATGGAAAACATAGTAAACTCAGTCCCACCAGCATGCCTCAGCTACAATGATCAACCTGAGCTACCATGCTTACCTTGCTGGAGCTCTGATGCCCAGCTACTGCTTCAATGCTTTGTTTTCTGCCAACAGTCTGGACTAGAAATTCTGTGAGTCCAAGAGCCTACTACAAAAACTGAGGAAATGCATCAGCCTGGCTTGTCTGTTTACTGCAAGGAAAGACTACTCAGGGGAGATCTGTTGACTCAAAGGAAGACCTCCCTTCAACACCCAGTGTTCCTAGGGTTGCCATAATTCTCTCCTGCCAACCCGGGACAGCCACGTGATGTCATTGCATTCTTCAAATTGTGCATGCATCGGATGGAGCTGTCAGGGCTCGAAGAACCCATGAAATCCCCATCTAGTGCAGACAGCCTTCATCTGTCTAAAATAAACTGTAGTCAAGTGGGTTTTCCCCATGTGATTCATCTGCTGCCTCTGAGGCCACCGGACGCTTGCCTCATCCCTTTCCAGTCAGCCTGGCTGGAGAAGGGCAGAAACACCTGTGAGAGGGAGGCAGGCAACTTTAACAGAACTTTGCCTCTGCTGCCTCTGAGGCCACCGGATGCTTGCCTCATTCTGGAGGGAGTGGTAGCATCTGCACCATCTCCTCACAGCAACGAGGGGACCTGTTTGTGCTCACTAACACCTGACGTTGGGGCACAGAGAGCAGAGCTTTTTCCCCAGTCTGCTGAGAGCGTGGAACTTTGGGCTCTGTGGGAACCATAAGGACACAACCTTTATGGGATTGTGATAATTGTGCTGAATTTTTTGATTATTTGTATATTGAATTTTGTAATGCATATTGATTCTGTGCTGTGCTACTTTGTTAGTTGGAATTTTTGTGGTATATTTTAGGATGCTATTGTTTATAACTAGTCTTTTTGCATTGATTGTATATTTAATTCTGCAGTTGTTGATTTGTAATTGTATACTATTGTGTTTTGTGTGTTTATATTGTTTTCTCTTGTTATATTGTATTTAATTTACTTGTTGTAAGCCGCCCTGAGTTGGCCCTGGCTAAGTAGGGCGGGATATAAATCGAATAAATGAAATGAATGAAATGAAATGAACTATGTCCCAGGGAAAGTCCGGAGGTGGCAGCGGCGGCGTTCTTACGGCCAGCTGGGCTGCTATGCTGTTGCTCCTTCCCTCAGCCAGGCTGGCTGAGGGAGAGTCTGGTAGAGGTGACTGTAATCACAAAAACTCACATAAAAGTAAACATATCAGTCTTTTCAAGTATCATAGCACTCGGATTTTCAGTTTTAGCTATCTAAACTTAAATAGTCTAACATGGCTGCCTTGCCAAAAGAACAAAGTAGCTATGTTAGATTACTTCCATTAAAAACTGCATTGTCTGAAAACCTATTTCTGCCACATAAAGCTGATGATATCATCAGATAGGATTATTTTTTGGAAATTAAATATTTCTTATTTCTGCCCAGAGATTCCCATGGGTCCAATGTAATTCTTTTTATTGTCAAGAACCTGTGAAGGCTGTGGTATTGAAAGACAAAGTCTTCATTACTACATAATCCCACTATAGGTAAAGTTGCCCCAGTGGGAACTTTCAATAATTAAAAATTTAAATTAATTCTGTAATTAAAAACTTTATTCTCTCATCTCACAGTCCCCATGGGTTCTTGACAATGAAAAGAAATTAGACAGGACCTATGTGAGCCTTGGGACAGAAGTAGGAGATGTTTAATGACTGATGGCATGATCAGCCTTAAATGGTGTAACCTACACAAACAGGATTTCAGCAATTATAAATTTCAAAACATAATTAAATCAGTTTGTCATAAAAACAGAATAGGTTAAAAACCATTTTCAGACTTCTCAGTTAAAATTATAATAACTCACAATTATTATAATTATAATATCTCACAATATAAATGTGCAGCACATCTTCAATAGCCCCTATATTTAGAGTCAGCTTATCACAGAAGACCCGCCTAAAGGCAGGGAGGTAACTACAGTCTCTCAGGAACATGTTTCAACTTCTGGGAGTAGTCCTTCATTTAACCAATGCTTTGAAAAGTTATTTTTTAGGACAACAACTTCAGCCTAGATGCTATTTGGGGGCTCTGGGAACCACAGTCCAAAAATTAACCTTTCCAAACTCTGAAATTTTAGATGGCATGGTAAAGAATGGAGAGACCTACCCTCCATGAATTTATCTTTCAAAAATGCACCCCAATCTTGTAGTGAGGATCTTGATTCCTGGTGTTAAATAATAGGTTACAACAAAAGGCTTCCTCACCTTTGTCTCTCCTGGAGAGCCACAAATCCTCCACTTAAGCTCTAAACTCTGACTTCATGCTCTCCAGATCTGTCTCTTTAGCACCAACCACACAGTCATTGGCTAGGCTTTCTGGCCAACTCATGTGGAGTAATGAGGTTGGGGGAAACCATTCAAACCTCTTGAAAATTCTCTCTTAATAGCTCTTTATCAATGAGAAGTGAAAATATATGTTTTTCTGCTGTTGACATTAGGCAATGTGAGAGCCAGACACTGCACATCAGCCTCTATGCAGGCTTGCGTTGTGTAGTCTTATGTTTATTTTTATTTTGCTCTATGGTTGAAGAAAAATGTGCTGTGCATACAACAGAATGTCTGGACTCCATGTTACTTTATGTACCTACACAGAACAGGGAGGGTCCCATTCTCAGCCAAGTGAGCTGATGTACTGGCAGATTCTGGCCATACCGTTAGGTAGAGTTAGGCATCTGTTTCAAGTACAAGATTGGGTCTGTCATAAAAAGGCACTAATTTGTTTCTTATTTACTATGTTACTATTGTGTTTAGATGCCAGGTATGGAGAAGGAGAGTTCAGTCCAGAACTTGAAAAAGTTATACAGTGAAACCTTGGATAATGAAGGGTTTGGGTAGCAAAAAAAACCCTCATATAGTGAAAGGAAATCAAATGTGAATGGCATCCTCTGATAACAAACAAAAAATCAGATTTTTTTTCCTCGTTTTCAATGTATTCTTAAGGGAAATCGCGTTTCAGTTAACGAATTTTCATTTCAAATGCATTCAAATGCATTAAATGGGGAATCGCATTTAATACGTTCCTATGGGAAATTTGTTTTAAGAACAATTTTGCTGTACAAAATAACTCTGAGAACACATTGATTTTATTATCCGAGATTCCACTGTATTTTGGGGACTCTGGGAATTGTAGTCCTAGCTCTGCATTTTTCCTTGCATGCCAAAATAATTTGGTTATATTTATTTTACTTATTTTATTTATTTTTCTGATTTCTATTGCTGCTCAACTCCAAAGACTCTAGGCAGCTCACAGAAAATAAAACCAATCAAATTTTAAAAAGCAATAAAAACTCCATTAAAACTGCTTTGGGTACTGTGCCACTTGACTTGGAGCAGGTCAGGGCAGCCCTTTCTCCTCTGCATCAGGTGGCAGATGGTAGCAGGCTGCCTCTGTGAATTGGTAAGTGTAATCAAAGCACCAGCCTATTGAATTCCCAGTCTTTCACATTCTAACATCTCTTTCCATCCTCCGCAGCTTCATTAGTTATCATCCAAAGTGGTGAACTAGGCAAAGAAAGTGTGCCTTCAGCAAGGCATTTTTAGAAAAGAAAAATAAGAATATTTTCAGATTTAAATCAACACTGAACTCAACAGAATTAATCTGTCTTTAGTCTGGCAAATGGGCTGGAAGGACCTATTTGTATTTCTGGCGAGCATGGGTTGCAGACGAACCTCTCTGTGAGACTTAGAAAAACCTGTCCTTGAGACTCAATGAAAAAGCGGGATTCTTTTTAGTTACAGTGGTACCTCACTTAAAGAGCATAATGCATTCCACAGGATTGCTCTTTAAGCGAGTTGCTCTTTAAGCGAAACGTATTTCCCCATAAGAATGCATTGAAAACCAAATATTCTGTTCTGGACCTCAGAAAAAAGCCCAGAACCCATAAATTTTTGGTTCAAAATTCTTTATAAAGTGTACTTTAACAGCATAAATAGTGTGCAGGGACATGTTAAATCAAACAATAACATTTCAAACATAAAACTTCAACTTTTAAAACATCATACACCAAGACTAAAGTTTAAAAAAAGAGTATTTTACAGAGTACCTGTTCAATGCAGCATGGGAGAAGATGTACTCCAGGCTTTCTCAACCAGTGGCCAGACCCGCCCCCAAAACTCCCAGCCAGAGGCCAGAGGCAAGGTTGCTCCCTGGACTTAAAGCAGCAGCAGTGCTTTTTTGAGGTGTTTTAAACAGCCTCCACCAAGTCCCAAGGCGGTGGGAGCCGTGTCCAACCTAGATCGCTTTTCTCATCTCTGCCTTTGCAGGCGCACCCCCCCAATAACGGACACAGACAACATTGAAAGTGGATAACAGCAAAGGGCCACATTTATTGATTCAATGCCCTAGTCCGAATTATAAATTTGTATTGGTAAAACGACCAATCATAATTCCTAAGGCAAGCAGGCCGAAGTAACACTGGTAAGGTACCACCCCAAAATTGCCAACGGCAATTGGTTACAATGTATCAATTTGTATCAATTTGTTTGTCAACAACAAACAAATTGTTGACCGTAGTCAATAACTAACTCATGACCCCACCCTCTGACGCGTATCCGTGAAATCACAGGGGTGATGCATGCTGGTTAGCAATCACCATCACCCCATCGCCTGGTTCGTCGTTGACCGGACAACGTTTAACTAATTTATTCCTGTCTAGTGTTGTCCAGTCAATTGCGAACCTGCCGGATACTTGTGGGTCATACTGTTTACCTTACCAGTGCTACCCGCCCATGTGACCAAAGTCAACAGTAGTAATGGAGAAAGACCCCTATATCAAACCATAGCCACAGTGTGGGGTGGGCAAAAAAGCCAGGACCCGAAGCCAATATGGGTCCCAACCAAAAATTCCCACCCGGCCCCGAAGCGACCATAATCACACTGTTAACTAGGGAGGGGGTGGAGGGGAAAAACTTCTCCGCTCCGTCGCTGAGGCAAAATGGCAGCACGGCTGCCTCGTGGCCACCCCTTTTATCAAGGCGGTGGCCACGCCCCTAACTACCCAGATTCTCTGTCCTGTGGGGGGGGGGCCGCAAAGGGCGCGGCGGCCATTTTGGCGCCGCGCTTGCATTGCAGGCGCACCCCCCCAATAACGGACACAGACAACATTGAAAGTGGATAACAGCAAAGGGCCACATTTATTGATTCAATGCCCTAGTCCGAATTATAAATTTGTATTGGTAAAACGACCAATCATAATTCCTAAGGCAAGCAGGCCGAAGTAACACTGGTAAGGTACCACCCCAAAATTGCCAACGGCAATTGGTTACAATGTATCAATTTGTATCAATTTGTTTGTCAACAACAAACAAATTGTTGACCGTAGTCAATAACTAACTCATGACCCCACCCTCTGACGCGTATCCGTGAAATCACAGGGGTGATGCATGCTGGTTAGCAATCACCATCACCCCATCGCCTGGTTCGTCGTTGACCGGACAACGTTTAACTAATTTATTCCTGTCTAGTGTTGTCCAGTCAATTGCGAACCTGCCGGATACTTGTGGGTCATACTGTTTACCTTACCAGTGCTACCCGCCACACGGAGGGGCTTCACAGAAGACCTGACGCCCCCCCCCAGACCGTCAGCTCGGTCAACAGGCCTGCTCGCCAGTCACCCAACAGGAGGTCCATACCTCCTCGCGACAGATGGACCCCATCCCCTGCATAGAGGTCATAATTTTGCAGACTAATATCGGGGTGATGACTAACCCGTCCCCAAGCCCTGGTGGTAAGAAACCGCGCCACCGCCTTGTTGACCGCGCGCCTCGCGCGGTCAAGCGCAAGGAGGTTAACGCCCCCTCTGTAAGAGTGGCGCGGAACAATGTCCGACCAAACCAGGGTTGTGGCAGGCCAGACATAGTGCAAGTAGGCGAGTTCCTCGCAAATCGCATGCTTGAGCGATAAGCCGGTGACCTGGCCCAAATCATTGCCCCCCAGGTGGATAATTAGAATGTCAGGCGGGTCAGCCCCCAGGCCAGAAAAAAGGAAAGGCCTCAGCTCCTGCCATAACATCCCAGGCTTACCATGCCATGCGAGACTGGCGTGGTCACCCAGTCCCAGTCGGGGTCCCCACTCTGTCGCCGCAGCGTAACGCGCTGCCCTGTGCACATAGCTGTGGCCCACCAGCCATACTGTCACCGGTGTAATACGACACCCAGGGTCTGCAATAAAATTGAGAAAAAAGGAAGGTAAGGTGACTGAATTGGTACTCATGGCGGGAGTGGGCGCACATAAAACTGAAAACACTGTGAGCCCCACCTCCCCATGCTGCGTATGTCAGCCCCCGAGTACCCAAAAGCAGCTGCTGTAGAGGCTGCACCAATACGGAACGAATGTGTGCCATAACGGGCACCTGAAAAACCCACCCTGGTGAGGGCTATGGCTGTCACCTTCCAAAACTGAAATTTAGTAAGGGGAGACCCATCTTGGTGACAGAAAAACGGGCCGTGGTGCCTGCCACGCAGTGCCAGGTACTCCTGTAGGGCACCAACCGGACAGATGTCTGCCAAAGAACACCGTAGCAGTCTTACTCCACTGCCTACGCCGTGCTGATCTGTTTTTGAGGAGCGAATCCTCAACTGGGCCCAGTCTTTGGCAACGTAGACATCTCCGAGTTCCAGTGCCCTACCACTTGCATCCGCCTTAGACAGCATCACGAGTTCGCTGACGCGGAGCGCTCCAAAAAATGCCACCGTTGTGGCTGCATGAAAAAGGGCTGCCTCATAATGATCAAAACAGAGGCCTGGCCAGCCCCGGGCCAACTGGGTAAGAACCCCTGGGGAAATAGGGTGCCGGTCGTCCGGGCAACGCCCGCGCTCGCGCACCCACCCCTCCAAAACGTGTCTCACACGGAAGTCAGAGGTGGTATCCACATGACCCCCTACTTTGGCCATAAAAGCCAACGCCGAGAGCTTGGATGCTATGGTGCGAGGTGCAAGGCCCTGTGCATGGAGGTGGACCATGAACCGCAGTACATGGTCCACCAGAATAGGCCAGGTCTCTGGCAAGTGAAATTGAGTGGCAAAAGCCCTATATGAACTGAGTGCTTGTTGATACGCCTTACGCGTGCGTGGCGCTAGTGAAAGGCCAATCGCCCGGTTCACCTCTCCTTGCCAATAGTCCACATCTCGTCCGGGAGTGGCGAGGGAAATTCCTCCGCATCCGGGGCCAAGGCGCGGAACCGGGAGATCTGCAGGCGGGACAAAGCATCAGCAATATCATTATTAACCCCTGGGACATGCCTGGCCCTGAACAAGACATTGAGGCGCAGGCAGCGCAGCACAAAATGGCGCACTAGATCCATAACCCTGGGCGATTTAGAAGTCTGTGCATTGACAATGTGTACCACAGCAGCATTGTCGCACCAAAAATGCACTACCGAATTAGCCCACTGTTCGCCCCATAGCATCAAAGCCCCCAGAATGGGAAAAAATTCCAGGTATGTGAGATCCCGCAGGCGACCTGTGCCTGCCCATGCCGGTGGCCACCCACCATAGGCCCACTTCCCATTGAAGTACATCCCATAACCCAGGGATCCTGAGGCATCAGACTGGATCTGGAAATTGGGGGAAGCCAGGAGGTCCGACCTCCAAAATGAGACCCCGTTAAACTCCCTCAGGAATTGCAACCAGACGAACATGTCTGCCCTGATACCCCGGGTGAGCCTAACTCTGTGGTGGGGCCTGGATAACCCTGCCATGGCGTCGCATAAGCGCCGGGCAAAAGCCCTGCCCGGTGCGACCACCCTGCAGGCAAAATTAAGGTGCCCATGTAGCACCTGGAGTTCCCTCAGGGATGCCTTACGCTTGGCCAGCAATTCCGAGATAAGGGTCACTATCCTGGACACCTTATCGCCCGGCAACCTAGAAGCCTGCTCTACTGTGTCAATCTCAACCCCCAGGAATACTAACTTGGTCGATGGGCCCTCGGTCTTTTCGGGCGCTAAAGGGACACCAAGTTCCTGCATTAGCGTCTGAAATGTATTGAGGAGACGTGCACACGTGTCCCAGCCCCGTTCACCCCCGAATAAAAAGTCATCCAGGTAATGGGCTACAGACCGGGACCCTGACCTGCGGACAAAAGCCCACTCTAGGAAAGTACTAAAACGCTCGAAGGCCGAGCATGATATGGAGCAGCCAAAAGGCATGGCCTTATCAAAATAATATTCCCCTTTAAATTTAAAACCCAGCAATTCAAAGTCACCCGGGTGCACTGGCAAGAGGCGAAAAGCTGACTTAATGTCGCACTTGGCCAGCAAGGCACCCGGGCCACACGAGCGCACCATGCGCAGCGCATGGTCGAACGATGTATACCTGACCGAACAAAGGTCATCAGGTATAGCATCGTTGACCGATCTGCCGGCTGGGTAGGACAAATGATGAATAAGGCGAAACTCACCTAGGGACTTTTTGGGAACCAAACCCAATGGTGAAACCTTAAGGTTGGGAAAAGGGGGTGCAGGAAAAGGTCCAGCGACCCTGCCCGCGTCTAATTCCTTTTTAATGCTGGCCGCAGCCACCTCCTCCCTTCCTCTGAGGGATAACAGGTTGGGAGCATCCTGAGGTGATCTAACACCCATAAAAGGGATACGAAATCCCTGCTTAAAACCGTGAATGAGATACTCTCTGTCCTCCCCCTTTGGGTACGATGCGAGCCAGCGCTCCAGCATGTCCACCTTAATTGGGGAGAGTGCCTTTTGGAGAACTAGTTCTCTCCGTGGCAGCCTTGCCAGCCCACTGTCCACCCCTCCCTCTGCCTCGCGCCCCCCCAGGCTTGGGACAAGCCGAGGCTGCGTGGGGACCAGAACACGTGGGACACTCATGCTTATACCTGCAGTTCTTTCGATTGCAGGAACCATTTGACGAGAAAGTCCAGCACAGCAGGCGGGCTGGAACCCCCTGCCCCGCCGGTTGGCGGGTAACCTGCGCTGGAGCTGCTCGCTGGACCGCATGTCCACAATGGTATCTATCCCCCGGGGCAGGGCGTGTGGGTGTCATATACAAGAGCCACAGTCTCTGGCAGGGCTCATCCCATCTCATCTCGGGATGGAGGGGAATCCTCATACGGAATTCCTCATCATATGCTAGCCATGAGGGGCCCGGGAAATCTACCATCGCCCTATATATGTTGTCCAAATATTGGACCATGGGAATAGCTAGATCCGGCCGCGCCCTCAAATATACCGCCATATATATCAAATAAGCGGGGAGCCAGTTAGCCCAGGTACGCGGCGGCTTACGGCGGCGTGCCTGCTCCTTGTCCTTCTCATCCTGACCCTCCCTTTCTTCCTTGGTGGGCTCTCTGTTCAGGAGTGAGAAGATATCTACATACTCCCCCCTCCAAATCTTTTCTCTGGTAGCCTGTGCCAAGTGATCGCCCAGTGGCAAGGAATACCCTGCCGTCGGCAAAGCCGAAAAGGGGACAACAGGCCTGGTAAAGGGAGCCGGAGCTAACCCTGCACCCCCAAGACATTACCAGCAGTGTAAGAGCCTAGGCCCACCCCCGTGGGCATGGTGGCAGTCGTTGTCGCCGGGTGGGGCACCAGAGGGGTAGTCCCCGCACCACCCGAGCGAGGCCAAGGCCACTGAAAGGCCCCCCCTATATTGGGAATATGTGTAGATGTACTCGTTTGCACCATATACTCACATGCTGCACCCCCGCGGGCCGCCCCCACCGGGGGTTCTGGCCCACTGGGGGCGTCGGAGCTCACGACCGATGTAGAGCTCATCACCGGGGCTTGACCCGCACCAGGTTGCTGGCTGGGGAGCTGCGAGGCAGTGGCCGTAGCCGCGCCACCCGCCTGCAGCAGCTCAACCCTCCCCGCCGGCTGTTGTCCTGCTGCCGTTAGCGCCTCCAAAGGTACCCCAAAAGGGGCACCTGCCTGACTGGCCCGGGCCAAAGACGCCTCGAGGGCCGCAATACGGGCCAGTAAGGAGTCCACATTAACCATGGGTAAAGAGCCGGCCGGCCCACCTGATCCTTGCATGGGGACAGGTCCCTGCACCCCAGGTGCCGTATATTGCCATTGACTACCGCCGAAGCCCGGGAGGGCTGGTGGATTAACCTGCCAAGGCAGGGAGCCGGGCCACCCCCCAAGGCTAGAGGGCCCCGGGAGAGGCTGCGGCCCAACAGGAATAGGCCCAACCGATTGAGCAGGAGGATGAGCGGTGCCCACCGCTCGCGGGCCGCGGGCCGGAGCTCCCTCCGCGCCCGCACTTTGATCGGGCCAAGGGGCGATAGCCCCCATGCCACTAGCCCCGGCCGGGGATGGCAAAGGTGGCTGCTGGGGAGGCGGCACCGCGGTCCTCCGACCCGGATTACGCCTCCGAACCACCCGAGCTGCATTCGCAGCAGCCTTCTTTTTGGAAGGCATCTCACCGCAGCAGAAAGGGAAGCTAGCTAGTAAACGGAACTAAAAGGCTTCCCGGTAGCACGAACGAGCGACGGAGACGCAGGGGGAAAAACTTCTCCGCTCCGTCGCTGAGGCAAAATGGCAGCACGGCTGCCTCGTGGCCACCCCTTTTATCAAGGCGGTGGCCACGCCCCTAACTACCCAGATTCTCTGTCCTGTGGGGGGGGGCCCGCAAAGGGCGCGGTGGCCATTTTGGCGCCGCGCTTGCAATCTCTCCAACCCAGAGGTTGTCCTTAGGTATCCATAATTATAGCCATTGATACCCTTGTCCTCCATGAACTTGTCTGACAGCTGTCACCACTTCATCTGGCAGGTAGTTCCATAGACCAGTGATCCTCTGGGTGAAAAAGTACTTTCTCTTATTTGTTTGAGAGCTAGTACCCAAAAGTTTCATGGAGTTCCCCCTAGTTCTAGTGTTATGCAATAGGGAAAACAGTTTTTCCTTATCTACTTTGTCCTCACCGTGCATGATTTTATAAACTTCAATCAGGTCACCTCTTAGATGCCGTCGTTCAAGAGTGAAGAGGCCCAACCGTTGCAGCCTCAGATGGTAAGAAAGGTGTTCCAGTCCCCTAATAATTCTGGTTGCCCTCCTCCACACTTTTTCCAGCTCCATAATATCCTTCTGGAGGTATGATGACCAGAACTGTACACAGTATTCCAGATGGGGCTTCACCATACACTTGCTGACTTATTTTCTATACCCTTCCTAATGATCCCTAGCATTGAGTTTGCTTTTTTCACTGCTGAGGCACACTGAGACACAGCTCGTCCACCAGGACACCAAGGTCCCTTGCCTGGTTTGTCACAGAGAGTTCAGAACCCATCAGTTTATAAATGTAATTGGGTTTTTTTGCCCCAACCTGCATCACTCTGCACTTACTAATGTTTAAGCTCATTTGCCGCTGTTTTGCCCACTCCCCCAGTGTCAAGAGATCCCTCTGGAGCTCCTCACAATCTCTCACAGTTTTCACTACCCTGTATAATTTAGTGTCGTCAGCAAATTTGGCTACCTTGCTATTTATTCCTACTTCTAGATCATTTATGAAGAGGTTGAAAAGCAGGAGTCCCAGTACTGAACCTTGGGGGACCCCACTCTTTACTTCCCTCCACTTGGAGAAGTGTCCATTTAGTGCTACCCTCTGTTTCCTGTCCCTTAGCCAGTTGCAGATCCAGGACAAGACCTGTCCCTTTATTCCATGACTGGTAAATTTATTCAAGAGCCTTTGGTACGGGACCTTGTCAAAAGCCTTCTGAAAGTCCAGATAAACAATGTCAACTGGATCCCCCTTATCCACATGCTTGTTGACACTCTCAAAAATTTCCAACAGATTATTGAGGCATAATTTGCCCTTGCAAAAGCCATGTTGGCTCTCCTTTAGCATCGCCTTCTCTTCTATGTGCCTATTAATCCTATCTTTTAGGATGGTTTCCATCACTTTACCTGGGACACATGTCAAACTGACAGGTTGGTAATTTCCTGGATCACCCCTGGATCCTTTTTTGAAAATTGGTGTTACATTCGCTACCTTCCAGTCATCAGGCACAAAACCTGATTTGAGGGAAAGATTATATATTTTGGCTAGGAGATCAGCAATTTCATATTTAAGTTCCCTGAGAACTCATGGATGGATGCCATCTGGTCCTGGTGATTTGTTAGCATTTAGTTTAACAAGACATGCAAGGTCCTCCTCCCTGGTTATTTCTATCTGGCTTAATTCTTCAGTTTCCCTCCCTACAAAGATAGGCTCTATTTTGGGCATGTGGTCTCTCTTCTTCAGTGAATACTGAAGCAAAGAATTCATTGAGTCTCTCTGCAATCTCTGTTTCCTCTTTAATAACCCCTTGCCTTCCAAGGTCCAATGGCCTTCCTAGTTGGGTTCTTACTTCTAATGTACTTAAAGAAGTCTTTGTTACTCAGTCAAGGATTCTTGTACCTCTAGTTGGGTCTTCAACCATCTGTCCCAGGGAACAATCATTTAGCATATCTAGGAACTTTATCTCTTTATCATGTGCTGAACAGCAGTTCACCCAGTCTATGTGAGAGTAATTGAACCCATTATAAACAGGCTTCCCTTCTTGGATGCCTCCTTTACAACATTCTCCAACTGCCAGTCTCCCTCAGGAGTTTGGGTCGGAGGCCGATAGTATATGCCTACTATTAGACCATCCTTGTGGCCTGGTACTCTTACCCACAGAGTTTCTAATGGTGACTCCAAATCACCTAGATATTCCAATTTGTATGATTTTATCACTTCTTTGACATAAAAGGCTACACTTCCTATCCTTCCTGTACAGTTTGTAACCTGGGATAACTGTATCCCATTGGTTATCATCCATCCACCAGGTTTCAGTGATGCCAATAATATCAATATTCTTATCTATTGCTATTTTGTTCCGGAGGCTTCTGGCATTTGCTTACAAGCATTTATATATGATTTTCTGATACAGTCTTTTGAGTCCAGTTGCATTGTTCGACTGCCTCTTGCATCCTTCTGCTAGAGTGCTGGTGACTAGCTCCTTGCTCTGCTCAGTAATTTTTGCATCCTCCTCACTACTCAAGTACAGCTCCTGTCGGCTTTTCCCCAGTTATCAGTTTAAAAGCTGCTCTGCCGCCTTTTTGATGTTGAGTGCCAGCAATCTGGTCCCATCATGGTTCAAGTGCAACCCATCCCTCCTGAACAGATTTGGCTTGTCCCAAAATGTTCTCCAGTTCCTGAAAAATCTAAAGCCCTCCTCTCGACACCATCCCCTCATCCACGCATTGAGGCTTCTGAGCTCTGCCTGGTAGGTCCTGCACAAGGAACAGGCAGCACTTCTGAAAATGCTACCTTGGAATTCCGGGACTTCAATCTTCTTCCTAACAACCTGAATTTGGCTTCCAAGACCGCTTGGCCTTCCCAACATCATTGGTACCAACGTGTACCATGACCACTGGCTCCTTCCCAATTCTCTCTAACAAGCTATCTAGATTTCTCGTGATGTCTGCAACTTTTGCACCTGGCAGGCCAGTCGCCATACGGTTATCATGTGCATCACAAATCCATCTCTCTGTATTTCTAATTACTAAATCACCTAGTACAAGGAGCCTCTCTCCTGCAATCTGTTCATCTACATGCACCCCATCAACCATATTAAGGGAGAGGACTTCAGCTTGTTCCTGTTGTTTATCTTCCTGGATCTCATCAAGTGTGATGAAGGAGAGATCCTCAGGTGGAACCAGTTGTTCCTCTGTGTGTTCCTCATCTGGTGTGATGAGGGAAATAGCCTCAAATTTATTCTGTAATATCAGACTCTCAGAGTGATCCCCTACTCTTCTCCTCCTTTGAGTCACATTCCTCCAAGCATCTCCCTCCTGAGTTAGTGAAGTGCCTTTTTCCTCAGAACTGTGCCCTGTCTCTTCTTTGTCCAGGATAGTCTGCTACGCTCTGTCCAAGAACAGCACAAGCTCCTTAATTTGTTGATGGTTAGATATGCAGGCCTCTTGCTGCCGGACCTTTTCTTCTAGTAATGCAACCAGTTTGCACTTGCTGCAAGTGTAGTTCTCCATGTGCTTTGGCAAGAACACAAACATGGCACAAGTACTGCAGGTAATTACAACTGTTCCCTCAGAATCCATTTTAACAAGTGCAGTATTCTGGGCCAAAAGGAAGGGTGTTCAGTAGTAGGATCATGGGATCCAACTACAGGTGTTGTTTCACATCCACATCAATTTCTGTTTATGAATAATTTGTGGTGGATCATCTATACATGCAAACATCCCCTTGATGGTCTACACAAAGTAGAGCCCACAACTTGTACTACATCTCACAGAGCCACAAATGTAACCCCTAATATTCTTCGGGGGAGCAGCCCCTTTATTTATTTATTTTGAAAGAGATGTGTTGCTCAAAAAATCTTCTTGTATTTCCTGTAGACATGGGGGGATTTTGCTGTGGTTGGCATTGGTAACTCCTGCATCTCTAAAACTTATTCACAATCACTCCTTGGAATGTAGACAAGGAAGTCTTTGGAATTTGAGTTCAGCCCAAATGTTGCAAGTATTCCTTTGATCTATACTCTCCGGACCATCTACAGGAAAGACATGATTTGCTACGGATGCACGGAGACGTGCACATTTGAACAGTGCTTACAGGAAAAAGCAGCTCTTTCAAATGCAGGCAAATCACTGCTCAAACACACTTTAGTCAAAGGAGGGATGTGTTTGTATAACACACACAATTTAAAACATGTCTACATTGGGAACAGGGAGGAAAATCTGGTGGAAACAGTTAAGACATGGGAGTAGAACTTTGAGGGAAAAGATGTCTACAGATGCAGACTTTACATCTGGACACATTTGTGCCAAATGCATGAATATGGCTGATTATTAATTATAAATGTCAGGGAAAGTTTTCTGGGAAAGACCACCACAGATCAGTGGTTAAATATGCTGAAAGTCCCCATGTTTCCAAGCTCTGTGCAAGGACAGCTGGGAACAAAAAAGGTAAAAATATTCAATTCTCTCCTTCATTCATTCATTCATTCATTCATTAAATTATTATCCCACCCCATTTAGTGAAATATGCTACTCTGGGTGGTTTACCATATACACAAGGACAGCATACAGGGACAAAATATGACATCAACAAATTGGCATCATAAATTAAACCAATCGATATCAAATAAATACTGTCAATAACAAAACAACAGAAATATATATTTGTGAGAACATAAAATGAAACTGTTAATCACCATGCAGAATGCTTCATGGAAAGTGCATTCTGAAATTCAACACCACCTCATCTTTTGAAGTGGGCAAAAATGCCAAAGCCTAATGCTTCTCTAAGAAGAACTTTTAAAAACCTAGCAGAAACAGTAGTTTCAGCTGCAGGAGCCAAATTAACATAGTATATTTAGTCCCAAGTACACTTACTTTATCTTCCATTTATAACCAGAGGAAAGAACAAACTTTCCTGCTGTTCTTCCAAGTATAATAGCTAATGAAATGCAAATTATGTCGCCTTTACTCCCCTAGTTTATCTATGGCAGGAGGTAAGAAAAGTTACCTTTTTGGATAGCAACTTTCAAGGCAAAAAATGTTTCCCAACTCTGGTCCAAGCTAAATTAAACATTTCTTTTCCTGACAAACATCCACCACAGCAAACTGAAAACTAAACAGATCAATGTTTTCTAGTTATGCAAATGAAGCAGTTTAGTGTCTTGCACGGAAGACAAAGAAGGAGCCGCAGTGAGGGCTAAACGCAGGTTTATTGGGTGATGATCAGGATGAACATGTGGTAATGGCGGAGGTACATCACATTATATACAGCAGTACAATACATTTGAATCTTGTTGCACGGTAGCTCATTAGCTGCTACCGGCGTGGCGTCGTTCCAAGTCACGCCCATCTTCTGCAGGTAGTGATAGTGCGGGAAAGTTCCCGCGGCTGCCGGTGATTTGGGGAACGTGAACCATGTGAGTTGTACGCTCGCAGCTGCCCTCTATGGGCAGCTTACTCGTGTTCCTTAACAGCTGAGCTACATTGTAATTATGGTCAGGTTACATTCATACATTTCTTAAAGCAGCATTGTACATACATAACACTCCTCCCCCCTAGGATGGGACGAAGTCCCTCAACCATTGTGGCTTGCCGCACGCGCGCCTGGGGCGTGCGGCCGCTTGACTTAACATAGGGGAGCCGGGGGCTCCTGGTTCCGCGGAGTCCCGTCCTGCAAAGGAAAGGGGGGACTCATTAGTGGTTCGGTGGGGACTCTGCGACAACCTTGCATTGGGGGACGGGAATGGAATGAACAGTTGGGACGTGAACCCCTGCCTACCGCTTGAGGAGCTTGGGGCCCCCCAGTACGAATCTCGGGACCGACGAGGAGGCCCCTGTTGCCTGCCTGGGGATTCTAGGGGATGAGGCGGGTGAATTCCCCCCTGCTGGCTGTCTCGTGGGTGTCTGTCTCCGGGGGGCTGGAGCTATGGTGTATTCTAAAACAAAAGGGCTAGGGGGGACTGGAGGTACCAGGGGCTGAACTGAAACCCCTCTTCTCGCTAGGACGGGTGGGGGCCCACTCCGCGACACCCCCCTGGTACTGCAATTCATAATCAAACTCATCCATCTCTTCCAAAGTATCCTCCTCTGTGGCTGAGAACCCAGGGTATGCATTTGTACCCGCGGATGCCGCCGTGTCTCCCCCTTGGGTAACGTGGGTGGGGGAGGACCCTAACGCTGATTCCCCTTCACTGGTGACTCGCCTTCTGAGTTGGTCAGCGTGCCTTCTCCAGAGTAGACCCGAGCTAGTCTCGACCCTATAGGATACTGGCCCCATCTGCTCAATGACCGTCCCTGGTACCCACGCTGGCCCCGAGGCCGCGTAGTTCCTGCAGTGAACCGGGTCCCCTGCCGAAAAACTTTTGTAGCTCTCTACCCCTATATTTATATTTCTCCCTTCATCCTCCACCCTGGATGGATCCATTCGGTCAAACAGCGTTACCGGACGCCTCCTCATGAGGAGTTCGGCTGGCGAAAGTCCTGAGGCTAGGGGGGTTGTCCTGTAGCAGATGAGGAACTGACACAGGTGGAGGTTCAACTCACCGGGACCCATGCGCCGCAGTGCGTCTTTCGTAGTGCGCACTTGGCGCTCTACTTGACCATTTGTGGCGGGGTGAAACGGGGCAGTGGTAATGTGTCTGATGGCGTTTCTCTCGATAAACGTCTTGAACTCCGCAGACGTGAAGGTACTAGCGTTATCGCTAACAAGGACGTCTGGCAGGCCGAAGCAGGTAAAAACCCTGCACAACTGTTTAATGGTCGCCGCAGAGGAGGTGCTGTTCATGGGAATTACTTCCAACCACTTGGAATAGGAGTCGACTATCAGTAGAAACATGGACCCGTGGAAGGGGCCAGCGAAGTCGACATGTATCCGGGACCATGGCCCGCAGGCCGTGTCCCATTCCCTATGGGGTAGCCTGGACTCCTCGGGCCGGGAGCTCTGGCAGCTCTCACACGTACCCACTAAGCGTTCTATGTCCGCGTTTATCTGGGGCCACCAAAAGAAACTCCTGGCCAGAGCCTTGGAGCGCACTATTCCCGGGTGGCTGGTATGCAGCAGCTTCAGTACCTTAGCCCTTAGCTTCTCTGGGATAACTACCCGCTGGCCCCAGAGTAAGCAGCCCCTTTCCAGGGAAAGCTCTACTCTACGCCTGAAAAACGGCTTGAAATGTTCCTCGTGGGGAGTAGTGGGCCACCCTTTCCTAACCCAGGAACTAACTTGGGCCAGCATCTTGTCAGCCTTGAACGCTTTCTCCTGCCTGTCCCCCCACCGCCAAACCGCGTCCTTTTTTAGAAGCGCGTGCAGTGGCTCCGCGACCGATGCCTTCCTAGGCAGGAAGGAGTGATAGAAGTTTAGGAGCCCTAGAAATGACTGCAGCTCCGGCTTCGCGGTGGGACGAGGGGCATTTTTCACGGCCGCAACCTTGGACTCAGAGGGTTTGATTCCACCCGGGGTTATCTTAAAACCGAGAAACTCGACCTCCCTCGCAAAGAACACACATTTGTCCCTTCTCAGTCGAAGTCCCGCCCTCTCGAACACTGAGAGCACCCTGTCTAGCCTCTTTGCTAACTCTAATTCGCTCCCCGCCGTTATCAACACATCGCCAAAATATGGGAGAACGCCTGGAAGCCCCTTTAAAAGGCGTTCCACGAGGGACTGGAAGATCCCGGGGGCCGAATTCACGCCAAACTGAAGGCACGTTACCTTAAATGCCCCCTTGTGCGTCACGATCATTTGCGCAGCTGCAGCAGCCGGGGTTACAGAGAGCTGCTGATATGCCTGCACCAGATCTAGCTTGGCAAAACACCTCCCCCCATGTAACGTGGCCAGTAAGTGGCTGACCACGGGCACCGGATATGCATTTGGCCGAATGGCCTTATTGATCGTACATTTGTAGTCCGCACAAATCCTGACCTCCCCGTTTGACTTAAGGGCCGTAACAATCGGCGTCTCCCACTCCGCCGAATCAACTGGAACCAAAATCCCCTGCCCCACCAATTTGTCCAGTTCCGCCTCGATCTTGTCCTTGAGGGCGAAGGGCACTCTCCTTGGCTTGAGGCAGATGGGCCGGATTTCTGGGTCCAGCTCAAAGGAAACTGGGGGGCCCTTGTACGTCCCGAGCCCCTTCTTGAAAACGTCCGGGTGTGCATTGCACATGTCCCGCATTGGGTCAGTCTCGATGGCGTTAATGCCGGACAGTTCGATTCCCAGGGGAGCAAACCACTGCGTTCCCAAAAGGCAGCACCTCCCCCCCTTGAGGACCACTAGGGGCAGTTTCTCGGAGTAATTCTTGAACTTCACCTTGAAGTTCCCCACCCCCAACACTGGGATCCCATTTCCCTGCACGTCCCGTAAGTGTGACTTCATGGCCCGCAGTTTGGGCCGCGCATCTGGGGGAATGCGCATAAACTCTTTTTGGGACAGGATGGAATAGGATGACCCCGAGTCTATCTCCATCCTCACTGGGAGCCCCTGTAACAGTACCTCTACGAAAAAACGCCGGTGTTCCAGGCCCACGCGGTTCACGCCTTCCTCGCTGTAGTTGGCTGAGACCTTCCTGGTGCCGGCCGGCTTCCGTTGGTGTGTCTGGGGATGGCTCGAAACGCCCTTGTCCTTGGCTCGCCTGCGCCTGCATACTCTGGCGATGTGTCCCTTTCGGCCGCAATTGTGACACTCGGCCTTTCGGAACGGACACCTCGTGCGGTCATGGGACGCCCCACAACCGTCGCAACGGCGGTCTTGCCGTTCGCGGGTCTGTTGCTTCTCCCCGCGTTTCTTTATTCTCTGGACGTCGTCGTCCTCGCTGGAGCAGGAGTCTGCCATCGTGGACGACTCCTCAGACGTCGCTGGTGTGCCGGCGGGCGACTTGGGGGCCCGCCAGGCCGTCTTCGCCGATGTCCGCCGGGCCGCCTGCACTGGTGACTTGGCCCTTTTGGTCGTGGCCCCTCGGGACTTGAACACTCTGACCCCGCTCCTGGCCGCCTCGGCTGCTTGGGTCTCCTGCAGTACCTCGTTGAAAGTGAGGCGATAGTCGCGGGTCATCAATTTCCTCTGGACCTCCTCGTCCCTCAGGCCACACAGCATGCGGTCTCGGAGGGCCATGTCCAGGTCTTCCCACTGGCAGTGCACCGCTGCAAGCCTGAGGGCCGCTGCGTAGGCGGACACGGACTCTCCCGGGCGCTGGTCTCGCCTGTGGAACGCGACCCTGGCCGGGAAAATCGACACGGGGGGCTGGAAATGTTCGCCCAGTAACTCTAGGATGCGGTCGATGGGCACCACGTCCACCTTCCGGGGGGCCACCAGGTTCATCAGGATACGCAGCGTGGCCGGCCCCACCTGGGCCAAAAGTGGGAGCGCATCTTCGCGTCGTCGTCGACGCCCGCAGCTTCCATCGCGTGCCGAAACTGGCACTCGTACAGCTCCCATTGTTCTGGATCGCTGATATCGAACTGGTAAGGCTTGACCTTGGGATTCGCCATCTATCCCATCCTCGTCGCCAATTTAGTGTCTTGCACTGAAGACAAAGAAGGAGCCGCAGTGAGGGCTAAACGCAGGTTTATTGGGTGATGATCAGGATGAACATGTGGTAATGGCGGAGGTACATCACATTATATACAGCAGTACAATACATTTGAATCTTGTTGCCCGGTAGCTCATTGGCTGCTACCGGCATGGCGTCGTTCCAAGTCACGCCCATCTTCTGCAGGTAGTGATAGTGCGGGAAAGTTCCCGCGGCTGCCGGTGATTTGGGGAATGTGAACCATGTGAGTTGTACGCTCGCAGCTGCCCTCTATGGGCAGCTTACTCGCATTCCTTAACAGCTGAGCTACATTGTAGTTATGGTCAGGTTACATTCATACATTTCTTAAAGCAGCATTGTACATACATAACAAGCAGTGAGTTAAACTTTGCTTGTTTGATGCTGAATACAGGATCCTTCCAAAGAGAAGCATGCATAACCCTTGTTGCAAGCACTACAAGATGAAGCATAGTGTGTGGGAAGCCAGACAGAGCTTGGAACATTGCTTTTAAAAAATGAGTTGTTCTCTTTCTAGTTTCTGAAAAACAAACCATTGATGTTACTCCTTGTTGAAAAGGTTGTTCATTATAATACCAGTTGTGCTGCCTGTTAGTTTCCTGTTACTTTACATTATTTTAGTGAGAATAATCTTAAAATAGATAAGAGAATGGCATAGAATATGAAAAAAATCCTTTTTTTCCCAAAAATGCCCTTCAAAAGTAACTTCTGAAAATAATCATAAAATTACTCATTAATAAAGTAACATTTCTGTCCATTACCTTATAACTGAAATGTAATTTTATTATAGTGTAGTAGTGGTGGTGGTGGTGGTGGTAGTAGTAGGAGGAGGAGGAAGTGGCAGCGGTGGCGGCGGTGGCGGCGGTGGCGGCGGTGGCGGCGGTGGCGGTGGAGGTCTCATCCTCATCCTAATTTTAGAACAGAACAGCCCTTATAGATCGAGTCCAGTCCAGAACTCCTGATCTCTGGGTTCTGTAGGCCAAATTCCTAAACCACTGAGCTATCCATCAGTACATATCTCCCAAACTGTCTGTCCATCAGTACATATCTCCCAAACTGACTAGTTACAAACATAGCAGTTTACTTCCATGTTCTGGAGAAAGGAGAATTCTCTTTAACATAGCAATGTGCAAGATGACAACTGTTGCCCATCTGCAACTGTAGGCCAACATGGGGTTATTGTATTTACTACTTACACGTGCTGGTAAATGGCCTTTCTAGTAAGTATTTAGCATCCTGTAGGGAAAAGAAATGGTCACTGTACAGTTGAACACTGTACCAAGAAGAATGAAATGAATAGACAACATTCACAGTAATAAGCCAGCAGTAAAGTCACAGGCTAGATTAAAAGGGTGTTGAATTACACCAGGTGTTCCACTAACTGATCTTTATAAAATATTTATATTAAAAATATTAGAGTTACTCTAGCTTTGCTGAATTAGATTCTTCCTGGATTCCACCAAGAAAGACATTTTAGGAACCTGGTAATGAATACAGCTGATTTCTTCCCTAATGAAGCTGTGTCCTTCGTTGCACTTTAAATACCAATGAAACCCCACCAGTAATGACTGTCCTGTCATTTGTCATTGACAACAGCAGAGGACTTTCAATAGAGCAAAAGGTCTTGACATTTGTCAAATGAACGTAGCCATTACTTTCCCTGAATCAACAACCAATGTTCTGTCTCTCTCCCTCCATCCTCCACTTTCCCCATTCTTAAGCATTTTGCTTTCAAGCTGGGAGCACTAGCAAATATTATGCCTATTAATCATCCCTTGCTCTCCAATCTACCTGACCTGGGGTTTCTGCTCTGGAAACTACCATCCATTCATGATGCAGATATAAATTTTGAACTTCACATTCACAGTCTGTAGACGAAGAAGGTAGGAAATCAAGCCTGTTTTTCCATACTTGACAAATTATTTTTGGTGGGTGGGCTGTTTTTCCATGGAGCATAATCAAACCAAGAAGAACAAGAAGCACTTTGCAAATTTAGCTACACATGGAGACAGCTGGGTGGATAAATCTGTTTGCTGGCAGCACCTTTCTAGATAATACCTAGCTGAACAGATCCTCAGATCCCTATAACTAACTGTACTGTCCCAAAGTACAGTTCCATACTTAGGAGATATTGCAGAAACCCTTCAGCAAAATAATCGTGAAATACAGAACACAGTTCCTAAAGGAACGATAAGAGAATGGATGAGGGTGATATTACTTTCAAATGGATGGATGTCTGCTAACTTTTTGAATGTTGCTATGATGTTGAGGCATGCCTGCCACGTGTCCACAGAAACGTCTTCAGATGCATACAGCTCTAGCTCTTTTGCTGTAAACAGAGATGAGCACTGAACCCTAGAGTCAGATATGACTGGCTTTCAAGCAACGGCAACCTTTACCTTACCCTCTGTTCAATCAACTGATGTTATGTTTCTGATTTAATGATCATTGGGCAAGGAAAAACCTAATATGCATTGTGAGTCTTATTTTAAAAACATGAGCATCTGTAATGATTAAAACATCAGTTTCTTTGCCTTGCAACTCCCTTTATGGGTGAAGCACACCAACTCCATACATGACATTCTTCTTACATTTACAGGCATTGGCATTGGCACTGCACTATTTTCTATTTTAAATTGTGCTTCACTAAACAATAATAATAATAATTGTGTACTGTCAAGTCATTTCTGACAGTTGGGGACCCTTTCCCTGGTTTTCCAGGCAGAGAATATGTAGAAGAAGTTTGCCATTTCCTTCTTCTGGGGGTGTCCTGGAACTGTGCAGCTTGCCCATGACCATACAAGCTGACTCTTTTCACAGGGGGCATTGAACTTTCAACCTCTGGCTCCTAAACCACTGAGCTATCCAGTCAGCTGCTTCAGATGCAAAATTAGCTTCTATGATTGGGAGCTCTTGGAGAAACACTGTAATGATGGCCCTGTCCAGTCATTTAGGAAATGTGTGAATGTCACCTGTGTTGAGAGGATTATACTAGCTCTGTCCCCTCCAACAGCCCTTTCAACATAAAGAAGTAGTTGTATGAAAAGATGGAGACTGCTGCATTATGTAAGCTCTCCATTCTCCCACCCACCCCTAATGCAGGTTCCCATAGACAGAGCACTTTACCCTTTTTAGACTGTTTCTTTTACTTGTTGAATGTCACCATGGAAGGGAGTGTGACTGAGAGTTCACCCTACTCAGTACATTCCTGTAGAGGCTGAACTACTAAGTAGGACTAGTGTCCGAGAGTAGCAGGATCATCATCAGATTTCTCATTCAAAGACCTGTACTAGTGGAGTAGAAAGATATGAAAACCCATCTTAGAGAGAAGAATCAGGAAACTGACAAATATTCAGGAAATTTATCATTCTTTTTGATTTTCTGAATCTTATCATACTGAGATTTACAGCCTTTCCCCACTAATGCTCCCCGCCCCAGCCCAACTTCTTCCCTTTGTTATGCACAGGAAACCATTGAATTCTGCTGAAATGCAGGCCCTTTTCTACAGAGTCCTGAATATGAAAAATGCCAAACTGCACAGGAAATGTACCAATCCTGTGTAGAATGGTGCTGTTGTTTTGTTTCATTTTTTGCTCCAACCCAAGAAAGATATCATTCTGTGGATATATTACAATATCCCTATATAGCTGTAGGAATATTACGTGGGGGTGGGGGGGACATCTGATCAATCACATGAGATTTCCTGCAAGTTTTCTTGGGAATAGGATGGAGGAACCTGTGCAAAAGAATCTCACTGTGGGAAGAAAACTGTGCCGAGGGGGGGGGGGAGGGGGTTCTCTCTGTTTGTTTCTGGGAATGAGAGACTAAGAGAGTTACATTCCTACCAAAGATGATGTTACAACTGATCCATTGAATGAATGGGACCTGTTAGATCAACACATATTTCCCAATGATTCAATAGTTAGAATTTACAACTGGATTTAGCCCACCCATAGCATTACTGTTGACAATTAGCAAGCTGGATTGGGATGGTCTCTTTGATAATTGAGGTTGGGTATATATCTAACCAATATATCTAACCATCCTGGCAATGTTGATGAGAGCTAGTGATTGCTGCAGTAATCTGTAATGTTAAACTGAGTTGAAGTGAGTCAGCCTTCAAGATCTCCCTCAGAATATGGAGCACATGTCAAGGTCTAGATCCCTCCAGACATTGTTGCGCTTGGTGCATTTCACACATTCTATGCCCTTGCAGTGTGACCTCAGTGTGGTCACTTGTGCTCCTTTGAAAGTCCCATGTTTGAAAGCCCTCTATTTGAATTGCCCTCTTTTAGAAAGAGTATTTGGTCAAACTCTGATTCACATTAAGAATGATAAAACACATTCCACAGTATAAGAACACCCATTTGCAATAATACCTTCTAGCTCCAAAAATTACAGTCACACCTTCTTCATTCCCTTATTGCTCCGAAGAGAAAATAGTGGAAGTTGTTGTTAAGAAGATGGGAATGTTCAATAAATATTTTTGAAAGCTTGGTTTGAATATGAAGTCACTCTCCTGCTTTATTTCTTTTCCCTAGACCAAATTTTCCAACAACCTTTGGTTTTTGTTTTGTTCCATGCTTTTGCATTCCAATTGCCTACATTAATAAGCATGTCTTATTTTGATGTATGATCAATTTCCTTTTGGATGCTTGCAGAAAAGCCTCCATCTTCTCCAGCATTGACAGTTGGTGCATTGACTTGAATGATTATGTGGCTAGGTTTTCCACACAGTCTGACTTACATTATTTGGTCAGACCTCGCATTATAGCCCGTAAGTATCTGTGTTGCATCTAGCCAAGTTATCAGTTATTGGATCTGCTCCTTTTGTTCTGTGTTTACCATTCCCAGAGTTGAATATTTTGTAGTTGTCTGATGCAAAATATCTCATTCCAGACCACTTCAGTTTATTGAAACCAAGCATTGCAACGTTTATGGTTCCATTTCTTGCTTTACAAATTCCAGTTAACTTGTCTTACTTCTCACATTCCACATTCCAATTACAATACATGTGTTGTGAAACATCAGACTTTCCAATCACTTCTGTGCATGTCCTTTCAACTTTAATCTAGTTGCAACATTAGTAACAGAGCTATTCCTACGTGTTCTTTGCTCTTCACCAGTAGCTGTTTGGGTGCTTTCTGACTTGGCAATCTCATCTTTCAGCACTATCTCTAGTTTCATTTTGGACTATCTCATCATAGGGTTTTCACAGTAAGGAAATTTCAGCAGGGCTTTTCCATTGCTGCCTTCTGCAACAATGCTAATAAAAGTCATCTTGAATGTCACTGTCATTTCTTTCTCTGCCAGTGCAGCCTAACCTCCAGCTACTGCTGTTGCCGAGTACCTGCCTTGAAGAGCTTGGATGCATCTTAGTCTGGTATTTCAGATGTGACTATTCCACCTTGGAATAGTGACTATTCCAGCACATAATCAAGTTTGGCCTCCTGATGGCATTGTTTCATTTATATACTCAAACCCTTTCACCATGTTATGGTACACATCTAAGAACGGGATGGTCACAGCATAAAAAAAATTAATCACAGCAGCATTGGTGTTGAATAATTACATTCAAACAGGAAAGATGCCAGAAACAGGTATAATGCGGCATGCCCCTAAACACTGAACGACCTTTGATGCAGCATGTCCATAAACACTGAATGACCTTTCCTCATCCTGAACTTGCTTCTGAACAGAGGAAGAAAACAGCTGGGGGGGGGGGGTTGCCAACCTTTTACTGTATCAGAGAGTAAACAAAACAAAACAAAACAAAATTCAAAACTGTTGTGGCACTTTAAAGACTAACTCCTGTATTTTAATGTTAGCTTTCATGGATCAAGGCCACTTCATCAGACATAAGAGTGGGAGTTCATGAAAGTTAACATTAAAATGCAGGCATTAGTCTTTAAGATGCCACAACATTTTTATTGAACCTAGCAGTTCGAAAGCAAGAAATTGCAATGTAGATAAATAAGAATCACTTTGGTGGGAAGGTAACAGTGTTCCGTGCACTCCGGTGCCTAGTCACGCCTGACACATGACCACGGAAATGTCTGCAGAAGCAGACAACACTGGCTCTTTGGCTTTGAAATAGAGATGAGCACTGAGTCAGATACGACTTTACCTTACTCTCTGATATGCTTCCACAGACTAAGACGGCTACCACTTCGGGGGAAAATCAACCTTTTACTGATCATTCCTCCTCTTCTTTAACAGCATCTTAACTGACAAACATTAGATGCCAATAGTTAATTGCAGCATGAGAAGTAACACATGTAGTTCCTTGCAGAGCCAGCAGTAAGGATCATATTTTGAACTGGTCCTGTTATTAGACAGAGTGAGGTAGCCTCCTTAGACATCATTTCTATTTCCCAATGGTTCATTACAAACTCCCCATCCTTTCTTGTCTCACAGAAGAAGTTGTCATGAGTTCCACACATTCTGTTCTGCACCCTCTAAACTTATCTGGTTATCTCAGGTGCGGTGGAGGATCTCACCTCAGTGCCAGCATTTGTCTCAGTGGTTAAGATGTTGAACTTGACAACTGGAAGGTTGGCTGGTCAGCAGTTTGAGACCTGAGTGCTGCATGATGGAGTGAGCTTCTGTCTCTGTCCCAGCTCCTGCCAACCTAGTGGTTCAAAAGTAAGAAATTGCAAGTACAGTAAATAAATAGGGACCACTTTGGTGGGAAGGTAAACAGTGTTCCTTGCACTCCAGTGTCTAGGCATGCCTGCCACATGTCCATGGAAACATCTGCAGACGCAGACAGCGTTGACTATTTGGCTAAAAACCAAGATGAGCACTGAACCCTAGGTCCGGATACAGCTGGATTTCGAGCAAGGGCAACCTTTACCTTTACCAGCTGCCAATACAGTTAACTTTTGCCCAAAGATGAGCTGGTGGCATCTCATCTTTGGGCCTAGGCAGCAAAATATTAGGGGCCAGCATAGATTGGGTGGCAACTGTGTTTCAGAGTAGAGTTGCCATATTTTTATCTGACAAACTTATGTGCCTTTAAAAGAATCTTACAACACAGAATTTAAGTAGGTTACACTTTTTCATGATGATAGGTTAATAATGATGAAAGCTTCACCAGCTTAATTTCTTCCCCACGTGATATGCTGCGAAGTATAGAAACAGAGCCAGTAAGAATCAGAGCTTGCAAAAGTTACTTTTCTGAATGCAGTTCCTGAAATCCCCATGCCACCATGGGCACCAGTAAGAATGGTATCAACCCAACAATGCTCTACATTATATACGCTTGCAGCTGTAATTCTTTCCCTTCCAAGGTAGCTGGAAATATAGAAGTGTTATTCATGGCCGCATTATGATAATAAAATTTAAGAGCCCTCGTTTTGCAAGTATTCAAACACAAGTGAGGATTAAAATAATTCTTTCCGTGTAGAAATACATAATTGAAAGTGCTTAATAGCTATGAAAATTGGATAATTCCAGGCCATGTGGAACAACGTAAGAGGGGGAATGCGTGTTCAAAGGCAATTTAAAACAGCAAAACTTATAATTTCATGGCATTATCTCTCACTCGCAATTTGGTTTAAAGTGCAGCTCTTTCCGCAGGATAGATTTGACGACAGGATGTTGAGCTAATAAAATCTGATGTGCCTTTAACTTCAGGAGAAAGCAGGTTAGTCTCTGTCACTGGGCAGTTCAGCCATCAGCTCATCCAGCAGTGCTGAAGGAAACCTGGTGGACACCTTCAGCAGCAAGATGCTCAAATTGAAATGATGTTATGTGGCAGACTGCAAAAGCAATAGCCTGAGATGGGTTCTCTATGGCCACCTCATTTCAAGGACAGAAAGGGCTATGAACAGTGATGCTAACGTCCCCCTAGGGAGGTCAAAGGCATGAGCAAATATGTCTCTCTTTCCCCTGCAGTTAAATTTTAGTCAGCAGGTTCTGGTGAAAAACAAACTGACATAAAATTGTCAAGTTCTCCCTCATCTCCAGTCCAAAGATTGTGGTATTTTTGAACCACAATCGAGCATACCTACCTTGGGCAATGGCAACCTTGTTGTGCCAGCTAATCTTTCTCACACCAGGTCAGGCAAAAAGAACTGCAGACTGAATTCACCAAAAGGTGGCTTCATTTTGGCAGTTTAAAGTCTCACCTAGACATGGAAGAAGAAGAAGCAGCAGAAGAAGGAGGAGGAGTGGGGGAGAAGAAGAAGATCATCATCATCGTCATCATCATCATCATCACAGACATACACCAGTATCCAGACCAGGCCCTGCCAATAGGTACAGGAGACAAAGCACAGTCCCTCAAATACACTTTAATTTGATATATATTTTTGAATAGTAACTGTGTTAGTCTGTGTTTCAATCATATCAGAGAATAAACGAAATGAAACAAAAACACTGTAGCACTTTGAAGACTATTATATTTTAATGTTTGCTTTCGTGGATCAAGTCCACTTTGTCAGATATGGGAGTGAGACTTTAATTGTTATTTTCTTTGTCTTTTCCAAAGATGAGAAGAAAGGATCTTCTGAAGTTTTCCAAAGTAACTTGTTATGCCTTGGGTTCTGAGACCTGGGAAAGGGTGCTATTTCCTTCCATTTGCTAAAACAAATTTGTAGAGAATGTTACAGTTTTTCTCAACAATGGGATTCCTTTTTCTCCCTCCCTCCCCCCCTTTTTTATTTTTTTTATTTTAAGGAGACGCTGTAACCTTCAGGAGTGTCCAGCAGCAAAACCAATGGTTAAGCTGGCCTGGGGATGCTGGGAGTTGTAATTTAAAACAGGTAATGGCCAAAATCTTCTTGCTCAGTGTAATAAATCATACTAGAGCAGGCCCACTGAATCAATGGGGATTTGCTGAGTCAACTCTTTTACAAGTTCCATTGATTCAAATGGGCCTACTATTAGTGTAGTAAGTTGCAACTAAAGAAGGTCCATTTGAACCAATGGAACTTATAATGGAGTTGATTCACCAAATCCCCATTGATTCAATGGGCATACTTTAGGGTGATTTACCCTAAGCAACAGGATTTTGTCCATTTGGTGTATGAGAACCAAGACACAGGAAAACAGCCAAGGCTGGTTTAACACAGGTTTATTGCATAGTGGTCAGAGGGAACATGAGGTAATGGCGGATGTACAGCTCTATATATATGTTGGTAGTAAAACATTTGAACGTGGCTCCACGATAGCCCATTGGCTATTGTCCGCGTGACGTCATTGCTGGTCACGCCCTTCTTGTCCAGGTGTAGGTAGTGGCGGGAAACTTCCCGCGCTGTGGCACTTTGATGAGTTTGGACCAAGAGAGCTTGGACGCTCGCTGCTGCCAGCTGGTGGTCATTAGCTCGCGTCCTATTACAGGGTTTATATTGATGCAGCTGAAGGTTACATTGTTACCCGTAGGCAAGGTTACATTGGTTAAGATACATTGTTATGACATGTAGAATGGTTACACTGTTAGAACACAACAGTCCAATGTGCCATCATTAATAATAATAATTAATTAATAATGGGGCAAATTTTCCAAGACTGATTTATTTGCAATGCCAGCAAACAGGGTTGCAAAACAATCATTCATTGGAAACTTTGTCGAAAGTTTGTATTTGAATGCAGTAAAAATTATTGGGAACTTCAGGTAGAGAAAGTTTTGGAAAATGAGAGCATCAAAATCCTGTGGGACTTTAAAATCCAAACCGATAAACATCTGACTCACAAGACACAAACTGGTGACAAACAACTGGAGAAAATCACAAAATATTGCGATTTGCAATTTGAAGTTGAGCGTTCATGGAGGAAGAAATTTGTTGTTGTTCCCATAGTGATCAGTTCCCTTAGAGCAGTATTGAGTACATTATATATTTGTATTGTTATATACTGTATATATTGTATGATTATTGTATGAACCGCCCTGAGTCCTGATTGGGCGGCATATAAATGAGAAAATTAAATTAAATTAAATACGTAAAGGTCTCCCTAGATATTTGAAAATTTTGGATTTATTGGACTTGAATATCCTAACTCTACAAAAAAAAACTCTACTAAGAACTACCTATATATTTAGATGCTACCTTAACAGTTCTTGGGTCCTTGGTTAGGTCTTGAACTCTTAATTTTATACCAGTCTTCAACTGTGAATCTAATGATAGATTTTTATTATAATCATAATCATAATAATATATAAGTGCTATCTCTCTGTAAATTTCTACAGCTGACCGGGTTTTGAACCTAATTCTCCTAAATCTTAATATGACACTCTATCTACAATGTTACATTTCCTCTCATTGCTAAGACACTGACTGGAAGGTGGGAGGTCAGCAGTTCGATTCCTGAGAATTGCAGGACGGAATGAGCTCCCGTCTTTGTCCCATCTCCTGCCAACCGAGCAGTTTGAAAGCAAGAAATTTCAAGTAGATAAATAGGGACCACTTCGGTGGGAAGGTAACAGCATTCCGTGTCTAGTCATGCCTGCCACATGACCATGGAAACGTCCACAGAAGCAGACAGCGCTGGCCCGGCTCTTCGGCTTTGAAACAGAGATGAGCACTGAACCTTAGAGTTGGATATGACTGGCTTTCAAGCAAGGGAAACCTTTACCTTTACCTAATAGTTGTGCACCATCAAATTGATTCTGACATATGACAATGTTTTCAGGGTTTTCCAGGTAAAAATTACTCAAAAATGGTTTACCAGCATTTTTTCCCTGAGGCTGATTTGAGCCCATGCAGTTTATCCAAGGCCACACAAACTGGTTGTTCTCTGACAAGACACAGCAGGGAATTGAACTGCCGACCCCTGATGTTCAAGCTCACTGAGCTATCCAGCCAGCTCAGATGTAATTACCTCAGAGATAATCTGGGAGCTCAAAAGCAGGGCATGGTAGTAACAGCCTTCCTTTGTTCTCAGCGTCAGGCACTCAGAGCCATGCTGCTGCCTTTCAGCCATCCATTTAGTTGTCACAGCTGGCATGCCCAGATCAATCTGTGTGTCATGAATTTGTCTGCTCTTTTCTTAAAGAGAACTTTTGGCTATCTTGAGATGGCTAATTCTGTAGGGGAGAGATCCCCCGATTTCCTTTGCTTTGAGTGGTTCACAGTCAGGGCCAGCCCTATTAATGTGCAACTAGAGGTATGCTTGAAGCAGCAGATTCTATGAAGTAGCAATGGGAGCTACCCAGCTATTCCTTCTAAACCCTCTAACCACTCATTCCCCTTCTTGGGGAGCAGAGCTGTCTGTGCCATATAGCCCTGGTGGCCAACCTTGGCACTCCAGCTGTTCTTGGACCTCAATTACCAGAAGCCCAAATCAGCACACCTACTGATCAGGGCTTCTGGGAATTGAAGTCCAAGAACAGTTGAAGTGCCAAGTTTCACCATCACTGAAATATAATCTGTCCTGCTCTCTGGTTGGAGGACCCTAATCCTTTGAAGTAAGTCTGGCCAGGTTATCCTGCTATGGTAATAGAATAGACCATGCTGCCAGTGACTCAATGCCAAATGTCAGGTGGCGGTTAACTAACCCTAAGGGCTAACTACCTTGGGTGCCAAAGTCCGCAGGGTAGGTTGATGGTCCCCATGTGGATTAAATCTCACTTGAATCCATCTTCATGGAGGGGAGCAGCTTCATCAATGCTGGCTTCGGGCTGATGAGGACATTGCATGCCAAAAAGGCTCAGGACCAGAAAGTGACTTGTGAAACTGGATCAGTGGTATGGGTGTCATGCTGCGATGTGGAAGGCAAATGGAAGTCCACTGCATTATAGTGTTTGTTAAATATTGGTCTGGGGGGGTGTTAGCAGAGAGTTGCGGTGAGCTAATGGCAGCAGCAGGTGTGGCAACCTGGTTTCCAATACACAGCCAGACAAGTACTGTATTTTCTGGCGTATAAGACTACTTTTTAACCCCGAAAAATCTGTGCCAAAGTCGGGGGTCGTCTTATAGGACAGGCACTTAACTGCAGCTTGTTTCCCCTTGCTTCATATGTCCGGCGCATATGGTGGGGGGTGCCGCGGCCGAGTCCCTGCTCTGTGCAGGAGTATGAAGCAAGGGGAAGCAAGCTGCACACATCTTCCTGTACCTCGAGGAGGAGAACGTGAGCGTGGATTGGCTCTCCACCAGAACCTGCCCATTCGACTCGGAGGGCTGCGCGTCTTCAGGTTGAGTGTGGGTTAATTTTTATTTGGTGTGCATTGGAAGAGAGGTAGTCTTATATGGCAAGTATATTCCAAACTCTATATTTTAACTGGAAAAGTTGGGGGTCGTCTTATACGCCCAGTCGTCTTATACGCCGGAAAATACGGTAGAGATGGCTTTCAAAGAAAATAATGTTTTACTTCAGCTCACGTATTAATGACTTGAGGTTATAACAGAACTATCACAGATAATGGATAACTTAAGCAGTAAATTCACCCCAACAAAGAAAGTCTCTCAAGGTCAGATAAGGCAAACAAAGAATTGTTGTTGCAGAGCTTCGCTCTGGGTAGGTTTAAAGTTCTAGGATAATAACAGAGCAATATGAAAGCATACACACAGTTCTGCAAAGGTTTGCTTATGGTGAAAAGCTCCTCCAGTGTTTGAAAGCAAAGGAATCAGCTAGCCAGGTTCCAGTCTCTAGCTCTCCAGCATCTTGATTCCAGTGTGCTGAGCTCAGTGCAACTCAGCTGAGGTTTCATGGATCAGGCCTCCTCCGAGGTTTGTTGCAAGCCGGGCAACAAAGATTCAGTTCATCCAGGCAGTTGTTCAAAAAAGACCAAGTAGGTCAGCAGGCACCGTCAGACACCCTGAAGTTGTCAGACAATCCATAGGCTGAGAGAGAGGTAATTTATAGTAGAGTTTCTGCAAAGTCACTCTCTCTTTACATTCACCTGATCACAGCATTCAGGTACACTTAAAGGGACAGGTATCTTATACAATACCATAACCAATACCCTGACAGTGTTCCCAGGACAATTTTCATGACTGAGTGCAATGATGATAGCCAATATTTGGAATTGGATACGGCACTTGAAGAAGAAGAAGGATCACTTTGGAGCAGAAAGTTAGCCATGCTGGTGTGTTTCAAGAACAATGAAAACCAAGACAAAAAGTATGGTGACACCTTTAAAAACATGCACATTTATTTCAGTAATGTGTCACAGCTGAAACAAACCATAAAAGTGTCAGGCATAAACCAACAAACTTGGGAGGCAGCGGACAAAGATCACCCACTTTGGTGCCAAACCATCTCTGCTGCTACCGATCACTTTGAAGGGGAACGCCGCAGACATAAAGAAGCTAAGAGACAAGCACGGAAGTGTCGTCAAACTCAACCACATCCTCCACCATCTATTCAGTGTAATGTGCGTGGCTGCATATTTCATGTCAAGATTGGCTTATTGAGCCACCAGAGACACATCCATCAATGGAGGAAATAATGACTTTCGGGGGGGGGGGAGTATGCTTGGACATGAGTAGATGATGACGACGATGACATAGAGGTGCAGCTGTACTTTTGATTTGATCTGTTATTGGCCTTTCACTGAAGGGAAGTTCCATCTGTCTTTCCAGTTGTGTTGTGTTCATGGAGTGGTGGCAGAATTCTCTTTTACCACAGATATTAGAATTGTTTACATTGGCCCCATATCCTACATGAGAGGTCCCCTGCTTTGGATCCTGCTGAGTACATACATGTGAGCACATCAAAACAGTCACTGATCTTTGCAGGTACACCAGACAACCTGACACCACCCTTATTTGTGATCAATCTCAGAAAAATGTTGCATGAGGCATAAGTAGTTGACAGGTGTAGCATGTCCATTGTAATAGATGATATGCATCATAATTAAAGTCAGAAGGTAAGAAGAGACCTTGAAGAGAAATTATGCAATCAATGACTGTCATTTCCCCTCCTGCTTATAACCATTTATCTGAGTGGCAGCAACAATGGTAGCAACAACAGACTGATGACTGATGACTGATGACTGAAGAAGAAGAAGAAGAAGAAGAAACAGGCAAGCCAACCTTCAACACATGCACTGAATGGCAGTGATTTAGGATAACCAATCAGAATCCAATAATATAGAAAATACATTGGCTCTTCCTTTGAAAGAAAAGCCATAAACTTCAAAAAGGTTTCAGTTTATTTCCCACATGGAAGCAGATTCTTTAAGTGCCTAACTCCCGTGTGGCAAATTGAACAGAGCTGGCCTTTCTCCTGCACAGAAAAGTATTGTGAGCCTTGTTGTGGGCAAGGAAGGGCAAAACTAGCCCGAAATATATGCTGCCTGAGACCTACATAGAAATAATTTTGGGGAGGAGGAACAAAATCTGTCAGTAATACCTATGGATTGTTGACCTGACTAAAGTTGTTACACTTGTACATTTCAAGAAATACTAAGTTTAGGATGCCAGGGGAACCAGAAACACCACAACTAACACCACATAGAGGCCTGGCTCATAGACAGCGAACCTACAGGCGCACCATCTGAGCATTTGTAAATGCAGAGAGATTTCATGATGGGCCAAGTTCATAGTAAAATATAAAAGCTTTCTCTTAGATATAAGGTATGTAATAGCAGGACTGAGGAAAAATTCCAGTGAGATGTTTGAGATTAATTTTAAAAATTCAAAATACTGTAATCAAATTAATGTCAGACTTTTTTAAAAAAATAAAGTTGATTAACTCTTCTAAAGTTAAGCACATATTTAGTTATCAATGTTGTTACATTTTCTTTAAAAGAAATAAGCTATTGCTTCCTTCTTTCTTGAAAGTTGCTAACTTGATTATTTTAGGTGTTTTTAAATGTAGATGTTACAGAATTCTAGCATTTGACCCAAAATACTCCCATCTACCCCAGCAACACTTCAATATCCAGAACAAAGTATAAGGCACAGTATAAGCCAATATTTGAACCATTGGATGTTCCCCCTTCACTGTATCATGAAGTCATACCCCAATACAAATAAATAAAATTAACATGTTACTTTTATGTCATGGCAACAGTGCTATTTATTTCTTTATGACTTCATGAAAGGGAGGTGGAGGTGCTGATTTATAAAAGTGGTATAAGTGACAATATAATTCTATTACAACTGTAATATACAATTAGGTAAAAGTAAAGTTTGCCCTTGCTCAAAAGCCAGTCATATCCAACTCTAGGGTTCAGTGCTCATCTCTGTTTATAGCCAAAGAGTCAGCGCTATCTGCATCTGCAGACATTTCCATGGTCATGTGGCGGGCATGCCTCAACACTGGAGTGCACAGAATGCTGTTTACCTTCCCAACGAAGCGGTACCTATTTATCTATTTGCAATTTCTTGATTGCAAACTGCTAGGTTGGCAGGAGCTCGGACAGAGATGGAAGCTACTCCATCATTCAGCACTCAGGTCTCGACCTACCGACCTTCCAGTCATCAAGTTCAGCATCTTAACCACTAAGCCACTGCAGTCCCTTTATGTAGTACAATTACATATTAGTTATTGGATCAAGGAAAATCACATGAAAGCAATTGCTTGTAGCTAATTATTTTCAAAGTCTGGTACTGTACTGTAATTTGTGACTTTTGGCTAAATATCTTGTTATGTTCCAAATAACAAGAGATTTCTCTAAACACCAAGATTTATCACCTACAGAAGTCACTGTTTTTCATTTAATGTATCAGCCCTTTCCTCACAGTAAAACCTGACCCTTTGTTCCTCAAATATATTTTTGGTGGGGAATTCGTGGTACTCAGCCAGAGAGGAGATGAAAGCTAAGAACACGCAGTAACTAATAAGGAGATTGTATTTCCTTACAAAATAATTTCTCACAAGCTGTGTCAACAGATCTTTAATCAAACAAATGCTCCAAAAAGATCAACATTTTTCTGTTTGCAGGGAGAAAGCACCTGTGGCTTTGCTGTCTTGGGAACCTCATCCATAAGCCAAAAGAGTTGAGTTTTGATCTTTAATGTTGACATCATAAGAATGTTCCCAAAACAGGAAAGCACCCACACCCGTCTCTTCTCACATGTTCATTCTGGGGAGATGGAACTAGTTGAAGGCAATGTGTATTTCACATATACAAATGACTTTATTGCCACAGTGTTCTTTATCAATTATCTGTGGCTTTAAAAGACTTGCAACCTAGCCTTAAACTAGGCAATACCATTAGTATGTTATTAGAATGAGAATTCCCTGCAATGATAAAAGATGTCTGATTGTCCTACTATAAGAATATCTTACTCCACAATTTGCAAATTAGCTTGCTCTCATGTTATGCTTGGCTGTCAAGGTTATATTTGCTAGTCTGATTGCTCAAGCATGAAGCTTTGAAGAATTGCTTGCCTGCAGGAAAATCACTATAAATAACAAAAAACTATGTTTCCATTAAAATCTGTTTTGACTCTAATTTCCTGATATTTCTTTCTACTTTTCAAATCATATCATCCATTACAGTCTTCCTTAGTCTCCTATATACCAAATAAAGATGCCCCCAGGCAAGAACATCCTTGAGAATACCAATCAGGTGGTATAGAAATGCAATAAATAAATAAATAAATAGACAAAAAACATTGTGGCCTTTTTTTCATGGACTAAGTCCACTTTTTCAGTCCCACTTCCTCGGTCTGTGGAAGAGGACTTGGTCCATGAAAGCTCAAATTAAACTATAGCAAGTAGTCACCACAATGTCTTTGTCTACTTTTGTTGTCGTTGTTTTTACTTTCGTTTGTTTATTGAGTACTCAGCATGTTCGGGGCAAAATGCTAATTTACTTGTGAACCTCCCAGAAAGTGCACTAAGAGCTATGGGGTGGTATACAAGTCTAATTGCTATTATTATTCTTGTCTGACACATATGCACAGCCTAACACAGCTACTACTCCCACAAAAAATTGAGAATACAGATCATTTAAACAACAAAAGAAAAGGTTGCCTGACGAAGGTGGCACAACCTCATTGAACTCTGCAGGTCTCCTCCAGGGTAAACAGATGAAGGAATAGGATCCCAGGATGAAAGCACAAATCTCTGGGCAGTATATTTCAATAAGATTAAGACAGCTCTCTTAGCCTTTGTAAAACTCTGGAATGCTTTTAATACTGCCATCTCCAGAAGTCACTTCTTATTTTACAGCAATTTTGCTGTGTCCCATTGACCTACAAAACAAGCCAGGAACCCAACAGTCTGCAAAGCCTTAGAAAAACATCTCCCCATAGGCACTAGCCAGGAGTTACTGGAGTAATGCTGCCACATAATCAGTGAGCAAGAGATCTAAAATGAACTTGACAGATTTGCCTTACTGTACTACTTTTGTTTGACTTCTCTTCTTCAAATGCTACCTGGCATTAAGGGCATGCCAATCTCAGTCTTAGTCATTGACTTGGAAAACATGAGAGTCCTCTGCGATGCCAACGAATAACTAACTGAACAAACCCAGGGCTGTTTTTTATAATCTACAGAAATACGGAAGCTTTTCAGGATCTTCCCACAGCAACCAGCAGGAAAGGTAGCAGGGCACATGGAGTAAAAGCACTTGATGATGTTTTTTAATGGTGTCATTTGCAATGCAACCCCCTCCCTTAGGTTTCACATGTCCCTCTGAATTTAGCTGAAATCCTCTACTCAGGGTTCCTCAAACTTGGCTCTCCAGATGTTCTTGGACTTCAATTCCCAGAAGCCCTGATCAGCAGGAGTGCTGACTTGGGCTTCTGGTAATTGAAGTCCAAAAACACCAGGAGAGCCAAGTTTGAGGAACCCTGCTCTAAGTCAGCGACGGCCAGCCTTGGGACTCCAGGTGTTCTTAGACTTAAATTCCCAGAAGACCAAGTCGGCACTCCCGCTCTTCAAGCCTTCTGGGAATTGAAGTTCAAGAACACCTGGAGTGCCAAGGTTCACCATTACTGCTCTAGGTAGTTAAGAAAGAAAATGGGAATAATGCTTTTTTATGTCTTTTGATTTTTTAATTAATTTTTTAAAAAATTCTTTTTCAAAGCACCCTTTCAGAATTGGCCATGAGATGGAAGCAGAGAGTTTTTCCACATTGTTCACAATGTACTAATACCATGTGCCAATAATGTGTAACTAAAGAGGCCAACAAGCATGCATAGACTAGTGCTTAGTGCACCTTTTTCAAATCTTGGGCATTGGTCTAGGCATGATGCATCTGGATTTGCAGACCCAGGAGCACAGCAACCTGTTGCAGAACTCTTCTTTTAGAAGCCTCATCAGTTTGTTCTACTTATTTCCAACTCTCAAAAATATGGCATCCCCAGTGCCGCAGGATGTGTTGGATGCCGTATATGAGAGTTTTGCAGCCTTCAAAGGTTGCTTCTGAAGTAAACATCCAGTATTGGATGCTTTCATTTCATACTTTCCTTGCAATAAAATGAGGCCCAGGCTTCAACATCAAACCTTTGGAAGGCACTTTGGGGAGGTGACCACAGGCATACCAAATCTGGAGATGTATTCCCCGGTGCAGAAGGGTGGGGAAAGTGTAATTGGTTTTTTCCCCTTTCTGATTGCTGTAGCACTGGATCGGTGAGGGAGATGGAATTATTTTATTTCCAGTTCCCCATTTGCTTTAACCACGACAATCAGTTGGTTTGCTGATATGAATTTAGCTCCTTTCTCCTCCTTCCCCCTTCACACCACTGGGGTTGCAACTACGCAGAATGCTATGATGATTGCTTTCATTTCATGATGTTTCACTAGCTCTGTCAATGGATACATTGCTGGGTTGTCATCATTTGCAGAATCTCAATCAAAGATTTTCCATGAGAAGAAAAATGCATTAGAACAATTGCAGGTTATTTCTGGGGTGTGGTTTTTTTTACATTTTCTATGAAGTTGACACAGAAATATTTGCTGGGCTGCAACTCCTGGTTCTAACATTTCTCTCCATTAGGGCAGAAGGAGAAGGTTAATGGGAGTTGCCGACCAGTGACATCTAGAGGCCTGTCTTACCCCACTCTGTTGGGGCATATATTTGAAACAGGGGTGACATGGATTGAAGCATGGAACTTGCTACCCCTAAACTGATGAGGTTCTGAAGGATCTTAACAATGTGATTCAGTTGACTAATCTAAAATAGGGCGGCAGCTGTTTCAAAAGGACATTGCACAGAATTTTCCATGGTCAACCATAGGGATGATGGTTCGATTGGTTATTAGACTAGGAGTGTATAATTCTTATGGGACTCTTGCTGGTATTATTAAACAAAATTCCAGAAATTCAAAGACAGGATGGGGCCAAAACCTCAAATGGCAGGAATTGCTGGTGAACATGCCAATTTGTATTGATATAACCCTGGAGTTTATGACTTGATTTTTTTTTTAAGGAAAGGCGTATAGCTACCAAAGTTTGCATATATTTGCATATTTACCCCAACATGTGAGAACATGACAAGCACAATTTCCCATTTTTATATATTTTGTATTATGTCTGATGTAACCCTCTAAGTATTTGAATTTTGAGGGAGCTGGCTCCGCTCCCTGCATAGAAACGATGCCCGGGACTCGGCATCAAACATTTGGAAGGGACTTTGGGGAGGAGGCCGCAGACATACCAAAGGGGATTCTGGCATTTTATTCAGCTTTAATCAGTTTAATGAATTTTACACCTAAAGGACTGCGATTGCTGTACCAGTTACCTGTGAATAAAATCTTGCTCGTGGCAAGTGATAATTAATTCTAAAATCTGAGTAGGCTTTGAGTTTCTGAGACCCCTGAGCACGTTTGTATGAAGATTAGACATTGTTTCTACCCTCCCATTTCCCTTTGATGTCAGTTCTTCAAAGATTTTTCAGCTCCCTGCTCAGGCTACATCTCAGCTCTGTTGACAAGGGCTGCTGCTTTGCTGAGCATTCATGCAAGCTTCAGGCATCGTTCAACTTTTATTTAACAAGGGGATGTATCATAAGCAGCTCTGCCAGAATGCAGTCAGTTCTCTTTATAGAGCTGGCACAAGGAGGAGATAGGATCAGACCCTGCAAAGATGCCAGTTGGTAACCTAGGAGGGGAAGATGCTTATCCATGATCTTGAGTACAGTCTTCCCTTACCCTACACAACTGTTTGCATCTTTGAAGGAAATTCTGAGATTTCAGACTCACTTTGAGCTCATTACTCACTGTACACAGTATATGGAACAAACATAGAATTTAGTTGTCGCTCCATTCAACTTGGCTTTTCACCTCCCTTGGCTCATTTTTTTGGTCTCTCACCTCCACTTGGTGCCTCCCTCAGCAAAATGTAATGCCCATCCTGCTCTGCTTGGTGGCCCCCACAATTTAGCATGGGGCTTCCTTAGCTCAACACCCCAGACATATAGCAGACCAGACAGAGATGTTGTCTTTAGTTAGGTAAAGGTAAAGGTTCCCCTTGCTCGAAAGCCAGTCATATCCGACTCTAGGGTTCAGTGCTCATCTCTGTTTCAAAACCAACAAGCCAGCGCTGTCTGCTTCTGCAGACTTTTCCATGGTCATGTGGCAGGCATGACTAGACACCGGAGCGCATGGAACACTGTTTCCTTCCCACCGAAGTGGTCCCTGTTTATCTACTTGCAATTTCTTGCTTTCAAGCTGCTAGGTTGGCAGGAGCTGGGACAAAGACGGGAGCTCATTCCATCCTGCAGTACTCGGGAATTGAACTGCTGACCTTCCGCCTCCCAGTCAACATCTTAGCCACGTGAGCCACTGCAGTCCCATCATTTAGTTACAGAGGGAATGTTTTAGATTGAGAACAGAGGTTCCCCATGGTTTGTTAGTGACCAGCCCAGGGAATCCCCTTCTTCTCCAGACCTTTTGGAGTGAAACTACCCACCCTTGGTAAGGTAAAGGTCTCTCTTGCTTGAAAACCAGTCGTATCCGACTCTAGGGGGCGATGCTCATTTCCATTTACAACCAAAAAGCCAGAGCTGTTTGCATCTACAAATGTTTCTGTGGTCATGTAGCAAGCATGACTAGATACCAGAGTGCACAGAATGCTGTTGTTACCTTCCCACTGAAATGGTACCTATTTATCTACTTACAATTTCTTGCTTTCGATAATGCGAGCGCGGCGCCAAAATGGCCGCCGCGCTCTTTGCGGGGCCCCCCCATCGGACGAAGGCATCCGGGTAGTTAGGGGGCGTGGCCAGCACCCTTATATAAGGGGCGGCCATGAGGCAGCCGAGCTGCCATTTTGCGAAGCGACGGAGCGGAGAAGTTTTTCCTTCTTACCTCTGTCGCTTTTACCCTCACCGGGAAGCCTCTTGGCGCTGATTCTCCTTTTTCGGGTTCCCATCGGCTAGCTGCAATGCCTCAAAGAAGAAGGCGACTGTGAACGCGGCTCGTTCTGCGCGGAGGCGCAATCCGGGTCGGAGGACCGCGGCTGCGCCTCCCCAGCAGCCTCCTATGCCCAAGCCCACCGGGACCGGTGGGATGGGGTTAGTTCCCCCTTGGCCGGAGGCCGGGGGTCCGCGTACGGGCCCAGTAGGCGCCGCGGCCCTCGGCCCGCAAGCGGTGGCCACCACTCCCCTTTGCCTACTTGGTTTAGGTGGCTATGTCAGCGTGGAGGCCCTCCTGGCCCACGTTGCGGCCCTTGAGGCACCCCTGGCCCGGGTTAGTCACCCTGGGGCCCCTTTTGGGGTACAGGTCGATGCATCGTCTGCTGGGCAGCGGCAGGCGACGGGACGGGTCGAGCTGCCTGAGGCACGTGGCCCGGCTTCGGCCACTGCCTCGCAGCTCCCCAATCCACAGGCCGGTGCTTATCAAGCCCCGTCGACGAGCTCTATCGTGGTCGTGAGCTCCGACGCCCCCAGTGGGTCGGAACCCCCGGTGGGGGCGGCCCATCGGGGTGCAGCATGTAAGTATGCGGTCCAAACTAGTGCACCTACACACATGGCCACGTTTGGGGGGGCTTTTCAATGGCCTTGGCCTCGCACGGGTGGTGCGGCGGTTCAGTCGCCGACGCCCCACCCGGTGACTTCAATTATCACCCAGGGCCCCGTGGTGGGGGGTGCTTCTTACCCAGTCGGGAACCTTCTAGGGGTGACCGGGTTAGTCTAGGCTCCTTTACAGATGCCCGCAGTTTCCACCGTACCGGTGCCGGCTTAGCCGACAGCAGGGTATTCCTTGCCACTGGGGAACCATTTGGCCCAGACCCCCAAAGAGAAGATCTGGCGGGGGGAGTATGTGGACATCTTCTCCCTCCTTAACAGAGAGCCCACCAAGGAGGAGAGGGAGGGGCAAGATGAAAAGGATAAGGAGCAGGCGCGTCGTCGCATGCCACCACGTACGTGGGCCAACTGGTTGCCGGCCTACCTCATATACATGGCGGTCTGCCTCAGGGCTCGGCCGGATTTGGCAACTTCGATGGTCCAGTATTTGGACAATATTTACCGGGCGATGGTTGACTTACCGGGCCCGTCGTGGTTGGCTAATGACGAGGAATTCCGTATGCGGATTCCCCTGCACCCCGAGATGAGGGGGATGAGCCCTGCCAGAGGCTGTGGCTTCTGTACATGACCCCCACGCGCCCTGCGCCCGGGGAATGATACCTTTGTGGACATGCGGTCCAGTGAGCGGCCCCAGCACAGACACCCCGCCAGGTGGCGGGGCAGGGGGTTACAGCCCGCCTGCTGTGCTGGACTTTCTATCCAATGGTTCCTGCAACAGGAAGAATTGCAAGTACAGGCATGAGTGTCCCTCCTGTGCTGGCCCCCATGCGGCCTCCGCCTGTCCCAGGCCTGGAGGGATGCGGGGCAGAGGAAGGGGTGGACACGGGACTGGCAAAACTGCCGCAGAGGGAGCTGGTTCACCGAAGGGCCCCCTCCCCAATTAATGTGGACATGTTGGAGCGTTGGCTCGCATTGTACTCGGGGGAGGAGGATAATGCGGTTTACCTCCTTCAGGGTTTTAGATGGGGGTTCAGTATTCCTTTCGTGGGTGACAGGTCCCCCCAGGATGCCCCCAATCTTTTGTCACTAGGGGGAGGGAGGGGGTAGCTGCTCCCAGCATTACTAAGGAGGTCGATGCGGGCGGGGTCGCTGGCCCTTTCCCGACACCCCCGTTCCCTAATCTTAAGGTTTCACCCTTGGGCTTAGTGCCCAAAAAATCACTGGGCGAGTTTCACCTGATTCATCACTTGTCCCACCCAGCCAGCTGATCGGTCTATGATGCTATCCCTGATGACCTTTGCTCAGTCGGGTATGCATCTTTTGGCCGGGCGCTGCGCATGGTGCGCTCATGTGGCCTGGGTGCGCTGTTGGCTCAGTGCGACATCAAGTCGGCGTTTCACCTCCTGCCGGTGCACCCGGGCGACTTTGAGTTGCTGGGTTTTTAAGTTCCGGGGTGACTATTACTTCGAGCGTTTCAGTACATTCCTACAGTGGGCTTTCGTCCGCAGGTCAGGGTCCCGGTCTGTAGCCCATTACCTGGATAATTTTTTATTCGGGGGTGAACGGGGCTGGGACACGTGCACACGTCTCCTCAACACATTTCAGACGCTAATGGAGGAACTCGGTGTCCCTTTAGCGCCCAAAAAGGCCGAGGGCCCATCTACTAAGCTAGTATTCCTGAGGGTGGAGATTGACACGGTAGCGCAGGCTTCTAGGTTACCGGGGAATAAGGTGTCAAGGATAGTGGCCCTTATCTCGGACTTGCTTGCTAGACGCAAGGCATCACTGAGGGGACTGCAGGTGCTACACGGTCACCTCAATTTCGCTTGCAGGGTCGTCGCACCAGCAGGGCATCTGCTCGGCGCTTGTGCGACTCCATGACAGGCTTATTTAGGCCCCACCATAGGGTTAGACTCACCCGGGGTATCAGGGCAGATATGCTTATCTGGCTCCAGTTCCTGAGGGAGTTCAATGGAGTATCATTTTGGAGGTCTGACCTCCTGGCTTCCCCTCGCTTTCAGCTACAGTCCGATGCTTCGGGATCCCTGGGTTATGGGATGCACTTCAAGGGGAAGTGGGCCTATGGTGGGTGGCCACCAGCCTGGGCAGGCATGGGTCGCCTGCGTGATCTCACGTACCTGGAATTTTTCCCTATACTGGGGGCTTTGATGCTATGGGGCAAGGAGTGGGCCAACTCGGTTGTCCATTTCTGGTGTGACAATGCGGCCGTTGTACACATTGTCAACTCACAGACTTCCAAATCGCCCAGGGTCATGAACCTAGTGCGCCAGTTTGTGTTGCGCTGCCTGCGCCTCAATGTCCCCTTCAGGGCCAGGCATGTCCCGGGGGTCAATAATGATATCGCTGACGCTTTGTCCCGCCTGCAGATCTCCCGGTTCCGTGCCTTGGCCCCGGATGCGGAGGAATTTTCCTCGCCACTCCCGGACTACATATGGACCATTGGCAAGGAGAGGGAACCGGGCGATTGGCTTGTCACTGGCGCCACGCACGCGTAAGGCGTATTACCATGCATTCAATTCTTTCGTAGATTTCTGTACCCAATTCCGGCTGCCAGAGACCTGGCCGATCCCAGTGACCCATGTACTTCGGTTCATGGTTTACCTGCATGCCCAGGGCCTTGCACCTCGCACCATAGCATCTAGGCTGTCAGCGTTGGCTTTTATAGCCAAGGTGGGTGGTCCTGTGGATAGTACCGCTGACTTCGTGTGAGACATGTTTTGGAGGGGTGGGTGCGGGAGCGTGGGCGTTGCCCGGATGACCGCCACCCGATTTCCCCAGGGGTTCTTACCCAACTGGCCCGGGGCTGGCATGGCCTCTGTTTTGATAAGTACGAGGCAGCCCAATTCATGCGGCTACGACGGTTGCCTTTTTTGGAGCGCTCCGCATCAGCGAGCTTGTGATGCTGTCTAAGGCGGATGCAAGTTGTAGGGCACTGGAACTCGAGGATGTCTATGTTGCCAAAGACTGGGCTCAGTTGAGGATACGCTCCTCTAAAACAGATCAGCATGGCATAGGCAGTGGTGTAAGACTGCTACGGTGTTCTTTGGCAGACATCTGTCCGGTTGGTGCCCTACAGGAGTTCCTTGCACTGCGTGGCATCCACCATAGCCCGTTTTTCTGTCACCAAGATGGGTCTCCCCTTACTAAATTTCAATTTTGGAGGGTGCCGGGAAGGCACTAGACAGTGTTGGCCTCTCTGGGGCTCGTTGCGGCACCCATTCGTTCAGGATAGGGGTGGCTTCTACTGCAGCTGTTTTTGGGTACTCCGGGGCTGACAAACGCCGCATGGGAGGGTGGGGATCACAATGTTTTCAGTTTTGTGTTCGCCCTCTTCAACTGTGAGTACCAGTTTAGTCACTGCACTGTTTCTCCCCCACCCCTTTTTTCCTTGACAGACCCGGGTGTCGTATTACACCGGTGACAGTATGGCTGGTGGGCCATGGCCACGTGCACAGGGCAGCGCGTTACGCTGCATGGGGCAGCGCGTTACGCTGCACGGGGCAGCCCGTTACACTGCACAGGGCAGCGCGTTACACTGCACAGGGCAGCGCGTTACGCTGCGGTGACAGAGTGGGGACCCCGACTGGGACTGGGTGCATCCGCACATCTTAGGTGGCATGGTAAGCGCGGCATGTTATGGCGGGAACTGTTGCCATTCTTTTTCTACATCAGGGATGCTGACTCGCCTATGTCCTGGTTATGTACCTTGGGGGCGATGGCTTGGGACATGTCACTGGCCTATCGCGCAACCTTGCGATTTGCAGTGACCTGCCCTACTCACATTATGTGTGGCCTGCGACAACCCTCATTTGGTCGGACACGATACCGCGGTACGCTTACAGGGGAGCGTTCGGCCTCGGGGCTCTTGACTGAGCCGACGCTCCGTGAACGGGGCTATTGCCCGGTTCCTTTTCGACAAGGGTGGGGGACGCGTCATTAGCCTCCCCGCCATTAGTCTGCAAAATTACGAGCTTTACTCAGGGGATGGGGCCTATCTGTCGCAGGGAGGTATGGACCTCTGGTTAGTGGACTGGCGAGCAGGCCTGTTGACCGAGCTGACGGTCTGGGGGGGGTGTCGAGCCTTCTTTGAAGCCCCTCCGTGTGGCGGGTAGCACTGGTAAGGTAAACATTTATGACCCACAGGTATCCGGCAGGTTCGCAATTGACTGGACAACACTAGACAGGCATAAGTTGGTTAAACGTTGTCCGGTCAACGACGAACTAGGCGATGGGGTGATGGCTACAGCTAGACAGCATGCATCACCCCGTGATTTTACGGATACGCGTCAGAGGGTGGGGTCATTAGTTAGATATTGACTACGGTCAACAATTTGTTTGTTGTCAACAAACAAATTGATACAAATAGATACATTGTAACAATTGCCGTTGGCAATTTTGGGTGGTACCTTACCAGTGTTACTTCGGCCTGCTTGCCTTAAGAATTATGATTGGTCAATTACCAATAGAAATTTATAATTCGGACTAGGGCATGAATCAATAAATGTGGCCCAATGCCGTTATCCACTTTCATCAGTGTCTGAGTCCTTTATTGGGGGGTGCGCCTGCAATGCTAGAATGGCAAGTGTGGGAAAGAGACGGGAGCTCACTCCATGTTGCAGCACTCAGGTCTTACATTGCTGACCTGCCAACCTTCTAGTTGTCAAGTTCAGTGTCTTAGCCACTAGCCACCGCAGTCTGCCCACCCTTGGTACGCACCCCAAATATAGACAACCGTCTCTGCTTTGATTTTTAAAATGTCTGGGAAAGTATGACAACCTTCCTGAGTGTTCATCTGTAGAAAACAGTCACTGTTGGGGATTGTTTGTGCATCAACTTCCCCCACCACACCTGTCAAGTATCCCATTTTGGCCCAGATTTCCCGTAATTCACCACTCCGTCATGCCGTCATCCCATATTTGAACGGCTAGGAAAGGGGTTACTGTGCATGCGCACCGCTGCCTCTGATGGGCACACATGCGCAGTAACCCCTTTCCTGGCTGAAGGGGTTTCTGCGCATGCATCACTGTACATGTGTGCAGGGGTTACTGCACATGTGTGTCGCTGACTATGACACCAGAGGCAGCGGCATGCATGCACCAATGCCGGCACCTGGAAACCTTCACGTATTTGGACACTGGCAACTTGACAGGTATGTCCCCCACCTCATGGCAGCATACCAGTTGACAGCCAAGCCACTGGGAGGTTTGTGTGGCTGAACTTGTTCGAGCAACAGGACAGCAAGCCAAGGAATTTTTTAAGAAGAAAATACAAAGTAACAACTGAGGCCTCATTGCCCTTGATTAAGTGGCCCAGAGCCCCAGAGATGACAAGAAGAGTAAGGAAATGAGTGGGCTTGCCAGGTACAAGCCTGGCCTCTGGCCAGACATTAGAATCACTCTCCCCAGCTGTATCACTTCATCTGTTGCAGAGCCTGATTTATGCATTGAAACAAAATTTCTTTTAGTCACTCCATAGGAACCTGTTGAATGGGCTGTAAAGCTGAAGGAAGTGCAGAAATTGCAATGAGATCGAGGGGAAAAACATCTCCAGAGTTCTAAGTGGGGTTCCCTGAAACAGCTTATGAAAAGAAAGAAAAGCACAAGAGAATGAGTGAGGGAGAGCAAGCTATATCAGCTTTTCTCTTGAAAAGCACTGAGGAAGAAATAAGAGAGTTTTCTTTTTTTTTTCCCTCCCTTTCTTTTCCTACTTGGATCTGGTTTGCATTAGACCCCAAGACAGGCAACAGAAAGTCCTTTATCACCAAATGCACAATTAATATTAGTGAGGTGTAATGTCTGAAGCAAGCCTGCCCATGCTCAGAATTACAAGCTCCAAGTTCTTTCTGACCTGAATTTTAATCTTCTTCTATGGCCACCAAAGTACTGTAGTTTGCAAAGCCACAGTTCTATTTTTCTAATTATTCAGAAACATATGTATTTTTGTTTTATACTAGCCAATTACCCAGCCTTGCCTGGGGGTTTGTCCCTGCACTTACCTGGCTAGGTGGGGTCCGGTGCCCCTGTTGTCCCGGTGACCCGGGCTCCCTCCGGAGCATGTGGGGGCTGGCATGGGACCTGCTCGGCTGCCAGCGCAGCAGGCACAGCTGTGCGGCAGGGGTGGTGGAGGTGGATGGTCCCTAGTTGGTACTGCCGGCCCTTGCCATGGCCGCCTCCAGGCCAGTGGTGGGTCATGGCATGCAGTGTCAGTGGGGCAGCCGGGGGGTGGTTGTGGCAGTCTGCCCCGCAGCCATTACTCCTCACCGCCACCTCATGGCACCCGTCTTTCCCCATTGTCTCTGCCACCATGTTGGAAGCAGTCGTGTCATGCGTCACCTCCTTGGGCGGCCCTGCACACGTGCCGCCGTATGCACGCTGCTACCTGGGCTGCCAGGGAGTCTGTTTAGTGCTTACGGATGGTTATGCATGGGCCCAGCTGCCTTCCCCGGCCGCGTTTTCTGCCAGTGGTGTCTGGGGGCCCTGCGACTGTTGTTCACGGGCACAGAGCCTCAGATGGGCATCAGGACACCTGCGCAGGTGCACTTGCATGCATGCCGCCTCCTGGCATGTCAGGGAGGCCGCATTGCATGCGCGGACTGTCACACATGCACGGTACCACCTTCCCTGGCTGTTTTTCTGGACATTTTTGCATATTTTTGTCCAGATAATGATGTTTATTTTAGCATTGTTGTCTGGACAACAACACTAAAAATGTTGTTATTCGAGGGAATACGTGGTGCATAATGACACATGGCTAAACGAAAATGATGCTATCCAAATGCGTTGTTATGTGAGGGTTGACTGTACCACATTTAGGATTTGGGGAAGGGAAGATGGGCTTCCTCCCTCATCCATGGATAGCTGTAGCTATCAGATTATAGAATTAGCAGATGCAGTGAAAAACAATTATTTTGTATAGCTCAGACAGCATTATAAATTAGAAATTTTTTCCCAGTAGCAGGAGCCTTATACAGCTGCCGGGCTTTTTATAATCCAAGTTGTAATGTCCAATCACTCTTGAATATGAACTTATTCCTCTTCCATTACATTCATCTTATTTTCTAGATATGGACTGAATTTCACATCACTTGTCTAAATGATAACTTTCTTTCTGATTTTTCACACTTGATTATTTATCTTAATTTATGTAATTTGTTTAATGAGGTATGTCCATTGACTTTATTTAATTTGACTTAATATAGTTGCACAGAAAAGCAACACAAATCAATGAAGCAAAAGGTAAGATTTTTAATTGCCTGTGCAAATTCTGTTGTCTTGAGTGATAGATAATTAAAAGCAGAAAGCAATCTGTGGATTCATAGCTTTCCAGTTATTGGTGACTTGAGCTGTGATAGGCACAATATAGACAGCCTCTTCATAAAGAGAGACATCTGCTATTACAGATTCACATTTGGATGGAATTTATTTAAAAGTAAACATCTGCACCTTCAAATAGATTTTCATTTTGGTTTCTGTATCATTGGCACTCAGAGTTGAAATGCACACTGCAATAAATGTTCAGGATGAAGCTCAAAGATACCTTATTTTCATTATGTAAGTAAACCCTGGGGCAAGCCAGATCAGGCCCATAAGGAGCAAATAGCAAGGGCTTCTAGAGCTTGGTAATAACTAGTTAAAATAAGATGTAACTAGTTCTTATTTCCCAAAAAATAAAATATATTATATTATAATCACAGCTGGGGGGAATACTAAAGTTTAATTTAATTTAATTTTTAGATTTATGTGCCACCCACTCAGGCAAGCCCAACACAGGGGGGCTTTTGTAATGTTACTGTACTTTTTATATGTTATTTTTATAGTATAGCAAGTGAGACTTCACTAAATGGAGCAGGAGGAATACCACATGGTTCAAGCACAGGCTCATGCTGTGCTGTTGTTACTCAGTTGTGTGTGTGATGTAATATGTTGATTGATGAGGTGAGAGTGTATTTTGCACCACAGAGTAGTAGCTTGGAGACTTTAGATGTTTTTTGAGAAACTAAAATGTAACCATTTAAATACTTCTGCAAAATGAGAAGATACAGAGTTAATTTATTAAAAGTGTACACTATTCTAAAAAATATAATCATAACTACTTGGGGGTTGTTTTTTGGACAAATAAATGTAACTGCTGTTTTCTAAGAGTAATTTTCCAGCCTCTGCTGTTTCCCCCAGATACATCTTCAATTACTTTCAGTCATACAAGGGCTAAAATAGTGGGAAGGTTATCTCAGTTAGCAACAGTGAAATTATACCCTTTGAATACCTGTATACAGACCTTAAAAGCTCTTGAAGAGGTATAGCCTTTCCTACATATACACAGAGGGACAGTTTTAGATTTAACCCCCATGGGTTTTGTTGTGAATAAAACAGAAACGTGAGCTGCCTGCTACCTATTTAATGTACCATGTAGGTTCACTCTTCCTTACAGAAGCACAAAGCTAAACAACATGTTACTCCAAATTTATAGCAAGCAACATAGCTGAAGGAGCCTCTATTCAGAGCTAGAGTAGATAAAAAGGAAAGGTTTAACCCAGGGGTCCCCAACCTTTTCCTCACCACAACCCCATTCATGCCAAACAACCTTTCCATAGACAGGCAAGTGGAGGCTGCAGGACCAGGTGGTGCAAGTGCACAACAAAATGCGACAACATGCACACTCTGCACAGGGGGGAGCCCCGCTGAAGCCCAAAAACAAGAAGGGGGGCCCAGCTGCCCACCAGCCACACCACCCAAATCAAGCAATGAGGCATTACACTGCACACAGGTGAGGGTGGAGCTCCATTGCAGTTATGCAATGTGGAGGAGGGACCTGCCCACCCACCCCCACCTGCTGTGTCTGAAGCCCGCACTACCTGCTGGGCAGACCTGGCAGAGCATGCTGAGGGCATAAGGCTACCACCAGGACTCCCAGCACCATCCACCATACTCGGCCCAATTCAGGACAGCCCACAGCCTTGCACCAATCCATGGCCCGGTAGTTGGCCCCCCCCTGGTTTAACCTGTCTCTCTCCAGCAGTAGCCTCAATGGAAGCAATATGCACTTCCAACTGTTTTGGAAAAAAATTCTTTTCTGGATGACAATTTCTAGACTTTCCAGTCAGCATAGCTATGGTGGTCCAAGCTGTGGTCCGCACTCATCCCTGTACTCTAATAAGCCTTAGGAGGAAAGCACTGATGGAAACAAATAGGAGTTTTTTCCTCCATTGCAAAGCAAGTTGCTATTTTTGTTGCAGTTGCACTTAAGTTCTAATGAAAAGGGAGAAAGAACTAGATTTAACATTAAATTTTAAAATTTCCTGGCACAGTTCTGAGCTGTGCATGTAACATAACATCTATTCTGACTTCCAGACAGCAGTTGAATTTAGCAAAAACACTTGCTAGAAAGCAAGTCCCACTAGAGGCAGGTTTGTGTTATCCACCTGAACATTGGTTTCCTTTCCCTTTCTCTGCCATAAGGACCACACTATTCAACAGGATCACTAAGCTTGGTGTTTTGATAGTTTGTGAAAATCTGGTGGAAAATAGAATGTTCAGAAAAATTCCGTAGCATCTGAAGCATAAGCATAGTTGAGGTCAACTACGACTACTGGTCTGCATCCTGCTGATATACGAAGATGCTAAGAAAACACTGTAATACCTAGAAAATCACTCTCACATCGCAGTGCAAGACAAATGCTCTTGGGAATCATTCCCACTGTTATCACTGGGAGAAAATATGTTTAGGATCAGTCTATTAGGCTCATGAGAAAATGACCCCTTTCCTTTGAAGAAGACAATCTTTGTGAGTCCAAATCGAGTGAATGACAGCTTTCACATGTTTAGCTTTATTTATTTTTATGAGTTTACACAACAGAATGCAGTCATGAAAGCAATCCCCAGAAGAAGAAAAATGCATCAAACCATAGCTATGGCATCTCAATGGATGAATAATTGGTTTTATCTGCATTCACAGTGTGCTGTTTGCTCTCTGTCCACACAGAGATAATAGCTCTATAGTAGAATAATGATCAGCAAGTCGCAAACACGTGATTATTCTATTTCTGTGCCAGTCTTCATCCATCTCTGGCTACAGAGAAACAGCATCTGTGCTGAATTTTGCAAACAGGTGTGCAACTGGCCATACATACATTATAATGTTTTCCATCCTTCTGTCCGGATAATTGTGGAGGTGGGGGAGGCAGGACAGGAAGAAAGAACCCAGCCACCAATATTCGTAGCTAAAAGCCATGTTAGAATACGATGGTTAGAACAGCAGCTATGAAAGCAGAAAGGCCAGATTCTAATGCATGCTCCGTCATGCTCTGCCTCGCAAGTTTGTGGTGATGCAAATTTCTGGACAGCTCTGAAGTCCTAGAAAGGAATGTATATCTGGAAACTCACAAATGCGATTTTAAAAAAAAACAAATTCTATGTTATTAATGTTTCATTAAATTGCTTTTGCAGCATTATGAAGCCGTAAAATCAGTTCATTAATGTGTTTTGATGCGGTGCATTTAGTTAACTATGGTCAAAAATATTTATTTAAAGTACATTTTATGTGTCACAAAAACAGCTAATGTATTTCAAAGTTTTGCTTATTTTGATTGTTGGGAGAGGGTAGAAAAAAGAACCAAATTTTAAAAAATCTCAGCACAGATTCCACACTCCACCTTCTATCTTGCCAAGCAAATCCTTTTGTCAAGTGCCACCTCTGCAGCGCAGATCTATGCACAGCTCCCCAGAAATAGTAAGCCTCACTGAATTGGAGCATGTTGCAATCTTGACGAGGCAGCTGGCACTCTCGAGGAGAAAAGTCTTTGCCAAGAAGAAGGGTGAAATTGTATTGTGAGATGTAGCAGGGGGGAAACGAGTCTTCCCTTCCTGCACAAATGTGGCCAATTTTGCATCCTAGAAATCAAATCCTACACTCTCACGCAAAAGCTCCCCCCCCCATCTCCCTCATGAGAGAACTTTCTTTTGATTTTCTGCCAGTGCTGTTAAAGGGATAAACTGCAGAAGGGCTAATGCATGTGAGTAAAGTAAATATTTTGCATGCAGCGGGGCTTAAGTTCAACCGCTACCATTTCTAGGCTGGGCTGAGAAAGATTCATTCCTCAAAACCTGAGAGAAGGATATTATAGATAGGCTATGATTAGAAGATGAAATTCCTTAACTGCTGAATACCACTGCACCTTACACAGTTCTCAAAATAGCTGGTTTTGATTTGTGATTAGGGTTGCTATACGTCATGGAAAACTGGGAATTTCACGGGTTGTAACTTTCCTGCCCAGTCTCATAAAAAACATTGAAAATTCCTGCTTTCAAACCAAGCTTGGTTTGAAGAAGAAACATTGTGCATTTTTCTTGCCTTAAAGCAGCACTTTTATTGAAACACCAGCAGGTGGCATATGTAGCAGCAGCCGCAGTCACACCAATACTGTACTGCAGGACGGAATGAGCTCCCATTGGCACCTTACCTAAAATCAGAAGCGAGCTGGTTTATAAGGGACCATGAAACTTTGGTGCTTGTTACACCTTCTTCCCCAGCGTTGCTCCCTCTTTGCAAAAAAGGGATTTTTCAAGGGCAAAAGGCGATTCCTTTTCTCTTCTTTTTGTGTTCCAGTGGGTCCCCCCCACCCCATATCTTGGTTGCTCCTCTCGGCCGTGCGAACGCATCAGCCCTTCCCGCCCTCACTTCCAATTTGATCCGAATCGTCCAATGGGGAAAGGGTTGTGTGTGCTTGGTTTTCCACTTCCCACCATGTGATTGGGAGGAAAACAAGTTGTTTCAGCCCAGCTTTGGATGCTGGGGGTGGAGGTTTTGGGGAGGGGGTGTCCCAGCTCCTACAAACCTGGCCATTCGAAAGCAAGAAACCGCAAGTAGATAAATAGGAACCACTTCAGGGGGAAGGTAAACAGCGCTCCCTCCTGGGAAAGAGGGTGTTAAAGTGAAGAGACAATGAGCCAATTGGCTTCAAGTATATTTGCATACAACATAAAGAGGATATTTCCGTGGTCTTGTCTTAAACACAGATTTTTTTAAAATGAAATTGAGGTACACAAGGCTAAGACAGTAGACAATTAACTGATATAAGTGTAAAAAAAAGTTCCATAAAAATCATCATATTGTGAAATGATGTGGGAGAGAGTGGAGAGAGGGACTTAAAATTACAGTATTTATCTCTTCCACTGCAGCTGAGGCTTATCTTTTCCTTGTTCCCTGTGAGGGGCAGCAGTGGTGCTAAGGGGAGCGTCTAGGGGGTTCTTCCTCCTCTCCCCGGGGGAACCCAACAACCCTCCTCCCTGGCTCTGGTGGCTCCTCTTGTAGGCTCTTGGGTGTGCCTGGATTGTGGGGAGGAGGAGCATGGCCTGATGGGGAGGGGGTGTGGCCCAAAATTTCTTTTATTTTCAAATCCAAAACTTGACAGGTATGGACCCTATCTGCACTGCCAAAGAACCACTGCATTCCTCTGCTTTATAGGGTGAAGAAACCAATGGCCTCTTTGGTCACGTGACAGATGGCAAGCCAGGAAAGAAAGACTGCTGTGCAATTGACATTAAAGAGCATAGCCCCCCCAAAAAAAATTTTTTGCCTCTTTGCTATTTCAGGACAATCTTAATTCTGAGATTTTTAACTTCTGAGGAAAAAATATGTTCTTTCCTTTCCTTCATTAGTTAGGCAGGAAAAGGGTTTGATGTGTTTTGCCATATTCAGACAATTAAGCACACAAACAATGTACCTAAACAAGGGATTTATGTTGGTGAGTAACTTTTTCACACCTGAAGATATGTATGTGCATACTTCCTGTACGCGCATAGGTACCTTAGCGACATGCTCCAGAAGCAAGAAATGTATGAAATTACCTGAAACATTAAATAGCAATGATAACAGGTTAGTATAGCTGTCTTTAACTAACTGCTGATACTAGTGAGTTAACATTTAGGTAAACCCTGTTGATTCAATGATTCTATGCTGAGTGGGACTACCTAATATATTGAGGCCTTTGATGTATTTATTAGGGTTTTTTTACTTTTAAAACACTACTGCTAATGTTATTGTCAAAGGATTCTATTTATTATCCCAGCTGCAAGATGATGTTATACTGAATGGGAAACTAAAATGTTTGTATAGGCCATGATGGGAAAACTAACTGATTACATTAAATTAAAAGAAGGAAGACAGATTTCTTCTGTTGTAAAATTAGAAACCTTTTGTTTAAAAAATCTGGAAAGAAAGAAAGAAATGTTCTTCAAAAGATTTACCTCAATTGTTTTAATACTCTGAAATATGATTTTCTTTGAAATAGAATATGATAATGTAGTTGTTTTTATTTGATAAAATCAGGGAGGGGCTTTTCACTCTCCTCATTGTGTCTCTTTTTCATCTTCATAATAATTTCCCAAATTACACAATGCTTACAACAAATCACAGGATAAGTAGCAGATGGAATGAAAATAAACTGGGATTCATGTTGGGATACATAATGGCATCACCATACAAAAAACCCTATGTAATCCATACAAATATTCAAATGTCACGTCATAGAGTTGCCAGAAGATACCCAATGGCATGTAGTATGATGTTCTAGAACTCAGGAGACCCAGGTTTGAATCCATGTTCGGCCTGGGTGAGGGTGGGGGGACTGGTAAAACTATTCCTTAAAGTTTCTCACTTACCTTTCAGGGTTCCTATGAGGAATTGATGTGATGGAAGACAACACACACAGCATTGCCAGATCTCAGTTTTAGGCCTTCAGATTCAGATTTTGGAGTTCTTTCTCCAGGTTACAGGCAGACACACTTTCTCTCTTTCTCAAATATGTCATTTCACAACTGCTATTGAACAGTCCTTCTGTTCTGACATAACAAGGGCACACATCTTTGAAAGGGAAGGATGCTACCAATCTAGCTACCAATCTAGCAAACCTACATGCTGTTTAAAGCCAATGACATGACTGAGTGTAACTGCAGAGTTTAGCATCATTAAAAATGCAGAAGAATTGAAATTATCTGCCTAGTTTCAGTTCAGGTCCACTTCAAAGCATTTCATGCAACTCTTTCTCAGTCTTGGCAAAACAACAGGGTGGGGAGGAAGGAACACAACATTGAAAGCAGAATTAGTAAATGTGTTCCCTACTGCCTGGTGCTGTTGGTATTGTTGGACTGGAACTCTCAACAACCCTTCACAATAAAACCAGTGGTAAGAGACAGTGAATGTGGAGTCCAAAGATATATGGAGGACTTCATTCTAGTTTTAAATTTTAGAGCACTGAAAGGAAGAGAGGGGGGAAAGGAAAGGAAGAAGGGAGAAAGGAAAGGTGGGTGGATTTGGGAAGGAAATTAAAATCATGAGATGTGGCTCTAGAGCAAGAACTCTAGAAAATCTGCATTCTTATTTGCAAGCTGACGCTCTTCCTCTTCAGCACTGAAACTGTGAAGAGCATGATGATTGATGGGCCAAGACTAGGTTCTCCCCACCAAACATGTTCAGACAATGTTCAGACTACTCAAAGTAATCACAGGAGTCTGAGTGTAGTGCAATGGATAGAGTGACAGACTTAAGACTCAGGAGACCTGGGTTTCTAAGCCTGCTTGGCCATGGAAACTCACGGGGAGTGTGGGAAAATTTAAATTTCTCACTTACCTTGAAAAGCCTGTTAGGGTCACTATAAGTCAGTTCCAGCTTGACAGTACATCACACACACAAGTAATCACTATGTGACTTTGAGGGTAGGCAATGGTCTATTGGCAGAATACATGCGCTCTACATGGGGCTGCCCTTGATGACCATTCGGAGGCTTCAACTGGTTCAAAACATGGCTGCCTGCTTGGTGATGGGGTGTGGGCGGGAGTTGCATTGGCTACCGGTGTGCCTCTGGGTGCAATTCAAGGTGCAATTCAAGACCTTTAAAGGCCTTCATGGTAGTGGACCAGGGTACTTAAGAGACCGCATCACCCCAAGGATATCTGCCCATCCCATTAGAGCAGACTGGAGGGTCTCCTTGATGGTCCCATCGGCTAGAGAGGCTCACCTCTCTAGCACGAGATGGAGGGCCTTCTCTGTGTCTGCTCCGGCCCTGTGGAACCTCCTGCTGACTGAGCTTCATCTCCAGGCAGAGCTTTTACCATTCAGAAAAAAACTTAAAACCTGGCTGGCGCAGCGGATGTGGGGGACGGCTGGGGAGATAGCCACTCTAGACTGGCTTAAATGAGTGCCACCCAGGATTCCAGCCTTCAGTCTTAGAAATTTTATGATGTGGTTGTTTGGGGATGGCATTTTTAAATTTTAAATAATTTAATATTTTAATGTTTTTTATCACATTGTTTTGTAGAGATTACATTTGTAGTGTTTTTATATGTGTAAGCCACCCGGAGTCACCTAGGCAAGAGGGCGGCAATAAAATTTGTGATTAAAAAAATAAAGAAATAAATCTCACCGAAGCAAGTTGTCAGACGATAGTAACACAAGTGTGAGTCCAGCAGGGATCAGATAATCTGAGGAGACAGCAAGGTTCACTGTGGCCCTATAAAGCATGGATACTCATTCTAGGCAATGCTTGACTGCAGATTGAACTGTTCTAAAATGCTTTGACCAGTCATCTTTGCATATTCATCAGCCTGGTCGTTGGCCTGAAATATGTTTGCTTCACCTCTGGACCTCCTGCTGTGACAGAGGCTTGTTGAATAAAAAACAAAATCTCATCTAAGGGAAAACAGCAACTTTTAAAAAGTGCTCTTAGAGTATGTTTCACATATTTTATGGTTGGGAGATTATTACTGGAGACTTTAGTAAAGAGAGAGGGGGTGGGGGAGGTGTGTACTGTATCTGTCATAATTTGATTCCTGGATTCTTTTGAAATCTATAATGCAGAATGCTGAAAAGTGAGCAAACAAGTTGTACATAGTCATGACAATACCATGTCCAGCCAAGCAAGGAAATGAATAAAGAGGCATTTCAATCAATTGGGCTTATTTATTATTTGATGCCATTATTTTGCATGAATAAAGCCTGAGTTCTAGCCATTCTTTATTCCAGAAGAATGAACATTCAGAAACATTTACAAACTGCCATGCAGAAAATGTAGCAAGCACTGAGAAAATACAGACGCAGCAGTAAGCGTAGGCCTTTGCTTCGAACTGCATGGACCCTTCTCAGCATGAATTGCCCCAAACACAATGATTGCTCTCTCCAAACACAACATGTAAACCTTCCAATAGCATGCCAAAAGTTGGGTGCCACAAAAGACAGCTAATAAACAGAACTGAGTCACCCTGATGTGGAAGCCCACATGTGTAAGGGACATTTATCTCAAAATCATAAGAACCAAGTAAACCAAAAGGCCAAGAAGTAATTTGAAGTGTGGAAGCAATGTACTCTGGTGTAACAAGCTTTTATTTCAAAACAGTGCACTATATTTGCTAAAGAAAATAAACAACTAAGCAAGTTATCTGGAAGCTGTGAGGAGCAGCATAAGGATGAAAGCTCTGATGCTCAGTCCAGATCAAATAGCAATTTTGAGAACCCTGTTGATTTGAGCAGTGTTGACTTTTATGGCTGTTGTCTTTAGTGACTCCATGGGTAGAATGCTACACTTGCTTAAGGAAGAAATTTAAAGTTTTGGGATCAATTAGGCAACAATCATGAATAAGAGGACCCTTCAACGATTGCAATTATTCATCAGATTTTTAAAAAAAACCTCAAGGAATCTAGCTGATGTCATTTTTGTTCAAGTAACCTCAGCTTTGGGATTATTGTAACCACTTGTACATCTAGTATGGGATTGCAGGGCACTATTCTGGAAACTGACAATCTGGAGGACTCCTAAGTAAGTGTAATACTGAAATCCTTTTGAGTAAATGCGTGGGCATAAATGGCAATGACATAATCCTCATTGCAGGCGCACCCCCCAATAAAGGACTCAGACACTGATGAAAGTGGATAACGGCATTGGGCCACATTTATTGATTCATGCCCTAGTCTGAATTATAAATTTCTATTGGTATTCAACCAATTATAATTCTTAAGGCAAGCAGGCCGAAGTAACACTGGTAAGGTACCACCCAAAATTGCAAACGGCAATTGGTTACAATGTATCCATTTGTATCAATTTGTTTGTTGACAACAAACAAATTGTTGACCGTAGTCAATATCTAACTACTGACCCCACCCTCTGACGGGTATCCGTAAAATAACGGGGTGATGCATGCTGCCTAGCTCTTGCCATCACCCCATCGCCTGGTTCGTCGTTGACCGGACAACGTTAATCAACTTGTGCCTGTCTAGTGTTGTCCAGTCAATTGCGAACCTGACGGATACCTGTGGGTCATAAATGTTTACCTTACCAGTGCTACCCGCCACACGGGGAGGCTTCAACAAAAGGCTCACCGCCTCCCCCCCCCAGACCGTCAGCTCGGTCAACAGGCCTGCTCGCCAATCTCACAACAAGAGGTCCATACCTCCCTGCGACAGAAGGGCCCCATCCCCTGTGTAAAGGTCATAATTTTGGAGACTGATGGTGGGGTGTCGCATGATGCGCCCCCAACCGTGTCCGGAAAGAACCGGGCAATAGCCCTGTTCACCAAGCGGCAAGCCCGATCGAGGGCCTGGAGGGTAAACCCTCCCCTGTAAGCGTGCTGCGGTACCATGTCCGACCAGATGAGGGTTGTGGCAGGCCACACATAATGTAAGTAAGCCAGGTCACCACAAATCGCATGCTTCAGCGATAGGGCAGTGACCTGCCCCAAATCATTGCCCCCAAGGTGTATGATCAGAACATCTGGCGGGTCAGCATTCCTGCTGGATAAAAGGAATGGCAACAGTTCCCGCCATAACATGCCGCTTACCATACCATCTGAGACTTGCGGATGCACCCAGTCCCAGTCGGGGTCCCCACTCTGTCGCCGCAGCATACGACGCTGCCCTATGCACGCAGCTGTGGCCCACCAGCCATACTGTCACCGGTGTAATACGACACCCAGGGTCTGTCAAGGAAAAAAGGGGGAGGAATAAACAGTGCAATGACTAAACTGGTACTCACGGTTGAAGAGGGCGAACATAAAACTGAAAACATTGTGATCCCCACCTTCCCATGCGGCGTATTCCCGCCACAGAGTACCCAAGAGCAGCTGCAGTAGAAGCCGCCCCTATCCTGAAGGAATGGGTGCCGTAACGAGCCCCAGTGAGGCCAACACTGGCTAGTGCTTTACCGGTCACCTTCCAAAATTGAAATTTAGTAAGGGGAGACCCATCTTGGTGACAGAAAAACGGGCCATGGTGCGTGCCACGCAGTGCAAGAAACTCCTGTAGGGCACCAACCGGACAGATGTCTCAAATGTCTTGTAGCAGTATACACCACTGCCTACCGTGCTGAAAAACCCATGAGGACCGCATCCCCCACTCGAGCCCACTCATGTGCCAGAGACATCGTCGAGTTCCAGTGCCCTATGAGACGCCTCCGCCTTACACATGTGGTACCAACTCTGGGACCCTCTCAATGATGCGGAGCGCTCCCCAAGGCTACCACAGTAGCCGCGTGGCTAAGAGCCACCTCCTACCAATCTGTACATGAATATGCCACCTCATGCGAGGTGGGTCGAAATGCTGGGCAGAAAAGTGACGCGTGCAGGGGCAGCGGGCACGTTCTCGCGTCCACCCGTCCCTGACATGACACATGAACTCATAGTGATACGCCTTACGCGTGCGATGTGCCAATGACATGTCCGGTCCCCTTCAGCTCGCCTAACTTCCAGCTATTGGCCAAAGTGGCAAGTGGAATTCCACCGCTCCTGGATGAAAGCACGTGAACGAGCGATCCGCTGGTGGGGAAAAGCCACAGTAAGGTCATTATTCACACCCAGGATATGTCTGGCCTGGAACAGCACATTTCGGCGTAGGCTTCGCAAACGAATAGACAAACTACAGTCAGGGCCCGGGGATTAGCATTTCAGGGCGTTGACAATGCGCACCACTGCCGCATTGCCACGCAGCAACTGGACCACTGAGTAGGCCCACTCCTTGCACCATAGGCGCAGTGCTCCCCAAAACAGGGGAAAAACACTATCACTGTGATCACGGGGGCAATCCAGGCACCCACCATTAGAGTAAACCCCATAAGTGAGAGGCCGGCGGCATCCGACCGCGCCAGATATCTTAAGGCAGACCGCTAGGTCCGATCCCACCAAGTGACCCCCGAATAAGAAGGCAATAAATGAACTACAATCCCGAGGGGCATACTATATGTTTGGCAATCAATGCCAAAGGCAGAAATGTGAGGTTAGAAGATGGGGCCTCGGTCTATTCAGGCACCAAGGGGACACCCAGGTCCCACCTGAGTGTCTGAATGATGATGAGGAGACGCGCACACGTGTCCAAGCCCCATTTAACCCCGTACCCCAAGTAGTCAAGGCGGTGGGCTGGAGACCGAGACCCCAACCCGTGAGCAGATGCCCACTGAACGAAAGTCCCATATCGGTCGGGTACTGAACCTGAATGAACGCTGGCAGAAGGGGGGTAAGGCTTATCTAATTAAATTTCCGCCCGCACCTAAAACCCAATAAGGCTAAATCGTGGGATGCACTGGCAAAAGCTGAAGGCTGAGTGAATATCACACTGTGCCAAAACAGCGCCAGAATTGTGTGGGCATGCCCACCCATAGCAGCAGAGGCCACTACGAGTACCTGACTGAACAAGGCCATCAGGAAGGGCATCCCAGCACGGAGCACCCCCAGGGTAAGCTGAATGGAGGATAATGATATGCACCCTTTGACCAGCTCAGTATGAGCTTCATGGGGACTAAGGAAAGGTGGTTCCAAGACGTGCCCCCGCCACTCTCGTAGCCCCCAGCTTCCTAGTTGTGGACAGTGGAGACCCCTCCCCGTAACCCTGGAAGGGAATCAGGTCAGTAACACCCTGGGGGCCCCAGTACCCCGAATGGATACAAAAAACCCCATTGAAAACCCCCCCAGCAGGTTTCCCGCCCCCTCGCTTCTCGGGAGACAGAGTGACATCCCCCCAGGCTGACTATAATAGGGGTGGGGGGGGGCTAACAACAAGAATATGTGGTTCAGAGGGAGCTCTGATCGCCCCTGCGCACAAGTCGGTCACGACCGTGATGCTTAGTACACACATTGTCAGCTGAGCAGGCCGAACACAGTAGGCGGGCCGCAACCCCCCGCCCGACCAGTTTGCTTGGGGCCAGTGTCTGAACAGCCCGCTGCTCAGCATGACCACCATGGTGCCCATCACCAGGCACCGTTCCGTGGTACTGATGTACACGAGCACCCTTGGTGACAGAACTCGTCCCTCCTCTCTCGGGAAATCTATAGCCACCCTCGTCCACATCCCCCACGATGAGCCAACTGTAATGGGCCCATCCGATCAACCAGGATAGTGGGCCCCAAGGTGCTCGGTGGCTAACGACAGTGGGACATCTCTTTGCCTCAGCCGTCCCATCCGTCTCTCTCCTGCAAGTGGGCTCGCGGTTCTATAGGGAGAACATCCACATGTCCCCCTACGGCCCTTGCCCCTGATGGCCTGCGGCCAATAATCAACCGGGGCCAGTAGTAGCCGATCATCAGCCAGGCCCTCGACGGGACGTCCTGTGTAACGGGGCCTACGCAGCAGGATCCAGACAGCCCCCACAATGCCCAACACTGTTCCGAGGGCGGACGCCTCAGTGCATGGTGGCTTACTACGGGGGACCACACGCTGTCTCTATCATCCAGCCCGTACCCCCCATCCCCATTCGGGTCTCAGTTCATAGGGATAATATATATCCACGTACTCCCCCCACACACCAAATCTTTTCCCTCACGATCTGGAGCAGATGATCACTAGGGGGGGGGCATGAATAACCAGTTGACGGCAGTGCCCATGCTGGAGCATGATGTACAGCGGGCATGCACAGCGGGACCTGGACAGCCCCTGTGATGCCACGTGCCGCCCCGGGAGCGTAAACCCCCACCCCCAAACGTCGTGCCAGAATGCAACCAAGGGGCACTGGTATAGGATGGCGAGTGATGCCCCCCAGCCTCAAATTGGCAAGGCCAAGAGCACTGCCCCCACCGGGAATGGACTGTGACGTGTGTGCATTCAACTTGAACATAATACTCACAAGTTGCACCCCCGTGAGCCGCCCCCACCGGGGGTTCTGGCCCACGGTGGGCGTCGGAGCTCGCGACCGAAATCAAGCTCTGGGGCGACCTCCAATACGCTCCCGCCGCAGATCCAGCCAAACGGGGAGCCACGAGACAGCGGCGGACACAGGCCGGCGTGTCATGAGAAGCACGGCCCAGCCGGCCGCCTTGTGGATAGTGGCCGCGATCAAAGTAGCCGGCAGAAACAAAGGGGCTCTGACGTTCGGAAAGGGGCCTGCCACGAAAAAACCCCTAGTAGGTGGGCCAGGTGGGCCAGACGGCCCACTCGGTATAGCGCCAGAGGCCCCCAGTTTGAGAACCTGGGCCAGAATAGGGCCCTGTCCGAAACCCGGCCCCTAACGGGCAAAACGCCCTGTGAGCAAGCGCCAGGCCCCCCTCCCAATTGTTCCGGCCCGTAGCCGGCAGGCGTGTGCCGAATCCTCTGAATGGCCAATCCCTAGGGGTGCCTCTAGCACCACCACGTGGGCCAGTAATGCATGCCAACCCCCTGCATAAGCGGGGCCAGGTGGGCCGGACGGCCTACCTGGCAATGGTCCAGGGTCCCTACTTGAGAGCCAGGCCCTAAAACGGCCATGCCCAAACTCCAGCCCATGAAGGGCTGGGGAAGCCCTGCTGTGCAACCGCGCCAGGCCCACCCCCCTGCTCCACACCCGTGGCCAGGGATTGAGGGCCGAGGGCCAAAGCCCCTGTAGGGCCGGTCTGAGGGCGGAGGGCCGCAGGCCACAGCCTGAGCTGCCCTACCCCACCAATCCCGGTGGGAGCCTCCGGTTGGAGGTCCTATCGAGGGGGTGCAGTCGCGGTCCTCCGACCCGACCACTGCCCGCCTAAGCCTTCTTTCAAGAAGTCATAAATGAGAGGCCAAAGACCTACCTTTCTGGCTGCAGCCTAGGTATCAGACTGCTGACCTAATTAAGCCCCTCGCAAAGATGCAAAGGAAAAGTGGGGAATCGAACTCCCAACCTTTGTCTCCAAAGACAAAGACTTAAACCACTGAGCTATCCAGCAGCTTGCAGAAAGGGAGCCTCAACAGAGGCTAACAAAGGAGGAAGCGACGGAGCAAATTCCTCTGCCCCGTCGCTTCTAAAGCAAATCTAAGGAAGGAGAGAGAGCGACGGAGCAATTGGGGAAAAACTTCTCCTCTCCGTCGCTTCGCAAAATGGCAGCTCAGCTGCCTCGTGGCCGCCCCTTTTATAAGGGTGCTGGCCACGCCCCCTGACTACCCGGATGTCTTCGTCCGGTGGGGGGGGACACAAAGAGCGCGGCTGCCATTTTGGCGCCACGCTTGCAATGTTACTCTTTAATTTGTTTTAATTTAAAGCTTCATATCCTTGCCTTAATGGTTTCATGGTTTCCTATGTATCCTTCTGACCTAGGGAAGCCTTAGAAACCTCTGGATTGGAGGGATGTTTTTCATATCAAAAAATTGCCACCAGATCACCACCATCAAGATGAGGATCACTAGCTGTGATCAAGCAGCACCAACAAGATTTCAGCCAATGTTTTGTTTAAAAGGGCAAAGGGGCTGACAACTGTGAATATATATCAGCTATATTATGAAGCAAATTTCCAGCCCTAGCTATTTTGTTGTTGGTGTTGTTGTCAGTCACACAGTCAATTCCGACCCTTTGGACCATTGCCCTCCATGCACCTCTGTCCTCCACCATTCTCCTCAGCCCACCCAACTCTGTGCCTACAACACCATCTAGCCATCTCATATTTGGCCACTCTCTTCTTCTTTTGCCCTCCACCTTTCCCAGCATCAAGGCTTTCTCAAGTGATTCCTCTCTTCTCATTTGATGTCTGAAGTACTTTAGCTTCATCTTTACTATTTGACCTTCTAAGGAGCAGTCAGGGCTGATTTCTTCTAAGATTGACCTATTTGTTCTGCTCGCTGTCCAGGGGACTCACAAAACTCTCCTCCAACACCACATCTCAAAGGCATCAATTCTTCTGCGCTCAGTTTTCCTAATGGTCCAGCTCTCACAACCATACATTACCACCAAGAATACCATTGCTTTGACTATACGAATTTTTGTTTGCCAGGTGATGTCTCTACTTTTAACTATGTTCCCCAGGTTTCTCATACTATCTTCATTAATTTTCTGTGGACGTTTGGACTTTGTGAGACCAGATGTTCTCTGGAGAACTTAGACAGCAGGCCTGTCCTGACTTTCATTTTTTTTTAAAATTTCTCCATTTCTGTTTAAGGAAAGAAAAAGAAAAAAACCAACCCCACAACATTGAACAGCCATCACTGCTGTTGCTCTTGTTGCTTCAAGAAAAAGATAATATTTTGTTCCCCTCTACCTGGTTGAAAAATGCTTGTGGGAGGAAAGATTGGGTAGTCAGGATGGCATGGAGAGGTTGAAAACAGGTGATGATGAAGTAAGAAGGTTTGGATGAAAGCTTACCCAGGGTTTCTGCATGCCTGGGAATGCTACAAATTGTGTGAAGCTGCTTTGGAAAATCATTCAGTAGGAATAATATGCACTAGCCTTCTGGCTAACAAGACAGGCCACGGGGGGGTGGGGGGTAGGTAGGTAGGTAGGTAGGTAGGTAGGTAGGTAGGTAGATAGATAGATAGATAGATAGATAGATAGATAGATAGATAGATAGATAGATAGATAGATAGATAGATAGATAGATACATACATACATCTTTATTGTCATTGTCCTGCACAGAACAAGATTGAAAATCCACTTATCGACCCAACAAAACCTAAACAAAATACAACTGTACAAATTTATCAACATACTCCCACCCCACATATACACATTTAACCCCTAAAAAGCTCTAAATCTCTAAAACTCTAAAAACTATATGCAGAAGCTCCCTCATAAACTGCATTTCACTGCATTCAAAGCCAGAACAGCTTTTGGGTAGAAACTATTTCTCAAGTGGCTGGTCTTGGTCTTTATAACCCTATACCTTCTTCTAGAAGGCAGAAGCTGAAAGAGATCATTTCCGGGGTGCATACTATCCTGCATAATCTCTACAGCTTTCTTATAACACCTGGAGGCATAGATTAGATCTAGAGTGGGAAGAGTACACCTAGAGTTGCCATAATTCTCTCTCACAAAACCGGGACAGAAGTACAAAATAGCCTTTTTTTAAACAAACATAATATAATGATAGCTATTTTTCCAACCTTGAATCCGGGACATTCCCGGTTTTCCGGGACATACCTAAGTACACCTGATTATTCCGTCCGCAGTCTTTATGACCCTGGACAGCATTGTTCTTTCCCTAGCTGTACAACTCCCAAACCATACACACAGACGATAGATTAACACACTCTCTATGGTACAGTGGTTCAATGCCAACAGCAGGTCCTTTGAAATATTGTTCTTCCTGAGAATTCTCAAGAAGTATAACCTCTGCTGTGCTCTCTTCATCTCTTCAGGTTATGGCAGTCATCCCAGATCTTTGCTAGCTCCCAATACTTTCTAGGTAGAACTTCAAAATACTAATGTTGAATTGGGTTGGGGATAAATTTTGGTTCAGTTTGTTCTGTATCAACTTTATGAAACATGGGTGTATAAGGAAGCAAAACCTGAAGTTCCCCACTGATAGCCCTGAACTTTTTAGTCTGTGATACCCAAAAGAATGTCTTCTCAAGAACCTTTCCATATGCTGAGGGTCTGGACTGGCCCTGCCATTAAGCAAGATGAAGCAAGTGCTTCGGGAAACAAATTTGAGTTGGACGAATAGGGAGGGGTGCTCTTTATTGTTCTGCCTTGGACAACAAAATTATTTGAGCTAGTCTAAACTGAAATAGTCACCTGAAACTCTGATTTGGAAGCCACTGCCCAGTGAAACTCAAACATTGGAAGAGGATGAAAGAAGTCACACAAGGGAAGGAAGGAGGCCTGAAACTTTGAGGTGCACAAGAGCCATTTTTAGTGAGGACAAAGTCATCTTACATTCATTCTTCCTAGAAGCACTCTTAAAGAACAATTTTAATCATGGCCTCTTAACATTGTTGTAATAAAAGTGTCTTAAGTGATCAGGTTTGAGTTTAGTTGTTCAAGAGTGGGCTTGAAGAAAAACTGTTAGAAAGGCATTAGAGTCGTTTTTTAAAAAAAGAAAATCTTGTGTTCATCTGGAAGCTTCTTCCCTTCCTTTTTCTTAAAACCTAATGACATGAAACAGGGACCTTTTCAGAGGTTCCATCCCTCACTGTAGAGATCATTCCCAAGCGGCCTCTCTTATCAGTTTTAGATCTGTTTCAGATGACATTGGAGGCCTTTAGTTGACTACTTTTTAACTCCTATAATTTGTTTCATTTCTTTTAAATTTGTCTGCCAATTCAGATATTACCTATATAAGCAATCAATCTGCTTGAATGGCCACCAGAGGATTAAAAAGAATCAGTGAGTATCAATCAATTTAGAGAGAACAATGGCTAATATGTCAACTGGGAAGCAATATATTTAAAAAGCTCATTTCCCTGGGGAAACTATTGAATCTCATCCAAGACTGCTGTAAGACTATTAAAACTGTCCTTCAGGGTACTGTAACACACTTACTTCATGTTTTTCATACTCCTCCACCACACAAAGACAGATATCCTGCAATACCTGGAACTACATCCCAAGGAATGCTTGCCTTTAGGTGGATGGATATAAGTATTAGAAGCATTAGCTAATCAGCCTTTTTCTACTAACCTGGGCTCTCAATGTACAATAAAATACTTTATTTAAAAACAAATTTTAAACAGATTGTTTTTTTAAAAAAGATGCAGTGAAGAGGAACGAAGTGGCTACCATAGGCATCATGTTTTGAGTATCCTAAAACTGCAGCTAATCATTTATTGTCTCAGTTGTTATTGCTCTATCTTTATTCCCAGGCACAAGAAAGGGTACTTGTAGGATTTGCTACCTAATGTACCAACTTAACTTGGTCAGCTTTAGTCACAATGTTATGTATGTACCTTAATTTGGGTGCTGGTCAGAACTGGCACTTTCTGCTCTTTCTCAGACAGCAAAATAGACAAGCCAGTCCTACAGGACACTTTGAGCTAACCCTCTCTTCTCTATTGATGAGCAGAAGAAGAAATCTCAAATCAAGACCATGACTTGACTGCCAAAGAGATGTTCTGCCATCATGGCAGTTGCAATAAGAAGAAGGGCAAAGGCGGGAACATTGCAGGTGTATTTTCTGATGCTGAAGTCCCCTGATTCCCCAGACATGCTCCAGAACAAAGCAAAACAATGACATTCATAGAACCTCTGTTTTCTTCCCAAGGGAACAAAGGGGAAGAAAAATAAATATTTTTGTTTAATTTGGAAGGTAAGACATTAGAGCAGGGGTTCTCAATTTTTTTAATCCATGGGCAGACAGCTGAGCAGGCCGGACTGGTGCCCCCCCCCCCCCACACGCCATAAATGCGGCTGTAAAACACATCCACTTCCACATCCACATAAAATAGTATCGCAGGACAGGTCCGATCCATGGACCATAGGTTGAGAACCCCTGCATTAGAAGCATTACTTTTTTGGACTAAAAATGTTTGATAACTGTTAATACTCAGAATTGTGGAGATATAGCCCCAAAATGTACTTGCCTTGTAAAAGACTGTATTCTGTTTTGTTTTAATAATACCCTGCCTTTTTTCCCTAGTAAGCTCATTGGTGACTGCCCAAGATACAAGTTGTGTACCATCTTCATTGGCCTGGTTATATCCTCAAACCCTCACTATGACAATTAAAATCTGCAATAACCAAATTTATTTGATTATATATAAAATTGTATGGCTCATTAAAACTAAAATTTACCTCTGGCAGATTATAAACAGGTGTAACAGAATTGTGGGCTTTCGGTGATAAGAATTTCAATGTTATTCATTTCTGTCAATGCAGCTGATATCATACTGAGACCAGGTCTAACAAACATTGCACTCCCATACTGGTCATGCAATCTCTAAATCGTTAATTCAATTCCAACCACTTTAGGTCTGTAACTTGCTGTCCCCGTATGTGTTTCCTGGACTAGACATGTGTCATATTTATGTTTATTACACATATCCACTAGTAAAATACTCTTATTACTAAAAACTCCCTCAATAATTATTGAGATCATTGTTCAGGTTGGTCTTGACCGGGGGTGCCCAAACTATGACCCGCAGGCTGGATCCAACCTCCAACACCAATTCATCTGGCCCATACTGCCCTCGTCGCTCCTGGAAGCAGTAGTAAAATTTTGCTTCCACTTCCAGGAGTGACAAGGGCGGCATGGACTGGATGAATTGGCATCAGGGGCCAGATCAGACCTGCGGGCCTTAGTTTGGGCACCCCTGGTCTTAACAAAGACCTTTTTCATGAATCCATTCCTTAGTTCCTTTGGTTTGAGCTAGTGTGAGAAAGATTAACCAGTAAAACAAGTTACCGTTGCCCGGGGTATTCCAGGTTCTGATTCAAAAATGTAAACTATACTTATATTCTTCACAGAGGCTCCTTCTGTGTAGCCCCCCAATCACTCACCCTACTTATAGAAACTACCCCCACCCCAGATCCTCTTCCCTGATCAAAATGAGCCCATCAGAGTCTAGCAAGTAAATTTCCTGCAGCCTGGTTCCTTCATGCACTGCCCTCAATAAGAGTGTTTCATAAGTGTTTAATTACCTAATTACAGCCAATTTGTTCTGAAGACTTACTATATTTCTCCCAAGCGGTTCTGAGCTTTGAAGTATGGGTGATGTGAAACAGTGTTACTAAAACTGAGAAGGAAGCAGTGCTTCTACTGGAAGAGCAAGAAAGGGAGAGAGAAAAGTGAGAAAGGATGAGAGGGAGAAAATCTCAAGAGAAAAGCCATGCCATTAGTTCATGCTTGTCATCAGCACCGAGGCACAACTAATGTTGCTCACTAATGGCTTTCCTGATGTTAAATGTAACCAACAAGGCAGCTTAATCTTCCACAAACAGTGGTATGCCTGAGACTCATTCACACAAGGATAAGGTTGCACCTTGCTCAGGATGAGGAGAGGGAAACACACCTGCTCCCAAAATTAAATCTCGCACAGCTCAGGACAATAAGAAGACTACAGGCTCTCCCTTTATGTATGCATGCAAATACTTTGAAGGCTTTGTTGACCCCTGGCACTGCTATAGTGTTTGCCTCATTCATCACAACTGGCATTATAGTCCAGGTTTACTGTAATTTTAATGAACAGAGGGTACTTTGGTATCACCCGTATCTTGATGATCTCTGCAAGGTATATGCATTTGGCATCTTTATGAGAAGCAATGTTTTCTTTTCCCAAGCAACTGGAACACAAAATGTATCTATCCAGCCCCTAGCCCCCCTTTCACAACTTATTCTGGAAAGCGTTGAAGGGGAAATAAGCTAACGTTGGATGTTGGGTCGTTCGCCATAAACAAACTGAATGAAACGTCAAGAGAAGGGCAACCTGAGGGCAATGTTATTTGCGGGTGGGGAGGGGGGAGCAAATCAATTCCATCAAATCTGAGTCTTCAAAGAGAACCTGAACAAACTATCCATAAAAAATGAAGCAACATTAGAAGTTCTGGTTGTTTGCTACACTAACAATTCTAATGGTGATGAATGAAGGTTAATGAAGGATCATAGCCTACCTGACATTGCAAACTCTGTCTGCACTCTATAGAAAATGTTTATGAAGCCAGCTTTATAATACTACTATATGACACCACCCTCCAATTTCTGTTTAAAGACTTTGATACAGTTGCTGATTATTTGCATTGCCCTAAGTCAGTGATGGCGAACCTTGACACTCCAGGTGTTTTTGAACTTCAATTCCCAGAAGCCCTGATCAGCAGGAGTGCTGACTTGGGCTTCTGGGAATTGAAGTCCAAGAACACCTGGAGTGCCAAGGTTCACAATTACTGCCCAAAGTCAGGAGTTCACAACCTTTTTAAACCGGGGGCCAGGTCACGCTTCCTCAGACAGCTTTGGGGGCCGGACAGCCATTTTGCCCTTCCCCCACCACATGGCTCTTCCTGGTGTGGTGGAGGCAGTGGGGGAGGAGCACATGAAATGGTGTTGCAGGCCACATCTGGCCCATGGGCCACAGGTTGAGAATCCCTGCCCTAAGTAGTCATTTCTACAGTATTCTTGGTGCATGCTCCTAATTTGTATTTTACTTCCTTTTCCATCAATGTTATTCAATAGTTTGATGTGTTCCATGATATAAGGCAGCACACACAAGGCAAAATAGTGCCAGCATGCCAGCCTGCTGCTCTCAGAAAGCCTCTTAGACTGACACCTGGCTCTTCATCTAATATCCCAATAACTGGCTGGAAATAATAGTGTAAACAGCATGCTGTCAATATAATCCATGACTGCTAATGTCCATTTTCTTCCCCTGTCTTCATGGTACCCAACAGTTGAGTTAAGTGCCTCCTCTTATCGGATTATGGTTACCTGTGCCATTTACAAGTGCCGCTATTGTCGCTATCCTACTTCCAGTTGTTTTGCTTTGCTTTGCGCTTCAAGGTTGAAAGGGCAATGGACTAGATCTGGATTTAGATGACTGGACTAAGACAAAGTCTCCTCTGCACCACAGTAGCATCTTCAACACATATATAGTACATGCATTACATCTGTACACATGAGAGAGAAGGAAGCTGCATAGGATATCCAAAGATACAGATAGGCTTCAGAGGTCCAAGGGGGCTTTACAATATAAAGTGCTTATGCTTTAGTAAAGAAAAGCATCCAGTTTGCACTTATCTCCTTATTATGTGCAGTAGAACTCTGTGCTACAGCCCAAACTGTTCTTTTGGGTGCACTACCTCCCAGTAGGCTATCTACTGGGGCTGCAGAGGGCTGCAATGGGTAGAGAGGATTGGCCAGAATTAGGTGTGACCCATGAGCATATATGCTATGGTAAATTAATTTAAGGACATGCATAGGAAAAGTGGTTATGATCTATTTCTGCAGTATCTCCATCTTCAGAAAGCCCTTCTGGAGGTAAGGGCAGATGATTCACTTGGGCCAAACAAACTCTGGGCAGTGAACAAAGATGATGTTATCAGCTATGGCTATCCTGTGGCCATTTTGAAGCAATAAAAATCTTTGTAGAGCCAGCCCTGCCCACACAGGTTTCAGAGATGCCTAGGTATCTCCATCCTGGGGCAAGCTTTGGAAGCTGAAGAACAGGAGAGGAGATGATTCAAAGCCAGAAAATTACCACCACCACCACCACTCCCATCCTGCTTCTGCATTAACTTGCAATTTTGTTTAAGTCCATACAAAAATCCATACATACCTTTGTACACTGTTTATTGCCATATATGCACTAATAGCAAGCAATTCTCCTTAATACATGTCTTTTTTTCTGCCTTTTTCCATATGCTAATTTTCCCAATTTTCTATGCAATTTTCCCTAATGTACACTATTTGATACATATTGTTTTGATCAGAGAACTGCACTGCAACATTCTGAGAACAGCAAAACCCAAAGGATAATTGCATTTCTTTTTTACATATTAGTATGGGAAGTTGGAATTAGATCAGTTCATCTTATGAACTAAATGAATTTCTGAACAAGTTAGTATGGAAAGGAAGGGCTCTTGGGGAAGATGAATAATCCAAGAAAATTCACTTAAAATAACACAAGATATTTCGTAGCAGGAAAGTTTTCAGTTTCCCCATCCATGCTGCATCTCAAGTTTTTCAGAAAAGGGTTTCTCAACCTCTGGTGAGCAGGCTGGTTCAACCAGTACCTGTGACAAATGGGATCACGTCCTTCCACAAACTACCTTCACTTGGCTGTTCTGGGCATCCAAGTAATTTATTGTCATAATTCTTTTATTTCTAACTATTGTTCTAGAGCTGAAAAGCCAGCATAGAACTGGCTCATCAGTTTATGTGTCTATTAAAATCTCTCACAAAGTTTGATGTGAATGAGTAGGACTCCTTTAAAACAATGAATCCAGATCATGTCAGCAATTAGTTATTTGGGAAGAAGCTGAACCATAGCCTGTGAGTTTCATATTTGGCCAACAATTACAAATCATCAGATTGGTGTACATGCTTCTGCTCTAGGTTTTGACAAGTGCCATTGCTGTGATTCTCCATTGTTAGTATTGTAACCCATAGGCTATAAATATTAATATATGTGATCTGATTTTCTACATCTCTGTGTCACTGTAAAATGTACAATCTGTTGAGCACTTTTGCCTTTTCACATTCCTGAATATTTTTTTCTCTTTTGCTGTTTGCATACAACCCTGTGGAAAGGGCATTGCAAGTTTTGTTACCCTCTGTTTGTGATAGAAATTGAGCCTGCAATCCTGTGGATATTTGCAGCATAACTGTCTATTTCTCAGTGGGTGCTTCTGTAGAAGGGGTTCTCACATCCCAGCACAATACTGAAAGAGAGAGAAGTTCTCTGGAAAACAGTGCATACATTCTGGTGGCTGAAATCCAGTAGAAAGTCACAACTAGAGTAAACCCATTGAGTCAACTCTTCCATCAGTTCCGCTGATTTAATGACCCTGCTCTAGTTGTGATGGATTTCCGCCATTATGTCTTATAGAACACAATGGAAGCCACTGAGAACTGAGCTTCTATTAAAATAAAGGTTAGGTTAGTTGTTGTTGCTTGCTGGATAGCTCAATGAGTTTGAGCATCAAGATGCAAGAGTTCAATTCTTGCCTGTGCCTCCCAGGAGAAGAGCCAGCCTGTGTGCCCTTTGGCAAACTGCACAATCCCAAAACAGCCCCAGAAGAAGGGATTAGGAAACCATTTCTCTACCAAGAAAACCCTTGAAAGGGTTATCCATTAATTGGAATTGTCTTGATGGCATGCAATTATTATTATTGCTAGTTGATAATGGAGACTATTTTGCACAAATGCCCATTTAGTATTGTCTGAAACAGCTTTGATTTATATAGGACTAGCTGATTACCTGGCTTTGCTCGGGTTTTTCTTTTCTTTAACGTAGGCCAGCCTTTTCCTCTTGGAAACCTCGTGGGGTGTATGTGGGTCACTCCTGCCTCCCTTCCTCTGTCTCTCACCTGTCCCACTTCACCGCTGATGGTCACTTACTGCCCTTATCCTTCCCATACATGTGTCCAGACACCTGGTGGACCAGAAGTCTCCAACAGCGGTGCCCGATGTCATACACCCCCACATGAGGCTTGTGACCCCCACAGTGCTGATCTCGCATGCCCATTTGCCTTCCACCTACTCTGAAAACTACAGCTGAGCTCAAAGGGCTACAGCTGAGCTAGTCAGATAGTGTCACAATCTCAACCTACCTCGAACTATGACACCAGCCAATTACATCACTGGGAAACACACATTTGTATAGATCAATTGGGATGCAATTTGGGGGGCATACACCCCTCCATTGGACTTGTGACCCCCACAGTGCTGATCTCGCCAGCCCACGGTACGTATGTGCCAAATTTCAGTGGGATCGGTCCAGGGGTGTGGGAGCCTTTCAAGCACATACAAACCCACACCTCTGTTTTATAGATATAGAAGAGAACCTTGATTGGGGCACCAGCATCCAAGATTCCAGAGAGCTCCCTTTCACTTATCAGTCATTGCTGCTATATTTTAGCAGAATTAAAGCAACAAGGACCCTTTCCTTCTTTTCTTTTGTGCCTCCCTGGTTACTCATTTATACATTTCTACTTAAGATCTTGGATTAGAATTCATAGTTGAAGTATACCAAATAAACTTCACAAGGTCACTGTTCTTATTTGCAAGTCTTTCTGTGGTGCCATGCCAAAATACAGATTTAAGAAGTACTTAACATGCTCCTCAACCACACTGGCATTTTTGTTTCTTTTTTAAAATAGTCTAAAATGTCAAAATACTCTTCAAGTTTCATTTGGGAGCTAACTTTGATGTTGTTGGAGAATAAAACTAAAATAACTGAACTGCATTTGACGACACTTCTGCTTAATGTGTTTACAATCCAAAATCATGGCTGTCTTTCCAATTCTTCCCACATGTCTATAAAATGTATATTATTCTGTAGAGTAAAAATCTGATGCTATCTTGGATATCCTGTTTCTGAAAGCAAAGTAGCAATTCTAGCAAAAATTACATCATTTCTATAACACAGTTGAGAATGTAATATGGAGTCTCCATCATAGGAATAACACAGGGGAGTAATGGACCTCTCTAATCTATACCTAATAGTGTGACTGGGTTATCTTTGTCTAAAAATAAAGTTTCACTAGCAGAAATTTATTTATTTTTATTTAATTATTGGATTTCTATCCCGCCTCACTCGACACAATGTGTGACTCAAGACGGCATACAGCATAGCATACAATAAATACAATATACAATAATGCACATAAACAGTAAATACAATAATACAATATGAAGTTCAAGGGGGGGAAGCATACAATTACAGATTAGCCAATTACATAATATCAGTACACATATCAGCATGGCAGCAGCAAAGCAGAGGCCAGTTCAATGTTCCAGACAGAAAGAAGGAGCTCCGCCCCTCAGCGTTAACGCCAGCAGCAATGGCTGCAGCGGGTCATCTCATCCTCACAGGGGGGGCACAGGTGCTTCTACTCCCCCCGGTTTGCCCAACCAGGAGGAGGAGCTCCACACCGGTCGGCGTGCCAGGTGAAAGCCTCATCGGGGCCGGCATCAGAGGCAGGGGAGTGGCTTTCTTTCATTTTATTTGGCAGGGTCCTGTTGCTTACACATAAATCTGAGTGGCAAATACAGTAATACCTCATACAAAGTCCACTTCATACAATATCGCATTCATACAACATCACTAATTCCTTGAAAAAAGTTGCCTCATACAAAGTTGCTGCGACTTTGTATGAGGCTTTGGGGGTTTTCCCAGGTTGCATTATGCCAGGGCAGTATAAAAGGCAGGACACATGCATGCATTGCTCTTGTGGGTTTTGCATGAGGCGAAGAGTGTTTAGGAGTAGTTTTGAGTACGATTTTGGATTTTTTTGGATTTTTTCATCAGAATTTTTAGAAGCATTCCTGGGATTTTTGCAGCATTCTTCAGGTTCTTGGACAATCGGGGTCGTTTGACATGTTTTTGTAATGTATTTAGCCTTTAGACAATGATTTCTTAAAGTTCTGTCAGTTTCCTGTCTGTTTCCTTGACTTTGCCCTGAAGTCTGTGCTGTTACAGTACAATGTATCTCTATGGAAATGACATTGTACCAGGCATCGCGGCAAGGATTTGAACATTGTATGAGGTATCACGGCTAGGATTTTGCATGCCTCATACAAAGTCCAAATCCGTATAAAGTCCAAACTTGTGGAACCAAGTTTGGACGTTGTATGAGGTATCACTGTAATTAGAAAATCAGTACTTGTGATGTGATCTGGTAGGCAACAAGAAAGGACTTCTTAGCTGGGGGTATTTTTCCAGTGGTAATTTATATCAGTGGAATTATGGTATCATAAATATACAGTAGAATTCTGGCCACTGTATGGAAAAAGATTCAACCCTTTTATATGAAATTTAGAATGACAGTCTCCTGCAGATTAAACCATTTTTCATATTGTACCTGCGTAGGATAATTGGAGAGCAATCAACAAAGTTTTTGTTAACTTAAATTAGATAAGCAAATATTGATTCCTTAATCTGAGACTGATGAACATGCCAGCTTTGAAACCACTTTTGGTCTGGTGTGCTACAGTTTTTTTAAAAAATGATATTAAATCTTCTTTGAAGAAGCAGCCCCTATACCTAATTAGGTTCCAAAAGTAAATTACTTTCCTCCAACTTCCTCAAAATTATCAATACTGAAGTTTCAGTGCTGGGTAGATATATTTAAAGTTTCCTTGCTCGCTTGCTTAATTAATTAACACAACAGCAGGTAATTGAGATATGGAGAGAGTTATTGGACTGTATACAAACCCCATCACCTGTCAAATGTCAATGTCTGTATTTATGTTCTCATCACATCCTTCAAAATACTTTAGATGTTTTGCCTGAGGAAGAGCTCCAAGTTTCCTTTGAAGGTTACTTTAGGCAACATTTCAAAGGCAGCTACATTACTTTATTTTTATTCAAGCATTTCATCTTTGTACAGCATTTCATCTTGTACCAAACTGTTACAGAAGACTCCAACTGTGGGTCTGAAACCAGCAAACAGGTTGCTGTCCATGGTGCTGAACCTTTCTTCCCGACCAGATGCACAAAAATCCGTAGTAAATATAATGCAAAATAATAACAAAGGTCCAAGAAAGTTAAAGCCTTTCAAGTAAATACAGTACAGAAATCTAGCCCAGAGTGTAACATTTTCTTTTCAATGCCTCAAAATCTGTCTTCTCTTATTCCCTATGGATATGAAAGAAAAGTTCATATTCTGCAGACGTAATGAGTATTTGGGTTTACTCTTTAGTCATTCTCTGGAGTCATTTCTGACAAATTGGGCTGCTCTGAATATTCAGTGTGACTTTCAAACATAATTAGTGAAGTGAAAACATTCACTTCTAAAGCCAGTTCATGTACAGTATCTATCCATTGGGCTTGTCTGCATCCATTATTCTCTTCCTTTCGTTTGTGACTTCTGGATAAGTCAGTAATTTGAACTGCTTGTAGGCAATGACTGTCCTACAGGCTACATGCATCTCTCAGAGATGTTTAACACAGCCCACCATGGCTCCCCATGCCTCTTCAAAATTTCCCCCACAAAAATTAGTATGTGTCTGTGTGAATGGAAGGGTGGGTCTTGTAGAGAAAGTCATCATCAGCTGCACCCAAAAATAACCCAGCCTTTGCCAAATCCTGTACTCTAACCACACCTACCAGGCTTTAGCCCCATCCTCAACTGCATGCACATTCACTAGGGCAGTGATGGTGATCCTTTTAGACACCAAGTGCCCAAACTCAATATGCTGCCAGCCATGCCACAGAGGGGCGGGGTGAACTCTGTGCTGGGGGAGCGAGTAAGTGCTCCCTTTGGGGTGCTGGGCAGAGAGGCGGAACAAACTCTGTGCTGTGGAAGGATGAAGTGCTCCCATTGGGCTACTGGAAAGAGGGGTGGGGCAAACTCTGAGTTGGGGTGATGGTGCATGTGCCCACAGAGAAGGCTCTGAGTGCCCCCTCTGGCATTCATGCCCTAGGTTTGCCACCACTGCACTAGGGGGAAGGATTGACTAAAAAGGCCCAAAATAAACTATAAAACCTCCAAGACTACATCAAAGCTTGGAAAAGTTGCCTTTCTTAAGTACAGTACAATTCCCAAACCTTCCAATCTTCCAGCTGTACGTACTAGGCAGATTATGCTCAATTTATAATAAGCTCATCTTATTTACAAATCTACTAATTGGCTAATGAACTGTGGAGTTACTTAGTAGTCTTAATTTTCTGAATATTTGTAAAATCCTTCAGAGTTATCAACATTCTGACTTGCATCCATTCATGGGAAGTACTTAATGGGAATTAAGGGGAGCATTTTTTAAATCATCCAGTGTATCAGCTTAGACAAATATTCGGTATTCAATCATTTGTTCTTAATGCATTTTGCATTGGAAAGACATCATCCTAACAATAGAATCAGAAAGTGGATTGTCTAATTGCTTTCCAAATATTTTTTAAAGAAACATGGCTCTCCGAGCAGCTCCCAAGCTTTAAAAAAATTCACCGCACACTATTTGACCTGTGCCTGCTTATTAGAGTGAGCCAGCTGGTCTGCTTTTGCACAAGAGAAAGAGAGATTGAGAAGTTTGTCTAACCAGGTGCTACATTCTCTGCAGCTGAAAGACTTTGCAAAGATTTATAGCCTAGGGCAATTTTTTGTTGCCAGCCAGTTTCCGTGACATCAACAATTAAAATATATAATCAAGCAAGTGTGATCCGCAATCAATTATGCTTTATTAATGGATCTCTAATATTTGCCACAGTCCAATAACCACCAGGTCAATAGAGCTGCAACAAAAATCAAGCAAACCGTGCAATGTAATTTGCTGCAGCTTCTGCTTACTTGCAAAACACTTGCTTTGTTAATTGTGATTTCATGCACCATTGACTGTTATGGCCTAGGGGAAACATTCCTGCCATGGAATAGTTACCGCTCTACAGTACATCACTTGGTGTTAACTTCTGAGAGAGCCTGCCCCAGTTAATTCTTAGAAGCCCTACAGATACAAACTGCTATCAGCTGGCAAACCACATCACTCTTTTTTGATTAAAGCAGCAGTCCTGTGCACACACATCTGGAAATAGAACCTACTTGAGTCACTAGAGTGTAATTCTAAGTGAACATTGGAAAGATAAATAATGCCTCAGATATAAATCACAATGTTTGATTGCAAAGAATACAAATGGAGACCTTGATCTTGACCTTTTCCAGCCATGGCTTTTGTATCCTTGTAGAAATGTGACAATATAAATATATCAGGGGTGCACAAACTTTTCAGCTACAAGAAGCACATCAGGTAACATGTGGGGGAAGGAATCCAGATACAGACACACATCTGGTTTTCTACACCCATAAATTGCTATCTCCGTTGAGGTCACTTATCACCTGTATTGCTAGCAGCAGGTAAGCAGCAATCTTGGAAGGCAGATGCCGGGATTCCAGCCACCTATATTAGCCCAGATCGTAGCTGACTTATAGGGAAAAGAGGGCAGGGCCCCATTAGTTAATAGGGGCTGCAAGCAGCAACAGGCTGTCATTCCTGATAGACTCAGGTAGGATAACCAGATGAAAGAGAGTACAAGATTCTTATACATTTAATAGTTGCTTCTTCTTCATCTAGTGTGGTTTCTCCATTTCCGAATATTTTCTATATTTCCAAATATTGACTATAATCATTGTGATCAGCCATGAGGATTATCCTGGGAACAATATAGTACAGTGGCTATCCATTTGCCTTCCACATCATAGCATGACACCCGTACCACTGTCGTTACACATGTCACTTTCTGTTCCTGAGCCCTTTTGGAACACAAAGTTCTCATCAGACCTAGGCCAATATTGATGAATCTGCTGCCTTCCATCAAGATGGATTCAAGTGGGATTTAATCCACTTGGGGACCATCTCTCTTCCCTGTGGGTTTTGCCATTAGTCCTGAGGGTTGTCAGGTTAGTTAACTTTCCATCGGTGTTGAGTCCCTGGCAGTATGGTCTATTACCATAGTGGGGAAACCCGGCCAGACTTTAAATAGTTGCTTAGAAAAGGACATTTCAGGGATGCGGGTTTTAATGAGAGCTATACTTGCTGAGATTTCATCTTGCACTCAGCTGAACGAGATCAAAAAGCCTGTCCTTTTCATTCACAATGTCCCATTAAAATTAACAGAGATCCAAGTCAGTCAAGTTCATGCCAGTGACATTCTAGCTCAGTGGTTTAGGTATCTGGATACAGAGCCAGAAGTTGGGAGTTCAATTCCTCACTGTGTCTCCAAAGAGAAGAACCAGACTCTGTGGTCTTAGGCAAACTGCACAGTCCCAGGGCACCACCAGAAGAAGGGAAAGGTAAACCACTTCTGAGCATTCTCTACCTAGAAAACTCTGGAAAGGGTCACCATAAGTCAGAACTGATGTGACAGCACACAATTATTATTATACAATGGCAATTAACTTTGGATTGCTTCAATACATTCCTAATTGAGATCTGCATACACATATATTCTAATATTTGGTAAATCTTTGCTTCAAAGGCTTGAGTTCCAATGATTTTCAGCACTGTATATTGGATCACTAATCTTTTACCATGCCTATTTAGCACCAGCAACCATTAGTAAGTTGTATATTATAAAAAGCTCTGAGCATGTACAGAGAGTGCATAGCCCTTGCTATAACATAAAAATATGTCATGAGCATACACTTAGATTTAGAATTGAGACTTAGAGTAACTTCGTTCTAAACCATGTCGGAGACAGCCAATGCAGTCTTGCATCTCAATGCCTCTCTTCAAAGAAATCAAATTCAGCACCCATCCCTAGTCTTATTGCAGCCTTCAAGAAACAGTCAGTTTTTTCAACAAAAAACTGAGAGAGTATATTAGACCTTCCTTAAAATATGTTGAAATTAGAATTTCCCTTCATCAGACAACTTGACTTGCTAACTTTCAAATATCTGGATATATAACATTTAGTTTTCAAAGGGTATCTTGTTTTCATGTTGCGTCCTAACCTCTTTTCGTTTATTTATTTTGGGCTGTGGACGTCCGAAAGAGTCTGCATACCAGTTGACTTTCACAATGTATTGGACTTGTTCTATTGCTCTACTGGAAGATTCTGAATATATTAACTACAAGATTAATACTACTTAAGAATAAAACATTACATTATATTATATTACTTATTACTACATATTCAAGCCTCAAACGTATTTCCTATCTTTGAACATTGCCACTCCGTTTGGCCACTTCTGTGTACCTGAAACTAGAATTACAACACTCTTTGCAGCCAAAATTTTATAATTGCAATAATATTTGCATCGAAAACAGTAACTCAGGAATTCCCTCATAGAATCTTAATTCAGAAACATATTTTTAAAACTCAGGATATTGTTGTCAAGTAAAAAACAAACAGACCTACTTACCATTTGAAGCGTTCTGTGTGGACAGCCAGAATCCTAGATGTCAGCATCACCTACATTCTGTGTTTGAAGCAAAAGGCAAAAGAAGACAAGAAGAGGAGCTTATGCTCCTGCAAAATGCTACAAGAAAACTGACCATTACAATATTCATTACAGCACCCCAGAAGGGTAGGATTCTAAAAAGATAAAAGCAAAGTAAAACTTTATAACTATGCTATAACTAATCTTTGTAACTAAGATGGGGCAACCATTGCTCTGACCCAGGGAGGGAAAATTTAGAGGACACAAAAATTGCTGCTAAAAGAGTGCAAAATTGTCCATTTGTATTTGTGGCTGGAAGGGTGAAGACCTGCCTTAAGCATGTGAGCCAGAGCTCACAGGATTGAACTGCTTTTGGATCAGTAGGGAGAACAATGTTATCTCTATTCTGTCACCCTGTTTCTTGTCCTTTTTACAAGAAACTCACAAGCATTGATAAGGGCAGGGCTGGATTTTCATACCAACTATTTGTTGTTTTCGATTATTTCTTCAATAATTTTTATTTAATTGTGGTAGCTCATTATTGAAGCCATGTGTATAGTGACAGGATGCCTCAAACCCACACTAGTTGAGAAAATATACCCTCTTGTTGGTATCATTCCACCCAAGGTAAGGAGAGTAGCAGCGGACACTGAGAGAACTAAACAAGAGAATGACCCTTGACGTCCTCTAAATGGATATGAGCCTCAAGTCTGCCAACCGAAATCCAGAAAAAGCTTTATTACAAGAACAAACACTCTTGAGGTATACAAGAGCAAAACCAAATTAGAAGATGGAGGAAGGCACTCACTGGACAAGGAACAATATTAAAGGAGGATATAGCTGAGGAACTTTACCTCCCCTATGACACTTGGAGGACCCGGAATAGGCTGAGGGTTGGAGTCCCTAAATGCAAGACCAACATGCTCAAGTGGGGGCTGTTGGCAGACAACAACATGCTGTGTGAATGTGGAGTGATACAAAATCTGGGTCATTTGTCGGTCTGCCTATTACTGCCAGAAACATGCACCGGTGAGGACTTAGGTTTGGCCAACAACAGAACTAAGAAAGTGGCTTCATTTTGGCAGTCCAGTGTTTGATCAGGACACGAAAGAAGAAGCCTAGTATTGAATGGCAAAAGAACACCAACAGCAAAAGACATGTTCTTAAACATCTACATGGAGACTATTAATGTAAATTTACTTCCTTCTTTCACTGATTTCACTTCCTTTTTCTTGTTTCTTCTCCATTTTTGCTAGACCAAGCAGCAGACCTGCAAATGTGAAAGACAGCTTTAGGCACATCTATAAATATGTTTAGTGATCTTCTATTCTACAGTAATCCTACATATTTGCCGAGAATTTAGGAACTGTGTGCATCTTCTGTATATTGAACCAGTCCTCCTCAGGCAGAATGTAACTTGGCCCACCTTCTATATCCTGAGGAAATAAACGAATCTTAGCAAAAATGCAAGGAAACCTGGTAGTTATAATATTGCTCCTTCAAGGGCAGTATGAATATGCAAAAATTTTCCTGTGTGGAATGAACAGATTTCATGGGGAATTGGGCTGCTGAAGATCAGAAGAATCTTGCACTTTTCCCACTCAAACTCCACTAGGTTTATAAAAGGTGTGTGTTTTTTAATTTTTTATTGGGTTTTTGCACAAAATACATATATAAACACATGAAAACTTATATAGTAAAACTAATAAAAACAATATCATAAGCAAAAAACAATAATCCATTAATTAAGCAGAAACAAAATTTACCTAATGTTGCATAGTTGATACATGCCAACTTCTAGTCTCTAATTTGTCCTTTTCTTGAACTACATGAATAAAGGCTTAGAACACAACATCAACATTCTTATTTTATTTCTCCTACACAAATGAAATACAAAAGGAAAGAATATAGAAAAAATAGGAAAGAAAAAGGAAGAGAAAAAAGAAAAAAGGAAGAAAAGAAAGGGGGGGACAAGAAACAATTAAACAATTCACCATGTGACATGTACATTGCCTATAGGGGGACGCGGCTCATCTCATCATTCTTTCAATATTTCCAAAAGCCCAATTGATCTGGTACTGGCCTACTTCCTGCTCCTTTCTTTAACACAAAGTCCACAAAGGGTTTCCAAATTGACCAAAATCTGTTCTCTGTAATTAATCTTTCCCCCCCCCTCAAATCCCAAGTTAATTTGTCATTTAAAGCCAATTGCCAAGTTTCCTTATACCATTCTTCAATACTAGTTTTGTCAATTTCTTTCCACTTCCTTGCTATACACTGTCTCCCAGTTGTCATCAAAATTGAAACCAATTCTGTTTGGGTGTGTTTTTTAACATAAAATGGAACTGTGCTACAGAAATGAAAAAAAGACCTAGTTGAGACTTTGCCTTTGAAAATAATTTGTGGTTGCAGAACTTTGGCCATAACATGCTAGAACATAGAAGATTGAAAATGAAATTGCGGAACAATGGAGAACAAACCATCAGAGGTAAAATGTTCACACAATGGGAAGTGTAAAAATATCTGGTAGTGATCCCAGTTTTGCCCATTCCTCATTAGTCTTCCATCTTCCTGTCTGGTCATCAAACATTGACTACTGAATATGCTCAGTCATTATTTTGAGGATTCTTCTTTAATCAAATAATCACATTCTGGCCAGCCTTGAGTTTCTCCCAAACTTGGTGATATCTCCTTCATATTACAACATAAGCCACTATTTGAAACTTGGAAACAGAGGGAAATATTGCTTTACATTCCAGCAGGTACAGTGTTTGCCCTCCCCACACCCAGAATTAGTTTTCAGTATTTAAGAAGTAAATCAGAATGTACAGTTTCACATGTTTGCTGACTTCCTGAGAGACATACTTGAATGTGTCATAGATGTTAGGGTCATAGGCAGGGCTTGTTTTAAATCCCCTAGTTGCAATACATGTACAGTTATTTGCAGCTGCTGCTCATTGCAGGCGCACCCCCCAATAAAGGACTCAGACACTGATGAAAGTGGATAACGGCATTGGGCCACATTTATTGATTCATGCCCTAGTCCGAATTATAAATTTCTATTGGTATTCAACCAATTATAATTCTTAAGGCAAGCAGGCCGAAGTAACACTGGTAAGGTACCACCCAAAATTGCAAACGGCAATTGGTTACAATGTATCCATTTGTATCAATTTGTTTGTTGACAACAAACAAATTGTTGACCGTAGTCAATACCTAACTATTGACCCCACCCTCTGACGCGTATCCGTAAAATAACGGGGTGATGCATGCTGCATAGCTCTTGCCATCACCCCATCGCCTGGTTCATCGTTGACCGGACAACGTTTAATCAACTTGTGCCTGTCTAGTGTTGTCCAGTCAATTGCGAACCTGCCGGATACCTGTGGGTCATAAATGTTTACCTTACCAGTGCTACCCGCCCATGTGACCAAAGTCAATTGCATCAGAAAGAAACCCCTATATCAAACCATAGCAACAGTGTGGGATGGGCAAAAAAGCCAGGACCCAAGAGCCAATTGTAGGTCCCAGCCAAAAATTCCCACCCGGCCCCGAAGCGACCAAAATATCACACTGTTAACTAGGGAGGGGTGGAGGGGAAAAACTTCTCCTCTCCGTCGCTTCGCAAAATGGCAGCTTGGCTGCCTCGTGGCCGCCCCTTTTATAAGGGTGCTGGCCACGCCCCCTAACTACCCGGATGCTCTTCGTCCAGTGGGGGGGGGCCGCAAAGAGCGCGGCGGCCATTTTGGCGCCGTGCTTGCATTGCAGGCGCACCCCCCAATAAAGGACTCAGACACTGATGAAAGTGGATAACGGCATTGGGCCACATTTATTGATTCATGCCCTAGTCCAAATTATAAATTTCTATTGGTATTCAACCAATTATAATTCTTAAGGCAAGCAGGCCGAAGTAACACTGGTAAGGTACCACCCAAAATTGCAAACGGCAATTGGTTACAATGTATCCATTTGTATCAATTTGTTTGTTGACAACAAACAAATTGTTGACCGTAGTCAATACCTAACTATTGACCCCACCCTCTGACGCGTATCCGTAAAATAACGGGGTGATGCATGCTGCATAGCTCTTGTCATCACCCCATCGCCTGGTTCGTCGTTGACCGGACAACGTTTAATCAACTTGTGCCTGTCTAGTGTTGTCCAGTCAATTGCGAACCTGCCGGATACCTGTGGGTCATAAATGTTTACCTTACCAGTACTACCCGCCACACGGAGAGGCTCAATAAAGGCTCGACGCCCCCCCCCCCCCCCCGAGACCGTCAGCTCGGTCAACAGGCCTGGTCGCCAATCTCCTAACAGGAGGTCCATACCTCCCTGCGACAGATGGACCCCATCCCCTGAATAAAGCTCATAATTTTGTAGGCTGATTGCGGGGTGCCTAATGACGCGCCCCCAACCCTTGTCGAGAAGGAACCGGGCAATAGCCCTGTTCAACGAGCGACGAGCTCGATCAAGGGCCTGGAGGTCGAACCCTCCCCTGTAAGCATGCCGCAGTACCATGTCTGACCAAATGAGGGTTGTGGCAGGCCACACATAATGTAAGTAAGCCAGGTCACCGCAAATCGCATGCTTCAGCGATAGTCCAGTGACCTGTCCCAAATCATTGCCCCCAAGGTGTATGATCAGAATATCTGGCGGGTCAGCATTCCTGCTGGATAAAAGGAATGGCAACAGTTCCCGCCATAACATGCCGCGCTTACCATACCATCTGAGACTTGCGGATGCACCCAGTCCCGGTCGGAGTCCCCACTCTGTCGCCGCAGCGTACGACGCTGCCCTATGCACGTAGCTGTGGCCCACCAGCCATACTGCCACCGGTGTAATACGACACCCAGGGTCTGTCAAGGAAAAAGAGGGGGGAGAACAATACAGTGACTAAACTGGTACTCACGGTTGAAGAGGGCGAACATAAAACTGAAAACATTGTGATCCCCACCTTCCCATGCGGCGTATTTCTGCCCCGGAGTACCCAAAAGCAGCTGCAGTAGAAGCCACCCCTATCCTAAATGAATGGGTGCCGTAACGAGCCCCGGGGAGGCCAACACTGGCTAGTGCCTTACCGGTCACCTTCCAAAATTGAAATTTAGTAAGGGGAGACCCATCTTGGTGACAGAAAAACGGGCCATGGTGCGTGCCACGCAGTGCAAGAAACTCCTGTAGGGCACCAACCGGACAGATGTCTGCCAATGGAAGCGCGGCGCCAAAATGGCCGCCGCGCTCTTTGCGGGGGCCCCCACCCACCGGACGAAACCATCCGGGTAGTTAGGGGCGTGGCCAGCACCCTAATAAAAGGGGCTGGCCACGAGGCAGCCGTGCTGCCATTTTGGCGAACCGACGGAGCGGAGAAGTTTTTCCTCCTTACCTCCGTCGCTCGTGTCCTCTTGGGGGAAGCCTTTTCGGGCAGCTTTCTCTTGTTTTAGGCTTCCTAGCTACCTTAGCCATGCCCTCGAAGAAGAAGGCAGCCGCGAACGTGGCTCGATCGGCGCGGAGGCGTCAGCCGGGTCGGAGGACCGCGACTGCGCCCGTTCCGCAGCCACCTTTAGCAGACCCACCGGGAACGGTGGGATGGGATCGGTAGCTCCTTGGCCTGATGCGCGGAGCATACCTGCTGCCCCGGACGGGGCCTCGGCCCTTGGCCCGCAAACAACGACCACGGCCCCTGTCATGGTCTGTACGGCGGGGCCCTCTTGCCTGGGTGCGCAATTCCCTATGGGGGTGCGAGCCACGGAGGGTGGTTGGGTTCCCTGCCTTTGCAGGGCGTTCCCACGGCTCCCCAGGGGCTGAGCATGGGCCCTTGGCCTTATCTGGCCCCTGGGGCTCAGGGACCTGGACAGGTACCCGTGAATTATGGGCCGGTTGCCCAATTGCCCCCTGTTGGGGCCGGGGCCTATGTCGATGTGGAGGCCCTCCTGGCCCGGGTGGCGGCCCTTGAAGCGTCCTTGGCAAGGGCCAACCAAACAGGGGTGTCTCTAGGTTTTCAGGTGCCCCCTTTGGCCGCCGAACAGCGGCCGGCGATTGGTCGGGTTGAGCCGCCTGAGGCGCGCGGGCCGGTGGTGGCCACTGCCTCACAGCTCCCCACCCCACAGGTGCAGCAGTCTGGTGCTGGTCTGGCCCCGTCGACGAGCTCAGCTTCGGTCGTGAGCTCCGACGCCCCCAGCTTGCCGGAACCCCCGGTGGGGGCGGCCCGCGGGGGTGCAGCGGGTGAGTATGCAGTCCAAGCTAATGCACCCACACAACTGACTTCCTTGGGGGGGGGCTGTTCAATGGCCTTGGCCTCGCTCGGGTGGCCCGGTGGCCCAATGGCCCCCGGCCCACCCAGCGACTTTGCCCGTGACACAGGGCCTGGGTCGGGGTGGTGCCCCCAATGTGCTGGAAATGTGTTGGGGATCCCCGGGCTGGCTCAGGCTCATTTTCCTTTGCCCGTAGTTCCCTCAGTGCCGGTGTCGGCTTTGCCAACAGCAGGGTATTCCTTGCCCTTGGGGGACCATTTGGCCCAGGCTACCAAGGAGAAGATTCGGAGGGGCGAGTATGTAGATATCTTCTCCCTTCTAAATAGGGAGCCGACCAAGGAAGAGAGGGAAGGGCTGGACGAGAAGGATAAGGAGCAGGCACGTCGTCGTAAGCCGCCACGCACGTGGGCAAATTGGTTGCCAGTGTACCTGATTTAAATGGCCATTTACCTCAGGGCTAGGCCGGATTTGGCTATCCCTATGGTCCAGTATCTGGACGATAATTACCGTGCTATGGTTGACTTCCCGGGTCCGTCATGGCTGGCTTACGACGAAGACTTCCGCATGAGGATTCCACTGCACCCAGAGATGTGGTGGGATGAGCCCTGCCAGAAGCTGTGGCTTCTGTATATGACCCCCACGCGCCCGGCGCCTGGGGAGAGTTACCATTGTGGACATGCGGTCCAACGAGCGGCCCCGGTACAGGTACCCCGCCAAGTGGCGGGGCAGGGGGTTCCAGCCCGCCTGCTGTGCTGGACCTTCTCGTCCAATGGTTCTTGCAACAGAAAAAATTGCAAGTACAAGCATGAGTGCCCCTCTTGTTCTGGCCCCCATGCTGCCTCCACCTGTCCCAGGCCGGGAGGATACGGGGGCAGGGGTAGGGGCGGACAAGGGGCAGGTAAGACTGCCATGGAGGGAGCGGGTTCACCTAAGGCCCCCTCCCCAATTAATGTCAACATGCTGGAGAGTTGGCTCGCATTGTACCCGAGGAGAGCAGACGCTGTGTACCTCCTTCAGGGTTTTCAACTGGGTTTTCGTATTCCTTTCACGGGGGATAGGTCACCGCAGGATGCACCTAACCTTTTGTCACTTAGGGGAAGGGAGGAGGTGGCTGCCGCCAGCATTAATAAGGAGATTGCTGCGGGCAGGGTCGCTGGCCCTTTCCCCGCACCCCCGTTCCACAACCTTAAAGTGTCTCCGCTAGGACTAGTGCCCAAGAAGTCCACGGGCGAGTTCCGCCTGATTCACCATTTGTCCTACCCAGCTGGCCACTCGGTCAATGATGCTACCCCTGATGACCTTTGTTCTGTCAGGTATACATCCTTTGACCAGGCATTGCGCATGGTGCGCTCATGTGGCCCGGGTGCACTGTTGGCTAAGTGTGACATTAAGTCGGCGTTTCGCCTCTTGCCCGTGCACCCGGGTGACTTTGAGTTGCTGGGTTTCAAATTCCGGGGTGAATATTATTTTGTCACAGCCATGCCATTCGGCTGTTCCATATCCTGCTCGGCTTTCGAGCGTTTCAGTACCTTCCTGCAGTGGGCATTTGTCCGTAGGTCAGGGTCTCGGTCTGTAGCCCATTACCTGGATGACTTTTTATTCGGGGATGAACGGGGCTGGGACACGTGCACACGTCTCCTCAACACATTTCAGACGCTAATGGAGGAACTCGGTGTCCCTTTAGCGCCCGAAAAGACCGAAGGCCCGTCTAATAAGTTAATATTCCTGGGGGTGGAAATTGACACGGTAGCGCAGGCGTCTAGGTTGCCCGCAGACAAGGTGTCAAGGATAGTGGCCCTTATATCGGACTTGCTGGCTAAGCGCAAGGCATCCCTTCAGGAACTGCAGGTGCTACATGGACATCTCAATTTCGCTTGCAGGGTGGTCGCACCTGGCAGGGCATTTGCTCGGCGCTTGTGCGACGCCATGGCAGGCTTATCCAGGCCCCATCATAGGGTGAGATTGACACGGGGCATCAGGGCAGATCTGCACGTATGGCTCCAGTTCCTGAGGGAGTTCAATGGGGTCTCATTTTGGAGGTCTGACCTCCTGGCTTCGCCCCAATTTCAAATTCAGTCTGATGCCTCGGGATCCCTTGGTTATGGGATGTACTTCAATGGGAAGTGGGCATATGGTGGATGGCCACCAGCCTGGTCAGGCACGGGTCGCCTGAGGGATCTCACATATTTGGAATTTTTTCCCATACTGGGGGCCTTGATGCTATGGGGTGAGGAGTGGGCCAACTCTGTGGTGCATTTCTGGTGTGACAATGCGGCTGTTGTCCACATTGTCAACTCACAGACCTCTAAATCTCCCAGGGTCATGGATCTTGTGCGCCAGTTTGTATTGCGCAGCCTGCGCCTCAATGTACTGTTCAGAGCCAGGCATGTCCCGGGGGTGAATAATGATATTGCTGACGCTTTGTCCCGCCTGCAGATCTCCCGGTTCCGTGCCTTGGCTCCGGATGCGGAGGAATTTCCCTCGCCACTACTGCAGGAGATATGGACCATTGGCAAGGAGAGGTGAACCGGGCGATAGGCATGTCACTGGCGCCACGCACGCGTAAGACGTATCACCACGCGTTGGTTGCATTTCGGACCTTTTGTTCCCAATCTCGCCTGCCAGATACCTGACCGATCCCAGTGGCCCACATCCTCCGTTCCATGGTTTACCTGCACGCCCAGGGCCTGGCACCCCGCACCATAGCATCTAGGCTATCAGCGCTGGCTTTTATGGCCAAGGTGGGAGGTCACGCGGACAGTACCGCTGATTTCCGTGTGAGACATGTTTTGGAGGGGTGGGTGCGGGAACGTGGGCGTTGCCTGGACGACCGTCACCCAATATCCCCTGGGGTACTTACCCAACTGTCACGAGGCTGGCATGACCTATGTTTCGATAGGTATGAGGCAGCCCTGTTTCGTGCGGCTACAACGGTGGCCTTTTTTGGAGCGCTCCGCATCAGCGAGCTTATGATGCTGTCTAAGGCGGATGCAAGTCGTAGGGCACTGGAACTCGAAGATGTCTATGTTGCTATGATTGGGCTCAGTTGAGGATACGCTCCTCTAAAACAGATCAGCACGGCGTAGGCAGTTGAGTAATACTGCTACGATGTTCCTTGGAAGACATCTGTCCGGTTGGTGCCCTACAGGAGTTTCTTGCACTGTGTGGCACGCACCATGCCCCGTTTTTCTGTCACCAGGGTGGGTCTCCCCTCAATCAGCCATTCCTGCAGGATGGGGGCGGTTTCTACTGCAGCTACTTTTGGGTACTCTGGGGCTGAAATACGCCGCATGGGAAGGTGGGGATCACATTGTTTTCAGTTTTGTGTTCACCCTCTTCAACCGTGAGTGCCAGTTTAGTCACTGCAATGTTTCTCACCCCCCCTTTTTTCCTTGACAGACCCTGGGTGTCGTTTTACACCGGTGACAGTAGGGCTGGTGGGCCATTGCCACGTGCACAGGGCAGCGCGTTACGCTGCACAGGGCAGCGCGTTACGCTGCACAGGGCAGCGCGTTACGCTGCGGCGACAGAGTGGGACCCCAACTGGGACTGGGTGCATCCGCACATCTCAGGTGGTGTGGTAAGCGCGGCATGTTATGGCGGGAACTGTTGCCATTCCTTTTCTACATCAGGGATGCTGACTCGCCTGATGTCCTGGTTATTCACCTTGGGGGCAATGGTTTCGGACAGGTCACTGGCCTATCGCGAAAGCTTGCGATTTGCAGTCACCTGGCCTACTCACATTATGTGTGGCCTGCCACACCCCTCATTTAGTCGGACATGATACCGCAGTACGCTTACAGGGGAGCGTTTGGCCTCCAGGCGCTTGACCGGGCTCGTCGCTCCAGGGCTATTGCCCGGTTCCTTTTTGATATGGGTTGGGGACGCGTCATTTGCCTCCCCATCATCAGTCTGCAAAATTGTGAGCTTTATTCAGGGGAGGGGGCCCATCTGTCGCGAGGAGGTATGGACCTCCTGCTGAGTGATTGGCGAGCAGGCCTGTCGACCGAGCTGACGGTCTTGGGGGGGGGGGGCGTTGAGCCTTTATTGAAGCCTCTCCGGGTGGCGGGTAGCACTGGTAAGGTAAACATTTATGACCCACAGGTATCCGGCAGGTTCGCAATTGACTGGACAACACTAGATAGGCATAAGTTGTTTAAACGTTGTCCGGTCAACGACGAACCAGGCGAGGGGGTGATGGTTACCACTAGACAGCTGGAATCACCCCCTGATTTTACGGATACACGTCAGAGGGTGGGGTCATTAGTTAGATATTGACTACGGTCAACAATTTGTTTGTTGTCAACAAACAAATTGATACAAATAGATACATTGTAACAATTGCCGTTGGCAATTTTGGGTGGTACCTTACCAGTGTTACTTCGGCCTGCTTGCCTTAAGAATTATGATTGGTCGTTTTACCAATAGAAATTTATAATTCAGACTAGGGCTTGAATCAATAAATGTGGCCCATGCCGTTATCCACTTTCATTTGTGTCTGAGTCCATCATTGGGGGGTGCGCCTGCAATGGAAGCGCGGCGCCAAAATGGCCGCCACGCTCTTTGCGGGGGCCCCCCCACCGGACGAAACCATCCGGGTAGTTAGGGGCGTGGCCAGCACCCTAATAAAAGGGGCTGGCCACGAGGCAGCTGTGCTGCCATTTTGGCGAACCGACGGAGCGGAGAAGTTTTTCCCCTCCACCCCCTCCCTAGTTAACAGTGTGATTTCTTGGTCGCTTCGGGGCCGGGTGGGAATTTTTGGCTGGGACTCGCAATTGGCCTTTGAGTCCTGGCTTTTTCGCCCATCCCACACTGTTGCTATGGTTTGATATAGGGGTTTGTCTGTGCTACTGTTGACTTTGGTCACATTGGCGGGTAGCACTGGTAAGGTAAACATTTATGACCCACAGGTATCCGGCAGGTTCGCAATTGACTGGACAACACTAGATAGGCATAAGTTGTTTAAACGTTGTCCGGTCAACGACGAACAAGGCGAGGGGGTGATGGTTACCACTAGACAGCTGGAATCACCCCCTGATTTTACGGATACACGTCAGAGGGTGGGGTCATTAGTTAGATATTGACTACGGTCAAAAATTTGTTTGTTGTCAACAAACAAATTGATACAAATAGATACATTGTAACAATTGCCGTTGGCAATTTTGGGTGGTACCTTACCAGTGTTACTTCGGCCTGCTTGCCTTAAGAATTATGATTGGTCGTTTTACCAATAGAAATTTATAATTCGGACTAGGGCTTGAATCAATAAATGTGGCCCATGCCGTTATCCACTTTCATTTGTGTCTGAGTCCATCATTGGGCGGGTGCGCCTGCAATGAACATCGTAGCAGTCGTACTCCACTGCCTATGCCGTGCTGATCAACTTTAGAGGAGCGTATCCTCAACTGAGCCCAATCATTGCAAACATAGACATCGTCGAGTTCCAGTGCCCTACGACTTGCATCTGCCTTAGACAGCATCACAAGCTCGCTGATGCGGAGCGCTCCAAAAAAGGCCACCGTAGTAGCCGCATGAAACAGGGCGGCCTCATACCTATCAAAACAGAGGTCATGCCAGCCCCGTGCTAGGTGGGTAAGTACCCCTGGGGAAATTGGGTGGCAGTCATCCGGGCTACGCCCACGCTCCCGCACCCACCCCTCCAAAACATGTCGTATGCGGAAATCAGTGGTACTGTCAGCGTAACCACCCACTTTGGCCATGAATGCCAACGCTGACAGCCTGGATGCTATAGTGCGGGGTGCTAAGCCCTGGGCATGTAGGTAAACCATGAATTGTAGAATGTGGGTGACTGGGATAGGCCAAGCCTCAGGTAGTCGAAACTGGGCACAAAAGGCCTGAAAAGTGATGAACGCGTGGTGATACGCCTTACGCGTGCGGGGCGCCAGCGACATGCCGATCGCCCGGTTCACCTCTCCTTGCCAAGTGTCCATATCTCGTCCGGGAGCGGCGAGGGAAATTCCTCTGCGTCCGGGGCCAAGGCACGGAACCGGGAGATCTGCAGGCGGGACAAAGCGTCAGCAATATCGTTATTAACTCCAGGCACATGCCTAGCCCTGAACAGCACATTGAGGCGCAGGCTACGCAACACAAACTGGCGCACCAGCTCCATGACCCTGGGAGATTTAGACGTCTGTGAGTTGACAATGTGGACAACTGCCACATTGTCACACCAGAATTGTACTACCGAATTGGCCCATTCCTCACCCCATAGCATCAAGGCTCCCAGAATGGGAAATAATTCCAGATACGTGAGGTCGCGCAAGCGACCCGTGCCCGACCAGGCTGGCGGCCACCTGCCGTAGGCCCACTTCCCATTGAAGTACATCCCATAACCCAGGGACCCCGATGCATCGGACTGGGCCTGGAAACGAGGGGAAGCCAGAAGGTCGGACCTCCAGAAGGACACCCCGTTGAACTCCCTCAGGAACTGGAGCCAGATGAGCATATCCGCCTTAAGGCCCCTGCTAAGACGTACCCTGTGGTGGGGCTTAGTTAAGCCTATCATGGCGTCGCACAAGCGTCGAGCAAAGGCTCTGCCAGGTGCGATCACCCTGCAAGCAAAATTGAGGTGACCATGCAGCACCTGTAGCTCACGAAGGGACGCCTTGCGTTTAGCCACCAAGCAGGATATGAGTGCAACGATCCGTGACACCTTATCAGCCGGTAACCTGGATGCTTGCACTACCGTGTCAATCTCCACCCCCAGGAATGTTAGCTTGGTAGATGGGCCCTCGGTCTTTTCGGGCGCCAAAGGGACACCAAGTTCCTTCATTAGCGTCTGAAATGTATTGAGGAGACGCGCACACGTGTCCCAGCCCCATTCACCCCCGAATAAGAAATCATCCAGGTAATGGGCTACAGACCGAGACCCCGACCTGCGGACGAACGCCCACTGCAGGAAGGTGCTGAAACGCTCGAAAGCCGAGCAGGAGATGGAACAACCAAAAGGCATGGCCTTATCGAAGTAATATTCACCCCGGAACTTGAAACCCAGCAACTCAAAGTCGCCCGGGTGCACCGGCAGAAGACGGAAGGCCGACTTGATGTCGCACTTAGCCAACAGTGCACCCGGGCCACATGAACGCACCATGCGCAGAGCCTGGTCAAAAGATGTATACCGGACCGAACAAAGGTCGTCCGGGATAGCATCATTGACCGATCAGCCGGCTGGGTAGGACAAGTGATGTATTAAGCGGAACTCGCCCGGTGACTTTTTGGGCACTAGCCCCAAGGGGGAAACTTTTAAATTAGGAAACCGGGGGGGGCAGGGAAAGGGCCGCCAACCCTGCCAGCATCCACCTCCTTAATAATGCTCAAGGCAGCCACCTCCTCCCTTCCCCTAAGTGACAAAAGGTTGGGTGCATCTTGGGGAGCCCTGACCCCCGTAAAAGGAATGCGAAACCCCTGCTGGAAACCCTCAAGCAGGTAAGCTGCGTCTGCCCTCCTCGGGTACATTGTGAGCCAACGCTCTAACATGTCCACATCAATTGGTGAGGGGGCCTTTTGCCTGACCAGCTCCCTCTGCGGCAGTCTTGCCCGCCCCCTGTCCACCTCTACCCCTGCCCCGCGCTCCTCCCGGCCTGGGACAGGCGGAGGCAGCGTGGGGGCCAGCACAAGAGGGACACTCATGCCTATATCGGCAATTTCTCCTGCTGCAGGTACCATTGGCCGAGAAGGTCCAACACAGCAGGCGGGCTGGAACCCCCTTCCCCGCCACCTGGCGGGGTGTCTGTGCCGGAGCAGCTCGCTGGACCGCATGTCCACAATGGTACCTCTCCCCAGGCGCCGGGCGCGTGGGGTTCATATACAGAAGCCACAGCTTCTGGCAGGGCTCATCCCACCTCATCTCCGGGTGTAGGGGCACTCTCATGCGAAATTCTTCGTCGTAAGCCAACCACGACGGGCCCGGGAAGTCAACCATCGCCCGGTATATGTTGTCCAAGTACTGAACCATCGGGATGGCCAGATCCGGCCGGGCCCTGAGGTACACAGCCATGTATATGAGGTACGCTGGCAGCCAGTTGGCCCACGTGCGTGGCGGCTTACGACGACGCGCCTGTTCCTTATCTTTCTCATCCTGCCCCTCCCTCTCCTCCTTGGTGGGTTCTCTATTCAGAAGGGAGAAAATGTCCACATACTCCCCCCGCCAGATTTTCTCTTTGGTGGCCTGGGCAAGATGATCCCCAAGGGGCAGAGAATACCCCGCCGTAGGCAATGCCGACAACGGCACAGAGGCCGCATTGGGCATGGTGAAAGGAGCCTGAACCAAGCCCGCCACCCCGAGTAAGTTCCCAACGGGACAGAGGGCACCACCCCCAGTGGGGCCCTGGTTTGATGGCGCCGCACCCGCATGGCCCGGCGGCGGCTGAACCACCGCGCCAGCCATGCGGGGCCACGGCCACTGGACGCCCCCCAGTGTAGGTAGTGGTGTGGGTGCACTAGTTTGAACCGCAAACTCACAGGGGTTCCGGCCCACTGTGGGCGTCGGAGCTCGCGACCGCAACCGAGCTCGTGGACAAGGCCTGTTCAGTACCTGACGGCAGCAACTGTTGCACGGGGAGCTGCGAGGCCGCGGCTGACGCCGACCCACGGGCCTCAAGCAGCTCTACCCGTCCGGACACCTGCCAATGACCGGCAGCCGATGCATCGACCTGTGGTCCCAAAGGCGCCCCGGGTGGGTTAACCACCCCCAAAGAAGCCTCAAGGGCCGCTACGCGGGCCAGAAGGGCGTCAACATTAACATAGCCCCCAACACTGATGGGGGGCATAGGGCCGGCTGGTCCACTGATAAGAGGTGCCGGGTCAGGTCTCTGGACCCCGGGTCCCGAATATGGCCATGAACCCAGTACCGGCCCTTGAGGGGCCGGAGGTATGCCCTGCCAGGGAAGGGAACCCAACCACCCCCCATGGTTAAGGCCCACTGCAGGTAGCTGCGGGGCAAGGGCAGAAGGCCCCAAGGTAGAAACCGGGCCAGAGCCGGGAGCCACCGATTGAGAGCCGGAGGCCGCGGCTCCCGCCGGGCCGGTCTGAGGACGCCCAGTCCCGGGCCATGGGGCAACCGACCCCATCCCACCAGTCCCGATGGGCGCCGGCAAAGGGGGCTGTTGGGGGGGCGCAGTCGCGGTCCTCCGACCCGGCTGGCGCCTCCTCGAAGTGCGAACCGCGTTCGCCAACACCTTCTTTTTGGAAGGCATTCTTGAAAATGCTGGGAAGCCGAAGAAAAGGAACGAAAAGGACCGCTGCCCGAAGTAGCTTCCCGGCTAAGGTAAGAGCGACGGAGCAATGGGGAAAAACTTCTCCTCTCCGTCGCTTTGCAAAATGGCAGCTCGGCTGCCTCGTGGCCGCCCCTTTTATAAGGGTGCTGGCCACGCCCCCTAACTACCCGGATGCTCTTCGTCCAGTGGGGGGGCCGCAAAGAGCGCGGCGGCCATTTTGGCGCCACGCTTGCATTCTGTCTTCACTAATTAAAGAAAGAAAATCAAATGGAACAACCAAACTGTGATAGTATAAGAATTAGCAAGGTGTGAAAGCATTATTTTAGTTTTGCATTAGTTCTGACAGCATTTTAGGACTATATAAACAAACATGTTATGTGTATTTTCACAATGTTTTCAGGTGATCCTTTTGAACAAAATGAAGTCATGTGGTATTATGGAAGAAGGCTATTCCACTGAAGGTAAAAGGAAATGTATAAGAGCTGTAGCCAACATGTGACCTATAAAAATAGGAGTCCATTGTTCAATCTGTCTGAGTTTGATCAGTTGAAGAACCCATAGGTTGAGTGCTGGAAAATATGTTATAGGTTTAAAAAACTGACTATCTCCCACTGAAATCAAAAGGAGAGAATGAAAACAATGCCAAAAAACACAAAATGGAACAAGTGAAAATTTTTTAAATGTAAAGAACTGAAAAATTGAATGAGCCTTTCTTGTCCGTTAATCTACTGTGATCGCCAGAAAATGTATCACACTGAGACAGTGATAGGTTCTTCTGGGAAGCTCTCTCACAAAGCAAGTCATCAGACATTAAAAGCATTTTGAAATGGAACATTTCTTCTTCAGCCACAGAATTGCTCCCAAGTGTGGAAAAACCATGTCCCAGTCCTTCTCTCTAAAATATCGATTTCCTATATATAGCTATTTATCTTTCATGGGAAAACATTCAATATGCAGCCCCTTGCTTGCTGTCTGAAAAGCTTAAGTGGAGGAATGTTGCTGCTAGAGGAATAGTTTGTTTTCGAATGATCTAAACTCAAGGTCTAAAAATTACCAATGATAAACAGTACTATTTTTTTCTTTATTGATACTTTAACATTTAATTTGCAATAACCTGTGGCTGCAAGAGCTAGAGTTGACTAACTGGACCTTCACATGACTTGATTTTGGAATTCTTGCTCTCTTTTCATTTAATAGTTATGCCAATTAAATGATTATTTTATCAACTTGAAGAGGAAGCATACTGGATGGGACACTTTCTATCCTACTTATGAATGTACCTCCATGTAAAAAGCTAATGATGAGGCTTTCATGTTTCCATGAAAGGAGGAGAGGACAGAAAAGAAGCTAGTTTTTTAAAATGTTCATTCCTCCCAAAAGAGAATACACATGATTAGTAGTCATGAAAGAAGGAAATACCAAAGGGATGCTTGACTCACTTGTTGCTTTTTCTCTCGTGTGTTTGTTTTTGGAAGGAGGGCTGTGCATATTTTCCCCTATATGAAGAGGGAGTGATTTTCCTGTTTGATTTGTTTTTTCAAAATTCTTCTTTCATTAATTTGTTTTGTATTGACTCTACTAAAGGTGTATATTTTGGCAGGGTTTTGATTATTTTTCCTTCTCATGTGCTGTCGCCTGTTTTTGGAGTACACATTCTCTCTTAACTTGTATCTGTGCTTCTTTGGAGTAGTTTTTAAGGAGTCTTTAGGGCTTTTGAAGCATGAGGAAACATGAAATAGAAAAAAAACAAAAGAAACTGAAAGAGGTTTTCCCTTTCTTGATTAATGAACGGACAGGTACAAAAATTACAAAAAAGAAAGAGGCATTTCACACACCCAAATAATCCAAAATGAAATAAGCACAGATATTTTTTTCAGATGCAGGAGAATACAGAAACTGGACATATATCCTGGTTTATATTTTAATCCTAACACTGAAGGGGGACTATCCCTCATTTGCACTTATTGTTCCAGAAAGTACATTATTGTAGACTTGCAAGTTATCACTCTAGGACACAGTAAGCATTGTCCTCAAATTACTTCTACTTGCTGTTTTTGGTTTTCATTATATAAAGAAGAAATACCAGAGGCAAAAGCGTATTTAAATAAACTCACTGGGGTTTTTTTCTACTTGGGGTGTTTTTTCTCCTAACCAATATGATAAAAATGTGCAGTGCAAAATATGATGAAGAAAAGGTGAAGTCGTCCAAAACAACCCCTATCATTCAGAGGGCATTTGCCTCATTACAGACAGTTCTGTTACCAGGATAGAAAAATGCCCCATAGTATCATCAGAATGTATATCTTAGCAGAGAATGGTAGGCTGTTTAGATAAATGGGCGGCTATGAGTTAGGAACAGTCGTTTGGGACAGTTATGGTGAGGTGTAAGGAAAAACTGACTTTTCTTGTTCTAAGCAATCCATTCATGACAAAACAGAAAAACACCTAGAGTTAAGTCCAAAAGCCCCTTGTAGGGGCTTCTCCAAGTACAAGTATTCTGTAGACCAGTGCTTCCCAACCATTGTTTTTTTGTACTTCAATTCCCAGAAGCTTAAGTCAATTCCCCAAAGCACTGATCAGTCAATGTACAGACTTAGGCTTCTGAGAATTGAGGTCCCCCTGTGGGGCATGGGCCCCACATTGAGAACCAATGCTGTAGACAAAGATAGATGCCTCACCACAGCTGCCTTTCCATTGCAGAGGAAAAATATAGAACACAAACTATTCCCTTGAAGAAGAGCTCAGTGACAAAAATGGATAAGATCCTCAACCACTTGCCTTGCTATCATTTTATGACCCCCACCCCCATTACTATAAATATAATTCTGCTGCAATTAGTTTCATGAATCTGAGTAGTAGCTTTGGTTTGCTTTGCCTATCTTTTATCTCAATGTATTTTGTGGCTCTGGATATAATTCAGTTTGATTATTATGAAACACATGTTGTTCTTAAAATACAAACACTCCCTATGTTGTGTGACTGTTTTTTTTTTTTTGAAACCCTGCAATACAGCTCACTGAGGTTACAAAAAACACCCTTAAATTCAAACATTGTGAAAAATTTGTAAGTGGGTTTCTCCTTATTACTACTTGAATGAAAGTTATACAATTCAAATTTCCAAAATTCCACCATTAGTTCTGCTTATCTTCTTATTCTGCAAAATTGGAGCCCCTTTATATATATATATATATATATATATATATATATATATATATATATATATATATATATATATATATATATATATATATATATATATATATATATATATATATATATATATATATATATATATATATATATATATATATATATATATATATATATATATATATATATGTAATGGTGTGTTAACCATTGGAATGTGACAAAGGATGTTTAGCCAGGCCCTACTAGCCTGTAGTGAGTCTCCGTTCACTCGCCCGAACCCGGTTCACAGGTAACTGTCAGGTTGAATTTTGCGCCAGTGGGGCAGGAGCCCCCTGGACACAAAAAAAAGGGAACTTCAATTCCCAATGTTCCTTGTGCCGCACCGCACCAGAGCCAATCAGGCTGAGCGGCGCGAGCAAAAGGAATGTTCAGAAACGTGCCGTGGCCAATCAAAAGGAAGCTGCAGGGGGAAAAAATGCTGCACAAACTGAAATCGCAAATGCCAAACTACAAGCCCCAGCGTCCTGCGCACCATGAGCGCACAGAACGCTGAGGAAGCCAGCACGCGAAAAATAAAAATAAAAAAGGCAGGCCGCGGAACCCCCATCACCACCGCCGCATACAGGCCGGCCCATGGAAATACCCCCACCCAATGCCGCATCAAGCAGCGATGGGATTCCTGTGGTCTGGCCAGCCAGGCCGGCCCATGGAAATACCCCCACCCCAACGCCGCATCAAGCGGCGATGGGATTTCCATGGTCCGGCCACCCAGGCCGGCCCAAGGAAATACCCCCACCCCAACGCCGCATCAAGCGGCGATCGGATTTCCGTGGTCCAGCCACCCAGGTCGCCCCATGGAAATACCCCCACCCCAATGCCGCATCAAGCGGCAATGGGATTTCTGTGGTCCGGCCACCCAGGCCGGCCCAAGGAAATACCCCCACCCCAATGCCGCATGTAAGCGGTGATGCAATTTCCATGGTCCGGCCACCCAGGCCGGCCCACAGAAATAACACCACCCCAACACCGCATCAAGCAGCAATGGTATTTCTGCAGTCCGGCCACCAAGGCCGGCTCACAGAAATACCCCCACCCCCAACACAAAACAACACAATCCAAAAACATTCAAAAGTAATCAAAACCAAAAATAACAAACAGAAAAAGTAAACACAAAAACATCCAAAAACAAACAAGAAAAAACATATTTCCGTGGTCCAGCCACCGAGACCGGCCCACAGAAATACCCCCACCCCAACACAAAACAACACAATCCAAAAACATTCAAAAGTAATCAAAAATAAAAATAAAAAAACAGAAAAAGGAAACACAAAAACAAACAAGAAAAAACACACAGAAACACCACCCCCAAACCCAAAACAAAACCCCCAAAAAATTAAACCAGAGACCTTACCAGGAGACATCCTCACTCCATGACAACCGGAACTAAACTGAGGAAAGAAAGAGACTACTTACCGGAAGAAGAAAGACACCCAGAGGACAGTAGAGAAAAATAGTAAATTTCAAGAAAAGCTCACCAGCCCCACCCAGAGGCCACAAGAGAAAAAACATTCAAAAATATTCACAATGATCACACATAATTCAAAAAAAAGAAATAAATTTTCCCTCAAAAAAAAACATCTAAACACAGTATAGAAACATTGATTTTAAAAAAACATATTCTTACACATTTTTAAAATTATTATCCAAGGTACAACTATTTAAAAAAATCACATAGTAACACATTATTTCGTTAAATACAATAATTATAAAAAAATTATATCATCCTTTCCTCTTTTTAAAAAAACAAAAACAAAAAAATCACAGTTTATAACAGCCCATGCGTAAAAATAAAAATTTAAAAAACCACAATTAAAAACTAACCTCATTTGCATATATATATTCTTGGGGCTTATTCACTTCAAAGTCTCTCAAATCATTAATAATTAGATCCTGGGAGAACATGTCATCTTCCAAATGGGCACAAATGAGTTCAGATCAACTGTAAGAAATCAGTTTCCAGAATGGATCGGGCTCTCTTACCCAACAAGGAAAAGAAACCTGGGTATCCATTCCTCATTTTAAAGGACATAACTGTAGTTCACAAAGAGTGCGAGCAAACCTTTTAGATTACAAGGAATTGAGAAAAATTACATCAATGATCCAGATTACAGGATTCATAAACAAGAAAATTTGTCATGCAAAAGAATTATATGCACATTGACCATTTGTGTACTTTATTTTGGCTACAGAGTTTTGTTTCCTAACCCCAGGATTGAGGTTTCATTGCCCATTCCCCACATAAGCAGAGGATAAGTGATGGATAAAGGTGTTTCCAGATATCACTTCCACTCTACAATACTACTGCCTCTTTCAGAGAGTCTTGTAAGAGGCTGAGGTTTCTCTCCTGAGCAGTGGCAGCAACCTCTGCCTGATATGGGAAACAAAATGCCACCCCCAACATTGTGCAGCCAACCCCACTGTGTATGTGTGTATGTGCATCTGCACTTGGAGCAAGTCATGCTCCCATCCCTCCTGCAGGAGAGGGAGACCACCACCCACACCATACGACAGGATAGGTGACCTCAATTGAACTGAGGATCATTTTCCGGATTTACCAACAGCCTGAAATCTGCAATCCCAGAAGAGGCTAAAGGTCCTAATATGTTTATTTGACTTCATTTTAATGCAGTAGTTAGTTCCTGTAAGGACTGCTACGTTGGATTTTTTGTTAAATGACAAAATTAATTATACAAGTTCATTTTCTTACATAAAAAACTTTTAAGCGTCTTTTTTTTCTTCAATTAAAATTTGTGACTGTAAGGGAGCCGGGTACTGGGAACCCCTAGACCAGTGGGTCCTAACCTATTTTTGGCCATGTCCCACCTAAGCATCTCTAAAATCCTGATCCCACCCCCACCCCCTCGGTGACATATAATTCTTATTATTCAAAAAGTGAACTCTTGTTTGCATGAAGGAAGCCGAAAAGCAGGGCCATAGCCAGGATTCTAGATGTGGGTGGGCAAATATTTTTTCAGGATGGGCAACAATATCATATATGGCCCTGCCTTAATGGCCATTAACTTGGTCTAAACATTCTTGCCCACTTAAAAATCAAATTGCCCCCTGTGGGAACCACGGCCCTAGAATGTGGTAAAATTGTCCCTATTCCTATTAGAGGCACACTAATGGGGGGAGATGTTGCTGGGGTTTTTCCTCAACATATTATACATACATACATACATACATACATACATACATACATACATACATACATACATACATACATACATACATACATACATACATATACTCCCCCGCGGCCAATGCCGGACCGGGCATATATCTCGGGTGTAATTCCTTGGACAAGATGAGAGGGAGAAGAGGGAGCAGAATATGATTGTGGGATGCAGGAGCAAGTAGTTGCAATGATGTCAAACTCCTTCCCTCCTCCCCAACTTCACCCCAGGCTGGAGCTACATAGCACACAGCTCCTGCGAGGGCCTGATCCTTTGCAGAACCCATTACCTGCCTGCTTTCCTGCCTGCCTGCCTGCTTACCTACCTACCTATTACATATATACATTATTTAAGGAATAGATGCCCAAGAAACAGAGCTCATTGTCATCTGCTGTCACCACTGTTGCCCTGGGCAGTTTTTCATTGCCTTCCTCTCCATCCTATTTCTTAGGGATGTGACTGCATTTTTCACGAAGCTCCTGACAGCTGCCCACAGTGAGTTTCTCCTGAACATTAGCAGACATCCTGGACCAGGCACTGGCTGGACTGAGTGGCATATTGACCACCTCCAGTGTTCTGTCACCTTAGGTGACTGCCTCATCCAGTTCAACAGCACAGCCCTGCTCCTGAGATTTCCTGTTGGGTTGTGTTTTTTTATTATTATTATTTCTCCCCCCCTCCCCCAAAGAAAATCCATTTTTAAAAATTTTAAAGGACAATTGCACAATGTTGTGAAAATAGGGATGTACGATCCCCCTCTCTGGCAGCACTTAAAGGCGCATTTTCTACAGAGCAACTTCTCCTGAACTCGCTGAACATATTTCATACTTAAGTTCATATTCACAGTTCCAAAAAATATGTTCATTTCCGCGCAGAGGTTTAGAATTACAGCAGCCCATGATCTTTCATGTGACCCTTCCCCCCCCCCAATTATTTAGGGTTGCAATCTGACCCACATTAAATACTCTTGATTTCCATTGATCTGAAAGGAACAATAACGTTCGAGTTTAAATTCAACTCTTAGAACTATGTTTAGCTGTAAACACAGAATTCCCAGCCTTGCCTTTTTGCTGACATTCAAAGACTTTATTGCTTATGGATCCTGGTGTTTGGATACTTAACAGTAGTTAAATAAGAAGCAAATGAACACATAATGCATTGGAATAGGAAAGCAGACTGCACATAATAAATAGAAAGGACATTTGTTTAGAGCCAAGATACCACTTATGATCCATGAAGACAAGGCTCTGACTGCTCAGATGATCTACAGCCGAAGCTGTACGTCAGCAAGTCTATTTTTAAAAAGTGTCTAACCACTTTACTGGGATTTCTACAATTTAAAACCTGCAGATTTTTCTCCTATACTTTCCAGTCACGTGTGCAGAGCTGTGGAAGGGGGAGAGGAGAGAGTGAGGGGAAAACTGCAGAAGCAAACAACCTTTTCCCTCCTACTTTTGGTGTTAAAATTTTAATTTTATCTCCTTTAAATGTCTTAGCACCGCCTTTTAAAGAATGCTAAGTGTTTCTAAATTATGCATAGGCTTGCAAGCATCATCATTATAAATTCTGCTTTAAGGTGGGGTGGGGGGAAGGTAAGTACATTTATAAATTATTAAAGTGCTCTATATAAATATTACCATACTTGATATACTTTGAGGGCTAACACTCCAAACACACAGTTGAAAGAAACAGGATCAAGGGCAAAACTGAAAAACCAAAACACCACCTGGAATGATGATCCCATTGGCTGAGTTATCCTTCCCTGGTAAAGATGTTACACTTGCTTCCAGTGTAGTCAAGAGGTGTTGTGGTACTATGTAATTTCCTGTAAGGGGGCTAGGGACTAGCATTCTGGCTAGGACCTAGTATCATCAATATTGACCCTATTGCAGTGATGCACTGCAGCAGGTTCTGGTTCTGTCAGGTTCTGCAGAACCGGTAGCGGAAATTCCCCCAGGCCATGCCCACTTGGTTGGCCACACCCACCTCCATAGCCCATAATGCAGGGTGTTTGGCCACGCCCACAGATTTGGCCCCACCCACAGATTTGGCCAGCCCACAGAGTAAGTAGTAAAAAAAATTTGTAGTGCATCACTGCCCTATTGGAGTTGACTGGAAGAAACAGGGAACATGAAGAAAGCAAAGTGGTTGTCTGATGAGGCTCTTAAAATAGCAGAGGAAAGAAGGAACGCAAAAGTCAAAGGAGAAAGGAAAAAATACAATCATTTGAACACAGAATTTCAAAGAAAAGCAAGGAGAGATAAGGAAAACTATCTAAAAGAACAGTGCAAAGAAATGGAAGAAAACAACAAAAGAGGCAGAACCAGAGATCTTTTCAAAAAAATCCGGGAAATCAAGGGAACATTTAAAGCAAAAATGAACATGATAAGGGACAAAGACGGAAAGGAGCTAGCTGATGCAGAAGAGATTAAGAAAAGATGGAAAGAGTACACAGAGGAACTCTACAAAAAGGAACTCAACACTCCTGATAGTCACAATGATGAAGAAATTGAACCTGAGCCAGACATCCTGGAGAGTGAAGTCAGAAAGGCCCTAAAGAGCACTGCAAACAACAAAGCTAGTGGAGATGATGGTATCCCAGTTGAATTTTTCAAAGCTCTAAAAGATGATGGCATCAAATTACTGCATTCAATATGCCAGCAGATTTGGAAAACAAAACAGTGGCCACAGGACTGGAAAAGATCAGTATATGTTCCAATCCCAAAAAAGGGCAATGCCAAAGAATGTTCAAATTATCGAACAATTGCGCTCATCCCACACGCCAGCAAGGTGATGCTCAAGATAATACAGGATAGACTTCAGCAGCATGTGGAAAGAGAATTACCAGAGGTGCAGGCTGGTTTCAGAAGAGGCAGGGGGACTAGAGACCACATTGCCAACATACGTTGGATCATGGAGAAAACAAAGGAATACCAGAAACAAGTTTATTTTTGCTTTATTGACTACACTAAGGCATTTGATTGTGTGGATCACAACAAGATGTGGCAAGTGATTAAAGAGATGGGAATACCAGAGCACCTCATATGCCTCCTGAGAAATCTGTACATGAACCAAGAAGCAACAGTTAGGACAGAACACGGAATGACAGAGTGGTTTGGAATAGGAAAAGGAGTAAGGCAAGGCTGCATTCTGTCACCCTGCTTATTCAACTTATACACAGAGCACATGATGCGCAATGCAGGGATGGAGGAATCACAATATGGGATCAAAATTGCTGGGAGAAACATCAACAATCTGAGATATGCAGATGACACCACCCTAATGGCAGAAAGTGAGGAAGACCTAAAGAATCTCCTGATCGGTTTGAAGGAAGAGAGTGCAAAAGCTGGCTTGAGACTCAATATCAAGAAAACCAAGATAATGGCAACAGGCCCGATCAGTTCCTGGAAAATAGATGGGGAAGAAGTAGAAGCAGTGACAGATTTTACGTTCTTAGGATCTAAGATCACTGCAGATGGAGATTGCAGCCATGAAATAAAGAGGCGGCTGATTCTAGGGAGACAAGCCATGAGAAACCTGGGGAACATAGTGAAAAGCAGAGACATCACCTTGAAAACAAAAATTTGAATAGTCGAAGCAATGGTATTCCCAGTGGTAATGTACGGATGTGAGAGCTGGACAATTAGGAAAGCTGAACGCAGAAGAATAGATGCCTTTGAAATGTGGTGTTGGAGGAGAGTTTTGAGGGTACCTTGGACAGCGAGGAGAACAAATAGGTCAATCTTAGAAGAAATCAACACTGACTGCTCATTGGAAGGTCAAATAGTAAAGATGAGGCTAAAGTACTTTGGGCATCAAATGAGAAGGGAGGATTCACTTGAGAAGGCCGTGATGTTGGGAAAGGTGGAGGGCAAAAGAAGAAGGGGGAGGCCAAGGATGAGATGGATAGATGGTATTGTAGACACAATGGGCACAGAGCTGGGAGGACTGAGGGGGATGGTGGAGGACAGAGGCGCCTGGAGAACGATGGTCCATAGGGTCGCAAAGGGTCGGAATCGACTGTGCAACTGAACAACAACAACAACAACAAGACTATTCCTTCAGGATTAAACCAAAAGACCTATCTGTCCTGTTTCTAACAGGCATCAATCCCCACCCCTGTAATTATTTGTTCCCAGCAAGGATAACACAGGCCTACAAGAAGAAAAAAAATTGTTGGTGCCTAGGATTTTAGAACTGATTTTAGCTATATTTGGGTCACTGAATCTAAATATGAAATCAGTTTTTCTCTATCTGCTCTGCTTTTTTAGACCCGTGTTTTTTTAATGTGCAGCTCTATGCAAAATGTGGGGTTCTAACTCCATTTTGTGCAGTTCTAAATCACATATACAGGGATTGGTTCCTGTATATTTGCCCTATTGACATTCGATGGATGAGGCTGAGCGAAAAGCCTGGACTTCATTTGTTGCAGTTGTCTGAAATTTTCTAGGCAAATGCAAAGCTGAAAACTATGTTGAACTGGTAAACGAGATGCTTAACAGTTTAAAATCGCTTGGGTGTAACATGAGTATTAAGGTGCACTATTTACACAGCCACTTAGACCATTTTCCTGAAAATTTAGGAGACACCAGTGAGGAACAAGGTGAAGGATTTCACCAAGATATTAAAACTATGGAGGACCGCTACCAAGGAAGATGGGATACGCACATGATGGCAGATTACTGCTGGAGTTTTAAAAGGGACTGTTCCAAAATACATTCAAGAATGTCACAGAAAAGAAGCTTCCGAAGTGTTCAGTAACTAGCTGGTTTAATCAATGACTTTTTCCTCTATCTTTGTATATAATAATATTTGTATACTATAATAATAAAAATTGCTTGTTTAGTTTTTTATTTGTTCCATGGATTTAACTTAAGATAGTGTAATGTATATTTCACTAAAATGTTCTATCTTAGACATTTGAGCTCGTAAGCAAAAACGAATGCCATATTTGGATTCAGGGGATCAAATTCATATGAAATAAGCTTTTAAAAAGCACCAAAGCAACTGTTGGCCTGTGTAATAGAAAAGTTCTCTTTCAAGATTGCTACTACAAAGATCACCCATGACCCAGAGGCACAGGCACTGGCCACGCTGAATGGGAGATTTTGGAAGTTGCAAGGCAAGAAGTAACTTTTCCAAACTCTCCTTCATGCATCTGGTATTCAGAATCATCTTGTATTTGAATGTGCAAGTTCCATTTGGATCCATTGGAGGCCAGAGGCACCCATAGACCTATCCTGCACAAAATATATGGCTTTTCTTTCAAAACTACCTGACAGCCATCAACATAACCATTGAGCAGGGCCAACTTGAGTCATTAGGTTGCCTAAAGCAGAGCAGCTTGTCCACCTTGCCAGAGAAACAAAGTACCTACAGATTGCAAGCGCGGCGCCAAAATGGCCGCCGCGCCCTTTGCGGGGGCCCCCCATAGGACAAAGGCATCCGGGTAGTTAGGGGCGTGGCCAGCTCCCTTATAAAAGGGGTGGCCATGAGGCAGCCGAGCTGCCATTTTGCGAAGCGACAGAGCGGAGAAGTTTTTCCCTCTTACCTCCGTCGCTTTTACCTTTCCAGGGAAGCCTTTTGCTTGCTGAACTCTTCGTTTCGGCTTCCCATCGATTGGCAGAGATGCCCTTGAAGAGGAAGGCGGCTGCGAGCGCCGCTCGTGAGGTTCCCGGAGGGCCGCAGCCGCGCCTCCCAAGCGGCCGCCTTTGCCTGCACCCACCGGGACCGGTGGAATGGGGGTCTTTTTTCCCTGGCCGGAGACTGCTGGCCCACGCATGGGTCCAGTAGGGGCTGCGGCCCTCGGCCCGCAAGCGGTGGACACCGTTCCTGGTGTTGCCCATTCCGCTGGCCTTTCCTCTATAGGGGCGCAGCTCGCTCCGGGGCCTTCCAATCTTGGGGGGGTGGTCCGGTCCCCTTCCCCTGGCAGGTTGCTACATCGGCCTTAACGGGCCCGGGTGTGGGGTTTATGGCCCTATTCGGGCCCCGGGGTACAGGGACCTGTACCCATGCCTGCAGTAGGCGGGCCGGCTGGCCCTTTCCCCCTTGTCAGCGTGGAAGCCTTATCTGGCCCGTGTTGCGGCCCTCGAGGCATCCCTGGCACGGGCTTGCCACTCTGGTGCTCCCTTTGGGGTTCATTTCGACGCGTCGTCTGCTGGGCAGCGGCAGGCGACGGGACGGGTCGAGCTGCTCGAGGCGCATGGCACGACCTCGGCCACTGCCTCGCGGCTCCCCAACCTACAGGCCGGTGCGGGTCAGCCCCCAGTGACGAGCTCTACGGCGGTCGTGAGCTCCGACGCCCCCAGTGGGCCGGAACCCCCGGTGGGGGCAGCCCGCGGGGGTGCAGCGTGTGAGTATGCGGTCCAAACTAGTGCACTTACACACGTGGCCATGTTGGGGGGGGGCTTTCCAAGGGCCTTGGCCTCGCGTGGGTGGTGCGGCGGTACAGCCGCTGACGCCCCACCCGGCGACGACAACTACCACCCAGGGCCCCGTGGTGGGGGGGTGTTTCCTACCCTGAGGGGATCGTTTTGGGTGGCTGGGTTGGTCCAAGCCCCTTTTCAGATGCCCGCAGTCTCTGCGGTGCCTGTATCGGCCTTGCCGACAGCCGGGTATTCCTTACCGCTGGGTGACCACTTGGCACAGGCCACCAGAGAGTAAATTTGGCGGGGGGAGTACGTGGATTCATTCTCACTTTAAACGGAGAGCCCACCAAGGAAGAGAGGGGGGGCAGAAGGGGAAGGATAGTAGCAGGCACGTCGTCGCAAGCCACCAAGTACGTGGGCCAACTGGTTGCCGGCCTACCTCATAGGCATGGCGGTGTACCTTAGGGCCCGGCCGGATCTGGCGATTCCGATGGTCCAGTATTTGGACAACGTCTACTGGGCGATGGTTCGCTTTCCGGGCCCATCGTGGTTGGCTTATGACGAGGAACGCTGTAGGCAGATTTCCCCGCACCCCGAGATTAGGTGGGATGAGCCATGCCAGAGGCGGTGGCTTTTGTATGTGACGCCCACGTGCCCTGTTCAGGGGGTTCCAGCCCGCCTGCTGTCCTGGACTTTCTTGTCCAATGGTTCCTACAATGGGAAGAATTGCAAATACAGACAGGTGTGTTCCACATGTGTGGGCTCCCATGCGGCCCCTGCCTGTCCCAGGCCTGAAGGGATGCGGGACAGAGGGAGGGGCGGACAGGGGGCTGGCAAGACTGCCGCAGATGGACCTAGTACACCGAAGGGCTCCCTCCCCGATTAAGGTGGACATGTTGGAGCGTTGGCTCACATTGTACACGAAGGGAGAGGACGCGGGTTATCTCCTTCAGGGTTCTAGGCAGGGGTTCCGGATCCCTTTCGGGGTGATAGGTCCCCTCAGGATGCCCCCAATCTTTTATCCCTTAGGGGGAGGGAGGAGGTGGCTGCTGCCAGCTTTGACAAGAGGGTCTATGCGGGCAGGGTCATTGGCCCTGTCCCTGCACCCCCGTCCCGGGGAGCATATTATTTCAATGATGCCACGCCTTTTGGCTGTTCCATTTGGGCTCGGTATTCGAGCGTTTCACCACTTTCCTAGAGTGGGCTTTTGTCCGCAGGTCAGGGCCCCGGTCTGTAGCCCATTCCCTGGATGGTTTTATTCGGGGCTGAACGGGGCTGGGACACGTGCACATGTCTCCTCAACGCATTTCAGACGTTAATGGAGGAACTTGGTGTCCCTTTAGCGCCCGAAAAGACCGAGGGCCCATCTCCACAGCTAGTATTCCTGGGGTGGAGAGTGACACGGTAGCGCAGGCTTCTAGGTTGCAGCGGGATAAGGTGTCAAGGCTAGTGGCCCTTATCTCGGACTTGCTGGCCGAGCGCATGGCATCACTGAGGGAACTGCTGGTGCTACATGGTCACCCCAATTTCGCTGGCAGGGTCGTCGCACCGGGCAGGGCATTTGCTCGGCGCTTGTGCGACGCCATGGCAGGATTATCCAGGCCCCACCATAGGGTTAGACTTACCCGGGGTATCAGGGCGGACGTGCTTGTCTGGCCACAGATCCAGAGGGAGTTCAATGGGGTGTCATTTTGAGGTCTGGTCTCCTGGCTCCCCCTTGCTTTCAGATACAGTCCGATGCCTCGGGATCCCTGGGTTATGGGATGTACTTCAATTGGAAGTGGGCCTATGGTGGGTGGCCACCATCCTGGGCAGGCACGGGTCGCCTGCATGGTCTCACGTATCTGGAATGTTTCCCTATCCTGGGTGCTCTGATGCTATGGGGCAAGGAGTGGGCCAACTCGGTTGTGCATTTTTGGCGTGACAATGCGGCTGTTGTCCACATCGTCAATGCACAGACTTCCAAATCGCCCGGGGTTATTGACCTAGTGCGCTAGTGTGTGTTGTGCAGCCTGTGCCTCAACGTCCTCTTCAGGGTCAGGCATGTCCCAAGGGTTGATAATGATATTGCTGCTGCTTTGTCCCGCCTGCAGATCTCCCGGTTCCGTGCCTCGGCCCCGGATGCGGAGGGATTTCCCTCGCCACTCCCGGACGAGAGATGGAACGTTGGCAAGGAGGGGTGACCCGGGCGATTGGCCTGTCACTAGCGCCATGCATGAGTAAGGCGTATCACCACGCATTTAGTTCTTTCAGAGCATTCTGTACCCAATTTCGACTGCCAGGAACCTGGCCGATCCCAGTAGCCCATGTTCTGCGGTTCATGGTTTACCTGTATGCCCAGGGCCTTGCACTACGCACCATAGCATCTCAGCTGTCAGGGTTGGCTTTTATGGTCAACGTGGGAGGTCGTGTGGACAGCACCAATGACTTCCGTGTGAGACATGTTTTGGAGGGGTGAGTGCGCGTGCGCGGGCGTTTTCCGGGCGACCGCCACCCGATTTCCCCAGGGGTTTTTTACCCAATTGGCCCGGGGCTGGCCTGGCCTCTGTTTTGATAGATGAGGCAGCCCATTTCATGCGGCTACTACGGTGGCCTTTTTGGGGGCGCTCCGCATCAGCGAGCTTGAGATGCTGAATAAGGCGGATGCAAGATTTTCCCAGGGTTTTTACCCAATTGGCCCGGGGCTGGCCTGGCCTCTGTTTTGATAAATGAGGCAGCCCACTTCATGCGGCTACAACGGTGGCCTTTTTGGAGCGCTCCGCATCAGCGAGCTTGAGATGCTGAGTAAGGCGGATGCAAGATTTTCCCATGGGTTTTTACACAAGTGGCCCGGGGCTGGCCTGGCCTCTGTTTTGATAATTGAGGCAGCCCACTTCATGCGGCTACAACGGTGGCCTTTTTGGAGCGCTCCGCATCAGCGAGCTTGAGATGCTGTATAAGGCGGATGCAAGTCGTAGGGCACTGGAACTCGAAGATGTCTGTGTGGACAATATTGGGCTCAGTGGGGGATACGCTCCTCTAAAACGAATCAGCACGGCGTAGGCAGTGGAGTAGACTGCTACGATGTTCCTCGACAGACATCTGTCCGGTTGGTGCCCTACAGGATTTCCGTGCACTGTGTGGCACGCACCATGGCACGTTTTTCTGTCACCAATGAGGGTCTTCTATTACTAAATTTCAAATTGGGGGGTGCCGGGAAGGCACTAGACAGTGTTGGCCTCTCAGGGGCTCGTTGCGGCACCCATTCGTTCAGGATAGGGGCGGCTTCTGCTGCAGTTGTTTTTGGGTACCCCAGGGCTGAATTACGCCGCAGGGGAGGGTGGGGATCACAATGTTTTCAGTTTTGTCTTCGCCCTCCTCAACTGTGAGTACCAGTTTTAGTCACTGCACTGTTTCTCCCCCCCCTCCCTTTTTTACTTGACAGACCCTGGGTGTCGTTTTACACCGGTGACAGTATGCCTGGTGGGCCGTAGCCACGTGCACAGGGCAGCGCGTTACGCTGCACAGGGCAGCGCGTTACGCTGCACAGGGCAGCGCGTTACGCTACGGCGACAGAGTGGGACCCCGACTGGGACTGGGTGCATCCGCACATCTCAGGTGGTGTGGTAAGCGCGGCATGTTATGGCGGGAACTGTTGCCATTCCTTTTCTACATCAGGGATGCTGACTCGCCTGATGTCCTGGTTATTCACCTTGGGGGCAATGGTTTCGGACAGGTCACTGGCCTATCGCGAAAGCTTGCGATTTGCAGTCACCTGGCCTACTCACATTATGTGTGGCCTGCCACACCCCTCATTTGGTCGGACATGATACCGCAGTACGCTTACAGGGGAGCGTTTGGCCTCCAGGCGCTTGACCGGGCTCGTCGCTCCAGGGCTATTGCCCGGTTCCGCTGCGACGACAGAGTGGGACCCGACTGGGACAGGGTGCATCCGCACGTCCCAGGTGCTATGGTAAGTGCGGCATGTTATGGCGGGAACTGTTGCCATCCCTTTTCTACATCAGGGATGATGCCTCGCCCGATGTCCTGGTTACGTACCTTGGGGGCGATGGTTTGGGGCGGGTCACTGGCCTATCGCGGAAACTTGCGGTTCGCAGTGACCTGCCCTACTCACATTGTGTGTGGCCTGCCACATCCCTCAATTGGTCGGACACGATACCGCGGTACGCTTACAGGGGGGCGTTCGGCCTCGGGGCTCTTGACTGAGCCGACGCTCCGTGAACGGGGCTATTGCCCGGTTCCTTTTGACAAGGGCGGGGGATGCGTCATTAGCCTCCCCGCCATCAGTCTGCAAATTTACGAGCTTTACTCAGGGGATGGGGCCCATCTGTCGCAGGGAGGTATGGACCTCTGGATTAGTGGACTGGCGAGCAGGCCTGTCGACCGAGCTGACGGTCTTGGGGGGGCGGTGAGCCTTTTGGAAGCCTCCCCGTGTGGCGGGTATCACTGGTAAGGTAAACATTATGACCCACAGGTATCCGGCAGGTTCGCAATTGACTGGACAACACTAGACAGGCATAAGTTGGTTAAACGTTGTCCGGTCAACGACGAACTAGGCGACGGGGTGATGGCGATAGCTAGACAGCATGCATCACCCCGTGATTCCACGGATACGCGTCAGAGGGTGGGGTCATTAGTTAGATATTGACTACGGCCAACAATTTGTTTGTTGTCAACAAACAAATTGATACAAATTGATACATTGTAACCAATTGCCGTTGGCAATTTTGGGGTGGTACCTTACCAGTGTTACTTCGGCCTGCTTGCCTTAAGAATTATGATTGGTCGTTTTACCAATAGAAATTTATAATTCGGACTAGGGCATGAATCAATAAATGTGGCCCAATGCCGTTATCCACTTTTACCAGTGTCTGAGTCCGTTATTGGGGGGTGCGCCTGCAATGCAAGCGCGGCGCCAAAATGGCCGCCGCGCCCTTTGCGGGGGCCCCCCCATAGGACGAAGGCATCCGGGTAGTTAGGGGCGTGGCCAGCTCCCTTATAAAAGGGGTGGCCATGAGGCAGCCGAGCTGCCATTTTGCGATGCGACGGAGCGGAGAAGTTTTTCCCCTCCACCCCCTTCCTAGTTAACAGTGTGATATTTTGGTCGCTTCGGGGCCGGGTGGGAATTTTTGGCTAGGACCCACGATTGGCTCTCGGGTCCTGGTTTTTTCGCCCATCCCACACTGTTGCTATGGTTTGATATAGGGGTTTCTGTGATGCTGTTGACTTTGGTCACATGGGCGGGTATCACTGGTAAGGTAAACATTATGACCCACAGGTATCCGGCAGGTTCGCAATTGACTGGACAACAATAGACAGGCATAAGTTGGTTAAACGTTGTCCGGTCAACGACGAACTAGGCGACGGGGTGATGGCGATAGCTAGACAGCATGCATCACCCCGTGATTCCACGGATACGCGTCAGAGGGTGGGGTCATTAGTTAGATATTGACTACGGTCAACAATTTGTTTGTTGTCAACAAACAAATTGATACAAATTGATACATTGTAACCAATTGCCGTTGGCAATTTTGGGGTGGTACCTTACCAGTGTTACTTCGGCCTGCTTGCCTTAAGAATTATGATTGGTCGTTTTACCAATAGAAATTTATAATTCGGACTAGGGCATGAATCAATAAATGTGGCCCAATGCCGTTATCCACTTTTACCAGTGTCTGAGTCCGTTATTGGGGGGTGCGCCTGCAATATGAAGCTGCTTTGGCAAAAAATAAAACCACAAAAATATCACAGAGACCTCTTTCCTTTCCTGACAGCAAACACAGAATAATAATAAATCTTGCAACTAGCAGTTTGCTAGCATTCTGTGGCAATGGAAGAGTCTATTTCACCGTGCTTAATGGTAGGACTGGTCCTGATTGTGACAAGTAGTTCCATTAAATATATACTATTATTTATATGAAGAAAGACTGTGTTGACCTGTTCTGAACCTGCTACTGATCGGCTGTATCTGATAATTTCAAATTCAAATAACATGAGAATGAGTGGACAGATTCATCTCCTGTCTCCATACTGTCTCATCATGACCAAGTGTTTTTACCCCTAATTAAAAAGACCCAAATGTAGTGTTTTAATTAGGGGAATGGGTGTCACAGGAAACTCAGTCCTATTACCTTACAGATGGCACTGCTTCTAAACCGAGGGCTAAGAGGTTTCTAGCTGCTGGTTTGGCAGGCTATAGGGTAAGGAAGCAACACGAATTATTTCACAGTCTGGACAACATGAAGTCTCTTTAATTGGCCAGTGTGATCCCAGCCTTCAAATTCAAGCCATTGCAAACTGCCAGGCAGCCTTTCATGCAAAGCAGTCTCTCAGTCTAAGAAACTGGAATCGTGCAAGCAGGGACTGTAAGAAGCAAACATAAGTGCCATCTCTGCCTTTAGAGCCTCATTCTGTTTCACAACTGTCCTACTCAGTTTTCTCTACCAGCAAGCTCAAATTAAATGTAACAGTTAGTCTTTAATGTGCCTCAACCTTGTGTCTTCCTTATTACCCCCCCCCCCCCCATCTCATCTTAGAAATAAAAGACACGCACAGTTGGTGGAGTTTAACTAGGACCACAATTTTATAAACTTTATTAATAATGGAAAGGGGATGCGGTGGCTCAGTGCTTAAGAAGCTTGCCTTGTTAGCTCGATGGCCGGCAAGTTGGCAATTCAAGACCCAGATACTGCATGACAGTTTGAGCCCATCTCTGTCCAAGCTCCTGCCAACCTAGCAGTTTGAAAGCAAGAAATTGCAAGTAGGTAAATAGGGACCACTTCAGTGGGAAAAGATCTTGGGGACATGAAAAGAGACACATCCGGGTGTACCCTGAGTGGAGTTTCTCCAGCAAAAATCCTTTCAACCCACAATAATTTCTGACATGAATATTATTATTATTATTATTATTATTATTATTATTATTATTATTATTATTATTATTATCATCATCATCATCATCATCATCATCATCATCATCATCATCATCATCATCATCATCATCATCATTAATGGACTGGTCTCATCGCAGTTACCATGGTACTGATCTTTTCTTTTCTTTTCTCTAGTTATAGCTAGGAAATGGAATTTGATAGTAAAACTGAATCAGAAGAATGGTACAGGGAAATATGGAACATAGCAATCAACGACAAATTAACCAGAATTAAAAATTTAAAAAAAGGAATTTTAAAGAAACTGAATTTTAAGGAAACATGGGGAAGGATTTTGGACTAGGCACTTGTAAAAGGGAAAGAAACGAAACCAGGTCAAAATATATATAATTTTGTAAAGAAGGATAAGTTATAAATTAAAGAGACTGTAGATTAAACAAAGTAAAGAAGCATATATACTGTCCTGTTTGGTAAAGAGAGCACACAGTATTATTGTATATTGTAGTAATTGTGTTTTTGTTGTTTTCTTGTTTATTGTAATGTATAGTTGTTATTCTTGATAGTATTAATAAAAAAACTTTATTATTAATGAAAAGGGTTGACATGTTGATAGCTCTTTCTCAATTCTGTGGGTAGTGGTGCATGGCCATTCTTAGTTGATGGAGCAATTTCTCCGGTTAATTTTGATAACGAATGAAACTCTGGCATGCTAACTAGTTACGCAACCACCCCCACCCCCAGGTAGTTGCTGTCCAATTTCTTAGAGGGACAAGTGGTGTTCAGCCACCTGAGATTGAGCAATAACAGGTCTGTGATGCCCTTAGATGTCTGGGGCTGCACGTGCATGACACTGACTGGGTCAGCATGTATCTACCCTACACCAATTTTATTAACTGTTAACTAAACTCCCCACTCCTGCAGTGGGACCTATCATAGTGCAAATACTTGAACCCAGAGCCAGGAGATTTCTTCATCATCCCCGCACCTGTCCTTTATGGACAAGCCCCAGGATCATGCTGTCCCCAGGACACCCTGTCCCCGACTGGCAAAATCTCAGGTGTCCCTATCCAGCTGTTACTCCCTGCAAGCATTGTGACCTTGGTCAAACAAGACTATGGCTTGTCACCCATGCACAGCCCTGGTGACTGAATCATAGGATATGTATATCCAAGATGTTGGGTGCAATCACTCTCACACACACACATACACACACACACAATCTAACTCAGGAGCTCTCCATTACTAATATTACTAATTTCCCTATCACACTACCTGTCAGTGTGACTTATAGTATACTAGCCCTTCCCACACACACACACCAGCCCTCTCAACACACCCATTCCTCTAAACACACACACACACACACACACACACACACACACACACACACACACACCAGCCGTGTCAGGCAGCTGAGCTCCATAGCACTTCCTTCTCCCTTCCCCTGCAGGCCAGACTTGAGTCAGTGCATTTCAGAGGCCAACTGCCACTCTTTCCCAATTGGCTGTGCTGTCGTCCTGCCTCTGCCATGCTCATGCTGGCTCCTTGATCGGCCGTGCCATGCCGCGGTGGCTGCTAGGATTTGTGGTTTTTTGTTTTTCTCATTGGGGGGGACATATGCCCCCCCTGTTGGATGCGTGACCCAGACGGCATTGGGCTCCGGTATGGCAGGCATGTGTGCGCCAAATTTGGGAGGGATAGTTGAAGGGGTATGGATCTATATACTGGTCACATACAGCCACACCTTTGCTTTATAGGTATAGATGTCATGCACTTGATTAGCCTATGAGAGCCCTGTGAGCAGTCAGTACGGGATAGGCAAAAAACTCCCATCACCTTTTGTTCAATACACTTATCAGGAAAAGTGTCCAGTTAATCTTGTGTGCTGTTTCAGCCTCAAAGGAGGCCAACTTAAGGGAAAGAACAGCATTTAAAGGCTTTGTCTGCCTCTCATGGTTGGCTGCATGGTGAGCACCCATTGGCTCTTGACAGTTTTCCAAGCTGTAGGGATGTGAGGGAGAGAAAATCTCCACCCAGCAGCCTTGCTCTTTGGCAGAGGCAAGCCTTGTTGTTGTTTTCACTTTTGTTTTGCTTGCTTCTCGTATGACATGCCTGCAAAGGCTACCACTTCAAATAGTATGACAGACAGACATCTTTCACCACTAGAAGGAATTTGTCTTCAAGGAACTGTGGTGGCTCAAGTGGTTAAGAAGCTGAACTTGCTGAATGGGAGGTCAGAGTTCAATTCCCGGGTACTGCATGATGGAGTGAGCTATACTATAAGTCACACTTGGTCCCAGCTCCTGCCAAACTAGCAGTTTGAAAGCAAGACATTGCAAGTAGATAAATAGGGGCCACTTCAGTGGGCAGGTAGACAGTGTTCTGTGTACTCTGGTGTTGAGGCATGCCTGCCACATGTCCATGGAAACATCTGCAGATGCAGACAACACTGCCTCTTTGGCTATAAACAGAGATGAGCACTGAACCTTAGAGTCGGATACGACTGGCTTTTGAGCAAGGGTGACCCTTACCTTTGCCTTAACCAAGTTATTCATGACATATCTACGTCTTGTTGATTTCATTGGGTCTGTCCTAAGAATGAAAGAAGATGTATTCACGCATTCCTTCCCATGTTGAGTAAAAAGAGGATCATGCTAGTTCAACTCCTCCCTTTTCACATCAATCATCCTTCCATCACCTTCCATGGGTACAAGAGGCTCTTCTTTTAAGACTTCACATGCTCTGCATGTAGGAGGGGAATGGAAATGAAAATCAAATGGAGTGGCTAGGTTGAAGGCAATATTGTTAGCTCTCTTCTTCAGACCTATTGCCCTCCAAATATAGAAAACAACAAAATTGAGGACCAAATAGTGACTCTAGAGAGCTCCCTCTCCTTTGTGTGTTTGCTAAATGCAATAATAAGAGTTAATTCTGAATATGAACCCTAGCTCAGTGTGTCCACCCTATTTTTTACTTTAGCCATTTCTAATCCTACTTTCCTCTCTTTCAGATACTTAATAGAAGCTCTGACTGGCTTCCTCCTGCCTTGTGTTTGCGATGTCACCTCCCACCACAACAAGACAATGGGCTGGGAAGAATGAAGGCCTCTAGCACTCCGACAGATGTTTGTTACAGCTGCTAGAAAAGGACCAGTGAAGATGTTGGCAAAGCTCCACATGCTTGCGCTGGCTTTTTTCTCCAAAGGAGTCTTCCTTACTCTGGGTGACCACAATTTTATAAGGAAAGAAATTAAATTTGAAGGAGACCTGGTTTTGGGTGGTTTGTTCCCAATTAAAGAAAAGGGCAGTGGTGCAGATGAATGTGGAAGAATCAACGAAGACCGAGGCATCCAGCGTCTGGAGGCAATGTTGTTTGCAATTGATGAGATCAATGGAGATAGCAACCTGCTCCCAGGAATTAAACTTGGAGTTCATATTTTGGATACTTGCTCACGGGACACATATGCATTAGAACAGTCACTGGAGTTTGTCAGGGCTTCTTTGACTAAAGTGGATGAAGCAGAGTATATGTGTCCTGATGGGTCATATGCAATTCAAGAAAATATCCCATTACTCATTGCAGGTGTAATTGGAGGTTCTTACAGCAGTGTCTCCATACAGGTGAGATATCCAGTTCTTTAAAAGAGATCACCAGCTGTGGTTGGGAATCCAGTGGGTGAAATCATCTTCACTGGTGTGTGTCTGTCCCTCAGTCAAGAGGAGAACAATGTTACCCAGTTTCAGTTGAACCCAACTGACAGTGGAAAGTGCAGTATCACTGCTAAACAAAGTAATACAGCACTTTCCTCTAACTTGTGGCTGAGGAAACTGTGATTGATCCATTGTTGTTGGATTATAAATCCCGTAATCCATGACCACAGTTGACATGGATGAGAGTCAGAATTTATCAATATTTGGAGGGCTAGAATATCACCGCCCCAATCAAACTGGTGATGTCCAGATACATGAAGTACCATTTCCATCTGTCACAGTGTTCTATCAGGAAAAGGGATTTTGGTGTGAGGTAGACTCACCAGTGAGTCTTAGGTCAAGCATTCTGGGACTTAAAGTCCAAAATATTACAAAAGATGATTGATTGTATGATTGATTGTCAATGGGTTCCCATTTTCGTACCTTGATCACTTTGGAAATGATGCTATTATACCCAGGTACATTTTTGTGCAAAAAAAATTGTGTTGGGGGAAATCAACCTTATACTTTGTGCAAATCCTTTGCACAAAATGCAAGGCATTCTACTCAAAATTCTTTTCTTTTTCCAGTAAAAGCTAAGGTGTTGTTGTTTTTTTGGTTTGGTTTCGTGTATCTGTTTTATGAGGTTTCATTTTGTTTCATTATTATGGTTTTGCATACGTACTTTGCAGGCGCACCCCCGAAAGAAAGGATTAAAGGCATCGGGCCACTTTTATTGAATAATGCCCTAGTCCGAATTATCACTTTCAATTGGTGTATCATCCAATTGTAATTCTTTAAGGCAAGCAGGCCGCAGTAACACTGGTAAGGTTCCTCCTAAAATGCCAATGGAAATTGGCTACATGTATCTATTTATATCAATTTGTTTGTTGACACAAACAAATTATTGACCAGAGTCAATATACTATCTACTGACCCCACCCTATGACATGTATCCGTTCAATATCAGGGTGATGCAGGCTGTGCAGCTCCTGCCATCACCCCTTGCATGGTTCACCCTTGACCGGCCAATCCTATTCCCCTGTACCTATCTACGTGTTGGCCAGTCAATTGCGAACCTGCCGGATACCTATGGGTCATAAATCTTTACCTTACCAGTGCTACCCGCCACACGGGGAGTCGTCCGTGATGACTCACTGCCCCCCCCCCCAGACCGTCAGCTCGGTCACCAGGCCTGCTTGCACATCCTCAAGAAAGAGGTTCATACCTCTGGCCGACAGATGGACCCCATCTCCTGCATATAGACCAGAATCCTGCAAGTCTATCCTAGGATGTTGAATGGCTGTTCCAAAGCCATTGTCAAAAAGGAACCGGGCGACAGCCCTGTTCACTGACAGCCGAGCACGGTCCAAACCACGGAGGTCAATGCCTCCCCTGTAACGGTGTCTCGGCACGATGTCAGACCATAGCAGCCACGTATACGGCCATAAGTGATGTAAAAAGGCCAGGTCACTGCACACCGACATTTTTAAAGAGAGGCCAGTGATCTGTGTGAGATCATTGCCGCTGAGGTGCAGAATCAGGACATCAGGCGGTCCAGCATCCCTGATGGACATCAGGAATGGCAACAGTTCCCGCCATCTGATGCCGTGCTTACCGTACCCTCGCATATGTGCGGCTGCACATAGCCCGAGATGGGGTCCCCAGTCTGTCGCCGCAGCGTACTGCGCTGCCCATTGCACAAAACTGTGGCCCACCAGCCATACTGCCACCGGTGTGCGTGAACACACAGGGTCTGTAAAAGAAGGAAAAGGGGATTAATGACATAACTGGCACTCATGCAGTAAGGGGGCATACATATAAAGAAAAGCGCACAGACCCCCACCTGCCCATGCGACGTATATCAGCATCAGAGTACCCAAACACAGCCGCAGTTGAAGCGGCGCCTATCCTAAATGAATGGGTGCCGTAACGAGCCCCAAGGAGGCCAACACTGTGAAGTGCCATACCGGTCACCTTCCAAAACTGGAATTTGGTAAGGGGAGACCCATCCTGGTGACAAAAAAATGGGCCAGGGTGCGTGCCACGCACTGCCAAAAACTCATGTAGGGCACCAACCGGACAGATGTCAGCAATCGTACACCGTAGCAGTCTGACACCACTGCCTACTCCGTGCTGATCGGCCTTTGAGGAACGAATCCTCAACTGGGCCCACTCCTGGGTAAGAAAGACATCGTCGAGTTCCAGTGCCCTACGAGACATGTCCCCCTTTGACAATGGGACCAGCTCACTGATACGGAGCGCTCCAAAGAAAGCTACGGTGGTAGCAGCATGAAAGAGAGCCTCCTCATACCTATCATAACACAAGCTATGCCAACCTTGTGCAAGGTGCGTCAGAACCTCTGGTGAAACAGGGTGACGTGTGTCTGGGTGGCGGCCATGTTCACGTGTCCACCCTTCTAATACATGGCGTATGCAGAAGTCATTCACGCAGTCAATGAAACCCCTCGCCTTAGCCATAAATGCCAAAGCTGAAAGCCTAGTGGCGATGGTGCGAGGGGCTAACCCTAGATCATGAAGGTAAACCATGAACTGCAGAATCTGGTCGACTGGGATCGGCCACACTTCGGGCAACTGCCTATGCCCAGAAAAGTTCCTAAACTGTAGGAGTGCATGTAGATACGCCTTACGCGTGCGAGGTGCCAAAGACATGCCGATCGCCCGGTTCACCTCTCCTCGCCAAATGTCCAGATCTCGGCCGGGAGTGGAGAGGGCAGTTCCTCTGCTTCTGGCACCAAGGCACAGAACTGGGGGATCTGCAGACGGAATAAAGCGTCGGCAATATCAATGCCTGGCACATGTCTGGCCCTGAAAAGCACATTAAGGCGTAAGGATCTCAGGACAAATTGGCGAACTAAGGCCATAACTCTGGGGGATTTGGATGTCTGGGCATTGACAATATGCACCACTGCAGCATTGTCACACCAAAAGTGAACTACTGAATTAGTCCACCTATCCCCCCAGAGCATCAGGGCCCCCAAGATGGGAAAAAACTCCAGGAAAGTAAGATCGCGTAAACGATCCGTGCCTTGCCATGTCTGAGGTCATTGACCATAGGACCACCTTCCTTCAAAGTACATCCCATAACCCAGGGAGCCGGAGGCATCCGACTGTACTTGGAAATGCGGGCTGAGCATAAGCTCCGATCTCCAGAAGGAGATGCCATTAAAATCCTGTAGAAATGTGAGCCAGACCGTAAGAACCGCCCGTAAACCTCTGGTCAGCCGAACCCTGTGGTGGCATTTTAAAAGGCCTGCCATGGCATCACACAGACGCCTGGCAAAGGCCCTGCCCGGTGTTACTACCCTACAGGCAAAGTTGAGGTGGCCGTGAAGCACCTGCAACTCTCGGAGAGACACTTTACGCCTGGCAAGCATTGCCAGAATCGCATCAGAGATCCGTGTCACCTTTTCCATGGGCAACCTGGATGTCTGGGCAATGGTGTCAATCTCGATACCTAAAAAGGAGAGAGTGGTGGCTGGTCCCTCAGTCTTTTCAGGTGCTAGGGGAACACCCAGTTCCCGCATAAGTGCCTGAAAAGTGGCGAGGAGATGAGCGCACGTGTCCGTGCCTTGTTCCCCTCCGAACAAAAAGTCATCGAGGTAGTGGGCTACAGACCGGGACCCTGATCTACGAACAAAAGCCCAGTGAAGGAAGGTGCTAAATCGTTCGAAAGCCGAACACGAGATAGAACAGCCAAAAGGCATGGCCTTATCTACATAAAAACTGCCCCGAAAACGGAAACCTAACAGCTCAAAGTCGTCCGGGTGCACTGGCATCAATCGGAATGCAGATTTGATATCACACTTTGCCAGTAGCGCCCCTGGGCCACACGAGCATACCATCTGCAAGGCCTGGTCAAAGGACGTATACCTGACCGAGCAAAGGTCATCAGGTATTGAATCATTGACCGAAGAGCCCCCAGGGTAAGAAAGGTGGTGAATTAGTCGAAATTCACCCGGGGACTTCTTAGGGACTAAAACCCAAAGATGACACCTTCAAGTTCGGGAATGGTGGGTCAGCAAATGGCCCAGCCACCCTCAGTGCGGTGACCTCCTTAGCTATAGATTGGGCAGCAATATCCTCATTACCCCTGAGAGAAAGTAAGTTCGGGGCGTCCTGAGGCCCGCGTACACCCTGAAATGGTATGCGGAAGCAAAATTGAAAACCCTCAAGTAGGTACTTTGCATCATCCCATCTAGGATAAGCGGCAAGCCAATGTTCCAGTACCTGGACATTAATTGGGGAGGGGGCCTTTCTGATGGGTAGCACCGTCAGAGGGAGCTCTGACCGCCCCCTGCCCACCCCCTCCTCTGCCTCATGACCCACCAGCCCGCGGGCACGCGGAAGTGGCATGAGGGCCAGAACAAGAGGGGCACTCGTGCCGGAACCGACACTGACACTTGTTGCACACTCCGCTGGTGGAGAAGCTCCAACACAGCAGGCGGGCTGGAACCCCCTGCCCCACCGTCTGGTGGGGAACCTGTGTAGCAGCCGCCCGCTGCACGGCGTGGCTGCAATGGTACTGGTCACCAGGCGCCGGCCGCGTGGGGGTCATGTACAAGAGCCACAATTGCTGGCAGGGCTCATCCCACCTCATCTCAGGATGGAGGGCCACTCTCATCCTAAACTCCTCGTCATAGGCCAACCATGACGGGCCAGGGAAATCCACCACCGTCCGGTAAATATTATCCAGGTATTGTACCATTGGAATGGCCAAGTCTGGGCGTGCCCTCAGGTATACCGCCATATAAATGAGATAGGCCGGTAACCAATTGGCCCAGGCACACGGTGGCTTACGATGACGGGACAACTCCTTGTCCCTATCGTCCTGCCCTTCCCTCTCTTCCTTGGTGGGCTCGCGGTTTAGGAGGGAGAAAATGTCCACATATTCCCCCCGCCAAATCTTCTCCCTCGTGGCCTGGGAGAGATGGTCACCCAGGGGCAAGGAATAACCGGCCGTCGGCAGGGCCACAGTTGGCACAGATTGAATCGAGGGTGTGCACAGTGGGCCCTGAACAACCCCTGAAACATTAGGCATACCCATAGGGGCGGTCACCCCTGTCATAACCGGGGGGTAATTGGGGAACCAAGAGTTAACGGGACAGTGCGGATACAACTGTCCTCCCAAAGTAACCTGTCGTGGCCATGGCCACCGTACCCCCCCCTTCAGTGTTGCTAGGTAGTGTCACTGGGGTACTCAATTGACCAGGATACTCACCCAGTGCACCCCCGTGGGCCGCCCCCACTGGGGGTTCCGGCCCACGGCGGGCGTCGGAGCTTGCGATGGATATCGAGCTCTGCGTGCCGCTGCACCCCTGCCACGCAGGACTGGTCCCCGGCGGCAAGCCCCGTTGCGATGATCTGGCGGGGAGCTGCGAGGCGCCAGCTTGGGCTGGCCTGATGGCCTCAAGCAGCTCGACCCTGGTAGCAGCCCGCTGGACAACGGTGGCCGACGTGTGGGCTGGAATTGCAGGATTTGCAAACCCACCTTCGGAAGGTGGCGGGTCAATGCCCATTGATGCCTCCAGCACCGAAATGCGTGCAAGGAGGGCATCAACAGCCTCAGACCCACCTGGATAAGGTGGGCCGGGTGGGCCGGATGGCCCACCGGGCAATTGCGGCGGGACAAACCCGAATGGGGATCCCGGGCCCGAATAGGGCCATGACCAGTAATCCAGCCCATGTGGGGCTCCCCCTTGGCCGCGGCTTAGTAGCCGTTGCCTTGTGCTTGGGAGCCATGTCTCCCAAGCAGAAGAATAAAGAGCAAAGGGGAAAATTCCCTTCTTTTTAAAGCGAGCAGGCGAAAGCCGGGGAGAAAGTGGCGGAGCGAACTTCTCCACTCCGTCGCTTCCAAAATGGCAGCCAAGCTGCCTCGTGACCACCCCTTTTAAAGAGGGTGGCCATGCCCCCCTAACTCACCCGGATGTCTGAGGCCGGGTGGGGGGGCGCAAAGAGCACGGTGGCCATTTTGGCACCGCGTTTGCATTTTTTTGCTAACAGTACTCCTGAAGAAAGATGTGCTAATCCTTTTGCTACCATGAAAAGCAAAACCAAATCTCAGAGCATCTGGCAGTTTATTTGCCAGTGTGTCTTGGCAGGTTGAAGTGCCCTATTGAAACAACTGTCAGCCACTTTGAACTTTTTTGCTACTACACAGGAGTTAAAAAGCCAACGAATAATGCTTTGTCATAAAGTACAAAACCCTTTGTATTTGAAACATCCTTTCCCTCTAGTACCAAAAGCAATTTGCCTTGTAGTTCCAGTTGCTGAAGAAAATATGCTATAATGTACGTGCTATACTTTTTGGGCTTCCGATGGATGTCTTCTTGGTTCCTGTGGAAAACAGGGTGCTGAGCTAGAGAAATCTTTGACCTGATCCAACATGGCTTTTTGTATGTTCTCACCAATATCAGAGTGATGTCCTGCACCCCCCAGAGCATGCTGGGAGAAGGAAGGAGCAACCAGGGAAGGCAAATGTAGAGTGATGAATGTCCACAGTGATCAGCTGAAAACAGTCTTGAATATACATTTCCAAACTAGGAATATATGTTTAACAAATATGCAAAAATAACACCAATGGAATGGAGGCACAGTGAAAAATACATACTCCATTATCTCTTTCCTTGTTTTTAAAAATGCCAGAAGTAGATGGTATTGTAGATGCAATGGGCACAAAGATGAGCAGGTTCAGGAGGATGGTGGAGGACAGAGGTGCCTGGTGAGCAATGGTCCATGGGGTCACAAAGGGTTGGAATTGACTGAACAACAAAAAACTGCACCAAAAATCTGCCACCCAAAGCTCCATTCTTTGCCTAATAAACTATTATCCGTGTGTGCTTTTCCTCTGTTGAACATTTACATGCTTCATTTTAATATAACTAAAACCATTAGAAGGGAACCCAATTGCCCAGAGTGTTATTCTTGGAATACTAATAGTGGCCAGCCATCTAAGGAGGGATATGTTGGGAGACAGCAGCAAATTTTGGAGGGCAGACATGTATGCCATGACAGTTTGCCTTCCAGGTCATTTGCTGCCCAAGTATTTGAAGTTTTATAGGTCAATAGTGAGAACAGAGAGTGAACCTTTGTGATGACACAGCAAGGTAGACAAGAGCTAGATATACAAAATTGTTTTGGAGTCAGGTGATTGTAAGTGAATACAGATAAAACCTATTCAACTAGGTAATATGGCAATCCAGAGCTGGGGAAGGGTAAACTTTTCCTTCCTTCCTTCCTTCTCTGACTACAAAACCAGAGACTGGGGATTCAATTCCCCACTGTGCCCTCTAGGAGAAGAATTAATCTAGTCTTGGGCAAGCTGCACAGTCACAGAATGCCCCCAGAAGGAGGGAATGGTAAAACAAATATCTAAGACAGGGGTGCCCAAACGTTTCAGGCCATGGGCCAGTCACATGGTCAAACATGCCAGTCACATGGTTCCTCCAACCCAGAAGTGGTGTGGGTGGCATGGGCTGTATTGACTAGCGCCATGGCTCAGATCTGGCCCACGGGCCATAGTTTGGGCACCCCTGATCTAAGATGTACATAAGAATGATGTTTGACTGCTATATATTTTCTGGAAGAAGTTGCAGAAGATACTCAGAGCAATGAATCAAAACGTGAGCAAAATATACTTTTTGCATACATCACCATCATCATCATCGCTTGCAATCAAGTCCTGACTTATGACAACCCTTTTCAGGGTTTGTTTAGGTACAAAATACACAAAACTGGTTTACCGTTCCCTTTTTCTGTACACCTTGCCCAAGATTACACAGGCTGGATTTTCTCCCTGGAGGCACAGCAGGGAACTGAACCTCTGGCTCCACAATCAGATACCTAAACCAGACATGAAATTGCCAAAATGAAGGCACCTTTTGGTGAGTTAATTCTACAGTTCCTTTCGCCTGACCTAGTGTGAGAAAGATTAGCCAGCAACACAAAGTTACTGTTACCAGGGTATGCCCGATTGTGGTTTAAAAATACCACAATCTTCGAGTAGGCTCTTTCTATTTACTTCAACCACAGAGCTTCCCAGCCATATATCAAATTAGACTTTACAATTTTCAGAATGTCAGGTTATTGACAAGGCTGGGTAGAGATGGCTGGTATCAAATTAGAATATATCATTCACATGATTGGTACTAGATGGGCAAAATTCCATAATATTATTCAAAGAATGAAAAAGAAAACAAGAAAAGGTATGTGTGAAAAGTAGAAATGATTAAGTTAATAAATCTGCCAAACCCTCAGGGAGGAAAAGAGATTGGAAAACTGTTTTCGTACAAACTGGAATTGATGGCTGAAATCTTAACTGTTGCTGCATAAGGCCGATAATGACATTACTGGCAGCTGCAATTTTCAGTAATTAAAGAGCCCCTTGTTCTGTCCTTCAGCTCCCACAGCTTCCCAACAATAAAAGGCTTTACATGGAAGCCTTGAGAGCTTCAGGACAGAAGTCAGAAATGTTACATTTGTGAAATATCACCACTGTTGCTGATGTCATCAGACTTACACAGCCTAAATTACACCAACAGGATTTCAGCCAAAATGTTATATATTTTTTTGAGATCTGTGTATTGCGTATCAAGCTAGAGCTGTGAGCATAATCTAAAGGCACCTGATGTGACAACATTGAAGAAAGCAAGGACTCTGGCAGTCTTGGGTATACCATCTTGAGTTCTATGCAGTAGAAACTCAATTAGACATTGGGTTCTGTGATAGAAGAAACAGAAAACATCTTGCAACCTAAAACAGAGCAACAAGTCCCCATTTCTTGGTCCAGACTCTAAAAATGTCTCCATTATTTTGGCAAAGGAAGAAGAAAATCTGGGGGTAAAAATGCTTGACAAAGGCCTTATTCAGACAATCAGAGAAAGAGTTAACTTGAATTCAGGGACAGAGAGAATTGTTCTAGCCTGCTCCTCCTTCACAGCTGTTCACCCTCTTTTCATACAGTATTTCTTCCAGATTCGAAAATGTGATTTTTCACAGCTCTTGGCCACATGAAATTGTTCAGAAGTCCTGGAACCTGTTCCCTTCAGTCTGTGAAATGCCATGTGAAGAAAGCAAAACAATGGAAAGAGGCGTACTAATTTAATTTAATTTAATTTAATTTAATTTAATTTAATTTAATTTTCATACTTATATGCCGCCCACTCAGGGGGACCTGACTCAGGACGGCTCACAAAGCAAGCATATACAAAATACACAATAGAACAATATACAAAATTCAAAATACACAATGAAGCAATATACAAAATACAAAATATACAGTAATATAATTTACAAATTCAAGTTACCGAATAACAACAAACAAAGCAGCAAGGTCCTTCTCCAGGCAAGTGGAGCCCGGAGCTAGGCAGGTGGGAGCATCCTCCACTGCCCAAGTGTTGCAGCTGGCCTGGTCCTCATCCTCCAGCGATGACAGGGTGTGGAGGCAAGCGGGTGGGAGCATCCTTCGGACACGAGCCAGCAGCCTTTTCTCCTTCTCCAGGTGGGTGGGGCCTGGAGCTAGGTGGGTGAGAGTACCTGAGTGGCCACAGCTGGCTCAGTCCATCTCCTCCTCCTCCTCCAGCAACAATGACAGGGTGCAGAGGCGAGCAGGTGGGAGTGTCCTTCGGTCCCGTGCCGGCGGCCTTTTCTCCTTCTCCAGGCGGGTGGGGCCTGGAGCTAGGCGGGTGGGAGTGCCCAAGTGGCCACAGCTGGCTTGGTCCATCTCCTCCTCTTCTGGCGATGACGGGGTGCAGAGGTGAGCGAACAGGAGCGTCCTTCGGTCCTGTGCCGGCGGCCTTTTCTCCTTTTCCGGGTGGGTTGGGCCCAGAGCTAGGTCGGTGAGAGCGCCCAAGTGGCCACAGCTGGCTTGGTCCATCTCCTCCTCTGGCAATGACAGGGCACGGAGGCAAGCGGGAGGGAGCATCCTTCGGTCCCATGCCGGCGGCCTTTTCTCCTTCTCTGGGTGGGTGGGGCCCAGAGCTCAGCAGGTGAGAGCGCCCGAGTGGCCACAGCTTGCTCGGTCCATCTCTTCCTCCTCTTACGGCGATGACAGGGTGCAGAGGTGAGCGGGTGGGAGCGTACTAAACGGTTTCTTAAATGTCTGGACAAGATATATGCCAGTGATAGAACTCATTGGGATGTTGAGATACCTGTTCTTATAAGTAGAAGAATATATAATTTGGTTTGGGGACATGGCCATTATAAGGGAATGTGTGACAGGTATTTGACACCTGTCTTGCCTTCTTGCCCTCAGCTCATTCCTCAGATGCATGGTGATCCTCAGGGTCATAATTTCTCCAATCTGTCCTTAATGTTGCTGTTTTCTAGGTCAGCTGTGAAAAAGAACCACCTTAACCTGGATCTTATCCAAGAGAGTAAGGCCGTCCTGGCCTGCATAATTGAGACCTGGCTAGGTGAGGAAGGGGGCACTCCCCTCTCCTTTTCATGTCCACCCAGGTTCTCTGTCAGATATCAGGGCAGACTGAAGGGTGTGGTTACCATCATTGCAAGGGACATCTTGAATGTGTGCAGGATCTCTGGGCTGTTGAGTTCAGGTCTAGAGTGTTTACATGTGGAGGTGGGGTGGGGACGGGGATAGGCTTGGAATTGTGTTGGTGTATTGTGTTCCCTGCAACCCAACAAAGTCCCTCCCATGGTGGACAGATTTCATCTCCTTGGTGGCTGTGAAGTCTCCCAGAACTAAATGTTCATGCAGAGGGGGTGCGTTCTGGGCCTCTGTGGGTTTCTTGGGAGCCATGGAACTATGCCAACATGTCATCACTCCCTCATGTATGGCTGGGCGTCTTCTGGACTTGTTTTTCTCAACAGAACTGGCAGGTGATCTGATGGTGAGAAAGATCAACACCACACCTTGTCATGAAGCTCCTGAGGGGGAGGCAAATAGTGAATTTACAGTCGATGGTTGCCAAATGTAATAGGCTGGCAGCACATTTTAAAGCCAAGGTGGATGGATGTCATCCTGTACAGACCTCAAGTCCAAATTTGATGCAATAAATCAGAAAGAGATATCAAATATGGTGTCTGTATCATGTATTTTGGTGCTATTTCAGTCTATTTATTTTATTTTATTTATATCCCATCTATCTGGGATATTTTTCCACTCTGGAAACATATTTTAAAAATCTTTACAATATAAAATTGAATAAATTATAAATAAGAACAAATATAACACTCCCCATTCAAAAAATACCAGCAACAAAAACACCTATTGGTGATGAAAAGGTTAATCAGCCTATAACACCTCAGGAGGTTTCCAGGGTGCATGCAGGCTGGAGGGCCACCACAACTTGCCTAGATCCTTGCCCGTCTTGAATTGTAAGGTCAGCCAGCATACCTGCCAAGTATCCCATATTGGCCGGGAAATTCCGTATTTCACCCCTCTTTCCCGGTCCTTCCCATGGCCATCCCATATTTGAACGGCCAGAAAAGGGGTTACTGCGCATGCACACCCATCAGAGGGAGTGGTGTGCATGCGCAAAGGGGTTGCTTCAGTCATGCACATGCAGAAAGGGGTCACTGCACATGCACAGTAACCCCTTCGTTCATGCGCACCACTGCAGTAACCCCTTCGCACATGCATGCCCATCAGACACAGCAGTGCTTCCCGTTTTTTCACCGCTACAACTTGACAGGTATGGCAGCCAGTGATGGGGTGTCTGGATGGATTGGAGATATTGTTAACTCCTCCTTTCATGAGGGCCCTGTGCCTGCATGATTGAATTAGACGATCATCCAACCCATCTTGAAGAAATCCATCCTAGTACCAGATGATCTTAACAACTGTTATCTGGATGCTAACATCCTGTTTATAGGCAGTGTGATGGAAAGGGTGGTCAGCTGTGGATGTTCCTGGAAGACACTGAATGCCGTGATTCACACCAGTCTGGTCTCAAGCCAGCCATGGCACCAGGACGGTATTGGTCACCCTGCTGGATGACTCCTGAGACAAGCCAATGGGTAAATCTTCCTTGTAGGGTTCTCTTGGATCTCTCAGCAGCTTTTGATACCATCAACCATAGTATCCTTCTGGACAGGTTTGCCAGGATAGGCATTGGGATTCAGGGTTTAGTGTGGCTCCAGTCCTTCCTGGAGGAGTATGTTGAGACAGTACAGATCAGGGAGGAGTTGTCTGATCCCTGGCTGCAACAGTATGGGATACCTCAGGGGTCGGCAATCTCCCTGATGCTCTTTAGCATCTACAGGTATATGAGGCTGCTAGGAGAAGTCATCAGAAGATTTGGAGTCTCCTTTCATCAGTACGCTGATGATACACAGCTCTATCTCTCCTCCACCTCAGCAGTGGATGCCATCCAGAGCCTGGAGGGGTGCCTGGAGGCTGTCATGGCATGGATGGAGAATAACAAGCTGAGACTGAACCCGGACAAGAGGGAGGTAATGCTGGTAGAATGTAACCAATCACAGGTTAGAAAGGATACCCATTAGCTTAGAGGGATATCATTCTCCCTTTGAAGGAGAGTGTACGTAATCATCCAACTTGACCACTCTTTGACTCTGGAAAATCAGGTGTCATCGTTGGTCGGTTTGCATTTTCTATCTACAGCGTATAGCCCAGCTGTGCTCTTTCCTGGATAGGAAATCACTGATAGCATTAACCTATGCACTGGTAATTCCAGAATTGACTATTAAAATGTACTCTATACAGGGCAGTGGTTCCCAACCTTTTTTTGGCCATACCTCACCTAAGCATTTTTAAAATCCTGAACCCCAACCCCATCCCATGACATATAATTCCTATTCAAATATGAACTCCTATTCACATGGAGGAAGCCTAAAAAGCCATTAACTTGGTCTAAACAAACTTCCAAAAACATCACTGTTAATAACACATTCTCGAATTTTTTTTCCCTTAAAAATCAAGTTGCCCCCCTGGGGGGGGTACCCCACATTGGGAACAATGGACATATGGCTATCCTTGAGGATGGTAGGGAGACTTCAGCGAGTGCAAAATGCAGCAGCCAGGCTGGTCAGAGGTATTTATCAATTTGACCATATCACGCTAGTTCTGGCTACTCTGCATTGGTTGCCTGTGGTGCTCCATGGCAGATTCAAGGTGTTGGTGTTGACCTATAAACTCTGGAATGGTTTTGGACCAAACTATCTGAGGGAGCACGTCTTCCTCAGGAATGATACCCAAAGAGGCTAGGCATGTAAGCTTTGAGTCGTCACTCTAGACAGGCAAAATAAAGCAATCCCATCGAGAGCATTCTCTGGTATAGCCCCCACCCTCTGGAATGAATTGCCAGTGGAGATTAGAATGGCTCCTACAGTTATTAAAATTTCGTATGTCATTAAAGACTTACCTGTGTCAGCAAGCCTTTCAAGGCTTATTTCATTTCATTTTTTTTATTTCACTTTTATTTATACAGTATACCGCATTTTCTCAGTCCAAAGGTGACCCAAAGCAATTCAAGATCATAAGAACTCTGTAGTGTTGGGGCTGGATTTTTAAAAATTGTTATTGCCTTCTATTACTACTGCTGGTAGTGTTTACTATGAATATTGTTATGGGATTTATCCGTGGGGTCGTGAAGGGTCAGAATCGTCTATGCAACTGAACAACAACAACAATTTATCTGTGGCTATCCGTTTTTGTCCCTTTGGATTATTTTGGTTATATTTGGATTGTGTGTGTGTGTGTGTGTGTGTGTGTGTGTGTGTGTGTGTGTGTGTAATGAAAGAAAGAAAAAAATGTCATTTATTCCATATCTATATATAAAAAGCAGAGGTGTCCTCTTGTATGTGAAGAACACAAATCTACACCCCTGCACCGATCGTGCTGTAACGTGGCACACACGTACCTTGGGGGTGCTGGATGGTCACTGCGGGGGTCACGAGCCCCATGGTGGGGTGTATGCCCCTAAATTGATCTGCAAAGGGAAGTATACTCAACAGGAGGGTCTGTGTGTGTCCCAGTGGTAGTATCCATAGTGATAGCCCCAGGTAGGTCACCCGATTGTGACATCATCGTGATGTAATTGAGCTGGGCAGGGGCCTGACACAGGTGGCCGGACACATAGTGATGCTAATATCATAGCCCCAGGTAGGTCACCTGATTGTGATCTCGCCGTGAGCTGGGCAAGGGCCTGACACAGGTAGCCGGATGCATGTATGGGGGGGGAACCCGAGCAAGGCCGAGTAATCGGCTAGTTCTATATAAATCAGACTGAATGCTTAAAAGGTGGTATAACTAGGAGAGGGATATAGTTCTCTCTTTTGAAGAAAAGAAACTCCACTCTCTCTGTTCTGCTTTGCTAAGGCTCTTTAAGGTACTGCTTTCCTAGGGGGTTATAATAGTAAATAATGAATATTTAGCTAGATTTTTTACAGTTTAATTTCCATGATGCCTGGCAGGCGATAACTTTTAAACAGGCATGATTTCTTTTTTTAAAAAAAAATTATTTTCCCCCTCCCTGCTTTTAATCATTTCCCCTCTAGGCACAAATGTTGTTAGAGAATCTGTTTTAAAGGAACACAATAAAATCTTCTTAGGATATCCAACTGGTGCAATTAAAGGATTACGCTGTCGCATTTCCAGGAACAGACTGTAATTTGAATATCTATGAACCAGGGGCAGGTGGATACTTCCAACTTCTCTTCATGTCCTCTCAGAAACAATCCCTGTTCTATTGTATAAACTATATTTAAAGATTTCACATATTATTCACGATCCAAAATTAATCTTGCAGCACACAACACAAATAACGTCATTGAATCAGGTCAAATAGCAGACTTTTTTCCTCAGACAAGTCATAACTAATGAAAGATTCAGTTGGCAGTATCCTGTTCAATTTAAATGTGTGGGAAATGGCAATCACATTTGTGTTCTTGGTTTGTTTGTTTTTAATTTCCCAGGGCATCCTATCAAGTGCCCAGTCAACAGTTGTATAACTGGGTATATGACAGATGTCTTGGAAAATGAGGGAAACACAATTGCAGTTCTACATGTGGTAAATGGAACAGCGTACCAACCAATGTAGTCAATATTTTTAATACTACAGGAAAGCAAACTCTTACATTATTGCCAGGTCATGTCTAAATCTGCAAAGCCATAGAGTTGCACTCAAGCAAAATGGCAGGCCATGTTTGCATAGGATCCTGACTTCCCATTCATGAGCAGAGTGCTTGTACGCACTGCTGGAGCTCACCTGCTTAGCTTCTCCTTCAGCTAGAGCAGTTATAATTACCAAAACTGTACCAGCAAGAAAATCCAGGGATACATTTTTAAAGACATGCATACAGCATGACATTCCCCATAGTCAGACCTCCATGTAAATTCAAAAATGCAGATGAGTGTGTTACATCATATCAACAAACTGAGTTTAGCTGCTTTGCTCTGTACCAGCGATCAGGCCTTTTGTAGGGTTAATAGCTGTTAATAGCCCATTCTAGAGCAAACCCTGCCACAACACTTTGTCTTGCACTAAGGAGCTCACAGATGTATAATATCGCTGAGAGAAAACACAATCCACACACCATGTTACTATGAAGACAAAACTAAGCTAAATTCAGAGGTCAGAATCCTTTTGGTCTCCCATACCTTGTCTCAACTACTGGTTTTCAAGCAAGGGTGACCTTTACCTTTAAAGGTAAAGGTTTCCCTTGCTCAAAAGCCAGTCATATCCAGCTCTAGGGTTCAGGGCTTATCTCTGTTTCATAGCCGAAGAGTCAGCACGATCTGCTGCTGCAGACGTTTCCATGATCAGGTGGTAGACATGACTAGACACTGGAGCGCATGGAACGCTGTTTACCTTCCCCCCAAAGTAGTCCCTATTTATCTACTTGAAATTTCTTGCTTTCAAACTTCTAGGTTGGCAGGAGCTTGGACAAAGACGGGAGCTCATTCCGTCCAGCAGTAGTCGGGTATCAAACTGCTGACCTGCCGTCTTCCAGTCAGCGTCTTAGCCACTTGAGCCACTTTAACTTTATCTTTAATTGATGAGTGGGGCATATTGTGATTGCATGGTCATGTATGTTACCAGACACCTTGCTTTGATGCTCCCCTGTACTTTGTCAATTGGTTTCAAATTAGCTGTAGCAAACTACATAAATCATACATGAGGACTCTGTGAAATCCAGTTCCTTTACACCAACTATTGTATCCGAACAAGGATTTGGAATTATTATTTTTGTTGCTGGCAGTAGCTCAAGTGGATAAGACACTGAACTTGAAGACTGGAAAGTCAGAGTTTGATGCCCAAGTACTGCATGATGGAGTGAGCTCCCGTCTCTGTCCTGGCTCCTGCTAACCTAGCAGTTTGAAAGCAAGAAAATGCAAGTAGATAAATAGGTACCACTTCGGTGGGAAGGTAAACAGCATTCCTTGCACTCCAGTGTCTAGGCATGCCTGTCACATGTCCTCGGAAACATCTGCAAATGCAGACAGCGCTGGCTCTTTGGCTATCAACAATGATGAGCACTGGACTCTAGAGTCAGATACGATTGGCTTTCAAGCAAGGGTGACCTTTACCTTTACCTAACCCACAGTCTGGAGTCAAGATCTGAAGCTGGTTTCTAATTCCTGGCTAGTTTTCCGAGCTGTAGACCTCGAACCCTAGTTTAGATACAATGGTTTTCCCTGCCTGTCTTCATGGTGAGTTCCTGGTAATCCTTGTTGCTCTCACTGAATAATGCAAGCGCGGCGCCAAAATGGCCGCCGCGCCCTTTGCGGGCCCCCCCCCACAGGACAGAGAATCCGGGTAGTTAGGGGCGTGGCCAGCTCCCTTATAAAAGGGGTGGCCACGAGGCAGCCGAGCTGCCATTTTACCTCAGCGACGGAGCGGAGAAGTTTTTTCCCCTGTGTCTCCATCGCTCGTTAGCTTACCGGGAAGCCTTTTGGTAGCGATTCTGCCTTGCCGGCTTCCCTTTTTGCTTCGGTGGAGATGCCTTCGAAGAAGAAGGCAGCTTCGAGTTCAGCTTGCGCTGTTAGGAGGCGCAACCCAGGTCGGAGGACCGCGGTGCCGCCTCCTCAGCAGCCACCTTTGCCAGCCCCGGCCGGGGCAGGCGGAATGGGGTCTATTGCCCCTTGGCCCGGAGTGGGCGATCAGAGTGCGGGCGCGGAAGGGGTTCCGGCCCGCGGCCCACGAGCGGTGGACACCGCTCCTGCTCCTGCCCACTCTGTCGGGCCTACTCCTCTTGGGCCGCAGCCTCTCCCTGGGCCCTCTAGCCTTGGGGGGTGGTGCGGCCCCCTGCCTTGGCAGGTTTCTCCACCAACCCTGCCGGGCTTCGGTGCTGGCCAATGGCCATATGTGGGTCCCGGGGTACAGGGACCTGTACCCATGCCTGGACCAGGCGGGCCGGCCGGCCCTTTGCCCATGGTCAACGTGGACACCTTGCTGGCCCGCATTGCGGCCCTGGAGGCGTCGTTGGCTCGGGCCAGTCAGGCGGGCGCCCCCTTCGGGGTTCCTTTTGAGGCGCTGTCGGCAGGAGGACAACAGCCGGCGGGGAGGGTCGAGCTGCTGCAGGCGCGTGGCGCGGTTTCGGCCACTGCCTCGCAGCTCCCCAGCCAGCAACCAGGTGCGGGTCAAGCCCCGGTGATGAGCTCTACGTCGGTCATGAGCTCCGACGCCCCCAGTGGGCCGGAAACCCCGGTGGGGGCGGCCCGCGGGGGTGCAGCATGTGAGTATACGGTGCAAGCGGGTACATCCACACACACTCCCAATCTAGGGGGGGCCTTTCAATGGCCTTGGCCTCGCGCGAGTGGTGCGGGGGCCACGCTGTCGGCGACCCACCCGGCGACGACGACTGCCACCTTGGGCACTGGGGTGGGCATTGGCCCTTACACTGCAGGGAATGTTCTGGGGGTGGCTGGGTTAACTCAGGCCCCTTTTACCAGGCCGGCTGTCCCCTTTTCGGCTTTGCCGACGGCAGGGTATTCCTTGCCATTGGGTGATCACCTGGCACAGGCAACTAGGGAAAAGATATGGCGAGGGGAGTACGTAGATATCTTCTCACTCCTGAACAGAGAGCCCACCAAGGAGGAAAGGGAGGGTCAGGATGAGAAGGACAAGGAGCAGGCACGCCGCCGTAAGCCGCCGCGTACCTGGGCCAACTGGCTCCCCGCTTATTTAATATACATGGCGGTATATTTGAGGGCGCGGCCGGATTTAGCTATTCCCATGGTCCAATATTTGGACAACATATATAGGGCGATGGTCGATTTCCCGGGCCCCTCATGGCTAGCATATGATGAGGAATTCCGTATGAGGATTCCCCTCCACCCCGAGATGAGATGGGATGAGCCGTGCCAGAGGCTGTGGCTTTTGTATATGACACCCACACGCCCTGCCCCGGGGGATAGATACCATTGCGGACATGCGGTCCAGCGAGCGGCTCCAGCGCAGGTTACCCGCCAGGCGGCGGGGCAGGGGGTTCCAGCCCGCCTGCTGTGCTGGACTTTCTCGTCAAATGGTTCCTGCAATCGAAAGAACTGCAGGTATAAGCATGAGTGTCCCACATGTTCTGGCCCCCACGCAGCCTCTGCTTGTCCCAGGCCTGGGGGGGCGCGAGGCAGGGGGAGGGGTGGACAGTGGGCTGGCAAGGCTGCCACGGATGGAGCTAGTTCTCCAAAAGGCCCCCTCCCCAATTAAGGTGGACATGCTGGAGCGCTGGCTCGCATCGTACCCGAAGGGGGAGGACGGGGAGTATCTCCTTCAAGGTTTTAAGCAGGGATTTCGTATCCCTTTTATGGGTGATAGGTCCCCTCAGGATGCTCCCAACCTTTTATCCCTCAGAGGAAGGGAGGAGGTGGCTGCGGCCAGCATTAAAAAGGAGTTAGACGCGGGCAGGGTCGCTGGACCTTTCCCCGCACCCCCGTTTCCCAATCTTAAGGTCTCGCCACTGGGTTTGGTCCCCAAAAAGTCCCTAGGTGAGTTTCGCCTTATTCATCATTTGTCCTACCCAGCCGGCCGATCGGTCAATGATGCTATCCCTGATGACCTTTGTTCAGTCAGGTATACATCGTTTGACCATGCGCTGCGCATGGTGCGCTCGTGTGGCCCGGGTGCCCTGCTGGCCAAGTGTGACATTAAGTCAGCTTTTCGCCTCTTGCCAGTGCACCCGGGCGACTTTGAGTTGCTGGGTTTTAAATTTAAGGGGGAATATTATTTTGATAAGGCTATGCCTTTTGGCTGCTCCATATCATGCTCGGCTTTCGAGCGTTTTAGTACCTTCCTAGAGTGGGCTTTCGTCCGCAGGTCAGGGTCCCGGTCTGTAGCCCATTACCTGGATGACTTTTTATTCGGGGGTGAACGGGGCTGGGACACGTGCGCACGTCTCCTCAACACATTTCAGACGCTAATGGAGGAACTTGGTGTCCCTTTAGCGCCCGAAAAGACCGAGGGCCCATCGACCAAGCTAGTATTCCTGGGGGTTGAGATTGACACAGTAATGCAGGCTTCTAGGTTGCCGAGTGATAAGGTGTCCAGGATAGTGGCCCTTATCTCGGAATTGCTGGCCAAGCGTAAGGCATCCCTGAGGGAACTGCAGGTGCTACATGGGCACCTTAATTTTGCTTGCAGGGTGGTCGCACCGGGCAGGGCTTTTGCCCGGCGCTTATGCGACGCCATGGCAGGGTTATCCAGGCCCCACCACAGAGTCAGGCTCACCCGGGGTATCAGGGCAGACATGTTCGTCTGGTTGCAATTCCTGAGGGAGTTTAATGGGGTCTCATTTTGGAGGTCTGACCTCCTGACATCCCCCAATTTCCAAATCCAGTCTGATGCCTCAGGATCCCTGGGTTATGGGATGTACTTCAATGGGAAGTGGGCCTATGGTGGGTGGCCACCGGCATGGGCAGGCACAGGTCGCCTGCGGGATCTCACATACCTGGAATTTTTTCCCATTCTGGGGGCTTTGATGCTATGGGGCGAACAGTGGGCTAATTCGGTGGTGCATTTCTGGTGTGACAATGCGGCTGTTGTACACATTGTCAATGCACAGACTTCCAAATCGCCCAGGGTCATGGATCTAGTGCGCCATTTTGTGCTGCGCTGCCTGCGCCTCAACGTCTTGTTCAGGGCCAGGCATGTCCCAGGGATTAATAATGATATTGCTGACGCTTTGTCCCGCCTGCAGATCTCCCGGTTCCGCGCCTTGGCCCCGGATGCGGAGGAATTTCCCTCGCCACTCCCGGACGAGATGTGGACTATTGGCAAGGAGAGGTGAACCGGGCGATTGGCCTGTCACTAGTGCCACGCACGCGTAAGGTGTATCAACAAGCATTCAATTCGTACAGGGCATTTGCTACTCAATTTCTCTTGCCAGAGACCTGGCCTATCCCGGTGGACCATGTTCTGCGGTTCATGGTTCACCTGCATGCACAGGGCCTCGCACCTCGCACCATAGCATCCAAGCTCTCGGCGTTGGCTTTTATGGCCAAAGTGGGGGGTCATGTGGATACCACCTCTGACTTCCGGGTGAGACATGTTTTGGAGGGGTGGGTGCGCGAGCGCGGGCGTTGCCCGGACGACCGGCACCCTATTTCCCCAGGGGTTCTTACCCAGTTGGCCCGGGGCTGGCCAGGCCTCTGTTTTGATCATTATGAGGCAGCCCTTTTTCATGCAGCCACAACGGTGGCATTTTTTGGAGCGCTCCGCGTCAGCGAACTCGTGATGCTGTCTAAGGCGGATGCAAGTGGTAGGGCACTGGAACTCGAGGATGTCTATGTTGCCAAAGACTGGGCCCAGTTGAGGATACGCTCCTCTAAAACAGATCAGCATGGCGTAGGCAGTGGTGTAAGACTGCTACGGTGTTCTTTGGCAGACATCTGTCCGGTTGGTGCCCTACATGAATTCCTGGCACTGCGTGGCATGCACCACGGCCCGTTTTTCTGTCACCAAGATGGGTCTCCCCTTACTAAATTTCAGTTTTGGAAGGTGACAGCCAGAGCCCTCACCAGGGTGGGCCTACTAGGTGCCCGTTATGGCACACATTCGTTCCGTATTGGTGCAGCCTCTACAGCAGCTGCTTTTGGGTACTCTGGGGCTGACATACGCAGCATGGGGAGGTGGGGCTCGCAATGTTTTCAGTTTTATGTGCGCCCACTCCCGCCATGAGTACCAATCCAGTCACCTTACCGCCTTTTTTCTCAATTTTTCTTACAGACCCTGGGTGTCGTATTACACCGGTGACAGTATGGCTGGTGGGCCACAGCTATGTGCACAGGGCAGCGCGTTACGCTGCGGCGACAGAGTGGGGACCCCGACTGGGACTGGGTGACCGCGCCAGTCTCGCATGGCATGGTAAGCCTGGGATGTTATGGCGGGAGCTGCGGCCTTTCCTTTTTTCTGGCCTGGGTGCTGACCCGCCTGACATTCTAATCATCCACCTGGGGGGCAATGATTTGGGCCAGGTCACCGGCTTATCGCTCAAGCATGCGATTTGCGAGGAACTCGCCTACTTGCATTATGTCTGGCCTGCCACAACCCTGGTTTGGTCGGACATTGTTCCGCGCCATTCTTACAGAGGGGGCGTTAACCTCCTGGCCCTTGACCGCGCTAGGCGCGCGGTCAATAAGGCAGTGGCGCGGTTTCTTGCCACCAGGGCTTGGGGACGGGTTAGTCATCACCCCGATATTAGTCTACAAAATTATGACTTGTACGCAGGGGATGGGGTCCATCTGTCGCGAGGAGGTATGGACCTCCTGTTGGGTGATTGGCGAGCAGGCCTGTTGACCGAGCTGACGGTCTGGGGGGGGGCTCAGGTCTTCTTGAAGCCCCTCCGTGTGGCGGGTAGCACTGGTAAGGTAAACAGTATGACCCACAAGTATCCGGCAGGTTCGCAATTGACTGGACAACACTAGACAGGAATAAATTAGTTAAACGTTGTCCGGTCAACGACGAACCAGGCGATGGGGTGATGACGATTGCTAACCAGCATGCATCACCCCTGTGATTTCACGGATACGCGTCAGAGGGTGGGGTCATAAGTTAGTTATTGACTACGGTCAACAATTTGTTTGTTGTCAACAAACAAATTGATACAAATTGATACATTGTAACCAATTGCCGTTGGCAATTTTGGGGTGGTACCTTACCAGTGTTACTTCGGCCTGCTTGCCTTAGGAATTATGATTGGTCGTTTTACCAATACAAATTTATAATTCGGACTAGGGCATTGAATCAATAAATGTGGCCCTATGCTGTTATCCACTTTCAATGTTGTCTGTGTCCGTTATTGGGGGGGTGCGCCTGCAATGCAAGCGCGGCGCCAAAATGGCCGCCGCGCCCTTTGCGGGGCCCCCCCCACAGGACAGAGAATCCGGGTAGTTAGGGGCGTGGCCAGCTCCCTTATAAAAGGGGTGGCCACGAGGCAGCCGAGCTGCCATTTTACCTCAGCGACGGAGCGGAGAAGTTTTTTCCCCTCCACCCCCTCCCTAGTTAACAGTGTGATATTATGGTCGCTTCGGGGCCGGGTGGGAATTTTTGGTTGGGACCCATATTGGCTCCGGGTCCTGGCTTTTTTGCCCATCCCACACTGTTGCTATGGTTTGATATAGGGGTCTTTCTGTGTTCCTACTGTTGACTTTGGTCACATTGGCGGGTAGCACTGGTAAGGTAAACAGTATGACCCACAAGTATCCGGCAGGTTCGCAATTGACTGGACAACACTAGACAGGAATAAATTAGTTAAACGTTGTCCGGTCAACGACGAACCAGGCGATGGGGTGATGACGATTGCTAACCAGCATGCATCACCCCTGTGATTTCACGGATACGCGTCAGAGGGTGGGGTCATAAGTTAGTTATTGACTACGGTCAACAATTTGTTTGTTGTCAACAAACAAATTGATACAAATTGATACATTGTAACCAATTGCCGTTGGCAATTTTGGGGTGGTACCTTACCAGTGTTACTTCGGCCTGCTTGCCTTAGGAATTATGATTGGTCGTTTTACCAATACAAATTTATAATTCGGACTAGGGCATTGAATCAATAAATGTGGCCCTATGCTGTTATCCACTTTCAATGTTGTCTGTGTCCGTTATTGGGGGGGTGCGCCTGCAAAGAACAACTTGCATGCCAAATATAAGACAATGTTCTGTGTCTGTCTGTCTGTCTGTCTGTCTGTCTGTCTGTCTGTCTGTTTGTTTGTTTGTTTGTTTGTTTGTTTGTTTGTTTGTTTGTTTCATGTATATTACTGCCCATCTGGGTAATTCTATAACTCTGGCTTGCTGTATTGTAGAAACAAAATCTCTAAAAGTTACCACTCCACCATATGTTTAGATTTTTGTTGTCAACCATTGCTACTAATTTTATCAATTTGCTTGCATACCTTCTCTGCCATTCTTTATTCATCTAATCCCATGTTTCCCAACGTGGGGAACACGTCCCACAGGGGAACAATTTGATTTTTAAGGGGGACAATTCAAGAATTAGTTAGACGACCAAGTTAATCACCTTTTAAGCTTCCTCCACATGAATAGTTCACTTTTTGAATAAAAAGAATTATATGTCAAAGGGAGGGGGAGCATCAGGATTTTAAAGATGTTTAGGTAGGACATGGCCAAAAAAAGGGTTGGGAACCACTGATCTATATTAGACTTCAGAAATTTTTCTAGTTAGTAGCAATGACAAGTTCAACAAGTGTCATCAGTATGAAACCATTCCAGTATTTCCCAACATTTGGTGTTTTGACTTGAATTCTCAGAAGCCTAAATTAATCCCCCAAATCACTGATCAGCAAATGTACTGACATTGGGGGAAACTGCACCCAAATTGCTCTATGTAATATAGACTCTATATTTCCACTTTTTCCTATAGAAACACTGTCTTTAGCCATTCTCAGTACTGTATTTCTCTTTCCATATGAATCTAAAATCTTTTTATACGAGTGAAAAGATCATTATGTGTATCAACAAGGCGCTGTCATGAAAGGGTAAAGTACCATATCTTCTTATGGGTTTTGTTTGATTGTGTTGGTGTAAGATTCCAGCATTGTAAGAATTTTGAATTTATAAAAGTGCTAAAGTTTATCCAGATAGCCTTGTTAATATCTCTCAAAAATAATTATTTCCATTTTCCCTGCAGTGACATTAGGATTCATCATCTTCAACAATAATAATTTCTTAAATAATGTTTCTTTCTTGAAAACCTATATAAGCAAAACTGATATTAGGGTGTTATATTTTTATTTTTAGGCCAGTCAAAAGGTCTGAATCATGTTTGCAAGCTTTCAAGGTCTTCAGATCTCCAGCTCAAGCAGAATGTTATATAAACTGGGGAGGGAGAAAGGAAAGGAAAAACTTTGATGATGCTCAATTCATGGTACAACTGTAGGTATTCTAGGAGAAAGGTAGAAAGGTTTTGTCTCCTCTTTTGGAAATACAGAAACTGGTTCTAAACTCAGAAAGATCTCCAATCTGGAGAACACACGCTGGCTCATTTGTCAATATAAAGAACAGAGAAACTAGGCAGTCACAATGGATTAGACCAGGTGTTCGCAACCTTTTTAAGCCAGGGGGCAGATCATGCCACCTCAGACTGTTAGCAGGGACACCCCAAGCCCCCACCATTCCCCCCTGCTTCCATTGCCACCAACACTCCACACACACCACTACCAATGCCATCAACACTCCCCACCACACTGCCATTGCTGCTGCCAACACACCTCCCATGTCACCAGTCCAGCCCACCAACACTTCCCGCCATGCCGCCGCTGCCATCAACACACCCCACCACTGCCAATGTTCCCCAACCACGCTACCAGTCCAGTCTACCAACACTTCCCCCATGCCACTGCTGCCACTGCCAACACTCCCCTGATGCCACCAACTGCCACCGCTGATGCCACCATTGTTCCCAAACACACCACCAGTCCAGCCCGCCAACACTTTCCCCCACCCCATCATTGCCAACACTTTCCTGCTTACTGGCCTGCTGTGGGTCCTGCCCACGGGAAAGACTAGGATGGTCATGTGTGTCTGCTGCATCCACTTCTGCCGCCGCCACTGCCATCCATGTTGCATCCAGCTGGTTTGGCATGTCCCTAACACCACTCCATAGCAGGGCTGATGTTATAAGCCTTCCTACAACATCTGCCCTGCTATGAAGTGGCATTAGGGGCATGCCAAGCCAGGCAGAAGGGACAAGGGCAGCAGCAGCAGTGCAGTCTGGATGGAATGGTACCACAGGCCGAATCCGGCCTATAGGCCAAAGGTTGAGAACCTCTGGATTAGACAGTGGCCCAAATCCTATGGCTGTGAGAGCCAACTATAAACTTCAACTCATATCCTCTTACCTAGTTATGATAGTATAGCACACGTGGTGCAATTTTGGGAAGGAAATGTCCCCAAGTTAGGAAATTACCATAGACCTTATTGATTGCATATTGAATTGTATGACTCAGCTTACCACTAATCTTATCTGTGGTGATTTCTTGACTTAGACCAATTGGCCTCCAAATTTACACATTTTGTGTAATTGAGCAAGAGGATTTTGGCCAATTTGTTTAGCACCTTTTTGCAGCAGTTCGTCCCTCAGTTGACAAAAGACAGGTACACATCATAGCATGTCTGTGTGTGTAGTTTTTGGGCTACAACTTCCCAAATCTCCCAGCCAACCCTGCTGGTAGCCATATTAACTTGAGATTCTGACAGTTGTAGTCCAATAAAAGGACCTTTTCCAAACACTACTTACAAAGAGACTTAGTAGCATAGCAGGCAGCTCCATAGCAAGGATGGCTATGGTTGTCTGGTTTATTCATAAAAACAACTTTATTTTTTTCTTCATTTTTTTTGCTCTAGGTTGCAAATTTGCTTCGGCTCTTCCAAATTCCTCAGATAAGCTATGCCTCCACCAGTGCCAAGCTGAGTGACAAGTCCCGGTATGACTATTTTGCACGGACCGTGCCTCCAGACTTCTATCAAGCGAAAGCTATGGCCGAGATCCTACGGTTCTTCAATTGGACCTATGTCTCTACAGTCGCCTCAGAAGGAGACTATGGAGAAACAGGGATTGAGGCCTTTGAACAAGAAGCCCGCCTCCGAAATATATGCATCGCCACCTCAGAGAAGGTGGGCCGTTCCAATATCCGAAAGTCCTATGACAGTGTCATCAAAGAGCTTCTCCAGAAACCCAATGCAAAAGTTGTTGTCCTTTTTATGCGCAGTGATGACTCCCGGGAACTCATTGCTGCTGCCAACAGGTTTAACGTCTCCTTTACGTGGGTTGCTAGTGATGGCTGGGGGGCACAGGAGAGTGTGGTAAAAGGTAACGAGCACATTGCCTATGGAGCAATAACCTTAGAGCTTGCTTCCCATCCAGTAAAAGAGTTTGACCGATATTTCCAAAGCCTCACCCCGAACAACAACCATCGTAATCCCTGGTTCAGGGATTTTTGGGAGCAGAAATTTCAGTGCAGCCTTCAGAACAAGAAACCCCACAGTAATGCTTGCGACAAACATCTCTCTATCACCAGTTCCAACTATGAGCAAGAGTCCAAGATCATGTTTGTTGTGAATGCGGTCTATGCAATGGCCCATGCCTTGCATAAAATGCAACGGACCCTGTGTCCAAACACAACCAAACTCTGTGATGCCATGAAGCATTTGGATGGCAAAAAACTCTACAAAGACTACCTACTGAAGGTCAACTTCACAGGTAATGCCATCACAATCTCCTTTGAAATTGTCCCTGCAGAAATGTGGCTGCAGAGGAAAACTGGCTTTCTGGTTGCTTATAGTAAATAGACTAGCAGAGATGGAAGGATAGGTTCAAAAGTGCTCCAGGCATGTTCTAGTCAATCATTCTGTTCCTTCTAGTTCAAGACAGCTTTGCTGGCATAAAGGAATGGGTTTTGATTCAGTAAAGAAGATTTGTATAGCAGGAATAGGGAATGCATGCTTCTCTAGGTTCTTACACTGCTTTTCCCAGAAGCCCAAGGTAGTAGAGTGTGAGGAGTTTGAGTCCAGCAATTTCTGCAAAGCCACACATTTCCCATTTCTATTCTGTACCAATGAATGGATCCTAAGCCTTCACAGGCATATCCAGATGCCTTATCTAGATGCTGTGCCCTGTGTATACAGAAAGCTCCTGCCAGCAAATGGTCTTCCATATATTTATGAGAAGGGAAACAGCACATAGCTTTGAAGGGGAAACAGCACACACATTTGCATCACTGCCCAAGGGGCATAACAGATCCTGCTGTCAATAACTTCTGTTTTGCAGCTGTATGCCAACGGGGCAAAATCACAAGGAAAAAATAAAGATGTGGAATTGCTAAAGGTAAATAAGAAGTAGAAAACCTGCAAAAATGTGCTTGAATCAACAGTTTTACTTCCATGCAAACTTAAACCATCCCTTCCCTATGCAAAAAGAAAGCTGCCCCAGTGTTTGATGAGAACTTCCTTTTAGAACAGGAAACTAGGTGGACCTATGGTAGCTTAACATGCTATGCCAGGGGTCCTCAAATTGGCTCTCCGGGTATTCTTGGACTCCAAATAACCAGAAGACCATGTCAGCACACCCTGCTGATCAGGGCTTCTGGGAATTGAAGTCCAAGAACATCTGAGACTTTGGACCTGAATGCACAGAGAAGGGGACAGTGTACATCTGACAATCTTATATACTGAGGCTTATTCAGGAAACACAAATCAACACATGTGTCTAGTCACTGTTGCTTGCTTTTACTATTCTGCCCACAAATATAATAGTCAGCCTATTGCCATTTACTGTCTCACTGGGGAGCATATTTTTTTGTCCTGGCAAATGAGAGTTATGAATTATTCAGCAAAACAGGTCTCCATAAATCTGCATAATAGGGGGATTCAAGTGTTGGATTAACTAGCATGGACAATTTATTATGGATCATTTTTGCCATTTGATTTGGTGTTGCTATGTAATCAATATTTCACAGCAGAGGGCAACTGGCAGGGTGGTCTGTAATGATGAAATCTATGATGAATTGGTGATTGCTAGTTGCTTCTATGATTTGGTTTTGCACACTGGTATGCATACAGAAGTCCCACTGACTTACAAAAAACCATTAGATATCTGTGATATAGCCTAAAATGCATATGGAATATGGCATGAGCATCAGAGCTGAATTGGATTTCTCACAAACAACAGAATCATAGTTGAGTCTTGTAAACCATATACCATACAGTCAGGCTTGAAAATAACCATATGTCTGTATTCAGAGAAAATTCATTATCAGCAAACCAAGTGATAATGCTTTACAGAAGGGCAAATCTTTTTCTGGCCACAAAATAAACAACAGAGTTTTGAGCAGACAGATGGAGTACTTAATTTTGTAGATCTATTTCAGTGACTGATATTCCTCCATATTTTCCAGTCTTAACAATTGCAGTGATTTACAATATACTGTGTACAAAGGACTAATGCTGCTAATAGAGTGCTTAGTTTTTATTTTATTTTAAAACTGAAAGAGGAGGTCATAAGCACTTTTTGTGATCTGACAATGCCCATCCAAAGAAAATATTTGAATTAGTAATTTGTTTGAATGAAGTTAAGCAGTTGTTTTCTATATTTAATGCCCTGTCTTTAAAAGTACAAGTCAGAATTGTCAAATGCTGGTTGTAGAGTCTTATTTTCCCTTGGAAAATAATGTTGCTGGAATATCCCTTTAACAAGAATATGTTTGGAGATGGATGAATCTCATTTTTTCTGTTCCACAGCAGTTTCATACATATTCAGTCACAGATCTGTTCTATCCCCATTTCTGCTTCAGTCTGCACTTTTCTCTTCTCTTTTATTAAGAAGAAAATTGTAATAGCTATAGCAAGTACACTTATATACTGCCCCATAGTTCTTAGAGCATTCTCTGGGTGGTTCACAAGGTAATCCACATTTTGCTGCCAACACGCTGGGCACTCATTTTACCAAGGGTAGAAGGCTGAGTCAAACTTGAGCCCATCGGGATCAAAATCAGATTGCGAGCAGAGTTTTGGCTACCGCATTGTAGTTTATCCAGTGCACCACAAGGGCTCTTGAATGGTTATATTTATATTTCTATGCAGGTTCCTCTAAAATGTATGCATTTGTACAGCATTTCTCTAAAATACACATTTGTTTTTACATTTTGGCTGAAATCTTGTTGAGGAAGCGCTCCCATTGGGCTGCTAGGCAGAGGGGCTGGGCGAATTCTGCGCTGGGGAGAGGGAGGAAGCATTCCCATTTGGCTGCTGGGCAGAGGGGTGGGGCAAATTCTGTGCTGGGATGAAGACATACATGCCCACAGAGAGGGTTCTGAGTCTCCCCTCTGGCATGTGGGCCATAGGTTCACCACCACTGAACTAGGGTCTGCCACTTCACAGTCTGTGGAGGAAAGAGCAGCACATCTTTAGAACAAACCATTGAGTTTGAGGAAATGGTTCTGGCATTTGCTCTGCAAGACCAAAATGGATTGCAATTTGGAACCCATGCAATCAATTGCTCTTTTCTATAACTCAGGTGAGATTCTTATATGAAACCCCTGAATGTCAAGGCATGCCATTGTGTTTAGTGTTTGGTGGGTGGATGCTGTTTTTCTTCTCCCCAACTCCAGAGAAATGTCTATGGCATTGGCAATTGTTGAGCTGCCTCAATCCAATGCATTTCCCCCAAAAATGTATCTCAGCAAGACAAGCAACAATATAGCCTTGTATGACATCATTTGCCTGAATGCTAAACTGGTGATGAGTTGGGCTTAGCATTCTTAATGCTTCTCTGTTCCTACTGTAGAAGAATTAGGTGCATACCCGTCAAGCGCAGCTCTGCAAAATACGGAAAATTACTGCGCATGCATGGATGTGCACGCTCAGTAATCCACTTGTGCATGCACACTGTTCCATGCATGCGCAGTAACCCATTTGCACATGCACATGGTAGTCACGTATGTGCAGTAAGCCCTTTCCCCACTGTTCAAATATGGGACAGCAGCGGGAAAGGGGAGGAACGAGCACAGAAAATGGGAAATCCCGGCCAGTATGGGATACTTGACAGGTATGATCAGATGAGGGAGGAAACAAAGCTGACACAAAAAGCTCACAGGCACTGAGAACTGTCTGCTGAATATTTTAAAACAACAAGGGAAAATTACAATCTGGCCATCTGTGCAGGAAAAGTGGTATACAGGTGGACAAGACCCGTGAACCAAGAATACTGTGACAATCATCTTCCTTTTTTCTGTCCCTCCCAACAAAAACTCAAGATCTGATTATTTAACTGCCTAAAGCTACAAAGTGAAAGGGTGAAAAGAGGATCCCTGGACTTCTGCCTCCTCATTTCTAAAGCAAACAATCCCTTGCTACCCAGAGAGACAAAAATCCCGTTCACTATCATCTCTTTGACAGCTCATAGATCTACCTGTCCTTTCTAATCTTGACTGCTTCATTGCAAGCCCAACATCTTCATTTGTTTTCTTGACATTTCCTTGGATTTCAGTAAAACTGCCAGACTGTCTCTTGAATTATATTGCTGAATTTAAAAATAGCACCTTTGGCATTTGCAGTTATTTGTCTTTGTGATGTAGTCAACATAGGATGGTTAACTTCACCGAGAAGGCTCTGCAGCGGGGCAGATACTAATTCTTTCATTAACACAGGTCACTAATCAATTGAAAGTAGATGGAAGTGTAAAAATATTTTTTTGGGTGGGTGATTGATCGACAAAGAAATCCAGAAAATTCTACATGTCAATAACAGTACTAGGTGTGCAAAAGGCAGCTTTGTTGAAAGATTTCACAAAACGCTGTTATGAAGACTAGCTTTGGTAAACAAATGCTCTCAAAATCTATATAGTTTTGCTCCCATGAAGTCTCTTCTTTTATATATACAGTATATAAGTTGCCTTCTCTGCCTCAAGCTATGTTAGCTAGTATCCAGTTTTTAAAAACAGAGAACCTAACAAAGAATGCATAGCATAAGGCTGTAATACTACCCATAGTACAGTGAAACCCTGCTTTAAGGAATTAATCCATTCCGTGAGTTTTTCCTTATAATGATTTTTCCTTATAGTAAAGTGTGGTTCCCCATTGGAATGCATTGAAAACCAAATATTATGTTCTGGAGCTCAGAAAAAAATTCAAAAGAGTCTTCTGTCTATTCAAAACTATGTATAAACATGGTGAAAAATTCCAAAGTGCACTTTATAATGAGTTTTGAACCGAAAAAAATTGGTTTCTATGGCTTATTTCTGAACTTGGGAACATTAAATTGGCTTTCAATGCATTCCTATGAGAGACCGCGCATTGTGCCCTCAGCTCTGGTAATGACTCGCCAGTGAGTTGTTTCCACCCTCACCTCCATCACCACCCTGCCACATCTAAGCTGCCGAAAAGTGGCAAGAAGCCAAAGAAAAAGCACTGGGAACAACCAAAGCTGAGTCTTCTGTCGGAAAAAACCCAGAAAACCTGTCCGTATAGCCATTTTTCCCCCTTAAAGTGGATCATTTCCTATGGATTTCTTTTCCTGCAGTGATTTTTTCGGTAAAATGAGGGTTCACTGTAGTTCAAATTAAGTCAGGAAGTGTGACCCTGTTGACTACTGGATTCTGAAAATAATAGTCCGAAAAAGAGGAACTTTTGAAAACACACACACACTCTCTCTCTGGATGTATATTTTTATTAAGTTACAGAAACACATCTCTATGCCCAGAACTTTTGTCTTTATGCCCAATTTATCTTCCCATGTAGGGTTGCCATATGTCCCGGAAAACCGGGATTATCCCAGATTCAAGGTCCGAAAAATTGTCCTGGCCAATTCAATTAAAATCATGCTAAAGTCCCGGATTTTTAAAACTTACTGATTGTGTATTATAACACACATTAAAATAAATTCAAACTCTCGCCATCAAACAAGCGATTTCCTACCACATTGGGGTTGGAGTATACCTGGAGACAAATCTTAACGTCCTCTCCTCACACCACTGCCTGATAAGTGTGACCAGTGTGTATCCTGGAACTCAGGATGTTAAGAGTTGACCACAACGTGACTTCTCAGAAGAACAACAGATCATCTTACAATAAGAATTAACTGTTGTAAATACATTCATTTATGTATTGATATATTTAATGTGAAAGTGTTTTATAGCTGTCATTTATATTAAGTTTGTTTTTTAAAAGGCTATTTTGTAGATAACCTGCCCATTTTTATCAAATATACTTCTGTCCCGGTTTTGTGGGAGATAATTATGGCAACCCTATTCCCATGACTAAAGCTTTATGTCTTGACATCAGTTTTAGGAAAGTGCTCAAAAGAAGTAGCCACCCAATAGTTAACATGATTATTCCCACTTGGTATAGAAGACTTAACTGGCTTTTGCTGTTCCTTATTCCCTTTTCTATGAATTGTCTCATCATAGAAATAGAATATCCCCAGGATTCAAACAGCTCTGTTGGTGACTTCACTTCAGGGTTGTGGCAGCTTTTTTCTGCAGTTTGCCACAAAAAACATCACTTCCAGAGATATGTCATTTTCTCAAAGTACAGTGTTCCCCTAGGGCCGTGATGGCGAACCTTGGCACTCCAGGTGTTCTTGGACTTCAATTACCAGAAGATCAAGTCAGCACTCCTGCTGATCAGGGCTTCTAGGAACTAAAGTTCAAGAACAGTTGGAGTGTTAAGGATCACCATCACTGCCCTAGGGAGAGTGAGGGGAAACCCATATTTCATTTTGCAAATCAATCGTCGAGAAAAATGGGAGACCACATAGACCCCATAACTTGCTTCTGTTGAAAAAGCCATCACCCGGTTGAAGGAAGTGATTCGCAAAATGACATTCCACTCTCTTTCCAAGTATTTTACTTTTAAAAATGGAATCACCATGAGTCACAGATGATGCCTTTTTAAAATCGATTACTGAAATGAAGGGCCCATTTCTGTGAGAGAGAAATATTTTCTTTTACCATCACCATACTTGATAGGTCACACTACAGATGGCACACAAGTACTTCACCGTACACAGTGAATGCAATAGAAAAAAGAAGCTGCCACATAGAGTAATCAGTGTTGCCAAGACACATAGTCACTAACATGTGCACTATTTTCATACTGTTGTGTTCTACCTGGAGCAGCCATCACTTGACTTGGGCATTCAGAGCTTTGGAATCACCGTTGTTTTTGGACTATGGTTCTCAGAGTTATCATTCAAAAAAGAAAAACTTCTAAGCTTTATAATCAAAAGAAATCCTTTTTGATACAATACTGAGCAGGAGTAAAGACCAGTGTTTAACAAACCAAAGTCAGCAGTTCGAGACCCAGGTTTGAGCGCCCATCTCTGTCCCAGCTCCTGCCAGCCTAGCAGTTCAAAAGCAAGAAATTACAAGTAGATAAATAAGGACCACTTCAGTGGGAAAAGATCTTGGGGGCATGAAAGGAGCCTCATTCGGGCGTCCCCTGAGTGGAGTTTCTCCAGCAAAAATCCTTTCAACCCAGAATAATTTCTGACACAAATTATTATTATAACAAACCAAATTTACCTCAGAATACTTTTTCAAAAATATGTTGGGGTTTTTTTTTAAAAATGTGCTTGTGGCATATTTTCTTCACTGTCCCTCAACCCCGAACATTTTGTGCTATTCAAAAAAATATAGCTCTTTCCTTTTACTTTTGGGATTTGCAGAACTTCAGGAAGTGGGGGGAAACATGACTCCAGAGTCCATTTCTATGGTAACCGCTACATTCATGTAAGAAAGCAAATAGAAGAAAGTGGTCTGCATCCCATATCCCTTTCTTCACTTTTGAACACAACAGAAAACTGTCAATGCTCTATACCCGGGGTTCTCAACCTTTTCAAGCCACAGACCAGACCCCACACCCACAGACAGCTGAGAAGGCCAGACTGGTGGTTTCCCCCACCTCCAGCCATAAATGTTGCCATAAAATGTGTCCACAGTTGTCATAAATGCACCCACTTCCACTTCAAGTGGTGGCAGTGTGGGCCACATGAAATTGTGCCATGAGCCAGGACCGGCCCATGGGCTGTAAGTTGAGAACCTTGTTCTATACATTGGCTCAATTCTTCAGCTGCATCCTCTTTGGGATCCCCCTCCCTCATTTGTAATAAATACCAACTATATCAAATGGAATATGAGGTAAAATCAACTATTGAAACCTATTGTTCTATGCCTGAAAGGGCCTGACTTCAAATTGTATATGGGACTGAAGTCATCATATCAGAAGGATAATTAGCCATAAGACATATTTGCTGTTATGTAAAATGTACATGCAAATATGCATGCTTTACATACAGGTAATCCCAGATTCATTCTCTGATAGCTCCATAGGGATGCCCCAATTTCTAACTCAATGCATCTTCCCTCAGTTCATTGATCTAAGTCCCAGGATCATCTTCTATGTCCTCCCTCATACATGTTTCATTATTGTAATTACAATATATTGGCAGGAAACCTATTGCTGACCATGTAAGGTTTCCATAACTTATTACAACTAATTGTGGCTAACTAATGAGATGCAAGAGGCATCTTGGTTTACGGATCAGATGCATGGCAATACATGAAATTAAGACACACCCCAACAACTCATTGATTAGTGGAAATTAGCCACAACAAGTTACACAGGCTTTACACAAACTCCAATAGAATTCTGGTCATCTTCTTCTCATTTCCCTGGCAAATGACATTTCCCTGGCTCCTGGGGGAAATATTTTTTCACAGTATGCTTTCTGTTCAACCTATGGCTGATGCAGATCATGTTCTTGGCTGTACATTGGCAAATCCACATGGCTCAGAGAGGGGGAAAGTGAGGTAAATAATTTTAATTAATTTTAAGCTAATGTCACTAATGTCATTTTAAAAGAAAAATCTGCAGCTGTTTTTCACCTTCAATCTCTCCTTAAATCTGATGTCCTGCTTTTAAGGAAAGAAATGATACATCAGTCTTTTTCTGTCTTTCGTCTCCTGATTGCTGCTGAACTGAATCAGTGAAGCAAAATATTGGGAAGGAAACTAATGCAATTGCAATGGGCCTTTGCTTCAGGGGCTGAGAGGTTCACGGGTATGAAAGAGGACATACAGCTGATATGTTGTAGAACAGGATGAGACAGGGATCAGGCCAGCAGGATCCACTTGGGATTTTCCTCAAACTCCCAAGGTCCACCAGGAACCAGGTGGCTCAATCAGGTGTCCGCATGGTACATGAAAAATTAATAAGCACCTCTTAGTGCAAAATGAGTGATCGGTTCCACAATCAAGCTCACAAGCACTTTCACAGAAAAATCTATTTCTGCTTTTTTCCCCAGGCAGTAGTTTTTCAGTAACTTACTTTAGTACCCTAAACCTTTAAAATTGTTATTATCAGACAGCTGGCAGTGGGAAACATTGTCAATTTGGTTTAGATCCTGCTGACATTAACCAATCGATCTTGATCAGCCTTCCATCAGAAATGAAGCAGAATTTTTGCTCAGTACTCATTTTGAAGAGGCTAGGCTAAATTCACTGCTCCTAGTTATTGAATCAGATGCTACAGTCAGCAGGTAATTAGAAGAAAACACTTTTATTGTTTCAGCCACACAATCTGCTCTCAGCTTGTGGCTGACAACTCTTCTGATAACTAATTGCAAAGTGAAGCTTTCAAATTTGCAATTTAGAAGAGATCAGAAAATTATGAAAATAGGGCTTTTCATACTTAATGGATTACAAGTTCTTACTGTTCTGAAGTACCTAGTTTGGCTCTGCATCAATAAAAGAACCAGAACCTAGTTGTTCTTTGGAATTCACACGGCTAGGGGTTTTGCAGTGTAGTTCTAGCCAGTAAAATATGTTTCCAAGATTGTATACTGCAGGGGAAACTGTCACAGAAATGTATTTATTAGTGAAAAGAATATGCATTACATAATGGCAAACAGCTTGCAAAAATCAATACATTAAGCAAAAATGTGTATTTTGGAGAAAAGGCACATGGAAATGCTAGCATTATTTTTCTGCAGTTATTTTTAACAGTATCCAGTTATGAGGGGTTTTTGAATTACAACAGTACAACAAATTATCAGAAATCCCAAACTATATAACCAGATTGTTGTTGTTATGTGTTGTCAAGTCTTCTCCAATTTATGATGATCCTATGAATGAGAGAGCACCAAAACATTCTGTCCTCAACAACCCTGCTCAACTCGTGCAAGTTTTACCCTGTGGGGCAGTGGTGGTGAACCTATGACACACATGTCACAAGGGACACTCAGACCCCTCTCTGTCAGCATGCACACTGTCACCCCAGCACAAAGTTTGCCCCACTCCTCTGCCCAGAAGCCCAATGGGAGTGCTTCCTCCTTTCCCCAGCACAAAGGTTATCACGCCCCTCTGTTTGGACACTCGTTCTCTAAAAGGTTTGCCATCACTGCCTTATGGAATCAATCCATATCGTATTTGGCCTTCATCTCTTCCTTTTGCCTTCTACCTTTCCCACATCAATGTTTTTTCCAGAGAGTTTTGCCTTCTCATGATATGCTTGAAGTAGGACAGCCTCCATTGCATCATTTTTGTCTCCAGGCTTGACTTGACTAGGACCCGCTTGTTTGTTTTCCTAGCAGGCCGGAGTATCTGCAAAGCTCTCCTCCAGCACCATATTTCAAATAAATCTCTTTTTTTCTGCCAGCTTTCTTTACTTTCCAGCTTTCGCACCCATACATTATGATTGGAAATATAATAGTGTGAATAATCTTGGTCTTCAGTTACACTTGATAATCTTATTTAATTTTTTCATTGCTTGGAAGTCTCAGTCTTCTTCTGATAACTTGGCTGCAGTCCCCATTAGGATTGATTATTGATCCAAGATATATTTTAAAATTACTATCTCAATTTCTTCATTGTCAACATTAAAGTTGTGTAGCTCTTCTATAGTGATAATATTTGTCTTCTTAATGTTCACTACAGCCTCGTTTCACTTTTTTAAAAAGTTGTTTGAAGTTATTGATGTTTTCTGCCAATAAGATGGTATTATATGCATATCTTTAATTATTGATGGTTATTTCACCAATTCTCTCCATCTGAATCTAGTCCAGCTTTCCATTTGATATGTTCTGCATCGGCGGCTGCAACTCGTATCCGAGAATGCATTTTTTTCCTGAAGCAGGAAAAATGCCATTGGTGGTGTGAATTTGTTTAAGGTGGATCCCAGCTTGCCATGAAGTGACCCACACACTATAATCATGAAGCCATCTCCTGCAGCACATAAGAAATGAGACATGCAGGATTTAACACCGTGACTGCAATGGACTACCACAGCCTTGAGGATATTATCAAGGTGTGCCTTCACAGCCAGTCTATCTGGCATGGTCTCTTCTGCCTCAGTGACCAATGGGAATCAGAGTTTCTCGTCTGCTCATTTTGCCATTGGGCCCAAAATGATGGTTTCCAGTAGCATTTCCTCCACTGAGGGGGCCATCACCCCACCTAAACAGGCTCATCCTCCCATAGCCATTGGTCCCTTTAGGGAATCAGGTTATTTACTGCTGCCCAACACTCGGTGTTGAATCGCTGGCTGTACGGTCTACTCCATTACCGTAGTGGGATGTCTGCCCATACTAATAAAGATTAAACAATTAAAGGGGTAAAATGAACCCTTGTCAGATCCCTTTGCCAACAGGAAACTATTTTGTTTCTTTATACTCTGTCCTAATGACAGCTTCTTGTCTACAGCATAAGTGGACAATCAAGTGTTGAGGCACCCCCATTTCATTCAGAACTACCCATAGATTCCCATGAGCCATACAATCAAATGGTTTGTTGTAGTCTATTTTATCTTAAAATTCGTGATGCTCATGCTTGATTCCAAAAAAGAAGAGGCACTCAAATCATATTGCAACTATTCAGCAGATACTGGAATATATCGAATAATTTCAGAAGATAAGCTAATCTTCTGAAATTATTTGATATGTTCCAGTATCTGCTGAATAGTTGCAATATGATTTGAGTGCCTCTTCTTTTTTGGAATCAAGCATGAGCATCACGACTTTTAAAATAAAAGTCTTTGTTACAACACCTTGAATACCACCTTGCTTGCAAATGATCCTATATATAAACCAATGGTCCTACTGCACTCCTTGGTATTTGATTTCTTGTAGATTAGTATGTATTTTGAGCATTTTCAGTCTGCAGGCCACTGTTTTGTTTTCCAGGTTTGCTGGCATATTCTTTTAAAGATTTTAACAGATTCAGTCTCTGTGGCTTGTAATAATTCTATCAGTATTCCATCTAGTTCTAACGATTTAATTCTTCCTAGTACTTTTAGAGCAGCTTTCACTGTGCTTTTTAGAACTAGAGGTTCTTCATCATAGGATCTTTCTTGAAAGACATCTGTCATCATTTTATCTTTCTGTATAGTTCTTCAGTAAACTGTTTCCACCTTCTCTTTATTTTCTTCTAGACAGATAGAGTGCTTCCCTGTTGGGGCATGGGTGGGGCATGGCTAAAAGAGGTTGGGAACCACTGGTTTAAACTGATGGCATCCCATGAGCCCAAGATCTGCCAATTCCTGCTGTAAATGATTGCTAAGAGGGCTGAGGGAAATTGAAATATATTGTAACAGATAAACATTTGGGAAGGGTTTGCTCAAAAGTGCTAGCTATACACAGGATTATTTCAAAGAACAAATCAGGTCCCCCCCTTTTTCCTTCTGAAACTCATTCAGACACTACAATCTGGATACTTCACAGAATCCTGTCCAGTAGAAGTGGAACGTTTTTATGCAGACTACATATAACAGTCAAACATAATATGTGAATGCCCCAAAGCCAAGTGTTCATGACATGGAGACATGATTGTCCACAGCTTCCAATTAAGTATGCCTTCTTTAGTGAACAATAAACCATGATTAATTTGCTAGCTCAGTTTTGCTACTTCCAGAGCTTTTCCTACTTTTGTTCTACTGTGAATTTTTATTAGACAGCATTGGTGTTGTACTCTGTATTCTTTGCTGCCATCTATGGGCTTGTCGGCTGCACTGTGTTGTGTGTACCTGCTTCAGCAACTCAGAAAAGGAGTCCAAGTAGACTTTTGCTTACCACATTTGCTTGTGCTCCTTCTCTCATTTAATTCTCCCCATGTAGATTTCCCAAACTCTTCATCAAAAGAACTTTGGTGGTCCCAGGAGTCCATTTGTGATCAACCAAGTTCCTCAAAGAAGCCCCAAACTGGCCAACATGGGTGTCATTTGTCTCCAGTTGCTGGTATTGGGGAACGTAATATATATTGTCTTTAGACAAGAAGATTCTATGGAAAACTCATCTATACCTATAAATCCAAGAGTTAACCATTGGAACATGCTATACGTTTCTGCACCCGTCCATCCTATCCCGTACTGAGCCTCCTGCACTCACCCGAACCCAGTCCGGAGGTTAATGCAGGGTTGAGAAACGCGCCAGTAGGTCAAGAGCCCCACGAACGTGAACAAAGGAAAACAACTTCAATTCCCAACGTTCTCTGTGCCGCGCCGCACCACAGCCAATCAGGCTGAGAGGTGCGAGCAAAAAGAACGCTGGGAAACGCGGCACAGCCAATTAAAATCGAGCTGCAGGAAAAAACCGCCGCACAAACGCAAACCACAAACACAAAAATACAAGTCCCAGCATCCTGCACGCCGTGTGTGTGCAGAACGCTGAGAAAGCCAGCACGTGAAAAATAAAATTACAAAATGCATTGCAGGCGCACCCCCCAATAAAGGACTCAGACACTGATGAAAGTGGATAACGGCATTGGGCCACATTTATTGATTCATGCCCTAGTCCGAATTATAAATTTCTATTGGTAATTGACCAATTATAATTCTTAAGGCAAGCAGGCCGAAGTAACACTGGTAAGGTACCACCCAAAATTGCCAACGGCAATTGTTACAATGTATCTGTTTGTATCAATTTGTTTGTTGACAACAAACAAATTGTTGACCGTAGTCAATATCTAACTAATGACCCCACCCTCTGACACGTATCCGTGAAATCACGGGGTGATGCATGCTGTCTAGCTGTAGCCATCACCCCGTCACCTGGTTCGTCGTTGACCGGACAACGTTTAACCAACTTATGCCTGTCTAGTGTTGTCCAGTCAATTGCGAACCTGCCGGATACCTGTGGGTCATAAATGTTTACCTTACCAGTGCTACCCGCCCATGTGACCAAAGTCAACAGCAGCAACAGAAACCCCTATATCAAACCATAGCAACAGTGTGGGATGGGCGAAAAAACCAGGACCCGAGAGCCAATTGTGGGTCCCAGCCAAAAATTCCCACCCGGCCCCGAAGCGACCAAAATATCACACTGTTAACTAGGGAGGGGGTGGAGGGGAAAAACTTCTCCGCTCCGTCGCTTCGCAAAATGGCAGCGCGGCTGCCTCGTGGCCACCCCTTTTATAAGGGAGCTGGCCACGCCCCCTAACTACCCGGATGCCTTCGTCTGGGGGGGGGGGCCCGCAAAGAGCGCGGCGGCCATTTTGGCGCCGCGCTTGCATTGCAGGCGCACCCCCCAATAAAGGACTCAGACACTGATGAAAGTGGATAACGGCATTGGGCCACATTTATTGATTCATGCCCTAGTCCGAATTATAAATTTCTATTGGTAATTGACCAATTATAATTCTTAAGGCAAGCAGGCCGAAGTAACACTGGTAAGGTACCACCCAAAATTGCCAACGGCAATTGTTACAATGTATCTGTTTGTATCAATTTGTTTGTTGACAACAAACAAATTGTTGACCGTAGTCAATATCTAACTAATGACCCCACCCTCTGACGCGTATCCGTGAAATCACGGGGTGATGCATGCTGTCTAGCTGTAGCCATCACCCCGTCACCTGGTTCGTCATTGACCGGACAACGTTTAACCAACTTATGCCTGTCTAGTGTTGTCCAGTCAATTGCGAACCTGCCGGATACCTGTGGGTCATAAATGTTTACCTTACCAGTGCTACCCGCCACACGGGGAGGCTTCCCAAAAGGCTCACCGCCCCCCCCCCCAAGACCGTCAGCTCAGTCAACAGGCCTGCTCGCCAGTCCACTAACAAGAGGTCCATACCTCCCTGCGACAGATGGGTCCCATCCCCTGAGTAAAGCTCGTAATTTTGCAGACTGATGGCGGGGAGGCGAATGACGCGTCCCCCACCCTTGTCGAAAAGGAACCGGGCTAGAGCCCCGTTCACGGAGCGTCGGCTCGGTCGAGAGCCTCGAGGCCGAACGCTCCCCTGTAAGCGTACCGCGGTATCGTGTCTGACCAATTGAGGGTTGTGGCAGGCCACACATCATGTGAGTAGGGCAGGTCACTGCAAATCGCAAGCTTCCGCGATAGGCCAGTGACCTGTCCCAAGCCACTGCCCCCAAGGTACATAACCAGGACATCAGGCGAGTCAGCATCCCTGATGTAGAAAAGGAATGGCAACAGTTCCCGCCACAACATGCCGCGCTTACCATACCACCCAGTCGGGGTCCCCACTCTGTCGCCGCAGCGTAACGCGCTGCCCTGTGCAGCGTAACGCGCTGCCCCGTGCAGCGTAACGCGCTGCCCCGTGCAGCGTAATGCGCTGCCCTGTGCAGCGTAACGCGCTGCCCTGTGCAGTGTAACGCGCTGCCCTGTGCAGCATAACGCGCTGCCCTGTGCACGTGGCTATGGCCCACCAGCCATACTGTCACCGGTGTAATGCGACACCCAGGGTCTGTCAAGGAAAAAAGGTGGGGAGAAACAGTGCAGTGACTAAACTGGTACTAACGGTTGAAAAGGGCGAACACAAAACTGAAAACATTGTGATCCCCACCCTCCCATGCGGCGTATTTCAGCCCCGAAGTACCCAAAAACAGCTGCAGTAGAAGCCGCCCCTATCCTGAATGAATGGGTGCCGCAACGAGCCCCAGGGAGGCCAACACTGGCTAGTGCCTTCCCGGCACCCTCCCAAATTGAAATTTGGTAAGGGGAGACCCACCTTGGTGACAGAAAAAACGGGCCATGGTGCGTGCCACGCAGTGCAAGGAAATCCTGTAGGGCACCAACCGGACAGATGTCTGCCAAAGAGCATCGTAGCAGTCTTACTCCACTGCCTACGCCGTGCTGATCCGTTTTAGAGGAGCGTATCCTCAACTGAGCCCAATCATTGGCCACATAGACATCTTCGAGTTCCAGTGCCCTATGACTTGCATCCGCCTTAGACAGCATCACAAGCTCGCTGATGCGGAGCGCTCCAAAAAAGGCCACCGTTGTAGCCGCATGAAACAGGGCTGCCTCATACCTATCAAAACATAGGTCATGCCAGCCCCGAGCTAGTTGGGTAAGAACCCCTGGGGAAATTGGGTGGTGGTCGTCCGGGCTACGCCCACGCTCCCGCACCCACCCCTCCAAAACGTGTCTCACACGGAGGTCAGCGGTATTGTCCGCATGACCGCCTACTTTGGCCATGAAAGCCAGCGCTGACAGCCTGGATGCTATGGTGCGAGGCGCGAGGCCCTGGGCATGTAGGTAAACCATAAATCGAAGGATGTGGGCCACTGGGATCGGCCAGGTGTCTGGCAGCCAGAATTGGGCACAGAATGCTCGGAAAGAATTGAATGCGTGGTGATACGCCTTACGCGTACGTGGTGCTAGCGACATGCCGATCGCCTGGTTCACCTCTCCTTGCCAATGGTCCATATCTCGTCCGGGAGTGGCGAGGGAAATTCCTCCGCATCCGGGGCCAAGGCGCGGAACCAGGAGATCTGCAGGCGGGACAAAACGTCAGCGATATCATTATTGACACCCGGGACATGCCTGGCCCTGAACAGCACATTGAGGCGCAGGCTGCGCAATACAAACTGGCGCACCAGGTCCATGACCCTGGGTGATTTAGAGGTTTGTGAGTTGACAATGTGGACAACGGCCGCATTGTCACACCAGAAATGAACAACCGAGTTGGCCCACTCCTCACCCCATAGCATCAAAGCCCCCAGAATAGGAAAAAATTCCAGATAAGTAAGATCACGCAGGCGACCTGTGCCCGACCAGGCTGGTGGCCACCCACCATAGGCCCACTTCCCATTGAAGTACATCCCATAACCCAGGGATCCCGAGGCATCAGACTGTATCTGGAAATGAGGGGAAGCCAGAAGGTCAGACCTCCAAAATGACACCCCATTGAACTCCCTCAGGAACTGGAGCCAGATAAGCATATCTGCCTTAATACCCTGGGTCAGTCTCACCCTATGGTGGGGCCTGGATAAGCCTGTCATGGCGTCGCACAAGCACCAAGCAAATGCCCTGCCCGGTGCGACCACCCTGCAAGCGAAATTGAGGTGACCATGTAGCACCTGCAGTTCCCGCAGTGATGCCTTGCGTTTAGCAAGCAAGTCCGAGATAAGGGCCACTATCCTTGACACCTTATCCCCTGGTAACCTAGAAGCCTGCGCTACCGTGTCAATCTCCACCCCCAGGAAGACTAGCTGGGTAGATGGGCCCTCGGTCTTTTCAGGCGCTAAAGGGACACCAAGTTCCTCCATTAGCGTCTGAAATGTGTTGAGGAGACGTGTGCACGTGTCCCAGCCCCGTTCACCCCCGAATAAAAAATCATCCAGGTAATGGGCTACAGACCGGGACCCTGACCTGTGGACAATAGCCCACTCTAGGAAGGTGCTGAAACGCTCGAATGCCGAGCATGATATGGAACAGCCAAAAGGCATGGCCTTATCGAAATAATATTCTCCCCGGAACTTGAAACCCAGCAACTCAAAGTCACCCGGGTGGACCGGCAGGAATCGAAAGGCAGACTTAATGTCGCACTTAGCTAACAGCGCACCCGGGCCACATGAGCGCACCATGTGCAGCGCTTGGTCAAAAGATGTATACCTGACCGAGCAAAGGTCATCAGGGATAGCATCATTGACTGATCGGCCGGCTGGGTAGGACAAGTGATGAATTAGGCGGAACTCACCCGGTGATTTCTTGGGCACTAAACCCAAGGGTGACACTTTAAGGTTGGGGAACGGGGGTGCAGGGAAAGGGCCAGCGACCCTGCCCGCATCAATCTCCTTAGCAATGCTGGCAGCAGCCACCTCCTCCCTTCCCCTAAGGGACAAAAGGTTGGGGGCGTCTTGGGGGGACCTATCTCCCTTGAAAGGAATATGGAACCCCAGTCGAAAACCCTGAAGCAGGTAAGCTGCATCTGCCCCCCTCGGGTACAATGCGAGCCAACGCTCCAACATGTCCACATTAATTGGGGAGGGGGCCTTTCGATGGACCAGCTCCCTCTGCGGCAGTCTTGCCAGCCCCTTGTCCACCCCTACCCCTGCCCTGCATTCCCCCAGGCCTGGGGCAGGCGGATGCAGCATGGGGGCCAGCACAAGAGGGACACTCATGCCTGAACCGGCAATTCTTCCTATTGCAGGAACCATTGGACGAGAAAGTCCAGCACAGCAGGCGGGCTGGAACCCCCTGCCCCGCCACCTGGTGGGGTATCTGTGCTGGGGCCGCTCGCTGGACCGCATGTCCACAATGGTATCTTTCCCCAGGCGCAGGGCGCGTGGGAGTCATGTACAGAAGCCACAGCTTCTGGCAGGGCTCGTCCCACCTCATCTCTGGGTGCAGGGGAATTCGCATACGGAATTCTTCATCGTAAGCCAACCACGACAGGCCCGGGAAGTCAACCATCGCCCGGTATATATTGTCCAAATACTGGACCATCGGGATTGCCAGATCTGGCCTGACCCTGAGGTAAACCGCCATGTATATGAGGTACGCTGGCAACCAGTTGGCCCACGTGCGTGGCGGCTTACGACGACGTGCCTGTTCCTTATCCTTCTCATCCTGCCCCTCCCTCTCCTCCTTGGTGGGCTCTCTGTTAAGAAGGGAGAAGATGTCCACATACTCCCCACGCCAGATCTTTTCTTTGGTAGCCTGGGCCAGATGATCGCCAAGGGGCAAGGAATACCCCGCTGTCTGCAATGCCGACATCGGCACGGTGGGAACTGTGGGCATTGCGAAAGGAGCCTGGACCAACCCGGTCACCCCTAACACGTTCCCAACTGAGCAGGAGGTGCCACCCCAAACAGGGCCCTGGGTGGGAAGTGAAGTCGCCGGGTGGGACGTCGGCGACTGAACCGTCGCGCCACCCGAGCGAGGCCATGGCCACTGAAATGTTCCCCCCAAGGTAGCTAGGTGTGTGGGTGCGCTAGATTGAACCGCATACTCACATGCTGCACCCCCGTGGGCCGCCCCCACCGGGGGTTCCGGCCCACTGGGGGCGTCGGAGCTCACGATCGCAACTGAGCTCGTCGATTGGGCCTCTTCCGCACCAGCCTGTTGATTGGGGAGCTGCGATGCAGTGGCCGACGCCGGCCCACGCACCTCGGACAGCTCGACCCGTCCAGCCACCTGCCGCTGCCCGGCAGACGAAGCCTCAACCTGCACCCCAAAAGGGACCCCCGGGTGGTTAACCCTCGCGAGTGATGCCTCGAGGGCCGCAACATGGGCCAGAAGGGCGTCGACATTAACATAGCCCCCCAATCCCAGGGGGGGCAAAGGGCCAGCCGGCCCACGGGCCGCAGGCGCCGGTCCAGGTCCCTGGACCCCGGGGGCCGAATACGGCCAAGAGCCCAGGCCCGGCCCCTGGAGGGACGGGGGCATACCCTGCCAGGGTAGGGAACCCAACCACCCCCCATGGCTGGAACCCCCCGCAGGAAGCTGCGTACTGATGAGAGATGGCCCCGAAGAATGGGCCATGCCAGGGGCAGTGGCCATTGCCTGCGGGCCGGGGGCCGCGGCCCCTACCGGGCCGGTATGCGGACGACCCGCCTCAGGCCAAGGGGCTACCAACCCCATCCCACCGGTCCCGGTGGGCTCTGGCAAGGGGGGCTGCTGAGGAGGCGCAGTCGCGGTCCTCCGACCCAGCTGGCGCCTCCGCACGGAACGAACCGCGTTCACAGTTGCCTTCTTCTTAGAGGGCATGGCAACGATCTGCTGGGAAGCCGGAGCAAGAGAAGGAGAAAAACGCCGCCCAATAGGCTTCCCGGCTAAAAGGAAAGAGCGACGGAAGTAAGAGGGAAAAACTTCTCCGCTCCGTCGCTTCGCAAAATGGCAGCGCGGCTGCCTCGTGGCCACCCCTTTTATAAGGGAGCTGGCCACGCCCCCTAACTACCCGGATGCCTTCGTCCGGTGGGGGGGGCGCAAAGAGCGCGGCGGCCATTTTGGCACCGCGCTTGCAATGGGAGCACAAGTCCGCCACAGGCGGACACAGTGCCTCACAGCCTCACAAAACAAAAAGCCACAAAACTCCACCGCAAGACACCCACCGGCCTTCTTTCCTGGAGCAACGAGGAGAAGAGGGACCCCCTCTCCTCCACACTACCCTGCCGAAGACATGGCGAGACCACCGCCGGCCCCAAGGGAAGTTGAGTCGGGGTGGGAAAAACCCAAAAACAGGCAACAGTTCGTCAGGGGAAGCACCCTCCCTGGTGAGTGACTGGCTGATGCCTTTGTACTTCCAGTGGAGGTAATACAAAAGCAGGAGCCAGCAATCTGCAAGGAAGAGCCCCACCCCTTATGGAACGCTGCCTGCCGATCTCCGGTTAGGTAATCCAGGAGAAAAAGGAGACAGAGAGCTGAGAACCATTGTTAGGCAGAGATAGCTCTTCTCTGCCTCCTCCTTCTCCCCTGACCTACCGACCTACCTAACAAACCTTCCCGGGAGAAGAACGGGCTGACTGCCTCCTCCTCCTTTCCCCCATTGCTGCATCGAAACCAAAATTCGAAGCAGCAATGGTGGAAAGAGGAACCAACAGGCAGCCAGTTTTTCATACTAAAGTAAACACCAAAAACAAATACCAAAATTAATTTAAAAATAATAAACCAAAAATAAATAAATAATTTTTAAAAACCATTAATAAACAAAAAAGTAAACCACAAAATACACAAACAAAAACATCCACAATACCACAAAAGCACAGACACAACACCTAACCATAACATGGAAATACCTAACTCTAACAACACAACAACCACAAATAACACAAAACAACAATGAAATAACAAAAATAAACAATACCAGAAATAAAGAAACCAATTACACAAACCAAAAGCCCAACCAAAACAAAAAAGAACAAACAGAAACACCTCCCAGCCCACCACCAAAAAACAAAACAAAGAAAAACCCCAGAAGAAAGAAAACCAGAGAACTCACCAGCACCTCCTCCCTCCAAGTGAAACTAAAACAAAACGACTAACAGCAGGATGGAATAGTAAAAGCAACTAAAAAACAATAAAGCCCCACCTAGAGGCCACAAGAGTAAAAACAAGTCAAAAACATAACAATAAATCAAAAGTTTACACAAATAACAAACATATGTTAAATAAATAAAATAAAAAGATTTATAACATCCTGTGTTGAGTTTTAAATCAAATAAAAACCCAAAACATCTAAACATAGTTTTAAAACATTGAATGTGAAAAAAACATGTTCTTTCACATTTTTAAAAATATTTCCTACGGTATAACTATTAACAAAAAAAATCACAAACTAAAAGATTATTTGGTTAAATAAAACAATTTGAAACAATTATATCATCCTTTGTTCTTTTTTTCAATCTAGTAGCTAATAAATGTTGATTGGCTTATCCTTTGTCAAGATTGCTTTTCAAAAAGCTATCTAGCCTAATAGCTATTTCTTGTGCCAGGGTGGCTAATCTGGTGTTCTCTAAATGTGCAGTGGCTCAAGTGGCTAAGATACTGACTGGAAGGCAGGAGGTGAGCAGTTCAATTCCCGAGTACTGCAGGATGGAATGAGCTCCCATCTTTTTCCCAGCTCCTGCCAAGAAATTGCAAGTAGATAAGTAGGGATCACTTCGGTGGGAAGGTAAATAGCATTCCATGCACTCCGGTGTCTAGTCATGCCTGCCACATGACCATGGAAATGTCTGCAGAAATAGACAGTGCTAGTACTTCAGCTTTGAAACAGAAATGAGTACTGAACCCTAGAGTTAGATACGACTGGCTTTCGAGCAAGGGAAACCTTTACCTTTACTTTTAAATGTGCTGTGTGCACTTACAGTTCCTATTAGCCCAAGGTGGCAAACTATTGGTTAAAGAATACAGATTTGTCATCAACACTGTATTGAGGCTATTGGGTTCAGGTCCAAGCAGTTCCACTTGCTTTGTTACTTTCTCATCTTAGTCCTGGCTAGCTCACGGCACTATCACTGCCCGCATTGTCCACATCAATATTGACTGACCATAAACTGCTTCTTTCTCAGTCCAGACTGGGGCTATAAATAGAAATCAGTGTGGGCCTGGGTTACTTAGTTATTTTAAAGTGTAGGTTGAGCCTGCCCCATATTGGAGTCTCATTATTGGCTGTCCTCCTTTTACGCAGGAAGCTTTCGGTTCTTTGTAAAATCAGGAAAAAATAGAGTGGTTTTCTCCATGCCTTTCACTTTTCTTCTCCCTCAGGAAAAAATATATATATATTCAAATGCATGCTTACTGTGTTTGAGAAAGCCAACATACATGGGAGCAAATCACTCCGGGAATATGTTTAATTTCAAAAGTTCTTCATAGATGTAGAGAGAGAAATTAAATAGAACTATGAATTCAAATGCCCAATCTGCATCTGTGCACCCTACAAGTTTCAAGTTTCTGCTGGTTAGTGCTCTTAGCTTAAAATCCATAGTTCTTTTCAAATATCTAGCTATTCTTTTGACAGCTGTCCAGTCACCTTGGGTAGGCAAACTAGCCTTTATTTTCAGTAGTCCTACAGCAGTAGCTATATCTGGTGTAGTAGTGGCACTTAAACCCATTTCTCTTCAGTTGGGACTCTCCCTTTTCCAACAGCCTTAAATGAGTCCATGGCTGATTCCAGTGGCAGCAGCAGTGGCGGCTAGACCACCAGTCTGGCCCGCCAACTATTTAAGGGAGTATGACCTGGCCCCTGACGTGAAAAGGCTGAGAACCCCTGGTTTACATGTTTAATTCCTTGGCCAAAGGCATGTTTCAAATTGATCTGTGGCTTTGTAGTTTCCTGGTTAATTTTTCTCGCCCTCATCTGTTGCTCTATGTATGTTTTGACAAAGTTCTCTGTTGATCGTTCACTCTCTGATCTCTTCAGAGCCAGTCTTACTCTCAGTGGGGAATTCTTCCATGAAATGGGTTGATCTTACTAAACTGCATTCTTCTGAGACTAGAAACAATATAGACATTTTGCAAAGATTTAATATCTTAGTAACATGCAACATGTATGCACATACCACTTTTGTGACCTAATCTGCAGCCTATGGGTGAAATATTGTGCTTGAGGCATTGGTACTGCACATGTTCTTAGTTTGTGCTTGTGGCAGATTGTATTTTATTTGTTTATTAGTTATATTTATATCCCACTTTTTCCTCCAAAGTGATCAGTGGGACATATTTTATCTTAGTTCATCTTATCTTACTTCATCTTAGACTTCTCAGGGTGCCTTGTGCTTTCCTAGCACTGATGCCTGGCACTTTAAATAGATCTGCAGACCTACATCCTATTCACCGGAGTGGAATATGAATCAGAAGTACAGTTTAAGCACCACTTTGTGGTTTTCTAAGAGGAACAGAGGTGGGAAGAGGTTTTGTGGAAAGGTAGACATTTAATTTTCTTTCTAATTAGAATTTGATTGCTAATATAAATTAACTTGCAATGCTTGCTGCCTTTTGTAAAAACAGTCTCCCAAAGTGAATAACTTCAAATTAAATGACTCTTATCAACCCTAAGGCATTGGTGTTTAAAATCTTAGTAGGTTCCTGGAATTTGGAATTATAATGTACATTTAATTAATTTATTTCTTACTTTCTAATTGTTCTGGGGGGGGGGGAACCAAATAAATGTCAATGAAATCGAAACAGCAGTCAATAGAAATGAAAGAAGAATTTAAGCTCACCCTTGTCAAGAGTGCATTTTCCAAAATTCAGTGTGTTTGAATTAGGCTGTATCCTGTTGCATGTTACACACACACACACACACACACACACACACACACACACACACACCAGAGATTTGTTTCAAGTTGGCAAGTTCCTGTACTTAATGTGTGTAGAGTGGAATATAGAGTGATTAATTAGGACTCAGGAGGCCTGGATTCGAATGCTTGCTCAGCCATGGAAACCCAATGAGGGAGTAAGAACTGTTAAAACCAATTTTTAAGTATCTTGCTTACCTTGCAATCCCAGTTAAGAGTCAATATAAATTGGTTTCAACTTGATGGTACATAGCAACAGTAGGAACTAAACACCAAAAGAATCAGACAATGAATGCTTATGGCATACCTTGAGATCATTGGTATCAATGAATAACCTAGATTAAATTCTTATGTGTATAAAGGCCTTCCTCCACCTTCTACTTTATTTCTGATACCCAGAGTTAAACTAATCAAAAGCCCTCAGAAATTCTACATCTTTTGGATTGGGTATGCTAATACCTCTTCGGGTTTGAAGTTGAGATTTAAATTCCTCTAAATTGCAGCAAATATACTTCAGTGTGTAAGAAATTGCAGCAAAATTAACTGTTAAGTAAGATTCAGCTCTTTTGAGCTCAAATAGGGACAAACTGATTAATAGGGAAGTAGTTTGGCTTGTGTGCTTTGTGATTGGTACTGAAAATAGCCAGGCAAACTCAGAGGATGAGGATGGGGGTCTAGCTGAAGTATTATTATTATTATTATTATTATTATTATTATTATTATTATTATTATTATTATTATTATTATTATTATTATTATTATTATTATTTTCTCCAAAAATCACAAATCCTTTCTTACATTGGCTGTGCTTAGTTTAAATAGCTCCACCTAAAGGCAATGCAAAGGATCGGTTGAATACCTAATGTTACTTAGAACACATTTTTGAGAGCCAATCTCTGGGATGAAATATAGGAGCTATCCCAAAATGTTTGTTTTTATTTCAACATAGAGTTGCCATATGTCCCGATTTCCTGGGATTTCCCCGGGTTGAAGCAATCCCAGCCGGTTCAACCAAAACATGTAAAAATCCTGGAAATAAAGGGTTAATTTCATAGAGTCGCTGTTCCTAGAGAGGGAGGACAGAAAGTCAAGAGCTGTCCATTGCAAAATAAGTCCTTTCCTGTCTCCTGCTTTTCTCCTTCCGGTGGGAAACAGAGGCTCCATGGGCTGCATTGCTGTTCTGGGCCCCTCCTTGGAACTTTCTTCCAAGGGATCCTCTTGTGGGGTTTGAGGATGAGTCAACTTCAATGGTGCATGCATGCATGCGTGCGTGCGTGCGTGCGTGCGTGCGTGCGTGCGTGCGTGCGTGCGTGCGTGCGTGAGTGCATCGGTGTGTGTGAGTGGGTGTGGGTGACCTCAGGGGAAGGAAGGGTGGTTTAAAGAGTGGTCCAAGAAATTTTAAAAAGGTAAAGGTTTCCCTTGCTCGACAGCCAGTGCTGTCTGCGTTTGCAGATGTTTCGATGGTCATGTGGCAGGGACTTATTTTGCAATGGACAAGAATCATCTTTTGCAAGGGCACTGCTGCATTTCTTTGCCCTCAAGCACAAAAGCCAGTATCCTAAGAGGGTTCACTTAAGGTTTGCACAACTTGCTGCAGTTAATTGATGAGGTGCCAGGATACATCTGTTTCATGCAGGCTAAACCCTTTTTGGGTGGACCCATGCTAGGAATTGTTAGCAAAGCATAAGTGGCACAGGGTGTCCCCACCCACACCCACACCCACCACCCACTAGCTGGCTGATCCAACATCAAGAAAATATTTCTCTGTCTTTAAATTCTACATTTTCATAAAATGGGTTTTTTTCAGGTCACGGTATTCATGAAGATATTCAAAGAAGCTTTACATATTTACCTTATGCCTGGTTTTTTAAGCTACAGACTATCAAAAATAACTATTTACAATGGTTATGCAAGCTCTGTTGTGATCTTAACTGCAAGCTTATCTTGTCAAGAGAAAAGGGTCACACTGTTTCTAATTACAGTCCCAGTTAGCATGCCTGGTTGCACCCAGCTGGGGAAGTAACATGAATCCTAGCAACTCATTAGTTAGCCACTATTATCTGCAGCAACTAATGCAAATCTATGGCTATACGTTGGATTGTGGACAAAGAAGGTGGCATGGAAACAAGAGAAGGAATGCATGGATAATCTGACAGTATTAACATGTATATTAATGGATAAATGCTACATTGTTAAAAAGAATATTTCTTAAAGTTCATCTCTTTGTGGGTTTATGAAATAATTCATCAAGTGAATTGCAAATAGAAGTTGTTAGATTTTTAAAAACTTGTTAACATTATTTAAAATGGCAGCCGCTACCCTAAAACGGCATTTCCCCGAAAGTTATGGTTTAAAACACAGTGTGTTCATTGTTACTTTTAAAAACAATTAACATTCTTGGTATTTAACAATTAAAAGAAGGCAGTTTAAATCAATTGCTGAACATTTTGAATGAAGTAGGGGTGACCAATTGTTTATTAGCAGATTGTTTCTGCCAACTTGACTGTGTAAGGCTTTAGAAAGAGGAACAACTTTTGAAAGCTACAGCCTGTGCAGATTTTGGAGTAAAGAAAGAACATGCTGAGCAGAGTTTTGGGAAGGGATCTATTATTAGCAACTATGCATTTCTTTCCTGGTGGAATAGTGACCTCCAGTTGTGTTACTGTGGTAGCGTGAAGTAAACCTGGTGGCACCTATAATTATGTATTCCCTCTGATGACTGGCCGAGAAGAATTGCTATCATAGGCAAAACTAAAGACAAGGAATTAATGAAGTAACTGAAGGATGATTGATTGTGGTAGAAGTAACCTTGAACGAATACATAGTCCACTGCTGTAACTGTTGTTACATTACTCCAAAAATTCTTACAAGCAACAAGTGGGTTAGCTTTTGATGTTTCCAAGATGAGACATTTATTGAGCAAATGCTTTCTCACCGAAAATTATTGTGGGAAGCTATCTAGAAAATGCTCTCTTTTGTTAGTAACATTTCATGTCCTCCTCCTTCCAGGAAACGTATTCTAACAAAGGAGGAGAAAACAATACTAGCAAACATCCATCTGAAAGTACCCTTCCAAGATCTCATTGAAATACTGCAATTTTCTTGTCAATATAAAACCAATTGGCTGGGAAGGGGGTAAATATCACCTGGCCCAATTCTTACTCTTAGGACAGCCCCAAACATCCCAAATACCTCTAATTAAATGGACTACAGTTGGGCCTTGCCAAACTGGACTTTACCTTACAGATTATGTTCTTAAACTGCCGATTACAGAGCCACTTACAAGACTCTCCAGAACGAAAGCAGCAGGAACTAAAGGAGTCAAGTTTCATGGTATAAGTATTCCCCCTGCCAGGTTCTCCCAATGACCTTTACAGGTGAATGAATATGTTTTATAAAAAAAATCCATTGTAGACATAGCATTCATGAAGCAGTCTCCCAGCTACTGTATTGTTCCTAGGAGAGATAAATTTTTCTAAATGTACTTAACCCATAATTTGGAGTTGAGAAAATGCTCTTCTCCCTTCAGCCAATTGTGCAGTAACGAAATGTGTGGAGAGCTCCAGGCATTTCTTGGGTCACAGACCAGTCAGGAAGCCAATTTTTCTCCATTACTGATTTAGCAATAGCAATTACACTTATATATAGATGGTACGTGCAGCGGCAAAATGGCCACCGCGTGCTTTGCTGGCCCTGCCCCTGAGGCATGGGGACAGCCTGGGAGAGGGGGCGTGTCCGGCTTCCCCTTTATAAGGGGTGGCTGGCCCAACAGCCTCCTCTTTCATATTTGGCTGGGCCATGGTGCGTTTGTCGCTCTGTGCCCAGCCGAATCTCTTGGCCTGCCACCAGCCCGGGAGCGGGCTAGCGCCAGTTCTCTGCAGCTCTCCTCTTCAGGCGCACTTAGTGTGCCTTGCTCTGTCGGCCCCCATCCGGGAGCGGGCGGGCGCTCGCCTTGCGGCGCTCCTGCCGCTCCTCCTCGGGGCCACACTCTGCCCGCATAGGGCTCTGGCCGGCAGCTGCGCAGTTTGCGCCGGCCTCCCCCCGCTCTTAGGTGCTCATGGCACCTAAGAGGAAGAACGGGCCTGGTGGGCCACCTGTGGCACGCCGCTCATGCGCCTCCGCGCCTTGGCCTGTGGTGGCCCCGGCTACGGTGCCTCAGCCAACCCCCCTCCAAGGAGGAGGGCCTGCTACATGGCTACATCCGCGCCTCTGGGGGGGACCCCGACTCGCGAGGAAGCGAGCCCACCACAGGGGTCCTCATCCCATGGGGCGGCTGTCGACCCCCTTGTTCCTGCAGTATCCCAGCCTCTGTCCGGCCCCCCGGGCCAAGGGACGGTTGAGGCCTGTTTCATGGCCCTGGAGAGGGCCATGGGCCTACAAGCCTGGACTGGGGCTGCCATGCTTCCTCCCAGTACTGGCTCCCCTATTGACCCCTTGCTGCCAGGCTCCCTCGACTCTCGGCTAGTGCGGCTTGAGAGGGCCCTGCTGGGCATGCCTGTGGGCTGCCCGCTGCCCAGCCCCGCAGGGTCGCATGCCCTGGCCACCGCAGCATCCGCGGGGTGTGCAGAACGTGGTTCCTTGGATGGCTCGAGCTCTAGTTTGTTCCTGAGCTCCGACGCCCCTGCCCACATGGAACCTCCGGTGGGGGCGGCAGGAGGGGTTGTGTCCGGTGATTATAGCGGTGAAGTTAGATCCATGCACACTCATTCTGTGACTTCGCCAGCTCTGCCCACTTGGCCGTGGCCGGCTGGATCCAGTGTGGCTCCTTCAGTGTCTCACTTGCGCCTATCATGGCGGCGCAGTTACGGGTGGGGGAATGGAGGGCCCCTTACCCCCCGACTCCCTCGGCTGTCCCACAGGTCACCCCGCAGTTGCCTTATCCAGTCTGGCCCTATGGCCTGCCGGTGAACACAGGGTATCATACTGTTTCTACGTCTGTGTTGCCCACCGCGGGGGTCATGCTTCCCCTGGGTGACCACTTGCTCCCCACCACTAGGGATAAATTTTGGCGCAGGGAATATGTTGATATGTTTAGCCTCCTGAACAGTGAGCCAACCCGTGATGAAAAGGAGAAGTAGGATGACCATGATAAGGAGTTGGCCCCATCGCGTACCTGGGCCAACTGGTTGCCCGCCTACCTCATTTATGCTATGGTATCCCTCAGGGCTCGCCCGGACCTAGCTATTCCTCTCTTCCAATACCTTGATATCATTTATCAAGCGTATGGGGACTACCCGGGTCAATCGTGGCTGGTGTACGATGAGGAATTTTGTATGCGGGCTGCGCTTCACCCGGAGATGCGCTGGGATGAGCCCAACCAGCTTTTGTGGCTATATTATATGACCCCATCCCACCCAGCCACCGGCGACCAGTTCCATTCTGGACATGCTGTACAGCGTTCTGGTTCCACTCAATCCCCCCGTCAGCAGGCGGAGCAGGGGGTTCCACCCCCCTTGTTGTGCTGGAGCTACTCGGTGGCGACCGGATGTTCTCGTCGGTAGTGCAGGTTCAGGCATGCATGCCCAACCTGTTTTGCCCCCCCCCCCGCCACTGCTTGCACCAGATCTGGGGGATCCCGGGGTCGTGGCAGGGTGCAGCAGGGAGCCAACCGGCCCAACGTTGACCTGTCAGCTGCTAAAGGCCCCCTCCCCAATTAAGTTGGATGTTTTGGAACATTGGCTCCGTGTCTACCCCAACCGGGCAGACACAGAATATATTTGGGAGGGTTTTTCTGTCGGGTTTCATATCCCATTTGTAGGGGTGCACTTGTCACAGGATGCGCCTAACCTGGTTTCCTTGAGAGGAATGGAGCAGGTTGCCCGGGTAAAAATATTTAAGGAGGTCCAGGAGGGCTGGATAGCCGGCCCCTTCGATGACCCACCTTATCCCAACCTCAAAGTGTCACCCCTGGGTTTGGTCCCCAAGAAGGTACCCAGTGAATTTCGTCTGATTCACCATTTATCTTACCCAGCAGGTAAATCTGTGAACGATGCTATACCAGACGAGCTATGCTCAGTCCGGTACACTTCATTCGATCAGGCTCTCAATATGGTCTGGGCGTGCGGCCAGGGGGCTATGATGGCCTTCCGCCTCCTGCCTGTTCACCTGGATGATTTTGAGTTGCTGGGCTTTCATTTCCAGGGGCAGTATTTTGTCGACAAGGCGATGCCTTTCGGGTGCTCTGTCTCTTGCTCGGCTTTCGAGCGTTTCAGTTCATTCCTGCATTGGGCCTTCGTCCATCGCTCAGGGGTTCGCTTGGTGTCCCACTACCTTGATGTTTTTTTGTTTGGGGCCCCTCCAGACTCGGACGAGTGTGCGCACCTGTTGGCCGCGTTTCAGGGTCTTATGGCCGAATTCTGCATGCCGTTGGCTCCGGAGAAGACAGAGGGCCCTGCTACTTGTTTAGTCTTTTGGGGGATTGAGTTGGACACCATAGCCCAGTCCTCCAGGTTGCCCACAGACAAGGTTGCTCATATCTCGGAGGCTATCCATTCCCTACTGGCCAAACGCAAGGCTTCCCTGCATGACCTCCAGGTGCTTCATGGGTACCTCAAGTTTGCTTGCCGGGTTATCGCGCCTGGTTGTGCTTTTGCCAGGCGTCTCTGTGACGCCATGGTTGGGTTATCCAGGAAGCACCACAGGGTTCGTTTGACCAGGGCTGTCAGAGCTGACTTACAGGTATGGTTGGGGTTCCTGTCAGATTTTAACGGGGTTTCCTTTTGGTGTGATGAGCGCCTGGCCGCACCAGTATTTCAAGTCCAGTCAGATGCATCTGGGGCGTTCGGCTATGGTATGTACTTCGATGGACACTGGTCCTATGGTGAGTGGCCTGAGGCATGGCGGGGCACTGCCGTGCTTCGTGACCTTACCTTCTTAGAGTTCTTCCCTATTTTGGGAGCTCTCTTACTGTGGGGCGAGGCCTGGGTAACTCAGTGGTCCATTTTTGGTGCGACAACGCGGCTGTTGTCCAGATCATCAATTCCCAGACATCTCGCTCCCCTAGGGTTATGGCCATGGTCCGCCATTTCGTGTTGTGTGCTTTGCACCGCAATATACTGTTCAAGGCCAGACATGTGCCGGGTATCAAGAATGATATTGCTGACGCTTTGTCTCGCCTACAGATCAATCGGTTCCAGGCTCTGGCGCCAGAGGCCGACGAACTGCCGTTGGCACTCCCGTCCATGATGTGGAGTTTTGGCGTGGAGAGGTTAACTGGGCCATCACTCTTTCACTGGCTAGCAGCACCCATAAGCCGTACGCACTTATGCTCAGGGCCTTCAAACCGTTCTGCCACGGGCTGTCCCTCCCTGGACTTTGGCCTACCCCTGTGGATCACCTGATGCAATTCATGGCACACCTTCATACTAAAGGGTTGGTGCCTAGAACTATTGCGGGCCGTCTTTCTGCGCTGGCCTTCTATGCGAAGGTTAACGGCTTTGCAGATGTCACTTTGGATTTCAGGGTCCGCCGTGTTCTGGAGGGGTGGTCCCGTGAGCGCGGCCAGCGCCCTGATACTAGGCAACCTATTTCCCCTGACATGCTCTTGTGACTGGCCGGTGTTTGGCCGACGGTGTGCAGAAACCAATATGAAGCATGTCTTTTCCATGCGGCTACCTCGGTGGCGTTCTTCGACGCACTCCTGGTCAGTGAGCTTGTGGTTTCGTCCCACGGGGACACCTCTCACAGGGCGTTGGAAATGGCTGATCTGTCTGTAACCCACGAATGGCTGCAGTTATCCGTTCGTTTTTCCAAGACCAATCAGCTTGGCAAGGGCAGTATGCTCATGCTGTATGCTTGCAGTAGCCCTTTGATTTGCCCGGTCAGGGCCATTCACGCCTTTTTGGCATTGCGTGGTCCTTCCCTGGGCCCCCTTTTCTGTCATGCAGATGGTCTACCTCTCACCAAATACCAATTTTGGAAGGTCACGGGGGCAGCACTGGACACACTGGGCTTACGGGGTGTGTGTTTTGGGACCCACTCTTTCCGCATCGGTGCAGATTCCACTGCAGCGGCCTGTGGTTACACGGAGGGGGATATCCGCTCCATGGGATGGTGGGGTTCCAATCGTTTCCATTCATATATACGCTCGTTGGTTCAGTAGCACTTTTGCTTGTGTATTTTCTTTTATTTTCTTCCAGGTGCGGCGTGCCTCGGGAGGCCTGCACGGGTCTGGATCATTGGGCACAGCTATGTGTATTGGGCCATCCGCTACGCTGTGTCCAATTCTTGGGGGCCACACCTGGGCATCGGCGCATTGGCGCTGCTCCATTGGTTTGGCTTCCGCGGCATGCGTTGGCATTTGTTGATTCCCTTTATCAGGTCCATGGGTGACCAGAGCCCCCCAGATGTTCTGGTCATACACCTGGATGGCAATGACCTGGTGCAGGTCACGGGATTGGAGTTGGCGTGCGCCATCCGGAGAGATCTCACCCTGTTGGGTCAGTCCTGGCCACAGGCACAGATCATTTGGTCTCAGATGATACCACGCATGTTTTACCAAGGTGAAATTGATCCACGGGGAGTTGACCGTGCCCGCAGGTCAGTTAATAGGGCAGTGGCCTGTTACGTATATGCCAACACTTTGGGAGCAGTGGTTCCACACCCACTCATACGCATACAGGACCGCTGTCTGTATCGAGCTGATGGGGTACATTTATCGGATAGGGACATGGACCTCTTTTTGTCATCCATTCAGACGGGCCTGTTGGCCGTTTGCGGCCATAGTGGGGCAGTGAGTCGGTGAACTCCTCCCCATGTGGCGGATAGCACTGGTTAGGAGCAACTGCATTAACATTTAACAGGTTAAATACAGTTGGTTGGCCATAGGGAGGACAAGGTTAGCCGAACTGGTATGGCCAGCCAGCTCAATTAGATAGGCAACACATAGAGTAGGTCAACAACATGCTTCCGCTGAAGCCTGTTGTTGACACAGGCTCTCACGTTGTTACCGCAGTAGCAAGGTGTGAGAGTCAGATAATTAGGACTCTAATTGGATTTGCCCCTTACCAGTGCTATTGTGGCCCGTCTGATCCTTAACCATTGTTAAGGTAGGCCTTGTTTGAATTTAAATAAATGTGGCCCAATTATAATCCAATAATTTCTGTGTCCGTGTCGTTATTGGGGTGTGGGTACAGCAAAGATTTGTTGACAGTCAGGTGCACGTACCAGATCTGTCAGTGCAGGAATAGTAGAACTTGACAGAGTTACAATTCTCAGACTACAACTCTGAGGACATTTCAACCAGCCGAATATACCACTTTTCAAATAGCCCTCAAGCCATCTCAGGTTTGTTTTTATTTTGCATCTGGCTGCACATTTATTTTGCACTTTGGCCTGCATAAGGATCTGGCAGGGGGTCTAGGCTAAAGCTGCTAGGTCTCAGGTTATCTGCAGGTAAGGTGGGTTCTTGGGGAGACATGGGTCAAACAGAATATTTCAGATTAACAAAGGTTAGCAAGCACAGCTGGAAAGCCAGAAAGTTTGTTCTAAAGAAAATAGCATGTTGCTTTTTGAATGGCATTTCCAATTTAGGAAACAACAGTGTCCTCCCAGTAACATGTTTAGGGGCATGCCAGGTTAGGAACACCTTCTATTCCTAACATACTAAAAATACTAGCTCACCCAACATTACTTCTTCACAGTTTTAAGTTTACTGAAGTTGTATTGGTTGTTTATATATATTCCAAATATGGAAAATGTATCAAACTTTTATTTTCTTAATTTCTGGCAGCTCCATTCAGTTCTTCCAAATCTGCAGACAACATTGTCAAATTCGATGCTTACGGAGACGGAATAGGCCGATACAATGTCTTCAATTTCCAGCATAATGGAGGTAGATTCTCCTACGTAAAAGTTGGCCAGTGGGCAGAAACCTTGACCCTCGATGTGGATGTCATTCACTGGCCCAGAGGCATCGTCCCCACTGCCCAGTGCAGTGACCCCTGTGCACCCAATGAGATGAAAAACATGCAACCCGGGGACGTCTGCTGTTGGATTTGCATTCCTTGTGAGCCCTTTGAGTACCTGGCTGACGAATTCACCTGTTCAGACTGTGGGTTTGGGCAGTGGCCCACTGTGGATCTCACCAGCTGTTACGACCTACCAGAAGATTACATCAAGTGGGAAGACGCTTGGGCCATAGGGCCCGTCACCATCGCCTGCCTAGGCTTCATTTGTACTTTCCTAGTTGTGGGAGTCTTTATCAAGCATAACAACACTCCCTTGGTCAAAGCATCAAGTCGGGAGCTGTGCTACATCCTTCTCTTTGGCGTCTCCCTCTCTTACAGCATGACCTTCTTTTTCATTGCCAAGCCCTCGCCTGTCATTTGCACCTTACGACGTTTGGGCCTGGGCACTTCCTTTGCCATTTGCTACGCAGCCCTTCTGACCAAAACAAACTGCATCGCCAGAATATTTAACGGGGTGAAGAATGGGGCTCAGCGGCCTAGATTCATCAGCCCCCGCTCTCAGGTCCTCATTTGCCTGAGTCTCATCATGGTGCAGGTTGTGGTGGTGTCGGTGTGGCTGATTTTGGAGGCCCCAGGAACTCGACGGTACACTGTCCCAGAGAAGAGGCAGACTGTCATATTGAAGTGCAATGTCAAGGATCCCAGTATGTTGATTTCTCTAACATATGATGTGATCCTTGTGGTCTTATGCACTGTCTATGCCTTCAAAACAAGGAAGTGCCCAGAAAACTTCAACGAGGCCAAGTTTATTGGCTTTACGATGTATACAACGTGCATTATTTGGCTGGCCTTTCTACCAATCTTTTATGTGACATCGAGTGACTACAGGGTAAGACTTCCACCTTCATTTCACTTACAGTCCTTAGAGATTAAATATTTCATCAGTCATGGATTAAGGGATTTGTTTTTGAATGGAAAACATTATATGCTAAAATATCATGCTTCTTAAGTCAGGCCAGAGTAACCCAACACAAAACAAGCAGCACAAGCAACACAAAGGCCAAAAAAAGACAGAGAAGAACCTTCAGTAACTTGAATACATAGCAAAGGTGGGTGGATCTGGAATTGGCAGTAGGTGAGGCCAAATCTCAAAATGATGGAGAATGTTCTCTTCCCTTTCACATTTTCTAACTTGGTCAGTTATTACGTACTCTGCAGGAGAAAGATTTGTGTTCATGCATAAGTACTCAGCATGAGCAAAACTCTACACATGATCAGGAACTTTTCCTTTGCAGATACATCATATAGAAAGACAGATGACAGAGAGGGGAGGGGCCAGGTCAGCTTTTCAAAGCATGTCCAGGGACATAATGACTAAATATGCCCCATAGGATTACATTGACTCATACACACATATGTTTGCACCACATCTGTCCCCCAATGTACACCTCTCACCCTGCCAGCCACAAGGCGAGGGTCCAAAGTCAATCAATCAATCAATCAGTTTAATTTATATCCCGCCTTCCTCAGCCGAGGCCGACTCAAGGCGGCTAACAACATAATCCAACAAAGTAACAATAAGAGGATAATACAGAAATACAATAAATTCAAAATGGAAAACAATACAGATAAGCATCATATCAAAATACAAAAAAACTACACTACATAATTAGGTCATAAAAATACAATAAATATAATTATACTACAGCAAACCCAACGTAGCAAGACCCCCATGTCTGCTGGAGAAAAGCCGTAGGAGCTAGCACTCCCCCGACAATTTGGGGAAGGAGCTCCACGTCTCAATCGTGACATGAGCAAAGGCAGCCAAGGCAGCCATGGGAAGGAGCCGAAGACGGCAAAGGTCCTGGGGCGACGGCAATGGTCCTGGAGTGGCGGCAGTCTTCGGCCTGGCCCGGCAGCCCACGGCCCTTTATCTCCCCCCACAAGTGACGGGAGAGGAGGGCGGGGCCCTCGCAGCTGCAGCGATGGTCCTGGGGCAGCGGCAGTCTTCAGCCTGGCCCAGCGGCCCCCACTAGCCAATTCCATATGCTTCAGACTGCTCTTGTGGGCAGCCACAGATTTTATTGCTTTCTGACTTGGAGATACCCAAGTAGAGGTTATGTCATCCTACCACTGAGTAGTTAGTCTGCTGAGGAGCTTAGTTCCCAGCACTAGTCCCTCTGGCACCATTTATCCTGCAACATCTCCTAGTTAAATCCGCTGGGGGAAAGGGACCAACCCAGTTCACATCCAGCACATGGGGTGTTCCAACTAGCTCCTCTCAGGAAGCAGTAAAGGCAGCTGGCCAGTATCTGCTTCAACTCCTCCTGAGGCAGCTACACCCTCTCTTTCTAGTGTTTGCAACTCAAACACCAGCACTAGTTTAGGATTGGGACAGTGGGATCTACCAACTTCTTGACTTGCCAAGTAGATTCGGGTTGAAGTGGGGACTCTGGCAGAGTAAATATGGTAGCACCACCACCTTGTCCTTGCCCTTTAACTTCTGCTATCTCTACCAAAACATATTTTGAGGGGGCTTCCTCCAGCTGGTACTCAAAATCAACTTGACTTAGAAACATGATGGTGAACCTTGGCACTCCAGGTGTTCTTGGACTTCAATCACCAGAAGTCAGCACTCCTGCTGATCAGGGCTTCTGGGAATTGGAGTTCAAGAACACCTGGAATGACAAGGTTCACCATCACTGACTTAGAAAATCAGCTCCTATGCAACTTCTCCCCAGGATTCTTCATTGCCAGAAGTAGGTCTGATATCTTCTTCAGCCATCTCTCCCTGCCCTCAGCTTTTGTACCTCTTCCCTTTTATTTTCCCTTCCTCCACCTCCCACATCTGTTCCATCAGCTGAATTTGGCTTTACGAAGAGCTCAGGGAAATCAGGTTTCTTGGGCTCCCAAAATTCCCCAGTCAGCATGAGCAGAGCTTGAACTTGTTTCCATCTGCTCCAGAGAGCAAGACCAAAGACCATAGATGATGGGAGTTGGAATGCAACTACAGTAGAACTTCGAATAAAGTCCATTCCACAAGTTTGGACTTTATCCGCTTTTGGACTTTATCCAAATCAAATGGGTGATGCATCGGTTAACGTCCAAAAAATGGACTTTATCCAAGGTTCCTATACCAAACACCTCGGATAACATCCATTTTTAGTGGTTTTGGACTTTATGCAATGCATCATGTGTGCATGAAAACCGCGACTTTATCCGAATTTGACTTTATCCGAATTGGACTTTATCCGAGGTGCCACTGTACCTCTAGAGAACCACATGTTCTCCATCCTGAGTCAAGGGTTTCTGTCCCTGTAAGAACTACACACACACCTTCTCTCTCTCTCTCTCTTGGTGGTGGTGTATTTTGTGATATTGCAAATTGAAGGCTTCTGTAGTTTCCTTGTTGGGCTCACTAATTTTGTGCTGGTTTTCTCCATGCAGGTTCAGACTACAACTATGTGCATTTCTGTAAGTCTGAGTGGCTTTGTTGTCTTGGGTTGTTTGTTTGCCCCCAAAGTGCATATCGTCCTCTTCCAGCCACAGAAGAATGTAGTGACTCACAGGCTGCATCTCAACAGGTTCAGCGTCAGTGGGACAGGAACTACATATTCCCAAGGTATTTAACATGAGAGAGCAACATGAGCTCTCTCCTTTCCCCAAATAGTCACTTCTGTATAATTTCCACATTCATAATTTCCTACACCATTTTCCATTAAAAAGTAGATCTTCAAGGCCAGTTAAAACATAATGCATACCATTTACGTGTAGAAATTTTAAATCAACTGAGGTTTGAAACAGTTTTTTAAGTGGCAATTAAGATAACCAGGACTGAAAGCAAACAATAAAAATTAAGCGGCAGCATTTTTAAATTACATAAAGCAAAATTCAAATGCAACTAAAATATTGAGAACTGCAGAGGAAAAGGAAACAGCTCATTAACAGCTATGTTATCAGTGGAAATCCAAGGGGTGTTGCTTTATTCAGGCATTGGTACAAGGAAAACATGTCACTTGCTGAATTTCAGCCTGGCATGCTGTTAACAATGCAGGAAAATTGGATCGTTACTTCAGTCAAAACCACATGGGTCTGCAAACAACTAAGGAAATTCAGTGTTTCGTTTTCTTTTAATCCTCAGGCATGAGGGATGCAAGACAATATAATAAAAGCATTTTTAAAAATTGTTATTTTGTAATGCTCAAATTCAGAGACAGTGTGAACCAGCAGGTAAAGTATTAACTGTAGATTTAATTGCTTGAACTTCAAATTGCAGCTTATCCAAGAACTCATAGAGTGCGTCTGGGCAAGTATCAGTCCAAATTTATATCAGTTAAAGCTAGGGCTACAGAAGCCATACCTCTGTGTGAGTAAGCCACATTGAATCCAGTGAGGCATACTGCTGAGTAGGCAAGGTCTATCAATTGATCAAAACAGTATTGTTTGTCTATTTACAGCATTTGTATCTCTTTTTGTAGCCTCCAGAGACTCTCAACAGGAGACATGGTCGCACAGCTGATTTTTGCTTACTCAACAGGACTTGTGAAAGCTTTTCACCATAAAATTGCATGCAAATGTAGTACAGAAAAATAAACCACATGAATGAATGCCCCATATAAAATTAGTTTAATACTGTATCTAAAATTTAACACCAGGTTCAGTTTGTGTATTAGTGTGGGTGCTTGACTGAGGTGGGATTAATGCTTTGGGACTCAAATTCAGATTGAAACTTATTTTGGTGCAAACATGGATATGGGATTCCTGGTAATAAATGTTACCAATGAATCCACTGGACACACTTAATCCAGCCTTTCCCTCATTTCGATAGAATTCTAACATCCACAAGCAACATATTACTGTGAGATATTTAATTAGCTTAGCTACTAACAAAACATGCCATTTTTGTGCCAATTGATCTGTTCCATCACACAGACATGTGTCAGCTGTGACACTCTTTGACTCTGGAGTGCATTCACTTTTCTGAGGAATCCTTAGCATCAAAACAAATGGCAGTGTTTAGCCACTTCATAAAATCACAATTCAAAATATTCTTCCCTTTGGCACTATAGACATTTTCATGGTTGTCCCACCCATGATTTGGGGGTAAAGCCTGCTAATTCGGTCTAGAATCCGAAATATAATTTTGAAGATTTAAATGTGTGCTGTTTCTACTATATGTTAGATCTTTGGTTGTAACACAATCATTTATATTCTCCCTCCACCCTTCATTTCAAGGTCAAGAACAACCTTACAAATAAGTAACTAAGAAATTTTGATTGCTAATGTGGATTTTCCTCTTTCAGCTTCAGCTAATGTGTACGTTCCAACGGTCTGCAATGGAAGAGAAGTTCTGGATTCCACCACTTCCTCTCTGTGATCATTCTGTTGGTTCTTGCGTTCCTAGACTGTTAGGAAGAGTAGCACATTTCTTGTGCACTGGGGGAAAGAACATTTTTAAAAGGACTAGCATTTTTTCCCTAGAAGCAGTGTAATAAATTATTTTTGAGGATTGTACTGTATATAGTTATCTTCTTTTTAGGGCAGCTTTAGAACTACTCTGTGATTAACAGTTCTAAGGGATGTGTAAATAAACATGATTTCCAGCGCCACCATGTTGACTCAGCAGTGAGGAAAGGACCAGTTTCCATTGTTTGATGGCTTTCTTTCTAATGAGACTTTTTTTTTTGTAATTCCTTGTTGTAATTTACTTAGATGGCATTTCTATGTTGTATATTATGGTTACATTCTGTGCAACAGATGGTTTTCACAACAGTATTAATTAATGTAAAGAGGTGAATAATAAAATTTCAAAGGTTTTCCAGCATGCTTGCTATTTTTTTCCGCGTCCAAAATAATAGAATTATTTACAGAGGGACAGCCTGGATCTGCAGCATATGTAATGTTAACAAAGTCTTTTGTTAGCTGGGCAAACAAACCTAAAAAAAAATAAGAATGGTTAGCAGAGCACACACACACACCTTATTGAAATAATAATATCTGTGCTGTAGTTCTTATTTTAGGAAAATGAGAAAGCTGATGTTTATTAGCAAAATAGATTGAGAAAAGAAAGATGATGGAATCCTAATTCTTGCTAACTAAGGCAGAGATGAAGAGAATCAGGGCTTTCTGCTTACCTCTCAAGAAAAATGGCAAGCTGTATCCTCAATATCAAGAAAACCAAGATAATGGCAACAGGCCCTATCAGTCCCTGGAAAATAGATGAGGATGAAGTAGAAGCAGTGACAGATTTTACTTTCTTAGGATCAAAGATCACTGCAGATGGGGATTGCAGCCATGAATTAAAAAGGCAACTGATTCTTGGGAGACAAGCTATGAGAAACCTGGGGAACATAGTGAAAAGTAGAGACATTACATTGCAAACAAAAATTTGCATAGTCAAAGCAATGGTATTCCCGGTGGTAACGTATGGCTGTGAGAGCTGGACCATTAGGAAAGCCGAGCAGAAAAATAGATGTCTTTGAAATGTGGTGTTGGAGGAGAGTTTTGAGAGTCCCCTGGACAGCAAGGAGAACAAATAGGTCAATCTTAGAAGAAATCAACCCTGACTGCTCTTTAGAAGGTCAAATAGTAAAGCTCAAGCTAAGTACTTTGGACATCAAATGAGAAGGGAGGAATCATTTGAAAAAGCCTTGATGCTGGGAAGGGTGGAGGACAAGAGAAGAAGGGGGCAGCCAAAGATGAGATGGCTAGATGGTATTGTAGACACAATGGGCACAGTGCTGGGTGGGCTGAGGAGGATGGTGGAGGACAGGGGTGCCTGGAGGTCAATGGTCCATAGGGTCGCAAAGGGTCGGAATTGACTGTGAGACTGAACAACTACAATCTTCCCCAATCTCCCAAAAGGATGTGACACCAGCAACTCAAGAAATACCAGTCTAGGATGAAGGAATATCATAATGGATCTACAGCAGTAGTTCTCAACATGGAGCCCACAGGGGGGCTTCAATTCCCTGAAGCCTAAGTCTGTACATTGGCTGATCAGTGCTTTGGGGAATTGATTTAGGCTTCTGGGAATTGAAGTCCAAAAACCAAAGGTTGGGAAACACTGGTCTAGAGAATATGAGGAAGTCCTTCTCTCTTGATGTACCCTCTCCCCTTCAAAGATGTGCATCTTCAGCTACTACTTTTTAAGTCACCTCTAACTTTTTTTAAACCCTGCCAGCCCTGTTTGTTCCGGTGGGACATCCCTCTTCGATTCTTTATTTCACAAACTCACAACACAAAGGGTCAAACGTAACAGGGTTTGTTGGAACGTGGAGTGAGTTAACAGCCAATGGATATACAACAGGTTCAAAGTCATAAGTCACAGTTTACTGCACTAGTGCAATGTCCAGCTCCAAAATCTCTCATCTCTTGGTTTCCTTCACTGGGAGGCTCAGCAGTTGTTCAACACATCCAGTTGCCATCTTTGGGGTCTCAGACAGTCCACTCAGTCTGGTCTTGTTGTTAGGACACCTCAGATATCATGCTGCTCCTATAAGAGAGAGCTGGTATCCCCACAATGAGGCCAGGTAGGGTGTGGGTGGGGTTCCTCCATAAAGACATGTGCCTGCCCTGGTTTCCTGGTCTCCTCTCTTGTCCTGATGCTCACACTTCTGCTGATACTTTCTCCACCAGTACCAGCTCTGGATCAGCGTTGACTTTCCTGACTTAGCCTCCATCTCCCCCACTTCTCTTCACTTAACGAAAGATGCAGTGGTGGGTTCTCATACTTTTCCCCCTCTCCATTTGGACACACAGAGTTAAGACTTTAAAAACCCCTTCTTAGAAATGTAATTTCATTTCCCAGAGTGTTCCAGTTCCTCTTCTAGGGATGCTTCTACCTAGAACGTCTTAAACTACTCTTCCTGGACATTCCTTCAGGCTCCTTCATTGATGTCCTCCTCTTTTTCCTTGGGGGCCTGTGGTTCTTGTTACCCAAGTTCCTAAGTTAGGTTCTCATCTTTTGCTCTAAGAGCCTCTAGTTCTTCTTTGTGTAGTCTGTGAATCCCTACTTTTGGGGTTCTGCACCTGCGCAGAGCCATGACCAGAAAGAAGAACCCCAAAAGTGTGAATTCACAGACTACATACTCAAAGAACGAAAGTTATTACTGGTAAGTACAACTTCACTTTTCTGCATCCTGAGTTTTTCCATTTAGCAGCCAACCTCCTAGTGCACTGGCTCTTTCAGGGGTTCTGCCTCCACTGTCAGCAAAACAGCTTTTGTAGCTGTCATCCAACAGGGATAAATGACTCCCCTCCTTTTCCCTAGGGATCACTCCTCCAAACCCCAGGGCCAATCATGATTACCAGGGCTTTTGTCTGTGTCCCAATCTCATGGGAGTCTCTCATCTCAACTTTTACTTCTCTCCATTCTGGAGAGGTCCAAAACCATTTAGGACCTTAGTTAGAACTGACACCTTGTACCTGATACAGAAAGGAACAGGGAGCCAATGCAGACCTGCCAAGGCTGGGAAGATATGTTAAAATTTTCTAACTCCAGTAATCAGACTGGCTGCTGAATTTTGTACCCGTTGAAGCCTCCATATCAGGAACACAGGATGGTACTGGAAAATTTAGAGTAGTGGGAACCAGATAATTAGAGAGAGATGAACTGCTGCTTCATATTTTCAATTCAATCTTAGACAGTTAAGGTTCAGTATATCTGAGAGACCACAATACCACTGTTGTACCTATAAGAACCCAAAAAGGCACAGAATTGAAGCTCAAAGCTCAGCTTTTAGCCCTGAAATCTCTGTGAATGGGAGGCTGCTTAACTATCAATCCTTGTTTCCATGCTGTCCCCCAACCCACCCCATGTGTTTAGATAACACCCTCCCCACCTTGGGCCATAAGCCATGATAGGAAATTTTGAAACTGGTTTAAATTTCAGTGCAGCTCTACATCTCTTTCTCTTATTGTTTGATTTTAAGACATTCAGCTGTATTCCAAGACAAAGAAAACACACATGTGTTACTAAATTATGTTTGCACAAGGATAAACATAATCTAAAGCAGCGATGGGAAACTTGGTGCCCTCCACATGTTGTTGGACTGTAATTCCCTAACCTCTCAAGATTTCTACCATGACATGCTTACTATTTACTATGTCCTTAAGGCTCTCTAATTTTTCCAGTACCATCTTGAGGTTTGTCTTGGTGTTGGAATTTTCAAAGTTGCTCAGGTTTGACAGAAAAATGGAGTAGGGGCATAATAAAATCCTCTGAGCAGGCTGTAGGTCCAAAACATAATTATTCTCATTACTATTTATATTGCGCTATCCATATGCAAAGCTTTATACTGTACAGAGAAAATAGGTCAAGTGCAGTCCTTTGACCTTATGTACTTGCAAGATAATAATAATTTCGTGTCAGAGATTACTCTGAGTTGAAAAGATTTTTAGGGGACGCCCAAATGAGGCTCCTTTCATGTCCCCAAGTGCAGCTTTCAGGTATTGAAACCAGTGGTGGGTGCCAAAAAAAATTACTACCACACTGTGGGCGTGGCCAGGGGACCAGCCCTGCATTGCACCTGAATTAGGACTACTTTATTTCAAAACTTGATGGGCGGGGCCAGCCAGAATTTCTGCTACCAGTTCTGGCGAACTGGTGCAAACCTGCTAATGCCCACCACTGATTGAAACCCAACCTTCCAGTCTCCAGCTCAGCATCTTAACCACTAAGCCACCAGGGGAGCTGCAAAATAGAAATGATGTTTAGTTTCTCCAAAGGCAAGAGCTACAATACTCCATACAGATGGCAACATTAAGAAGAAGTCCTTCATAGTCACGCATGTGGCTATTATTATGTGTGAACTGATAAACAAAATGACACAGTTTATGGTAAATTAGTTTAACATACATAGATATTTATTAGTTAAAATAAAGAGTCCCCAACCCCAACCCCATAAACTGGGGAAAATAGCAGCAATTTAATAACCAATATGGTTAAAAATATACAACAAAGGTTCCAGCTGCCCAATCAGAAGGACATTTGGAAGCGCATTAGACAAAACATTTGGGGAAATCACTCTAGAGCAATTGGGTGCTGATGAAATCAGAGGTCATGGACCCAATCCTGACACACCCAGGAGTGTGGTTGTGTCCCTGTCACTAGGTCTGAGGGTGCATGCAGAAGAGGAAGGAATGGCCATTCATCTGTTCTAAACCACGAACAATCAACCAAAACAGGGATTCGTGCTAACTATGATGATGTCAAACAGCCGCATACTCTAATCGTATTTCTACTGTGACTAAACAAAGTTTGGGATAAACCTGACTATCAGTTCATAACTTATTTGGCAGAACTAGGGTGAATCTCTCTGTTAAGATGCCTGGACTGCAGTTTCTGGCCGGGGGCTGAGAGTTTAAATCTCCACTCTGCCTCCCACAAGAGGAGCCAACCTGTATGACCTTGAGCAAGCAGCAGAGTCCCAGGGCAGCCCAAGAATAAGGGAATTGTAGAGAATACACAGAAAACTCTGGAAAGGATCTGAAAGTTTGGACTGACTTGCTGAGATGCACTTATTATCTCTCCGCTCACAGTTGTTTTACCTAATTAAGATGCAGGATCTGTTTCATATTTTCAATATTGACATTTAATTAAGATGGAATTATTTGTTTGGTTTTGGAATTGATACATTTACATTAAGATTTGTTTCAGCATGCACCAGTTGTGTTAGGCCAGCGACCAAACTGGCTATATGATTCTTGGAGTTGCCATCCAAAATACCATCTTACAGGCTCAGAAGAACACCTGGGCACAAGGACAGAATGGAGTTACAATGCAGAACAATGCGTTTTGATGTAACACATTGTGATCTGGCTTAGGAATTGGGTTAGGGGTCTCTGAAGATGCAGAACCTGTCTAGACTGGGTAATTTGGAGTGGTATGGTTGGTACTTAAGAGACTTACCTTTAGTGTGATATGTTTTCTCTCACACTGATCAACAATTTTTCCCTATGACAAGGGTCTAGATGGGTCTTAAGATTGCTCCAAATTGTCCCCATTCCCTGCAACATTTCCTGCCTTCTCTCACAGCCCATCTTTCAGTGGGCCATGGCAGCTTTTCCTGGGTTTTGTTTGTTTGTTAAAGTGACATAGTGAAGAAGCAATGCATCTAACGGATGTTACAGAACTAATATCAGATGAATATATATATATCATTTATCTAGAATAGGATTGCATCAGTAGGGAAATATTTTTTTTATGTTAAAACAATGAAAATGAGGGGGAGTCTCTGTTGTCCTTTGCAATGCCACAACCCAGCAAATGGTCACAGGATAGTCACTGATCACAGTTCTATTTTGGTGTGAACTAACCATCAGCATGGACGACTGAACAGGATAATTGGGAATGCTCCAAATCACACCAAAAAAAACTTTCGCCTTAGTGCCGTGCCAAAACAAAGTGGAACAGTTCTAAAAAGGGGTGGGATGGATTTCTCTGAATCAAAACACGTGTGAATGTCATAATCTGGTTTAAAAACAAACAGACCAAAAGGGATCCATATAGTGAGCTGTACATCTATCTGGACATGCCCTCAGAGGGCCCACAGAAAGTGGGTTGTGCAAATGGAAAAATCATAAAACAAGCTGCAGTATTAGGATGGTGGCGCCTTCACTGGTTTTGGCAGCGTCTGGAGATGGCTCTATGAATTTAAGTAGAGCATGCTATAAAATCTGAATATTACCCAATGGTCTTAGTACATGACAAGTATGCCTCTGATGTTGCTTGTGAGGAAAAGTTTGACAATATAACAAACCACTTGGACATCAAAATGAGCTATGGCCATTTTTTTTTTAAGCTAAAGGTGTTAACAGAAGACAGATCATTCACCTTTAAGGCACAAGGACATAACAGGGAGGACAATCCTGCAGGAGAAGGAACTGCCTTGCTGCAGTATGTCAACCAGATGGGTATAAGAAGGAAAGAAGAGGAAATTGGCAGTTAACACAGTTACATCAAACTTTGCCAATTTTTTCCCCATTTTCACAGATGCCCATAGTTTAGAGGTGAGGAAAGCAGAAGAGCAATATGCATACAGTTCCAAGAAAGTCATTTTTGTGGTCCAGCAATCACTGGAGAACACCAACATTTTATAACTACCAGGAGGGAGGAACATGTGTCACTTCTTATGAGGAATATAGATGAGATCCCTTTGGAATTGTGACTCATGAAAGTTTAAATAAATCACTTACAAAATAAATCCCAAGGGCTGGTTTACATGATGCATGCGAGGATATGTTTTCAGTCCCCCCAGAGACCTCAAAAGCCAGAGCTGGAGAAAACTTCAGGTTAAGATTTTGCTGAGCTACAATATAATACACTGGATTAGACTAGACAACCTAACACTCTGCCTCAATAGGCCATGTTTCCATATAGTCAGGACAAATTCTGCCAAATTTATCAAAAAAAAAAAAACAACCACTGCTTACCCTACTTGGATGTCTCTATATGTTTGCTAGATACAACCAGTGATGGGCTTCAGCAGGTTCGCACCAGTTCACCAGAACTGGTAGCAGAAATTCTGGCTGACCCCACCCATCCAAGTTTTGAAATAAAGTAGTCCTAATTCAGGTGCAATGCAGGGCTTTCCACTGGCCATGCCCACCATACCATGCCCACAGTGTGGTAGTAATTTTTTTTAGAGCCCACCACTGGATACAACTCTCATTACACTTAGCCAGCATGGATGTTAGTCCAGGATCATGAAAACTGTAGTCAACACCATCTAGACAGCCCCAAATTGTAAGCAGGCTGACCTAAAGCAGTGGTGGAGTTTGGCCCATGAACCGGACATGTTCTGCTAGGTAAAGGTAAAGGTCGCCCTTGCTCGAAAGCCAGTCATATCTGACTCTAGGGTTCAGTGTGCATCATTATTTATAGCCAAAGAGCCAGTGCTGTCTGCATTTGCAGACATTTCCGTGGACATGTGACAGGCATGCGTAGACACTGGAGTTTATGGAACACTGTTTACCTTCCTACCAAAGTGATACCTATTTATCCACAGTACTTGCAATTTCTTGCTTTCAAACTGCTAGATTGGCAGGAGCTGAGACTGAGACAGAAACAGGCACTCACTCCAGTCTGTTACTATTTCCCACCTAAATTTAACTCTTTCCACATTCTACATAGAAATAATTGTGATGATGACAAAAATAACTGATCTGTAACAGAATTCGTATCAAATGAAGAAAAGCAAGCCCTGAAATAAAAATAGTATTTCTACTAGACAAAATATAATTTAAAAAGCCATACAAAATGCACAAAAAGTAAAGAAGATTTACAGGTGCAAACCTATGCATAGTTACTCGGGAGCAGTAGAAGTAAAATATTTACTTTTGAATAAACCTACATAAGATTGCTTTGTTAAGCATTCAGTTGTAGGGAAGCATGTTATTTCACACCCAAATCCTAGTTATGTGTTTGCCTCAGTAATAACCAACTTTGCATAACTATCTCAATTACCTATAAAGCAAACCAATAAACCAGAAGAAAAGCCATTTTCCAGCTACTTTTACCAATAAACCAATGCAATTACCATACTCAGATTAAAAGCAAGTAGAACAATGTAGCGAATGAAGTCTTTCATATCATGTATTAGAATGTAGAAACTTGCAGATTTGGTATTATTTAAAAGATGAGTTATTAGTCACGTAACCTCTGTAAAATTACATACACTGAATATTTTTCATAACATTATCACCACTTCTACTGCATTTGTCTCAGTGCTTTATATCAAAGACTGTATTCTTACATGTTAAATGTATGTGGAATTCCCAATGCACAATTCCTTTCACAGCTTATATAAAAGTTTACAAAACATAATTTCTCACCAATAGCCTTCCCCTCATTGTTCTTCTAATGAGTATTGTTTACTAGTCACTAATAGCACTTGTTCCACTTCAGAAATTCTGGAAATTAAAAAAGGACATGCTCTTGTAATGGCTCACTCTTTGCTTCAGTGTTAGGCAATATAAGGTCCAAGACCCGTACTAGCCTACCAGTATTTCTCTACTCTAGTGTAAGCAACCCTGAATCTGAGGCCCCTCACACAGCAGGCACATGGTTCTGGGGCTGAGGGAATCTTTCATGGGGGATCTAGCCCATGGGTTTACGAACTACACAATCTTCATGTGTACTGTCAAATTGGAGTGGCCTTAAAATGATCCTAATGGGAATTTCAAACTAAAAGATATTTAAGGAGTGGTTTTACCAGTTCCACCCCCTCAGTCAATATTTTGCCTGTGTGGGGATTTGAAGCCAAGCTGCAAGAATCCTAGTCCATTACTTTATCCATTGCACCACACTAGGGTTTTCCTTGTGTTTTTATCTTAACAGTGAGTAACTAGGAAACTCAAATCTCTACCTCAAAGTAGTTTTCTAAATTTCTAGTCTCCATCTTGGGAAGTTAGTTTAACTACAGATCTAAGCTGAATAATTTTTTGGATTTTTCTCTTTCTTTACCCTCCCTGCCCCAAATTTCATATCATACAACTTGAAGGGTCCTGTAGGAGTTGAAAGGTCACTTGTTTAAGAGTTATGAATGGTCAAATATCTATAACAAAAATACAAGCCACCCTTGATTTGGTACACAAAAATTGGGATCTTGAAAAAGTAACAGAAATGCAAGGACATGAGCATATTTCCATTGGTTCTTTCTTTCTTGTTCCATGAACAATTTATAGGACCATTCCTGTCTTGTAGAAATATACTACTGGAAGTGGTTTGCCTCTTCGGGATTTCTAGGGTCTCCTCCCTCCACACTACCTCAACATTGGACATCTGAATATTAAGATTTTAATAGGAACTATTTGTTTCTTACAACTCACTGGGTGGTCACTATTTGAGATGAGATAGGATGAAGGCCGTTCCTAGAAGTAAGTCTACGTGTGGTTGCTGCAATCTTCACCACCTTGTTGCAAACTCATAGGGATGGGGGTTACTCATAGTGTGATTACCAGCAGAAGTACTGATCAATTCAAAAGGGCTTCCCGTGTGGATGCCTCTCTAAAATGACCGCTCTCTAAACCAGACAGTTGGCACTAGTTCCATCAGTCGATCGGTCAAAACTGATTATTTAAATGAGACTAGAACTTTAGAAAGCTTTTTTTTTTTTTTGCTTGTTTCTTTTTACTATAACTGTCAGGATCCCTCAGATGGCCAGTGACTATGCTGACTAGAGAATTCTGGGAGATGTAGTTGGGGCGGGGGGGAGGTGATCCTTAATAAGGTTTGAACAGACCACAGGGAGCTAGTTTACCATTCCACATCTATATATATAAAGCAGAGGTGTCGCCTTGTATGTGGTGACATCACGGCGACATCCCTGCACTGATCGAGCTGGAACATGGCATACACATTCCTTGGGCATGCTAGATGGTCACTGAGGGGGTCTGGCAGCCCATTTCAGGGTTTGTGCCCTCCCAAAAAAGGGGGGAAATGGCATGAACTATGGCCCCCATGCTGCCTTGCACGCGAAAAGGAACCCCCATGGTGCCTTGGGTGCAACGGAAACATACAACCATGCAGTGCATGTGCGCCAGCATGGAAACAGCGCCAATCAATGGCCACACAGGGTGCCAACACTCACAGGGGCAGCATCGTGGAGTGTACACACGTGGCGGCGGAGTGAGGGCCTGGGTCACCAAGGGCGATGCAAACGCCGCCACCACCAGTTGGGCCCTGGGCTGTGGCCGCAGCAGCGGCCACAGCTTCCTTAGGCAGTGCAGAAGCAATGGGCAAGACCGAACAAGTCATCATGACAGGGCCCGCCAGGATGCAGAACAAAGAACAGCGGATGAGAAACACCGAGGAGAGGCCCAAGGGGTAATAGAAGCCAACACGGTGGGGGGGCAGTAGGGACCCAAATACCGAACACAGCGCCCGGGATGGGTAACAAGGGACAGGGGGCAGACGGGCTCACCGTTGTGGAGCGCGATGGGCCATCACAAGGGGGAATGGCCAGACAAGGATGTGATGGGAAAGGAAGAGGAAAGGGGGTGGCAGGGGTGGGGGGTGATACATGGCCACACCCTGGGCATGCCCCCCCATGTGTTGCCGGGAAGGAAAGGGGCAGGGGGCAGATGGGCTCACCATAGTGGAGCGCAATGGGACATCACGGTGGAGGAGGGGGAAAACGGCTGGGCAAGGAGGGGGTGGGGAAGGAAGAGAAAAGGGGGCGGGGGAGCCATGGATCCCCGGGTGAAGCCAGGCACCCCTGCTAGTACTCTTAATAAAGAGTAGATACCATTGAATACAGTGCAACTCCCTTCTGAGAAAATGTAAGTTGATACTCTTAGCCTTCCAGCAACAAGATCAGTGTTTCTGTGATAGTCCTGTTTTGCCTCTGAAGTTTGCAAATGATACTGGATTCCTAACATATCAGAGAGTAAACAAAACAAAACAGCAAAAAAAAGAGACAAAAAATGTTGTGGCACCTTAAAGACTAACTGCTGTATTTAAATGTGAGCTTTGGTGGACCAAATCCATTTCGTCAGACAACTTTATGGAAAAAAACCACAGATTTACGTGGCCATTGCTCTCTTATCCAAGAATGAAGAATTAGCCACAGTTTTTCAGAACCCACTCTTTTTTATCTCTGTGACAGAAAAGATGGGAACCAAAGGCGCACAAATAATGAAGCATCTGGCATGCCAAAATAATGCACAGATAAGTGTAAACTTTACTTCACGATAGATAAGACCTCTCTACTGGGATGGAGCAAAGCAGCTCACCTCACATAGCCAACAATGGGGCAGAGGGCATTAAAGGGCACAAATGGTCAAACTGTTTTGCTTCCTGTTATATTTGTAACTGCTCTGGGAGGTGTGGCTCACATTTTCCATTCGAGGCACCAAAATGTCCTGGACCGTCTCTGCTCATCCTTCCTCTCTCCCTGAGTTTTGCTTCCACTCCTTTCTTATGATCCAAACCGCTAACTTTCCTCTTTCTTTTTTGGCAAGTTACTCAGTCTCGTGATAAGGCAAACTTTCTCTGTTGTCTTCTGCCACTTTCTCTTCCACCTCAGACTGCTTAACATGTCTTGTCAGAGACCACTGGTCAGGTATGTGCCGGTTCATGTTGGAAATGTGGTCCCCTAAAAAGAGAAATCAGTTTTGCCAATTCAAAGGCAGCATTCAGTCTTCATATATTTTGAGACCTTGAGGATTTCAGCTGAACAGATTCAAAGCGGTCCTCTTTTTCCTGCATTGCAAAGGACAACAGTTATAAGAGAGATATACTGTAGACATAAACCTTGTAAAGGCCTATGGTGGTGAGAAACAGTAAAGTTGATATGATATTCAGTGATGGCTAACATTTTAGAGACCAAGTGCCCAAACTATAACCCAAAACCCACTTATTTATCGCAAAGTGTCAACACAGCAACAGGGGAGGAAAGAAATACTCCCATTGGGCTGCTGGGCTGAGGGGCTGGGTGAACTTTGTGCTGGGGGAGAGGGGAAAGTGCTCCCATTGGGCTCCTGGGCTGAGGGGTGGGGTGAACTCTGTTCTGGGGGAAGGAGGAAGTGCTCCCATTGGGCAGCTCGGCAGAGGGGCAGGGCAAACTCTGTGCTGGGGTGACTGCACAGATGCCCACAGAGAGGACCCTGAATGCCAATCCTGCCTGGCACGCGTGCCATAGGTCCGCCACCACTGTGATATGATATTGACACAAGCCCTATTCAAGTGTTATCTGTAAGGATGGACTCATCACACTTGAAGAGGAGCACTAGATCTATCCTTTCCATCATCACTTTTATAAACAAGAAAAGTGGCACATTTACAAAGGAGAAGATTCTGCTCATGTAGGATCTACTGTTGACCAAGATTTTTGGTTTTCCAGGGTTCTTGCTCATGTGTAGAACCTATGCATGAAAGGAGACTTTCTTCTGAAAATATACTACCTTCCCCATGTAGAAAGCAGTGACAGAAAGTTGAAGTACTAAAGGCTCCTCTCAAAGCTTGGTGAGCCCATCCATGAAAGTAATATCTGAATAAGGTTAGACAGATAGTCAATCAGTTATACTCTCAGGGCAAAACTCTGGGACTGGATAATGCTAGTCTGCTACATCTTCAAAATGTACTACATGTTTCCATCTGATGAGACAGATTCTAATAAGACTATTAGACCCAGAATCCAGAAGTTCTTAACTGACCTGCAAATACTATATCTGTATCTGACATTTCTATGGAAACATGGAGTGAGCTCCTGGATAAGAAACCTGAGCCATGCTCACCAAGCTTGGGGGGGGAAGCTGTAATTGCTTCTAGACCAGTGATGGTGAACCTTTTAGAGACCAAGTACCCAAACTGCAACCCCAAACCCTCTTATTTATTGCAAAGTGCCAACACAGCAACTGGGGAGGAAGGAAACGCTCCCATTTGGCTGCTGGGCAGAGGGGCGGGGTGAACTCTGATGGGTGGAGGAAGAAAGTGCTCCCATTGGAGCTGCTGGGCAGAGGGAGGAAGTACTCCCATTGGGCTGCTGGGCAGAGGGGTGGGGTGAACTATGTGCTGGGGGAGGGAGGAAGCACTCCCATTGGGCTGCTGGGCAGAAGGGCGGGGCAAACTCTGTGCTGCGGTGACTGCACGGGTGCCCGCACAGAGGGCTCTGAGTGTCACCTCTGGCATGCATACCATTGGTTTGCCATCACTGTTGTAGACTATATACTGAGCCCATTCCAAAGACAGGTTTCAAAAAGAACTCTGCTTTAGCAACTATCTTTATCCACTCAGAATGCAAGCGCGGCGCCAAAATGGCCGCCGCGCTCTTTGCGGGGGCCCCCACCGGACGAAGGCATCCGGGTAGTTAGGGGGCGTGGCCAGCACCCTTATATAAGGGGCGGCCACGAGGCAGCCGAGCTGCCATTTTGCGAAGCGACGGAGCGGAGAAGTTTTTCCCTCTTACCTCCGTCGCTCTTGCCTTTCACCGGGAAGCCTCTTGGCTGCTCATTTTCTTGACTTTTTCCGGCTTCCCATCGGATAGCTGCTATGCCCTCTAAGAAGAAGGCGACTGCGAACGTGGCTCGTTCTGCGCGGAGGCGCCAGCCGGGTCGGAGGACCGCGGCTGCACCTCCCCAGCAGCCTCCTTTGCCTGAGCCCACCGGGACCGGTGGGATGGGGCTGATTGCCCCTTGGCCCGAGGCGGGGTGTCCGCGTACCGGCCCAGCAGGGGCCGCGGCCCCCGGCCCGCAAGCAGTGGCCACTGCCCCTGGCATGGCCCATTTTGCGCGGCCTTCTTCCATGGGTGCGCAGCTTCCTGCGGGGGGTTTCAGCCATGGGGGTGGCTGGGTTCCCTCCCCTGGCAGGGTACCCCCCGGCCCTGCAGGAGCTGGGCCTGGGGTCGTGGCCGTATATGGGCCCTGGGGTCCAGGGACCTGGGCCGGCGCCTGCAGCTGGTGGGCCGGTCGGCCCTTTGCCCCCACTTGGCTTAGGGGGCTACGTTAATGTGGAGGCCCTTCTGGCCCGCGTTGCAGCCCTCGAGGCATCCCTCGCGAGGGTTAACCACCCGGGGGTGCCTTTTGGGGTGCAGGTTGATGCTTCGTCTGCCGGTCAGCGGCAGGCGGCAGGACGGGTCAAGCTGCCCGAGGCGCGTGGGCCGGCATCGGCCACTGCCTCGCAGCTCCCCAATCAACAGGCTGGTGCTAGTCAGGCCCCGTCGATGAGCTCAACTGCGGTCGTGAGCTCTGACGCCCCCAGTGGGCCGGAACCCCCGGTGGGGGCAGCCCATGGGGGTGCAGCATGTGAGTATGTGGTTCAATCTAGTGCACCCACACACCTAGCCACGTTGGGGGGGGCATTTCAGTGGCCGTGGCCTCGCATGGGTGGTGCGACGGTTCAGTTGCCGACGTCCCACCCGGTGACTTCACCTCTCACCCAGGGCCCCGTTTTGGGTGGTGCCTCTTACTCAGTCGGGAATGTGTTAGGGGTGACCGGGTTGGTCCAGGCTCCTTTTCAGATGCCCGCAGTTCCCACCGTGCCGGTGTCGGCATTGCCAACAGCGGGGTATTCCTTGCCCCTGGGGGACCATTTGGCCCAGGCCACCAAAGAGAAGATCTGGCGTGGGGAGTATGTAGACATCTTCTCCCTTCTTAACAGAGAGCCCACCAAGGAGGAGAGGGAGGGGCAGGATGGAAGGATAAGGAACAGGCACGTCGTCGTAAGCCGCCACGTACGTAGGTCAACTGGTTGCCGGCGTACCTCATATACATGGCGGTCTACCTCAGGGCCCGGCCGGATTTGGCAATTCCGATGGTCCAGTATTTGGACAACATTTACCGGGCGATGGTCGACTTCCCGGGCCCGTCGTGGTTGGCTTACGACGAGGAATTCCGTATGCGGATTCCCCTGCACCCGGAGATGAGGTGGGACGAGCCCTGCCAGAAGCTTTGGCTTCTGTACATGACTCCCACGCGCCCTGCGCCTGGGGAAAGATACCATTGTGGACATGCGGTCCAGCGAGCGGCCCCAGCACAGACACCCCGCCAGGTGGCAGGGCAGGGGGTTCCAGCCCACCTGCTGTGCTGGACTTTCTCGTCCAATGGTTCCTGCAATAGGAAGAATTGCCGGTACAGGCATGAGTGTCCCTCTTGCGCTGGCCCCCATGCGGCCTCCGCCTGCCCCAGGCCTGGAGGGATGCGGGGCACAGGTAGGGGCGGACAAGGGGCTGGCAAGACTGCCGCAGAGGGAGCTGGTCCACCGAAAGGCCCCCTCCCCAATTAATGTGGACATGTTGGAGCGTTGGCTCGCATTGTACCCGAGGGAGGCGGATGCGGTTTACCTGCTTCAGGGTTTTCGACTGGGGTTCCGTATTCCTTTCCTGGGTGATAGGTTCCCCCAAGATGCCCCCAACCTTTTGTCCCTTAGGGGGAGGGAGGAGGTGGCTGCTGCCAGTATTACTAAGGAGGTTGATGCGGGCAGGGTCGCCGGCCCTTTCCCTGCACCCCCGTTCCCCAACCTTAAAGTGTCGCCCTTGGGCTTAGTGCCCAAGAAGTCACCGGGCGAGTTCCGCCTGATCCATCACTTGTCCTACCCAGCCGGCCGATCGGTCAATGATGCTATCCCTGATGACCTTTGCTCAGTCAGGTATACATCTTTTGACCAAGCGTTTCGCATGGTGCGCTCATGTGGCCCGGGTGCGCTGTTAGCTAAGTGCGACATTAAGTCTGCCTTTCGCCTCCTGCCGGTTCACCCGGGTGACTTTGAGTTGCTGGGTTTCAAGTTCCGGGGTGAATATTATTTCGATAAGGCCATGCCTTTTGGCTGTTCCATATCATGCTCGGCCTTCGAGCGTTTCAGCACCTTCCTACAGTGGGCTTTTGTCCGCAGGTCTGGGTCCCGGTCTGTAGCCCATTACCTGGATGATTTTTTATTCGGGGGTGAACGGGGCTGGGACACGTGCACACGTCTCCTCAACACATTTCAGACGCTAATGGAGGAACTTGGTGTCCCTTTAGCGCCCAAAAAGACCGAGGGCCCATCTACACAGCTAGTCTTCCTGGGGGTGGAGATTGACACGGTAGCGCAGGCTTCTAGGTTACCGGGGGATAAGGTGTCCAGGATAGTGGCCCTCATCTCGGACTTGCTTGCTAAACGCAAGGCGTCATTGCGGGAACTGCAGATGCTACATGGTCACCTCAATTTCGCTTGCAGGGTGGTTGCACCGGGCAGGGCATTTGCTCGGCGCTTGTGCGACGCCATGACAGGCCTATCCAGGCCCCACCATAGGGTGAGACTGACCCGGGGTATCAGGGCAGATATGCTTATCTGGCTCCAGTTCCTGAGGGAGTTCAATGGGGTGTCATTTTGGAGGTCTGACCTTCTGGCTTCCCCTCGTTTCCAGATACAGTCCGATGCCTCTGGGTCCCTGGGTTATGGGATGTACTTCAATGGGAAGTGGGCCTATGGTGGGTGGCCACCAGCCTGGTCAGGCACGGGTCACCTGCGTGATCTTACGTATCTGGAATTTTTTCCCATCCTGGGGGCCTTGATGCTGTGGGGTGAGGAGTGGGCCAACTCGGTCGTTCATTTCTGGTGTGACAATGCGGCCGTTGTCCACATTGTCAACGCACAGACTTCCAAATCACCCAGGGTCATGGACCTGGTGCGCCAGTTTGTATTGCGCAGCCTGCGCCTTAATGTGCTGTTCAGGGCCAGGCATGTCCCGGGGGTCAATAATGATATCGCTGACGCTTTGTCCCGCCTGCAGATCTCCCGGTTCCGCGCCTTGGCCCCGGATGCGGAGGAATTTCCCTCGCCACTCCCGGACGAGATATGGACCATTGGCAAGGAGAGGTGAACCGGGCGATCGGCATGTCGCTAGCGCCACGCACGCGTAAGGCGTATCACCACGCATTCAATTCTTTCAGAGCATTCTGTGCCCAATTCCGGCTGCCAGATACCTGGCCGATCCCGGTGGCCCATATACTTCAATTTATGGTTTACCTGCATTCCCAGGGCCTTGCACCTCGCACCATAGCATCCAGGCTGTCAGCGCTGGCTTTTATGGCCAAAGTAGGCGGTCATGCGGACAGTACCGCTGACTTCCGTGTGAGACACGTTTTGGAGGGGTGGGTGCGGGAGCGTGGGCGTAGCCCGGATGACCGCCACCCAAGTTCCCCAGGGGTTCTTACCCAACTGGCACGGGGCTGGCAGGACCTATGTTTTGATAGGTATGAGGCAGCCCTGTTTCATGCGGCTACAACGGTGGCCTTTTTTGGAGCGCTCCGCATCAGCAAGCTTGTGATGCTGTCTAAGACGGATGCAAGTCGTAGGGCACTGGAACTCGAAGATGTCTATGTGGCCAAAAACTGGGCTCAGTTGAGGATACGCTCCTCTAAGACGGATCAGCATGGCGTAGGCAGTGGAGTGAGACTGCTACAGTGTTCTTTGGCAGACATCTGTCCGGTTGGTGCCCTACAGGAGTTCCTTGCACTGCGTGGCACGCACCATGGCCCGTTTTTCTGTCACCAAGATGGGTCTCCCCTTACTAAATTTCAATTTCGGAAGGTGACCGGCAAAGCGCTTTCCGGTGTTGGCCTCCCAGGGGCCCGTTACGGCACCCATTCATTCAGAATAGGGGCGGCTTCCACAGCGGCTGCTTTTGGGTACTCCGGGGCTGAAATACGCCGTATGGGGAGGTGGGGATCGCAATGTTTTCAGTTTTATGTCCGCCCTCTTTCACCGTGAGTACCAGTCGAGTCACCGCACCTTTTCTCTCCCCTCGTTTTTTCCTTGACAGACCCTGGGTGTCGTATTACGCCGGTGACAGTATGGCTGGTGGGCCATAGCTACGTGCACAGGGCAGCGCGTTACGCTGCGGTGACAGAGTGGGGACCCCGACTGGGACTGGGTGCATACGCAAGTCTCACATGGTATGGTAAGCCCGGGATGTTATGGCGGGAGCTGTTGCCATTCCTTTTCTCAGGCCGGAATGCTGACCCGCCTGACATTCTGATCATACACCTTGGGGGCAATGATTTAGGTCAGGTCACCGGCCTATCGCTGAAGCATGCGATTTGCGGCGACCTCGCCTACCTGCATTACGTGTGGCCCGCCACAACCCTCGTTTGGTCAGACATGGTGCCACGGCACACTTATAGGGGAGGGTTCGACCTCCAGGCCCTTGACCGTGCTAGACGCATGGTAAACAGGGCTGTTGCCCAGTTCATTGTCGACAGGGGTTGGGGGCGGGTCAGTCGTCACCCCGCCATTAGTTTTGCAAAATTATGACCTTTACGCAGGGGATGGGGTCCATCTGTCGCGAGGAGGTATGGACCTCCTGTTGGGTGATTGGCGAGCAGGCCTGTTGACCGAGCTGACGGTCTGGGGGGGCGTCGAGCCTTCTTTGAAGCCTCTCCGTGTGGCAGGTAGCACTGGTAAGGTAAACATTTATGACCCACAGGTATCCGGCAGGTTCGCAATTGACTGGACAACACTAGACAGGCATAAGTTGGTTAAACGTTGTCCGGTCAACGACGAACCAGGCGACGGGGTGATGGCTACAGCTAGACAGCATGCATCACCCCGTGATTTTACGGATACGCGTCAGAGGGTGGGGTCATTAGTTAGATATTGACTACGGTCAACAATTTGTTTGTTGTCAACAAACAAATTGATACAAATAGATACATTGTAACAATTGCCGTCGGCAATTTTGGGTGGTACCTTACCAGTGTTACTTCGGCCTGCTTGCCTTAAGAATTATAATTGGTCAATTACCAATAGAAATTTATAATTCGGACTAGGGCATGAATCAATAAATGTGGCCCAATGCCGTTATCCACTTTCATCAGTGTCTGAGTCCTTTATTGGGGGGTGCGCCTGCAATATAAATAACCAGATGTAAGACATGTCTATTCCATACTGCTGTTCTCCATGGTGCTGCTTCTTTGGCTTTCTGCTTCTAGTCTTCTGTTATTTAACTTAACATTGTATAGGATTAATCTTAAATACTGTATTGTACAAATGGCTGCCAGATTATAAAAGTGCGGACAAGTTGAATGATTGTCACAGTTGGCTGGACCAAATACGTGAGGGGGTTTGCCATAGGTCAGAATTGCATTTCTGCCTGTCTTTGTAAGCAGAAGGATAGAGATGCCATCTGTTACTCCAAATTCCATCATTTTACACTGATCTTGGGTTAGTAACTGGCTTGGCAGTCTGGCCACCATTTTGCTCAGGTCACTGTAGATACATGTTGCCACTAATGCTTACACTGCAGCTTCCTCCTGAGATTCTTTGTTGGGGGATATTTTAATACATACCCCACAATATCCTGCCACACACAGTTTTATAACGGCTCAGAAAGTCACCTTCTGCTCTTTAGCAAGAATGAGGAAAATCTTTGCTCAGGATCTACATCCTGTACCCAGTAACAACCCACCTCAGTGTAAGCCACCATGAACTTTTGGAGATGTTGGGATAAAGAATTTTATATAAGCAAATAGTCTTATATCTGTGCTACACTAAATGTAAAGGGGAGAGAAAGAATGGAACTGTGTGGCTTTAAGAATAAAACCATTAAAAAGACTGTAAGAATTATAAACTGCCCTGTAACACAGAGAGAGTGGCAGTCAAATTAATAGCTGTGCTCACCTTTGTTGCTAGTGATTTCAGTTTTCCTAGTAACGACTGTTTATTTGAATATACTATTTCCTCTTCATTGTCTTCCCCTTCCATGATGGCGCAGCTGTCAGCGGCTGGAAGTTCACATTCTTTTGAATTTGCTGTCATCACCAGTTTAGAATATTTGTACTCCAGTCTGAAGGAACAAATGTAGACAATGAGGGGCTTCACCTCCCTCTTCACAAACACACTGGACGAAACCTTGTTGTGCAGTTACATAAACAGTGTAGATTTTGGAAGCAAATTACCATAAATTCAGAAATCTCCATAACAGTCCGCAGCATGCAAAAAATGTCGTCTACCAAGATTTCTTCATGGACGGCAAATCACATCTAAAAGTTAAACTATTTGCATAACTGCTCAACACGATTTCAGCCACTATGTGAAGCATATCAAAAACTGTGATAAAAACCTTGGGATGCGCTTTAAATAGGAGTTATTACAGATGTCATCAGAGAACTAGGCAACTAAAAGTTATGACTCAAAAATCATCATGTTATAACACACTAGAACAAAACAGCACCAGTATCACACATAGCAAGATAAGCAGGGCCTGAGTTGGCGAGTCCCAATTCTACAAGCAGAATCTAAGTAAGTAAGTAAGTTGGTTGGTTGGTTGGTTGGTTGGTTGGTTATAAAATATTTAAAACAATTTAAAGTCAAATCACACAAAATTAAAATACTCAAGCATTTAAAGACATTTAAAACATTGCACTGAAACCCACTTAACACAGAGTGGGCATAACGTTCAGATCAGTATAAAATGGTCACCACTGTGAAACAGCCTTTTAGTTTATTATGCAAAACAATATTATTATTCTGCACATGCTATAATGTCAGGTTTCACCCCTACCGAAACAATTATTATGAGTGCCACTTCACATAAACGATGTGTACTTCTGCCAAGATCCTTCAAAATTCCACCCACGTTGACAATGAAAGGGACATTATGGGATGTTATCCTTTAGCAGGAGCAGAAATTGTGTTTCTCTAGTTTGATGAAGATGACTGGACGCTAGTTTATAATGCAGATCAATACACTTTGCACAGAGGTGTCGCACCAATGAGCAACAACCCCTTCCCATAACAACCTAGAATGATAGGACCTGTTGGCCATTAGCTGGAGGGGATTATCTTTGTGAAGACCATTCTAGACAGTACCTGCTTCTCTGTGATTAAGTAAATTAATCCAAAGATGCCCAGTAATACATGGGTCAGAAAAGGGTGGTCTACAGTATATCTATACATATGAAGAAGGGGTGTGGCCGTGCGTGTGCGGAATGCATGTCCACACACGTGCAGCCTATCCTAATGCACCGGCCACACTTACCTTTTGTCCTTGACAACATTGCCACAAGGGTCCGGAAGCCGAGAGTGGGGCCAATGCCCCATGAACATGGAAAAACAAAAAAACCATGCTTCCCAGCTTCCTACGTGCTGCAGCACACCTCAGACAATCAGGCAGGAGGACATGAGCACGGAGAAGGCAGGACAGCATGTGCCAAAAAACAGCCAACATGAACAGGAGAAAGCCCATTGGCACTCCGTTCGGCCTCCCTGGGAGGATAGGGCCAAAAGTGGAGCTCTGTCCCACCCATGCCTCCTGGGGGAAGCAAGCGCCTAACCCCGGAGGCCGGGGGCTGAAAGCACGGCTCCCTTCAACCCCCGCCTACCGGGAGAAGCGAAATGCTTCCCCGTGAGGTGAGGGCAGAGAACGGTGCTCTCTTCCGCCCTCGCCACCCAGAGGAAGGCGAGCGCCAACCCGGGGGGGGCAAAGCATGGCTGCCTTCAGCCCCCACCTACTGGGGGAAGCGAACCAAGCAGGTGTCCAACAGGGAAGGCGCTTTCCCTACCAGACACTCACCTGTCTCCCTTCCTTGCCCCTCCTCCACACTGGTTTGAAGCTGGCCTCGAACCAGCATGGGGAAAAAACAAGGCGACAGGCAGGTGTCCAACAGGGAAGGCGCCTTCCCTGGCGAACAAACACCTTACTCCCTTCCTTGCCCCTCCTCCACACTGGTTCAAAGCTGGCCTCAAACCAGCGTGGAGAACCAAAGGTGGCAGGCGGATGTCTGACAGGGAAGGCGCCTTCCCTGCCGGGCACCCGCCAATCTCCCTTCCTTGTCCCTCCTCCACATTGGTTCGAAGCTGGTCTCGAACCAGCGCGGGGGGAAACCAAGGTGATAGGCGGGTGTCCACCTACCCTGACGAATACCTGCCTCTCGCCCTTGCCGTGCCTTTGGCCATCCCCTTCTTCCTTTGACCTCAACCTTCACCAGCATCAAGGCTTACTCAAGTGAATTCTCTCTTACCAAATAAGCTAAACCCCCCCACCAAAAAAAAACACCCAACAACACCCCACCAACAACACAAAATCAATACCTGCCCGGCAAGGCCGAGCAAAATAGCTAATTCACAATAAAGCCGCTTTGTCAGTTAAGTATTGCAAACAGAATCCTTGGTGACATATGATACTTACTTCTGATTCTTCTTCCAGAAGTAGCAAGTTAATGCAATTAGCAAGACGCCTGTGAAAGCACCAACACCAGCTCCAACTTTTAGCCAAAAATCCATGGTTTCACAAATGGCAATCTTTTTCTCAGGCAAGGAAACCCCTTTTATACACAGCTTTGGTTCATTCCATACATATAATGTTTCCTAAAACAGAGACCGACACATATTGTCTTTCACTATGAGAAAAGAAAAGCAGGTGACTCTCACCTTTTTCTATGAACCACATCCTGCCCTGTCTTCTTAATTCAGGGCAGCCGAGAGCACCAATGGCATCCAACTTTATTCCTCAATGACTCACCACATATGTCAGGGGTTCCCAACCTACAGCCTGTAGGCCAGACCCGGCCCACAGTGCCATTCCATCCAGCCCATAGCCACCTCTGCTGCACCCGGAAGTGGAAGCAGACATGTTTACACCAGCCATAAAACACACCTGCGCATGCGTAAATGTGCCCACAACTGTCATAAATGCAGAAGTGGCCTCATTTATGACAGCCATAAATGTGCCCGCTTCTACTTCTGAGGTGTGTGGTCTGGCCTGCTCTGCTGTCCGGAAGAAGTGGCCAGGCCCACAGCATAAAAAGGTTGGCCACCCCTGATGTATGTAAAACTGGGGGCACTGGTGAACGAGTAGACTGTAGGTTTCCTTCTGTTCCCCCCCCCTTCTATATCTTCCCTTTCCTCCATTTTCCTCATTCAGATGAGCACCAAGTTTCAATCAAGGCTGACTGAATTGTTATCCTGTAAAGTACCTTGATAAAGAAGAGCAATAAGGCCCCTGCTCTCTAAAAATTATGTGATTCTCCTACCTAAAGTCTGCAGGAGAAATCTTTTCAATATGTGATGTCCAACAGGAAGGTGCCATGGGGCCATTCAACAATTACGTGATCCTTGGGGGGGGGGGGTCTGCCATTTGAATTACAGAAAATTACGTGGGGGCAGGGATCAGGTCAAAGATTACATAATCCATTTGGAGCTGTTGTGGTTTTAAAACATGACACTTTTTTAGGTTTAAAAATGATCTCTGGGAATCTTGATCTGATTTGAAATTATTGAATTGCTTGTGCAGTCTATTTCTAACCAACACTGTTTCCTTTATATTTTTATTTCTTACATTATTATTTTTCTTTAATATTAATTGGAAGCAATAAATACTTTAAGACTTGAGAAAGCTATGTTTTAGTTAACATTATTCTTAATTTTTATGACTAAGTGAGTTAAAATTCCCATGAGTCAAGGTTCACTCAACCGTTTCATTGTGTCATTAATGTTCAAACTATCAGTGAAATGTTAATTAATCCTTATAAAGAAGATAGTAGAAGAACACTATTGGAACTGACCTGACATCCTCATTCCTCCCTGCAAAAAGAAATTTTTCACAAAGGGTGTGATGCATCGAGAATCCTCACCAATACATTCTGCATTAGGCACCAATAGTGAAAAGCTCTAAAAATTAAAGTTTCGATAAAAAAGCTTAACACCCACCCCCCAACCCAATTTTAAAGGGAAGGGTTCAAAACAAAAATTATGGTCGGATTATATGGGGGGGGTCAATTTTCCCCAAAAAATGGATCACGTAATTGTTGAATGGCCCCCATAGCCCTTGTGTCCCACTTGTGGACATCTCAGAAGCATTTGATTTGTCACTTTGAGAGCAGATGGCAGGACTGAAGACTGATTCAGTCTGATGGAGCACAGCCTTCCTTCTTTTCTTTCTCTCCCCAACTCCTAGGCCCAAAGTTTCCAGCCCTAAGCACCATCTTTTTCAACCCATGACAATGATATGCAACCAGTTTTTACCTGCTGTCCCTTTTTACAAGCACCCTCAATTTCATGATAGTCTTGCTCTGTGCACATAGGGCAGGCTTCTGCACTTTCCCACAAGAAATAGAATGTACACCCATCACATGTACCTGCAGAGCAAGAGCTAGAAGAAAAGGAACAATCAATTTGATATTCTACTTAGAAGCCAAAACAAAATAACCTTAGTAAGGTCACCACAAGATACATATCTGAGCACATGCAGATCAACACACCAAAAGACTACTTCACAAAAAATGACAAGAAAACATAATAATGTAAAAAGCTGAATTTCTTATACGTTATTATATACCAGGCTGATTCATACTTTTCCAGTACTGTGCAAAAGTCTTAGGCCACCACCAACTGGCTTGGGAAAAATTCAATGAGTGATGGGGGTGGGGGGACATAACTTGGACATTCTAGCTTCAAACTTCACCAAACTTGGAGAAGATTGAGAGGAGAGTCAACAGACGATTCCCTCCTATTTCAGTGTGCCTGAGTTATATCCCCACAAAATCACTCATTGAATTTTCCCCACAAACCAGCTGATGGTGGCCTAAGGCTTTTGCACAGTACTGTATATATAAAGTTCTTGAAACTGCAGTGCTCACTTCCAAAACACTTGCACTTAAATGTGTGGATTGCTTCCATCAAAAAAAGAACAGTATTTCGGTGCTTGGCATACGTGGGTAGGAATATTTGGTAGTGTTTATTCTGTGTTTGAAAGCTTCATTCTTGCAAACTATTGCTCTTTGTTGTAGTCACAGAATGCAAGCGCAGCGCCAAAATGGCCGCCGCGCTCTTTGCGGCCCCCCCCCACAGGACGAGGAATCCGGGTAGTTTAGGGCGTGGCCAGCTCCCTTATAAAAGGGGTGGCCACGAGGCAGCCGCGCTGCCATTTTAGCTAAAGCGACGGAGCGGAGAAGTTTTTCCCCTGTGTCTCCGTCGCTCCTTACCTTGCGGGAAGCATTTTGGCGGCGAATCTTCTTTTCGGCTTCCCTCTCCTGCGGTCGAGATGCCTTCCAAGAAGAAGGCAGCTTCGAGTGCGGCTCGAGCTGTGAGGAGGCGCAACCCGGGTCGGAGGACCACGGTCGCGCCTCCCCAGCAGACGCCGGTCCAGGCCCCCGCTGGGCCCGGCGGAATGGGGTCTATCGCCCCTTGGTCGGACGCGGGGGATCGGAATGCGGGCGCGGCAGGGGCTCCGGCCCGCGGCCCGCGAGCGGTGGACACCGCTACTCCCTCTGCTCATCCTGTTGGGCCTGCCTCTCTTCCTCCTGGGCCTTCTAGCCTGGGCGGGTGGTGTGGTCCCCTACCTTGGCAGGTTCCTGCACCGACCCTACCGGGCTTCGGTGTTGGGCAATGGCCCTATTCAGGTCCTGGGTTACAGGGACCTGTACCCGCGCCGGGACTTGGCGGGCCGGCCGGCCCTTGGCCCCAGATCGACGTGCAGGCCTTATTGGCCCGCCTTGCGGCCCTCGAAGCCTCTTTAGCTCGGGCCAGCCAGGCTGGGGCTCCCTTTGGCGCCCCTTTTCCGGCGCCGTCGGCGGGAGGACAACAGGCGGCGGGCAGGGTTGAGCTGCCTCAGGCGGGTGGCGTGGCTTCGGCCACTGCCCCGCAGCTCCCCAGTCAGCAGACGAGTGCAGGTCAGGCCCCGATGACGAGCTCTACGTCGGTCGTGAGCTCCGACGCCCCCAGTGGGCCGGAACCCCCGGTGGGGGCGGCCCACGGGGGTGCAGCATGTGAGTATGCGGTCCAAGCCAGTACACCTACACATATTGCTTCTAGGGGGGGAGCTTTTCAATGGCCTTGGCCTCGCTCGAGTGGTGCGGTTACACAGCAGCCGGCACTCCACTCGGCGACGGTAACTGCCACCCATGGCACCGGGGTGGGTAGTTTTTCTCACACTGTGGGGAATCTACTGGGGGTGGCTGGGTTAGCTCAGGCCCCTTTCCCGGCGCCTGTGGTGCCTTTTTCGGCCTTACCAACTGCGGGGTACTCCTTACCACTGGGTGACCACTTGGCACAGGCAACCAAAGAAAAGATTTGGCGGGGGGAGTATGTAGATATCTTCTCACTCCTGAACAGAGAGCCCACCAAGGAGGAAAGGGAGGGACAGGATGAGAAGGATAAGGAGCAGGCGCGTCGTCGTAAGCCGCCACGTACCTGGGCCAACTGGCTGCCAGCTTATTTAATTTACATGGCAGTGTATCTGAGGGCGCGGCCGGAGTTGGCTATTCCGATGGTCCAATATTTGGACAACATATACAGGGCAATGGTTAATTCCCGGGCCCTTCGTGGCTTGCTTATGACGAGGAATTCCGTATGCGGATTCCCCTCCACCCGGAGATGAGATGGGACGAGCCGTGCCAGAGGCTTTGGCTTCTGTACATGACACCCACGCGCCCCGCGCCAGGCGACAGATACCATTGCGGACATGCGGTCCAGTGAGCTGTCCCAGCACAGGTTACCCGCCAAGTGGCGGGGCAGGGGGTTCCAGCCCGCCTGCTGTGCTGGGCTTTCTCGTCCAATGGTTCCTGCAATAAGAAAAATTGCAAATACAGGCATGAGTGTCCCACTTGTTCGGGGCCCCACGCAGCCTCCGCCTGTCCCAGGCCTGGGGGGACACGGGGCAGAGGAAGGGGCGGACAGCGGGCTGGCAAGGCTGCCACAGATGGAGCTGGTTCACCGAAAGGCCCCCTCCCCAATTAAGGTGGACATGTTGGAGCGTTGGCTCACAGTGTACCCGAAGGGAGAGGATGGGGAGTATCTCCTTCAAGGCTTTAAGTACGGGTTCCGCATCCCTTTCATGGGTGATAGGTCCCCTCAGGATGCCCCCAATCTTTTGTCCCTCAAGGGGAGGGAGGAGGTGGCTGCTGCCAGTATTAGGAAAGAGTTAGATGCGGGCAGGGTCGCTGGCCCTTTCCCTTCACCCCCGTTTCCCAACCTTAAGGTGTCGCCCCTAGGCTTGGTGCCCAAAAAGTCTCGAGGCGAGTTTCGCCTTATTCATCATTTATCCTACCCAGCCGGCCGGTCGGTCAATGATGCTATCCCTGATGACCTTTGTTCAGTCAGGTATACGTCTTTTGACCACGCGCTGCGCATGGTGCGCTCGTGTGGCCCGGGTGCCCTGCTGGCCAAGTGCGACATTAAGTCGGCCTTTCGCCTCCTGCCGGTGCATCCGGGTGACTTTGAGTTGCTGGGTTTCAAATTTCGGGGCGAATATTATTTTGATAGGGCCATGCCTTTTGGCTGTTCCATATCATGCTCGGCCTTTGAGCGTTTTAGTACCTTCTTAGAGTGGGCTTTCGTCCGCAGGTCAGGGTCCCGGTCTGTAGCCCATTACCTGGATGACTTTTTATTCGGGGGTGAACGGGGCTGGGACACGTGCACACGTCTCCTCAACACATTTCAGACGCTAATGGAGGAACTCGGTGTCCCTTTAGCGCCCGAAAAGACCGAGGGCCCATCTACCAAGTTAGTATTCCTGGGGGTGGAGATTGACACGTTAGCGCAGGCTTCTAGGTTACCGGAGGATAAGGTGTCCAGGATAGTGGCCCTTATCTCGGAGTTGATGGCCAAACGCAAGGCATCACTGAGGGAACTGCAGGTGCTACATGGTCACCTAATTTTCGCTTGCAGGGTGGTCGCTCCGGGCAGGGCTTTTGCTCGACGCTTATGCGACGCCATGGCAGGGTTAACCAGGCCTCACCACAGAGTTAGACTTACCCGGGGTATCAGGGCAGACATGTTTGTCTGGTTACAGTTCCTGAGGGAGTTTAATGGGGTCTCATTTTGGAGGTCTGACCTCCTGGCATCCCCCAATTTTCAGATCCAGTCTGATGCCTCAGGATCCCTGGGTTATGGGATGTACTTCAATGGGAAGTGGGCCTATGGTGGATGGCCACCGGCCTGGGCAGGCACTGATCGCCTGCGTGATCTCACATACCTTGAATTTTTTCCTATACTAGGGGCTTTGATGCTATGGGGCGAGGAATGGGCCAACTCGGTCGTGCATTTCTGGTGTGACAACGCTGCTGTGGTCCACATTGTTAATGCACAGACTTCCAAATCGCCCAGGGTTATGGACCTAGTGCGCCATTTCGTGCTGCGCTGCCTGCGCCTCAACGTTTTGTTCAGAGCCAGGCATGTCCCGGGGATTAATAATGATATTGCTGACGCTTTGTCCCGCCTGCAGATCTCCCGGTTCTGTGCCTTGGCCCCGGATGCGGAGGAATTTCCCTCGCCACTCCCGGACGTGATATGGACCATTGGCAAGGAGAGGTGAACCGGGCGATTGGCCTGTCACTAGCGCCACGCACGCGTAAGGCGTATCAACATGCATTTAATTCTTACAGGGCATTTGCTGCTCAATTTCACCTGCCAGAGACCTGGCCTATCCCGGTTGACCATGTTCTGCGGTTCATGGTCCACCTGCATGCTCTCGGCCTCGCACCTCGCACCATAGCATCCAAGCTCTCGGCCCTGGCTTTTATGGCCAAAGTAGGGGGTCATGTGGACAGCACCTCTGACTTCCGTGTGAGACATGTTTTGGAGGGGTGGGTGCGCGAGCGCGGGCGTTGCCTGGACGACCGGTACCCTATTTCCCCAGGGGTTCTTACCCAGTTGGCCCGGGGCTGGCCAAGCCTCTGTTTTGATCATTATGAGGCAGCCCTTTTTCATGCAGCCACAACGGTGGCATTTTTTGGAGCGCTCCGCATCAGCGAACTTGTGATGCTGTCTAAGGCGGATGCAAGTTGTAGGGCACTGGAACTCGAGGATGTCTATGTTGCCAAAGACTGGGCCCAGTTGAGGATACGTTCCTCCAAGTCAGATCAGCATGGCGTAGGCAGTGGTGTAAGACTGCTACGGTGTTCTTTGGCAGACATCTGTCCGGTTGGTGCCCTACAGGAGTTCCTGGCACTGCGTGGCATGCACCATGGCCCGTTTTTCTGTCACCAAGATGGGTCTCCCCTTACTAAATTTCAGTTTTGGAAGGTGACAGGCAGAGCCCTCGCCAGGGTGGGCCTACCAGGTGCCCGTTACGGCACATATTCATTTCGTATTGGGGCAGCCTCTACAGCAGCTGCTTTTGGGTACTCCGGGGCTGACATACGCAGCATGGGGAGGTGGGGCTCGCAATGTTTTCAGTTTTATGTGCGCCCACTTCCACCGTGAGTACCAATCCGATCACCTTACCTTCCTTTTTCTTAATTTTTCTTACAGACCCTGGGTGTCGTGTTACACCGGTGACAGTATGGCTGGTGGGCCACAGCTATGTGCACAGGGCAGCGCGTTACGCTGCGGCGACAGAGTGGGGACCCCGACTGGGACTGGGTGAACACGCCAGTCTCACATGGCATGGTAAGCCTGGGATGTTGTGGCGGGAGCTGCTGCCTTTCCTGTTTTCAAGCAGGAGTGCTGACCCGCCTGACATTCTCATTATACACCTTGGGGGCAATGATTTGGGTCAGGTCACCGGCTTATCGCTCAAGCATGCGATCTGCGGGGACCTTGCTTACTTGCACTACGTCTGGCCTGCCACAACCCTGGTTTGGTCGGACATGATTCCGCGCCATTCTTACAGAGGGGGCATTGACCTCCTGGCCCTTGACCGCGCGAGGCGCGCGGTCAATGGGGCGGTGGCGCGGTTCCTTGCCGACAAGGCTTGGGGACGGGTCAGTCGTCAACCCGCTATTAGCCTACGAAATTATGACTTGTATGCAGGGGATGGGGTCCATCTGTCGCGAGGAGGTATGGACCTCCTGTTGGGTGATTGGCGAGCAGGCCTGTTGACCGAGCTGACGGTCTGGGGGGGGCGTCAGGCCTTCTTTGAAGCCCCTCCGTGTGGCGGGTAGCACTGGTAAGGTAAACAGTATGACCCACAGGTATCCGGCAGGTTCGCAATTGACTGGACAACACTAGACAGGAACAAATTAGTTAAACGTTGTCCGGTCAACGACGAACCAGGCGACGGGGTGATGGCGATAGCTAGCCAGCATGCACCACCCCGTGATTTTACGGATACGAGTCAGAGGGTGGGGTCATGAGTTAGATATTGACTACGGTCAACAATTTGTTTGTTGTCAACAAACAAATTGATACAAATTGATACATTGTAACCAATTGCCGTTGGCAATTTTGGGTGGTACCTTACCAGTGTTACTTCGGCCTGCTTGCCTTAAGAATTATGATTGGTCGTTTTACCAATACAAATTTATAATTCGGATTAGGGCATTGAATCAATAAATGTGGCCCTATGCTGTTATCCACTTTCAATGTTGTCTGAGTCCGTTATTGGGGGGGTGCGCCTGCAATGCAAGCGCAGCGCCAAAATGGCCGCCGCGCTCTTTGCGGGGCCCCCCCCACAGGACGAGGAATCCGGGTAGTTTAGGGCGTGGCCAGCTCCCTTATAAAAGGGGTGGCCACGAGGCAGCCGCGCTGCCATTTTAGCTAAAGCGACGGAGCGGAGAAGTTTTTCCCCTCCACCCCCTCCCTAGTTAACAGTGTGATATTTTGGTCGCTTCGGGGCCGGGTGGGAATTTTTGGTTGGGACCCACATTGGCTTCCGGGTCCTGGCTTTTTTGCCCATCCCACACTGTTGCTATGGTTTGATATAGGGGTTCCTTTCGTTGCTACTGTTGACTCCGGTCACATTGGCGGGTAGCACTGGTAAGGTAAACAGTATGACCCACAGGTATCCGGCAGGTTCGCAATTGACTGGACAACACTAGACAGGAACAAATTAGTTAAACGTTGTCCGGTCAACGACGAACCAGGCGACGGGGTGATGGCGATAGCTAGCCAGCATGCATCACCCCGTGATTTTACGGATACGAGTCAGAGGGTGGGGTCATGAGTTAGATATTGACTACGGTCAACAATTTGTTTGTTGTCAACAAACAAATTGATACAAATTGATACATTGTAACCAATTGCCGTTGGCAATTTTGGGTGGTACCTTACCAGTGTTACTTCGGCCTGCTTGCCTTAAGAATTATGATTGGTCGTTTTACCAATACAAATTTATAATTCGGATTAGGGCATTGAATCAATAAATGTGGCCCTATGCTGTTATCCACTTTCAATGTTGTCTGAGTCCGTTATTGGGGGGGTGCGCCTGCAAACAGCTTTGGCTGAAAGAAAGCAATAGTGTATGCATATGTGAACCTTTCAAAATCAGACACGAGACCTTTAATTCCAGCTCACAGATGGGCTGCAGAGTGTTGAGGAGATTTGCAAAATTTATCAGAAGAGGATGCTATCCCACACTTCTGATTAGAGCACACACCATAACACTTACCTGGGGACTGAAATTTCTCCTTGGCCAGATTTTGCAGGGTTACATCTCATTGTTACAACAGAAGCACGACCATTTTCACAGGTGGCTGTAGCTCCTGAAGACCTGCATTTAAAAAAATTAAACAATTTGTTCTACAATCTATTTTCTATTGATATCATAATTGTTTTTATACAGTGTCACTTTTGGCCTTTGTCTCACAAAATGCAAGCGCGGCGCCAAAATGGCCACCGCGCTCTTTGCGGGCCCCCCCCCCACCGGACTTGGACATCCGGGTAGTTAGGGGGCGTGGCCAGCACCCTTTAAAGGGGGTGGCCACGAGGCAGCCGCGCTGCCATTTCGCGAAGCGACGGAGAGGAGAAGTTTTTTCCCACTCGCTCCGTCGCTCTTCCCTTTAGCCGGGAAGCCTTTTTCGGCAGCAGTTTTTTCTTCGCTCTTTTTCTGCGGCTTCCCTGCAATTCGCAGCAATGCCTTCCAAAAGAAGGCGATGGGGAACGCGTTTCGTTCCTCGCGGAGGCGCCAGCCGGGTCGGAGGACCGCGACTGTGCCCCCTCAGCAGGCCCCCTTTCCGGGGGTGCCCACCGGGACCGGCGGGATGGGGTCGATTGCTCCCTGGCCTGAGGCTGGGCAGCCTCAGACCGGCCCTGCAGGGGATGCGGCCCCCGGCCCGCAATTAGCGGCCACCGGCCCGGGCCTGGCGCATAGCCAGGCCGGGCCTTCGGGCCTTGGCCTGGGTTCCCTTACCTGGCAGGGCATACCCCCGGCCCCTCTGTGGCCGGTGGTTGGGGCCACCGATTGGTTTACAGGTCAACTCAGCGCCTGCAGGTTCTCGGCAGGTGGCCGAAAGGGTTGAGCTGCCTCAGGCAAGTAGGTCAGCACCAGCCGCGGCCTCCCAGCTCCCCACGCAGCAGATGCCGCCAGCTGGCAGTGGTCAGGCCACATCTACGAGCTCGGTTGCGGTCGCGAGCTCCGACGCCCGCAGTTGGCCGGAACCCTCGGTGGGGGCAGCCCATGGTGGTGCAACTTGTGAGTATACAGTCCAAACTAGTGCACCCACATCACAACCCACAACGGGGGGAGGTTTGCAATGGCCGTCGGCTCGCCTGGCTGGGGCGGCGGGTCAGCCGCCGCCAGCCAATCAGGGCAAGGCTCCAACACTTCAAGGCCCCCTTTTGGGGCGGGATACCCTGCCCTCCCGGGAACTTACTGGGGGTGGCGGGGCTGGTCCAGGCTCCTTTCGTGGTGCCCAGCGCTGTCAATGTTCCGGTTTCGGCCTTGCGGACAGCAGGTTATTCATTGCCCCTTGGGGATCACTTGGCTCAGGCCACCATGGAGAAGCTCTGGCGGGGGGAGTATGTGGACATTTTCTCCCTCTTGAATAGAGAACCCACCAAAGAGGAGCGGGAGGGGCAGGATGAGAAGGACAAGGAACAGTCTCGTCGACGTAAGCCGCCACGCACGTGGGCCAACTGGTTACCCGCGTACCTTATATACATGGCGGTGTACCTCAGGGCCCGCCCTGACCTGGCAATTCCGATGGTCCAGTATTTGGACAACATATACCGGGCGATGGTTGATTTCCCCGGCCCGTCGTGGTTGGCTTACGATGAGGAATTCCATATGAGAGTGCCCCTACACCCGGAAATTAGGTGGGATGAGCCCTGCCAGAAGCTGTGGCTTCTGTACATGACCCCCACGCGCCCGGCGCCAGGGGAGAGGTACCATTGTGGACATGCGGTCCAGCGAGCTGCTCCAGCACAGGCACCCCGCCAGGTGGCAGGGCAGGGGGTTTCCGGCCCGCCTGCTGTGTTGGAGCTTCTCAGCCCATGGTGCGTGCAACAGGAAGCAGTGCCGATACAGGCACGAGTGTCCCTCTTGTGCTGGCCCCCATGCCGCCTCTGCGTGTCCTAGGGCAGGCGGACTGCGAGGCAGAGGTAGAGGTGGACAGGGAGCAGGCAGAACTGCCGCACAGGGAGCTGATCAGGCAAAAGGCCCCCTCCCCAATTACTGTGGACATGTTGGAGCGTTGGCTCACGATGTACCCGAGGAGGGCAGACGCAGCTTACCTGCTTGAGGTTTTTTCAGCAAGGGTTTCACATTCCTTTCACAGGGGTCAGGTCCCCTCAAGATGCACCCAACCTGTTATCACTCAGGGGAAGGGAGGAGGTGGCGGCCATGAGCATTGCTAAGGAGGTTGCTGCAAGCAGGGTCGCTGGCCCTTTCCCTCTCCCGCCATTTCCCAACCTCAAGGTTTCCCCGTTGGGGTTGGTGCCCAAGAAGTCGCCGGGGGAGTTCCGTTTGATACACCACTTGTCTTATCCGGCTGGCCGTTCGGTCAACGATGCTATCCCTGACGACCTTTGTTCGGTCAGGTATACATCTTTTGACCAGGCCCTGCGCATGGTGCGCTCATGTGGCCCGGGTGCACTACTAGCTAAGTGCGACATTAAGTCCGCGTTCCGTCTCCTGCCAGTGCACCCGGGTGACTTTGAGTTGCTGGGTTTCAAGTTCCGGGGTGAATTTTATTTCGACAAAGCCATGCCTTTGGGCTGCTCCATTTCATGCTCGGCATTTGAGCGCTTCAGCACCTTCCTCCAATGGGCCTTTGTTCGCAGGTCAGGGTCCCGGTCTGTAGCCCACTACCTTGATGATTTCTTATTCGGGGGTGAACGGGGCTGGGACACGTGCACACATCTCCTGAATACATTTCAGACGCTAATGGAGGAACTCGGTGTCCCTTTAGCGCCCGAAAAGACCGAGGGCCCTTCAACCAAGCTCACATTCCTGGGGGTGGAGATTGACACGGTTGTGCAGGCATCCAGGTTACCTGCTGATAAGGTTTCCCGGATCATTGCACTCATTTCGGACTTGCTGGCAAAACGCAAGGTGTCCCTTCGGGAACTCCTGGTGTTACATAGTCACTTCAATTTCGCTTGCAGGGTCGTCGCACCTGGCAGAGCATTTGCTCGACGTTTGTGCGACACCATGACTGGCTTGGCCAGGCCCCACCACAGGGTCCGACTGAACAAGGGCATGAGGGACGATATGCTCATTTGGCTCCAGTTCCTGAGGGAATTCAAGGGGGTGTCATTTTGGAGATCCGACCTTTTGGTTTCCCCTTGTTTTCAGGTTCAGTCGGATGCATCAGGGTCCCTGGGTTATGGGATTTACTTCGCAGGGAAGTGGGCCTATGGCAGATGGCCACCAGCCTGGTGGGGCATGGATCGCTTGCGCGATCTCACGTACCTGGAATTTTTCCCCATTCTGGGAGCTTTGATGCTATGGGGCGAGGAGTGGGCCAATTCGGTCGTCCATTTCTGGTGTGACAATGCGGCAGTGGTCCACATTGTCAACTCACAGATGTCTAAATCTCCAAGGGGCATGTAACTGGTTTGCCAGTTTGTGTTGCGCAGCCTACGCATCAATGTGCTTTTTAGGGCCAGACATGTTCCAGGTATTAATAACGATATTGCTGACGCTTTGTCCCGCCTGCAGATCCCCCGGTTCCGTGCCTTGGCCCCGGACGCAGAGGAATTTCCCTCGCCGCTCCCGGACGAGATATGGACGCTTGGCAAGGAGAGGTGAACCGGGCGATCAGCATGTCGCCCGCCCCCCGCACGCGTAGGGCGTATCACCATGCATTCAGTTCATTCAGGGCCTTTTGTGCCCAATCACGGCTGCCTGAAAGTTGGCCCATCCCGGTGGCTTTTGTCCTCCAATTTATCGTTTCCTTACATGCCCAGGGCTTAGCCCCCCGCACCATAGCATCCAGGTTGTCAGCGCTGGCATTCGTGGCCAAGGTGGGTGGTTTTGCTGACAGCACACATGATTTTTGCATACAACATGTTTTGGAAGGGTGGGCGCGGGAATGTGGGCGCAGCCCGGACGACCGCCACCCTATTTCTCCGGGGGTACTTACCCACCTTGCACGGGGTTGGCATGACCTGTGTTTTGACAGGTATGAGGCAACCCTGTTTCACGCGGCTACTACGGTGGCCTTTTTTGGGGCGCTCCGCATCAGTGAGCTGGTGCTACTGTCTAAGGCAGATGCGAGTTGTAGGGCACTGGAACTCGAAGATGTCTATGTTTCCATTGAGTGGGCTCAACTGAGGATGCGTTCCTCTAAGGTTGATCAGCACGGTGTAGGCAGTGGTGTAAGACTGCTACGATGTTCCATGGTAGACATCTGTCCGGTTGGTGCCCTACATGATTGCTTATGCACAGATAGGTGGGAGGTGGCTCCTAGCCACGTAGCTACCACGGTAGCCTTTTGGAGCGCCCCGCATCAGTGAGAGGGTGCCAGAGTTGGTACCACCTGTGTAAGGCGGAGGTGTCTCGTAGCGCACTGGAACTCGAAGATGTCTCTGTCACACGAGTGGGCTCGAGTGGGGATACGGTCCTCACGGGTGTTTTAGCACAGTGGGCAGTGGTGTATACTGCTACCAAATTTTTCGAGACATCTGTCCGGTTGGTACTCTACATGATTTTTCGACAGTGCCTTCTGCGCGCCCCAGCCTGTTTTTCTGCCACCGGGATGGTCTACCCTTACTATAGTACAGTCCCTGAGGGTGACCGGTGCCGCGTTTCGCGGTGTGGGGCCCGTTTTGACACCATTTACTTAAGGTAGGTGTCGCGCTGATCGCGGCTACGTTTGGGGTACTCCGAAGTGGATACGCGCCTACGCACAATTTCAGATATGTATTTCCCCTCATTGTATGAGTACCTGTTTATGCCCTTCACCTTTTTTCTCCTCTTTTACAGATCATAGGGGTCTCAACTCACCGGTGGTGGGGGGGCTGGTGGGCCGCAGCTATGTACACTGGGCAGCGGTATACGCTGCAGCGACAGAGAGTGGACCCCGGCCGGGCTGTGTGCATCCGCACGAAGGCTATGGTATGGTATGCGTGGCACATGGGGGCGGGAACTGAGGCCATTCCTGCTGTCTGACAGGGATGCTCGGCCGCCCTGTTTGGCAGGCACCCCGGTGGCAGTGATATTATACAGATCGCTGCTGTTACTAAACCGTTGGGGGGCTGTGACCTGGCTTTTTACATCACCTATGGCTTACATACGGTCGCTATGGTCTAACATGGTGCCGAAACACCAATTTAGGGGAGATGCGGATCTCCCTAGTTCGGACTGCTAGACAAATATTTTGCTGGTAAGCGGGAGAAGGGGTCCACCTGTCGGCTAGAGGTATGTACCTCGTTCTTGGTGTGATGCAAGCAGGCCTGGCGACCGAGCAGTCGGTCTTGGGGGGGGGGGGGCGGTGAGTCATCATGGATGCCTCCCCGTGTGGCGGGTAGCACTGGTAAGGTAAACATTTATGACCCACAGGTATCCGGCAGGTTCGCAATTGACTGGACAACACTAGACAGGCACAAGTTGGTTAACGTTGTCCGGTCAACGATGAACCAGGCAATGGGGTGATGGCATGAGCTGGGCAGCAGGCATCACCCCGTTATTTTACGGATACGCGTCAGAGGGTGGGGTCACTAGTTAGATTATTGACTACGGTCAACAATTTGTTTGTTGTCAACAAACAAATTGATACAAATGGATACATTGTAACAATTGCCGTTGGCAATTTTGGGTGGAACCTTACCAGTGTTACTTCGGCCTGCTTGCCTTAAGAATTATAATTGGTTGAATACCAATAGAAATTTATAATTCGGACTAGGGCATGAATCAATAAATGTGGCCCAATGCCGTTATCCACTTTCACCAGTGTCTGAGTCCTTTATTGGGGGGTGCGCCTGCAATGCAAGCGCGGCGCCAAAATGGCCGCCACGCTCTTTGCCCCCCCCCCCCACCGGACTTGGACATCCGGGTAGTTAGGGGGCGTGGCCAGCACCCTTTAAAATGGGTGGCCACGAGGCAGCCGCGCTGCCATTTCGCGAAGCGACGGAGAGGAGAAGTTTTTTCCCCTCCACCCCCTCCCTAGTTAACAGTGTGATATTTTGGTCGCTTCGGGGCCGGGTGGGAATTTTTGGCTGGAACCTACAATTGGCTTCCAGGTCCTGGCTTTTTTGCCCATCCCACACTGTTGCTATGGTTTGACATAGGGGTTTTCTTGTTCTGCTTGACTTTGGTCACATGGGCGGGTAGCACTGGTAAGGTAAACATTTATGACCCACAGGTATCCGGCAGGTTCGCAATTGACTGGACAACACTAGACAGGCACAAGTTGGTTAACGTTGTCCGGTCAACGATGAACCAGGCAATGGGGTGATGGCATGAGCTGGGCAGCAGGCATCACCCCGTTATTTTACGGATACGCGTCAGAGGGTGGGGTCACTAGTTAGATTATTGACTACGGTCAACAATTTGTTTGTTGTCAACAAACAAATTGATACAAATGGATACATTGTAACCAATTGCCGTTGGCAATTTTGGGTGGAACCTTACCAGTGTTACTTCGGCCTGCTTGCCTTAAGAATTATAATTGGTTGAATACCAATAGAAATTTATAATTCGGACTAGGGCATGAATCAATAAATGTGGCCCAATGCCGTTATCCACTTTCACCAGTGTCTGAGTCCTTTATTGGGGGGTGCGCCTGCAATGAGCTCCTCTGCTCTACAATGATAAATAAGGCCTTCTAATGACATTAGTTCTTTTCCTAAATCCAAAGTTTTCTTGATTCTCTCTGCTGTAATTAGTGAGTCTCATGAGTAGCTTTTAATGTTTCTTTTACAATTATATTGGTTATGGAGGCATTGGCCACAGCAATAAGTAAAGATGATCATTTAAAGGGAATAAAGGACAATAAAATTAGCATGTTTGCCGATGACACCTTGTTGACAATAAATGACCCATTGAGCAGTATAAATAACATAAAAGCTCACCTAACAGAATTTGAAAAGTTTACTGGTTTAAAAGTCAATTGGGGGAAAACAGAGGCCATAGTAAGAAATTGTACTGAAGCAGAGAAGAAAAGAAAGGTTTCAAATCCAAATTAGGAATGAGATATCTAGGTGTAATTATATCTGACAATGTGGACTATAAAACTAAACTTTGGAAAATTTAAAATGGAAATAAAAAATCTGGTACTGAAATTGAAAAAATTAAGGTTATCTTAGTTCGGACGCGTTGATCTTTGTAAAATGAAGATCATACCTAAGATAAACTTTTTATTAGGAAATCTACCTATAAGAATTAAAGATAAAGAGTTGTCGAATTGGCAAAGGCTGGCTGATAAATATTGTAATGGGAATAAGAATCCAAGAGTAGCTAAGATTTTGTGGTACGCAGATCAAAAAGATGGAGGCATAGCCATCCCTAAACTGAAGAATTACTATATAGCCTTCCAACTAAGGAGAGTAATAGACAAGCTAATACAAGAAAATACTAAAAGTAAAGAACTGTAAGGGCAAGAATTTAATAGATTCAATGGGGAGTTATTTCTAGGGAAACAAATGATAAAACAAAAATAAAGGTTAAAACATTGGATGATCTGTACAAAATATGGAGGAAATTAAAAGGAAAGGTATCCCCAAATAACTCTCCAATACTAGAACTAACGGACTTTGCACAGTGCCCATTAACTATGTTTCAAGGGATCAAACCCATTCTATATCAAAATAACTTACTTCTGGTCAAAGAGTGGATAGAAAATTGTAAGGAAAAACAGGTGAGGAAGGCTATATATGACAAATTAAGATTAAACTGGCTCCAGACAGGTCAAATGGAACAGTGGGCTAGGACAATTAGAATGCAGGAGCTAGACCAGGGGCCTATGTACACCTAAAAGTTTAGTTAGTAAAATATATAAGAACCTAAATAAAGAGGAGAAAGGCCAGCAAATTCCAAGACAAACATGGGAAGATGATTTAAGAATTAATATAAGGGGGGGGGGGGCTGGAAAGGAAAATGGAGTCAAAGAATAGTTAAATCTCTTTCCATAAAAGAAAGGGAACTTAATTTCAAACTAATGTGGAGGTGGTATATGACCCCATTGCAGATTCACCAGATAAAACCAAATAGTACAAGAAATTGCTGGAGATGTGAAATAGAGGAAATAACTTATTCCCACATGTGGTGGTTCTGTAGCTACAGTAGAACCTTGGATAACGTCCAAACTCCATTCCACAAGTTTGGACTTTATCCGATTTTGGACATTATCCGAATCAAATGGGTGATGCATTGGATAACATCCAAAAATGGACAATATCTGAGGTTCCTATACCAAATGCCTTGGATAACGTCCATTTTTTAGCAGTTTTAGACTTTATGTGATGCATCTCGTGTGCATGAAAACCGCGACTTTATCCAAATTGGACTTTATCCAAATCGGACTTTATCTGAGGTACCACTGTAAATACAAATTTTGGAAAGCAGCGGAAAGGGAAATAGAGGAAATTATGGGAGCTGTAGTAAAATTAAATGCGAAGATAGCATTATTGGGAGAAGTGGAGAACATTGATTTAGACATAAATAAAAAAGAATTATTACGTATACTGTTAACAGTAACAAAGCTTATGATAGCCAGAGAATGGAAAAAGAAATGTAAGTTTAATAAAGATGAATGGTATGGGGAAATCTGGCAGTTGACACTTTATGATAAACTAACAACAGAATATAAGTTTTAAAAAGGATTAATTAAAGATAATATATTCTGGAGAATATGGAATTCATTTGTTACATATGCTATAACAAATGAAGATGGGATCAAACCCAGCCCGGAAATTTCTGGGAGCAATAAAATAAAAAGAAGGAATTTCAATTTTGTTATGATTAACATGGGAAGAGGGGAGGTGACATCACAGGGGACTAAATGAAAGGAGTAACGTGTGTACTGTCTAGGTTTGTATGTAAGAATGATATATATGTGTTGTTAGTTGATATATTTGCATTGATTGATCTGTTTTTAGATGTAACAAAACTTTATAAAAATAAAAATAAACATGAGCATAAACAGTTTGTTTGCAGTAAAAAAGCAATTACTATTATTCATGGGTTCAGAGCAAGGTAGACTACAAATGTATGCAATAAATGTTTAGAACAAAATGGTGTGCAGAAGAAAACTGTGGAATGGAATACGATGTCCCCCATTTGCTCATGAGATATTTTGTTTCAAAAGGGCACCACAATATGTGCCCAACACAAGGTAACATTTGTAAACATTTTAATATTTTAGTTACAGCATTACAACAGTTCTTTGCCATGACAGCTGACCGTATAGTTATACAGTAGCTCTATAAGATTGGTGGGAGTGACATTTTCAGGCTGCAGGGAATCCTGCATACTGTAAGGGCAAGATACACAATAAACAACACACACAGGAGAATACAGCGGTCTAGAAATCAGCATATAATAAATGGCCCCTACCAGGTAGTTTATAATTAACCACATTTTGGCAAGATAATTCCCCCCCCCCCAGCTGTGTGTCATTGTATCTGAATCGATTCCAAAATGGATGCAAATGTATGAATTTTTATTTTATTTTATTTTTTTCAAATCCAGACACACCCTAAGGCCATCTAGTCAGTTTGCAATTGAGGTAAAACTGCCATCCAGGAATGTCCTGATTCGCAATTCTATTCACATGCTCCTTTCTTCATGAACACACATGGCAAAATTCAAATAAAGAAATAAATGTCTGTTGAGAAGTAAGCAGCACTGAGACTGCTGTCATATATACAAATGTTTAAACATTTGTGTGGAAATAAGTTGCCCCAATGGAACCTCTGAGCGGAGTATGCATAATAAGCAGCATTTATCATGCTATAACAGTTCACTGAAGACCGCATTGGGACAGAGAATGGAGTCTAATCTACCTACTTGTAATAGAAATGTACATCAGGTATTTTGTTCCCAGAGAGCTCAAACAATTCTGGCTTAACATTAATATTTCCTAGTGTTGTTTCAACAGTAACTCCTGCAAGAAAAGAAAAAGAATAATATTACTCCCTTAAACGAGTAAGCGCTGAGATTTTTGTGCGAAGATGCTCGGACAGCCAATAACATAGAGTCCAAAAAACGCAATAGGGTAAGACCTCTGATTTGTGACAAGCATATTTATCTAATGTCAGAAACAGTAGTTTCTGAAATAAATAAAGTTTCTGATTTCCGCTGAACATTCACAAGCCAGTGTATTTTCTCCACTTTTAAAAAATGAGCATTTGAAGTTGAAAGAAAAGGGGGGAAATTCGTGGGATCAAAAAGGAATAAGACTTCATCAAGAGCGATGATATTCATGGTATGCAAGGAGGCTCCAATGAAAACCTCCTGGAATAAAAAGCATTCACTATTATATTCATTGCTTAAACTTGTTAAACTGCTGAAGGTTTAATGAAAGAATTTACAGGGACAATTTTAAGTATAGTAAAACCCTGACTTACATATGCCTCGAGTTACATAAAATTCGGCTTACATAATGTTTTTGTGCTAAAATCATGTCCCGATTTACATGATTCCATATGGGTTTGCTTCAAGTTACATAAAAATTCTTTTTCCTATGGGTTTGCTTTGAGTTATGTGAAAATTCATTTCCCTATGGGTTTGCTTCGAGTTACATGAAAAAATAATTTTTCCTATGGTTTTGTTTCAAGTTACACAAAAATCATTTCCCTACGGATTTGTTTCGATTTACATAAAAATTTCATTTTTCCTATGGGTTTTCCTTCGAGTTATGTAAAAATAATTTTCCTATGGGTTTGCGTCGAGTTACATAAAAAAAGATTTAAGTTTTACTGTAACAGAGATGAGCTAGGTAGATTTGATTTTTGAAGACATTTGACTTTGATCTGATATTATAATAAAGAATTTTAAAAGAAACTACTAATGAAGGATTTTCAAAAGTAAATTAGTATCTTCCACATTATTAAAAACAAGATTTGAGAATGGAATGTGATTAAATAAAAATCAATTATTCAATAAAAATAGATTAATTAAGCAAAGAGCTTTTAAATAATGAACAGCTTTTGGAAGAAGATGTCATAATTAATAATGCAATCCTGTTCTTAGCCTATATTGAAGTATATAGGGGAGACCCTTCTCTCGGTCCTACTACCTGTGCCAATCTATGTAGTGATGGACAAGCTACATAGTCCCAGGACAGCTTCCGAAGAAAGAAAATGTTAGACTATTTCTGTGTAATCTCTACCTAGAAAACTCTGGAAAGTGACTTAATTAGAATTAATGCTAATAAATTATTATTATAACATTTTAACTTATTATTATATTAAAATAATTGTTGTGAGCTGCCTTGGGTCCCCTACAGAGAGAAAGGTGGCATAATGAATGTTAGGAGGAGATAAGTGTTACAAAATTAGAGGCTACAATTGCTTTGGCTCGGTACACATAAATATATTAGGAGTTGCTTTCAATAAATATATCTTAAGTCCTACTTATTAAAGAGAACCAAACATGTGATGTTAAACAGTCAATTAAGTGAAAATTGTCTTTACCCTTATTTTATTTTTATCCCAACTATTTTGTGGCATTTAACTGATGTTGCAAAGTGTGTATAGGTAGAGGCTTCAAGCTCAGTGAGTTTGCAAAGAAATTCCAACATATTCCAAAATGGCTGCCTGAGGCTTTTAATACCATGTGGCCACCTCACAGTACAAAATGCTGAACTACCCATTACACAGCCATAAGCAATTGATTAATTTTGGCTAGCTCATGTTCATATCATAAAATGGATCACAAGCCTGTTCTGGAGATAGAAGGAGCAAGAAATAGTTTGTGTTTTGTTGCAAGTGGTATCATGCCCAGGGGTGTTCTGGGCACCTTGGGAGGGCGGTGGACAGGAAGTGATGGGGGTTCCTATTCGGGGGGTTGGGGGGAGAAATCCCATACATTCTCATTACCTCTGCCTGCCTCTGGGGGGTGCCAGTTACTTGGGTGGACCAGGATGAGTCCCTGTATTCCTGTGGGCCAGCACACCACTGATCATGACATAGGGCTGAGACATCTTATATATTTTGAGGACAGGATCGGTAGTGCAAGCTCTGATTTGAGATTTCTGACTGGGCCATTTCAGTGTAAGAGAGGTCCAACTGAAAGACAGCCCGTGTTTCGAAGCACCTTGCAATATTCTACCTTATAATTTTCTTCCTCTTCTAAAAACCATAATTCTTAAATATTTGGGAAAGCCTTTGGAAAACATCAGAAGTATTTGTTTTTAGAGAGCCTGCACCATTTCATGTGGCCCCCACCGCCTCCACCACACCTGTGTGGAATTTCTGAATCTTCATAATCATGAATCAGGATCTTGTTAGAGAGTGACTACACAGCGAGGGAAATTCAAACTAACTTGCTGGGAAGATGCACTGGGGCATGTGGTTCTCTTCAAAATAAGTAGCCACACAAGCAGAAAGAGAGACAAAAGCTTTCTAATTGCATTTCCTTTTGAAGTACTTGTAGGTAGTGCAATTCAAAGGACCGACCTTAATAAGGCTTTCCCCCTTATCTCCCTATCTTAGCTTAAAGTTTGTGAAGCTGTTTAGATCAGGTGTTCTCAACCTTTTTAAGCAGGGGGCCAGGTCACACTCAGACAGATTTGGGGGATGGACAGCAATTTTGTCTTTCCTCCACCACGTGGCACTTCCTAGTGTGGTGAGGTAGTGGGGGCCACATGAAATGGTGCTGTGGGCCACATCCAGCCCACAGGCCGCAGGTTGATAATCCCTGGTTTAGGTAGGTAGGTAAGTAGGTCACCTCGGCAAGGGGGAGGTGATAGAAATGTGTGTGTGTGAGAGAGAGAGAGACAGACAGACAGACAGAAGGGCTGTCGACCCGAGGGAGGCTTTTAAAAAAGAGAAGTTTCTTTGAAGAGGAAAAACTTTGCAGAGAGAGGAGCTGGCACTGCTTGTATGTGTATGTACAATTCTGAGGAGGCCTTTCAATAGAGCCCACAGTTAAAAACAGTATTATAAGGGCTTACCTACCTAAGTCTATGAGATCCTGGAATTATCCCATTAGACATTATTGGGATAGTCCTTCCTTCTTACATCTTAAGATGTTGGGCATTGATAGAAGTTACCTGAAGAAGCCAGCCCTCTTACCATGCTAAGGCTCGTGATCCATGCAAAGTTAGACTACATATTTAGATTTGACAGATTTTGTGCTATAATGTGCTGTAAGCAGGGTCACAACATGGTCTTTAAATTTAGAAAGACATCTCCCAGCAGATCTCCCATCTCCGAAAATGGCAAAGCCAAATGCAGTTGAAATGTCATCACTGGATTAGCCCATGTAACAACTTCATCATCCCCATTCATTCTTCCCTGGGCTTTGGTGCTGTACTGTTGTTACCTTAGAAAGCAGAAGATTAAAGTGCTTACCAAGAAATGTGTCAGCAAGGCTGTTGGACTGAAGCGCCAAAGCAGTTCGGAATCCCTTGCTGTCAGATGGAATGATAGTAGACTGGCAGACAAAAGCCCTCACAATGTTGGAATAATCTTCTGATTCAGCTACCATATCCTTTAGTGTGATATCTGTTATGTTGTCTGCACATATTGCTAACTTTTCCCCCTGTGAGTGTTAAATGAAAAAAAAAGGGGGGGATAAGCATGTGGCTTTCATGCAGGATTTCTTAGCATCTTGAAAAGCAGAAATCATGGGTTTCTTACTACGATTTAGTGGTAATTTGCCAAGGAATTAAGAAAACAATCCATAAAAATCTGTGCTATACTGCTGTGAAAGAACCAGTGTGATTCCTTGCAAAGAATGTCAAATGGCCACCTCTCGTACACATATTTAATCAGAGCTAAAGTAGAGAAATGGCATTAAAAATATCCATCAAGGTGCCATGCTGCTTTCTTGCTGCTCATAATAAATTGCTTTCCAATTTAAATGCATTTTGGACTTTTGCTAATGATACACTACTTCACATAGACTTAATGCAGGAATCCTGAAATTGGAATGAATATCTCTAATGGATGGTACTGATACAATGACTGGCATGTAGTGTCAGACTGTGTAATTGCACACCTATTATAAACTTTATTACTCTTCCAAATAAATGGCTGGGAAATCACTTAATCTCCTTGGATAACAAAAACCTCATGCAGTTTTTAGATAGCCAGCGTTTCACATAAATAGAAATAAAATTTCACGCAGTTTAACTAGGGCTAAACAGAATATTCTCCAGATTTGGTTTCCAAGTTCAAAACAGTGATTGTTAGCAGGAGAAATACTTCACAATTTGTGTGGCTAGTTACTTTTAATGATCTTGTTTGATGCTATGGGCTATGATCACATTGGTGCTATTTTCACTTGGTTTATTTTCCTTTCTAGAACATACACCAGTCTATAAGCTTTATGATATGAGGTTGAGTGGACAACCTGAAAAGAGCTAAGAGCTGGTTTTGATTTATTTTATTTATTATTACATTTCTATACTGCCAGTGGTGGGATTCAAAAACATTTACTACCTACTGTGTGGGTGTGCTAGGGTGGGCGTGGCCACCCAAATTAGGACTACTTTATTTCAAAATTTGGATGGGCAGTGCCAGCCAGAATTTCTGTTACCGGTTCTGGAAAACTGAAGCAGTCCTGCTGAATTCCACCACTGTATACCGCCCATTTGGGAAATTTCCCGCTTCTCAGATTGTTCAGCTTCTCTGAAATCCCCAGGCAACATGAATGAAGTAAAAAGGGGCACCGGCAAACTGCAAAGGACAATTAACAGAGGAAGCAATGCTTTCTGGGCCAACTAACCAGGATTCATGTTCTAAAATGGGATAATGTCACATGTTATGTTGGGATGGTCCCATTCTTACTAGAATTAAAAATAAATAAACAGAATAGGTAGGCAAGGAGAGTTACCTTAAGTAGTGATAACAATGAGAGTGACAGTAGGTTAGGGCAAGATATATTATCCTTTCTTAAGTAGTGGCATGGCAAGAAAAAGAAGAAAGAACATTTACAGGGAACTAAGAGTACTTTCGGCTAAGCACCAAATTTAAATATACCAAGAACTCCCTTAGGACAGTGAAAAGGAATTATTTGAGTAATCATTAGGGGGCAATAATGATACATTTACATCCAACTTTGTATTATTAACTGGAAGTATCTGACACAGGCATTCCCCGCCAATACCTGCCATTTCAAATTCTGTAACCAAGAAACAGGTTGACAAAACATTAAATTCTCTTACACTACTCCTTCCAATGTTTGAGCATCCTTACAAGGAAATAGCAAGTAAGTACTCCTAAACATACAAGGCTGAGACATTAAAGAAGCTATCCTTCTATGGCAGGAGTGCCCAACTACAGCCCATGAGCTGGATGCAGCCCCCAACACCAATTCATCTGGTCCACGAAGACCTCATCACTCCCAGAAGCTGAAGTAAAACGCGCCCATACGTGCGTGTTTTTCTTCTGCTTCCGAGAGTGACGAGGGCTTCATGGGCCGGATGAATTGGCGTTGGGGGCTGCATCCAGCCCATGGGCCATAGTGACCAGCCCCCTGAAACACGTGACCAGCCCACAACCCAAAAAGCTTGGACACCCCTGTTCTATTGCTTATTGATGAATGGATTGGAAATACCTGACGAGGAATGAAGAACCACCACAAATAGAAAAGAATAATATTTTTAACTGCTCCTTGTATGAACTCTTTTTCTAGCTGAGGTGAAGGACAAGATGGCACCCCTTCTCTAAATCATATACTAGAACTAACCCAACTGTATGTCTCTCTGAATGTTTTCTTCACTGTGAAATTTACATGTACACCAGCAATGAGACAGTGTCCTCTACAGCTCCTGCAGCTTAAAGCAAGGTGAAGGGGACCAGGGGATCAGGGCAGGCTGTATGACATATACAGTCCTGTCCTAAAACAGAAGGGAATGAACATGGCGTTAGAAGAAACAAGTAGGGCGCAAAATGCTGCTGCTGTTTCCCAACATCAGCTATGTAAGGCTCTCTCTGCCTAGCTTTATGGGCAACTCAGTAAATAATTATTCAGCTCTGGAGTAAAACTGCCTTGAATCTCTCAAAATAGCACCACTTCATCTGTGGAATGATGGAAGGTCGAGAGATCTGAAATCTCGCAGGGCCAAAACAACATGATATGAAAGTTCTCTTCAAATGGAACATCGTCATGTTAGCACAAAAGCCCCTGCCCAAAAGATCGTCCTTGTGTTATGATAATTTTGTGTCAAAAATTATTCTGGGTTGAAATGATTTTTGCTGGAGAAACTCTGCTCAAGGGACACCCAAATGAGGCTCCTTTCATGTCCCCAAGATCTTTTCCCACTGAAGTAGTCCCTATTTATCTATTTGCAATTTCTTGCTTTCAAACTGCTAGGTTGGCAGGAGTTGGGACAGTTGAACTTTGACATCTTTGTCATAACATTCAGGATCATATGTTCTGTGTTGGGATACTTCCAACCTATATGTTTCCCCCATCCTGGGCAGTAGAAGCAGGAGCGGCAGTAACATCAGCAACAGCTCCTATGGAAGACTTGTTTCAGGCTGCAAGTGACAATAGGTAACTGCCAAATTATTCCTCCCTCCCTGCAAGATGGTGAGGCATGTGTGGAATTCATGACAAGAGAATGAAGGAAGTTTGTGTGACTTGAAAATTCCTCCCTGATGTGTCCTGTCAAGTCAAGATTGTCTAAAACAAGACAATTGTCTTTCTTTTTATAAAATTTCTTTCTAAAACCAGTCTTAGCAGTAGTTAACAACCTGATGTATGACTAAGTAAAATGAATGTGGTGACCTCTCAGTAAGTAATCCTAATGATGACAAGAATCAGGAAATGCCATGTTGTGGTGGCAGCCTCATGATATTTAATTCCAGCCTTACAAAAGTAGAAAACTTACTTGATTTCCACACAGGCTGATGTTGAAGAAATGGAAGAATTTTGTTCCTCTTGCTGTAAAGCTTGGCCCCTTCATTAATGAGCCTACTCGGCTCAGGCTGCTAAAATCATAAATCAGGCTGTAATTGTCCTTGACGTAGGAAAGCATGCAGTCACTAAAGCAAGCAGAATGGTCCTTGGAGAGAAAAGCAAAATTAAAATGAATTATAGTGAGACATATAGTTAGCCAAAATAACCAGAAAGGGGATCATGGAATAAATGTTAAGAAAGCTGGTCTAGTCATTCAACTGCCCCTTCTTCCCATATTGATTGTTAGAATGATATTCTCAGGAACCATCTATCAGTCTCACTCACTTAATTTAATTTAATTTAACTTTTTTAATTTGTATGCTGCCCAATCAGGTAACCCGACTCAGGGCGGTGTACAACAATTAAAAATATAAAAACAAATTTAAAAACCCAATCACTCACCCACCCACCTACCCTACTAACACCACCCCCAATTTAAAAGAATAAAAGGGAAACAAAGGGATACAACATCATAAAGGAGGGACACTAACTGAGCACTAATTAAGAACTGGGGATGCGCCAACAGGCTGGAGCCGTAGGCCCCACACCTGCCCTGCCAGCCAGGTTTTCAGACTTTTCCTGAAGGGCAGCAATTATGTCTGTAACCTCAGTTCTGTCAGCAGGCTGGTGCGGACACAGAGAAGGCCCTTCTCCGTGTGCCAGAGAGGCAGGCCCCTCTAGCTGAAGGCTCAACTAGGGAGCTCCTCCGGTCCGCTCTGATTGGATGGGCAGACACTCTCAGGATGATGTGGTCTCTCAGTTATCCTGGCCCACTGCCATATAAGGCTTTAAAGGTCAAAACCAGCACCTTGAATTGCACCCGGAGGCAAACTGGTAACCAATGTAGCTCCCAGAGTAGTGGGGAGGCACGGGCATAACATCCACACCCCATCACCACCCGGGCAGCTGCATTCTGAACCAGCTGTAGCCTACAAATGGTCATCAAGGGCAGCCCCATGTAGAGCGCATTACAGTAATCTAGTCTGGAGGTGACCAGAACATGAGTGACCATGAGTAAGGAGTCCCAGACCAGGAGCGGGCGCAACTGGCGGATTACTCGAAGTTGAGCAAAAGCCCTCCTGGCCATGGCTGCCACCTGCTCTTCTAGCAGCAGCTGCAAATCCAGAAGGACCCCCAAGTTGCGCACTGGATCTGTCTGGGGCAAGACTGCCCCATCCAAGACCAGAGGTGGTAGCTCTTCAACTTCCTGTCATAGTTCTGCAAGGAGCAAACATGGAGCATGTATCTGATTAATTAGGACTAGGGCTTAGGCATTTTTGTTTAAAATGTAACTTTTTCGATATAATAATAATTTCATGTCAGAAATTATACTGGGTTGAAAGGATTTTTGCTGAAGAAACTCTGCTCAGGGGACACCTGAATGAGGCTCCTTTCATGTCCCCAAGATATTTTCCCACTGAAGTGGTCCCTATTTATCTACTTGAAATTTCTTGCTTTCAAAATGCTAGGTTGTCAGGAGCTGGGACAGAGACGGGCGCTCAATCCATCATGCAGCACCTGGGTCTCGTACTGCCAACTTGCCGTCCTTCCAGCTAACAAGGTGAGCTTCTTAACCAATGAGCCACAATAAAAGTTTATTTATTTGATTTTCAACTGCTTCCTCTGCTTTATTGCAGGTCTGCAGTGAGATGCACCACCCAAGTATCTACACTGTACCTATTCTGCTAAAGAGAAGAAAACATTAACATCTTTCCTATCTCACGTTGTGTTCTCTCACAACAAAACACACGGACGGGAGCAAAAATATGCATAAAACAAAGAATGGTGTATACACAGAATAATAAATGAAAGGGCATGCCCTTATAATGTCACAACACAGCCATCATGGCTGCTCCCTGTTTAGTTTCAACTTTGTATGGGCAGTTGGGGTGAGTATGTGTGGAATGCATCAATCTTCAGACTTGACTTATTTTGCCATGGTGTGGAAAGTAACAGTTTTGAACCAGTCTACTGACTACTCTGGAGAGCATGACCATTTAATGCCAGCCTTCTCGTAAATACTGTGGTAAGGCAGAAGCTGAAACTACACAACCAAAAATGTCATCTAACCTTCAGACAGCTTTTAAAAGAACTAGACAAATCCAAAAATAATAATAGGTCTATTAATCATTGTCTGCCATGGCAGCCAGTGCTTGGAAATCTTGGAGATTTGGGACTACAATTCTCAGAGTGTCACAGCCATCAGGACCATTGGCAAGTAAGTGATAGGAGTTTGGGAACTGTAATACAAAAAGCAAGGAAGGTCACATGGACTGGGACCAAATGCCCAGCTTCCCGTAGAAGTGGCATCCTAACTCCATGAAATATCTTGCTGTTCTTAAGATGTGAGCCAGTGACTTGCCATTGCTAGAAAAATCATGCTGTAGTAGATCTGATCCAGACCATTTTAATGCATGTTTGTATGCCAATATCAAAACTGCTGATAACCTCTCTTTACCTTGGTGCTTTGGCTACCAGGGCCACAAGGGACACATGCTTCTTGGCCATACACTTGATGCATGGACAGATAAGTATTGGGAGGACATTCCTTGCACTGGCTGGTTTCCTTTTCTACATAGTGGCCAGCTGGGCAAGAGACACAGGAGGAGCCCGACTGTTCCAACCCAATGGCACAGGCCCGGCAAGACGAAGCAACACCATCAATAGCATTTGTTGCTGTTATCGAGTAGATCTTTGCCACATCATTGATGAGCTTCCTGCTCTGCAAAGACATAGAAAAGGTGGATAAAAGCACAGGTTCTACAAAATAGTACCATTAATTGTAAGATAACAAAGGAAAACAAGTTAGCCAGAATAATTCTTTGAGAAAGAATATGATAGCAGATAAAATACACTATCACCAGCCATTCAAAAGAGTTCATCTAAATCATTTGTAGAGTTTATTAATTGGCTAGACCAGCGTTTCTCAACCTTGAGCCACCAGACGTTCTTGGACTTCAGTTACCAAAAGCCCTAGTCAGCACACCTGCTGATCAGGGCTTCTGGGAACTGAAGTCCAAGAACATCTGGGGCCCCATGTTTGGAAAAATTCTGGGCTAGACGATGCTGGCCTGACAAAAACACAAACTTCCTACTGATTGTTACTTCTTTGCAACCTTGTTTAAATCAGTAGAGTAGAGTATGCATTTTTTTTTGTATTTAAAGTCAAGGAGGATTTCTATGTATTACCTAGGCCAGTGATGGCAAACCTAGGCACTCCAGCTATTTTTGAACTTCAATTCCCAGAAGCCCTGATCAGCAGGAGAGCTGACTTGGGCTTCTGGTAACTGAAGTCCAAGAATGCCTGAAGTGCCAAGGTTCACCATCATGGATCAAGGCAGATGGGAGAATTTGGGAGAAAAGGCAACAGTTGTGGTACAAGACTGTATTTTGGAGAACAAAATGCTGATATATCAAAAAGCAGATTATATGGTAAATACCTGGAAGCTCAAGGGATTTCAAATCATGGGACACATTAATATACAGTAAAACCCCAACTTACATATGCCTCGAGTTACATAAAATTCGACTTACATAATGATTTTGTGCTAAAACTATGTCCCGATTTACATAATTCCTATGGGTTTGTTTCGAGTTACATAAAGATTCTTTTCCCTATGGTTTTGCTTCAAGTTATGTAAAAATTCATTTCCCTATGGGTCTGCTTCGATTTACATAAAAATTTCATTTTTCCTATGGGTTTGCTTCAAGTTACATATAAACATGATTTAAGCAAAAGCCTACGGAAGAGACATTTTTTGTAAGTAGGGGTTTTACTGTATGGCAGGTACTGTGTAGAAATATAAAACAGAGTGCCCAGAACAATATTTTTAATAAGATAAAAATTTTAAATTTTAAATTATGTAAGCCGCCCTGAGTTGGGCTTGCTTGAGTGGGCAATGAACACAGAGAGAGAGAAAAGAAATGAAAGAATCTGTCCTGCAAGAAGTGGAACTAGGGAAGCGAAGTCTAAGAAATATCCAGGCTGTATGTATGGGCACATTTTTTTATTACAACGTCACTTTGTGAACATATGTTCCAATAACAAAAAGAGCGATTAAATTTAATTTCTGTGGCAATTTTCATTGCATAGCAAAGGGGAAAAAAACCAAATCCTTCATAATTATTGCCACATAACCCACAATGATAGTGTAGGTTGTGAGACAAGACTTGCTCAGAGCAGTAATACTAACAACGTCAAGCCAAAAACATTCACAAACTATGTGGTATTGTTTTTATTGTGCCGCAGCCTCTGCCATTGATAGGCTGAGCTGGAACTCTAGAAAGGAATGGCTAATAATGCTTCAACCACCCACATGACTGCCACATGACCAAATGCCTGCCACATGACCACAGAAACATCTGCAGAAGCATACAGTGCTGGCTCTTCAGCTTTGAAACAAAGATGAGCACTGCACCCTAGACTGTGAGAAAAAGGAAAGTGCTCTGTTTACGGATTAAAACTTCACAGAGGCCCCTAAGGCAGATGCAGCCTCAGTTAAGAGGGAGGTTGTCAGTAGAGATAATTAGCCAACATCTGGGCTCCAGACTTCCAATTCTATTACAGGGCCGACATCAGAAATTTCCGGGGCTGGTATGTGCCCCCCCCCCATTTTGGCCATGCCCCCCATGGTTTCTGCGCATGCATGGTTTGTTTGCACATGCGTACATTGGTGGTTTCCTGGCACTGCCATGCCCCCGTGGTTTTCTGCGCATGCATCATCTATTTGCGCATGCACACATTGTTTGTTTCCCGGCACCGACAGGCCCCCATCATCTCCGGGCCCAGGACGGAAGTCTTACTTGTGTGTGTGTGTGTGTGTGTGTGTGTGTGTGTGTGTGTGTGTGTGTGTGTGTGTGTGTGTGTGTGTGTGTGTGTGTGTGTGTGTGTGTGTGTGTGTGCTCCTCACCCCTATTGCGGCACTGTTCTACCAACAGGACCAGTTTCTCCTCTTATGGCTTCAAGTTGCTGGTTTTTTTAAAAAAAACTTTTCTAAGATGTTATTTCTATTGAAATAGTGATAGTACTTACATCCTGTGCTTGACTTGTCCTCTGGAAGGCCCAGGTGAATGTAAAAGAAGCATTTTTGGTGATGATGTGTGTGTATGACTGTTTCTCCCTCCTTCCACTCCACGATTCCACTACATTTGTGCTCTTTTTATTGATGTCCTGTAAACAAATAATATATAAAATATACAGTACAGAGTTAGCTAATAGAGTTAGAGCTGTTAACAAATGCAGGCACACCAATACTCTTCTTTCAACAAGAAGGGACACAGGCTTGCTGCTGCTTTGGGCACCTGATGAAAAAATCCCTAGGACTATTCTACTAGAGAATAAGGCACTACTAGTTTTAACGGGAAGGAATCGACTTTTGGGCATCTTCCTACTTCATGATCACCAACAGGAACAGGGAATAATCTAGGAACAAGGAATAATCTGAAAACACAAACACATTGTACTTGATCACAGCATTGTATAAGATGTTGCTCCTCGGAAAGGGCACAGAAAATCAGTCTCTCGCCGACTGGCTAGTCAAATGTTTGGAATTGGAACAGACACATTCACTCATGCCTCAGACATCCTTTCTAGAGGAACAGTATGGAAACTGTAAAGGTAACGGTAAAAGTCACCCTCACTCGAAAGCCAGTTGTATCCGACTCTAGGGTTCAGTGCTCATCTCTGTTTGCATTTGCAGATGTTTCTGTGGACATGTGGCAAGCATGACTAAACACCGGAGTGCATGGAATGCTGTTTACTTTCCCACCAGAGTGGTACCTATTTCTTGCTTTCAAACTGCTAGGTTGGCAGGAGCTGGGACAGAGATGGGAGCTCACTCCTTTGTGCAGTACTCGGGTCTCAAGCTGCTGACCTGCTGACCTTCCAGTAGCCAAGTTCAGTGTTCAGATATTTCAGTAGCCAATAGCAAAATAATGAAATATGAAATTATATTAAAGATAAGAAAAATGAAGTGACTCCTGAGATATTGTCGGGCTGAAGGACCTCCCTTCCCACAAAGTGACAAGAAAATTTATTTTGGGGGAATACAGTTGCCAGTATACCCAAGACAGAAATACCAATGGCCATACTGAACAAGGGTATTATGAGCCCTGGTGGTGCAGTGGTTAAACTGCCATTCTGCAACCAAAAGGTTGTGAGTTCACTCCTGACCAGGGATCAAGGTTGACTCAGCCTTCCATCCTTCTGAGGTTGGTAAAATAAGTACCCAGCATGTTGGGGGCAAAATGCTAATTAACTTGTCAACCGCTCAGAGAGTGCACTTAGCACTATGGGGCAGTATATAAGTGTGATTGCATTGCTTTATTTTGAGAGCTGCAGTCAAAATAAGTAACTTTTCCTATCACTGTTCTCAGTGATCATCATTATGTACTAAAGAGCTTTAGGGAAGCAAACCAATTGTTTGTCTCAGGAACAAACCTTTACTTGAAAAAAAAACCTCACTTCTAAGGGCAATTAAACTGATAGGGCTGAAGAAGGGAGATGCCTAGGAATGAAAATGGCATGTGAAAATGGCAGGTGCATTTGTTTTGTCAGCCCTGGCCGTGGTGTTGCTTACCGCCATGAAATACAGCACACAATCAACTGAGCAAATGGTCTCAAACACAAAAGTGATCCGTCCAAGCTCTGAACCGGTTACCCCTACTGATGTAGGAGGCCTGCTCAAAAAAGAGAGAAATAAATAAATAAATAAAAGATTTCTTTAAAAGACAGCCAGGAACATTTTATACATTCCAAAATGTTTAGGAAAAATAAACAGACAGCAGCAGGCTACCAGATTTACCCATATTATTATTATTCTATTCCAAAGCTTTGTTATATATATCCTGTAATAGGACTTGACTGGCCTCAGCCCCATGAATTTTTTTCTCTCTCTCTCTCTCTCTCCCTCTCCCTCCCTCTCTCTCTCTTACACACACACACACACACACACCTTTTTACTAAACTGCCATGCTTCATATTTACAAAACATGATGCCATCCACAATTTTTTTAAAAAATTAAGGCACATCTGTGCTGGATGAAGACAACTTGAATCTTATTTAAGGGTGGGGGGAATGTCTTGCATCCTTGCAAAGATCCCCATAACCATGAGGTAAAGCGCTAGAGTAGGGACTCAAGAACTGACTAGCAGACTCTTACTTCTGTTTGTTCACTGTCTAGCTCATTCTTGGAATCTCTACAAGGCTGACATTACTTTCTAAATGCTTCCTCTCCCTTCTCCCCATTGACAACCCAGAGACTACTTTGTTTTTTCCTTGTCTACCATCATTCTCCCTACGCCTAGCCCAGTGGTGGCGAACCTATGCCACACGTGCCAGAGTGGGCACTCAGAGTCTTCTCTGTGGGCATGTGCGCCATCACCCCAGCACAGAGTTTGCACCACCCCTCTGCCCAGCAGCCCAATGGGAGCACTTCCTCCCTCCTCCCAGCACAGAGTTCACCCCGCACTCAGGCACCCGGTCTCTAAAAGATTCACCACCACTGACCTAGCCTTTTTCTTCATGTCTCTTCTAAACCCAACCTTAGACTCAAAAACACCTGTGTTTCTTTTTTGTTTCTCTCCAGTCCTAAAGGCCATCAACTGATGATTCTTTCATTGTTCAGACTAGGATACTACATGAAATTCTATGTGGTACTCAGTTAAGGGTACAGTCAGAACCAACTTACAGTGACACAAATAGGATTTTTAAGGTAAGAAGTATAATTAAGCAAAGGTAAGAAGTATAATTAAGCAGTGTTTTTGCCAGTGCCAACCTCCACCATCCTCAGTGGGGATTTAAACCTATTTCTCCTGAGTTCTAATCTGTCATTCTATCCATAACAACGCATTGCATATCTAAGGGTACCACATAGGTTCCCATATTTTAAATGTCAATTAAAAATGCTGCATGAAGCTGCCCATGGGATTCGGTCCTAAATCCAAACCGAGTCTCACCATTTGAGTAAGACATCAAAGGGCAGACTAATGGATCTAATGGCAACCACCAGAAGCAGCCTCCAGTGTCGTACTCCTCACCGCACTGTTCTGCATTATGTGGATATCTTTATTTCTGTTCCTGTTTATAATTTTATTCCCATATTGCCCAGCATAAAACCAGTATGAGAGAAGATATGTTGCACAAGAGAAAAGAAATTGAGAACATTTTTAAAATTCAGAAATTAAACTATTTCTTACTTAAATCCTGGTATGTGGAGATTTACAATAAGATAATCATTATCTGTGCCCCCTGCCCCGCTACGGATGTGATCACCAGCTACTTCCCAACCTGAAAAAGAAAGAAAAAAGATTTTAAAAGACTGATTAGATATAATTTTCAAAAAAAAATTAAAGAAAATCCTGGGAGGAAAATATTCTAATTCACCAACCAGTTGCATAAATTCAAGCCAACTAAAAAGTAACTAAATGATCCTATCCTAGCTCAAAACTAAGGCCATCAATATAACTAAGTGATTCCTTCAAACGTAAAAAAACAACACACAGTTTAACATAGAAAAATCCAGGACAAGTAGGGCTTCTTTTCTTCCCTGCATTTGAATCTATATAATTTAGTATATGACAATTCCTTTTAAAAGTGATTGACATTCCCTTCGACAATGAAGATGTGTTGGGGTCAAATGATTAAACTATTTATTAATCTGTGATTATAAATACATGCAAATCAGCAAAGTTTAGTACAGTAAAACCCCTACTTACGAAAAAAAGTCTGTTCCGTAGGCTTTTGCTTAAATCACATTTTTATGTAACTCGAAGCAAACCCATAGGAAAATTTATTTTTACGTAACTCAAAGCAAACCCATAGAAAAAATAATCTTTATGTAACTCGAAGCAAAACCATAGGAAATTGTGTAAATCGGAACATGGTTTTAGCACAAAATCATTATGTAAGTCAAATTTTATGTAACTCGTGGCATTTGTAAGTCAGGGTTTTACTGTATTTATACAGAACATTTTCAGTTGCACAGCATCTATTACTTTATTAACATTTACAGCACCCATTAATGTGGGGTAGTGTTCTTCCTGTAATTAAATGAAAACAGTATACAGACACTATTCCTAATGATGAACTAAACCTCAAATGCAATGGGCACCTAATCACCAGCAACAATCAAGAAATTTAAAGGGACAAGAAGCTAGGTGTAAGATAAGACTAGCTCACCATTCATTCCATCACATTTTGAATTTCCAACATTGAAGCAAGAAGTCTTCATGTTAAGGGGTAGCACATTCCACCATTTATACTCCAGTCCCAGCACTGGTTCAGTACCTGCAGGGCAGGTCATGCAGCCTACAAGAACAAAAAAAAAGTTAGAAGATGTTATTGGAATGAATTAACATAAAAAAACAATTATTTGTTAGATGTACCAACAATGACAAAATAATGTGCCATTCTTGACTGTTTATTCGTGCTTAAAGAAGCGTGAGACTCAGACCAGAATACACAAAAGTATCACAGAGTTCTTCGTTGAAAAAAATTATCATATGAAGATCTCATAATTAAAGAATACTAAAAAAACCAATCAAATTTGGATGAGAGGACAAAGTGAGACTGGAAAAATCCTGAATAAATATATCACTTTGCACTTGATACTTTTAATAGATATCTGTTAAATCAAGGCACTTATGCTAGGCAGCAATGATATAAAATGAATTTCTATAAAATTAAATACATGGGCAAAAACAGTTGTTCATACAGTTCATACAATAGGTTACATACTGTACAGCGAATCAAGTGGGCCAGAGAAAAATCAACCATGGCTTTGGGTTTTGTAGATTTTAGAAAAGAGTACAATAATCCACTTTGTTATTGGTAATAGTTGTGTGGGCACATAACACCATGGGAAATATCTCCATGAAAGTCTGGATAGAAAGGACTCTCTGTTTTCAACTCAAAAAAATAACCAATTGTCAATACAGAGTTTTAGCATTCTCACCCTGTGTACCATCAGAAAATGTGCCCTGAGGACATGGTGTGCAAAATGATGATCCATTGTTGTAGAAACCAGGGTTACAAGGTGGGCAGTCCTTCCTCTCTCCCGAAGGAGGCAGTTTCATAGCTTCAGGGATATCATCCCTACAGATCTTAGGTTCTACCCATTTGTACATGAGCTGAGTCTGAAATTAAAAAGAAATGAAATTAAATGATGTTTTTGCTCAGCCTGAACTGAAGCATATGTATTTATTCGCCACACTTCATATGGCTTTCAGGCAGAAAAGAAAGGAAGAAACACTATCAAGTTAGCAAGGAAAAAGCAAGAACAATGTTCCATGAAGAGCAATGAGAATGCCAGCCTGGCAAATTCCTGCATTTGAACTATACAGGCTCGAAAACTCCTTGTGAGAATCAGTTTGGTAAAGATTGAAGAGGGCCTCTTTGTTGTAGCACAGTCCTCCTCCTCTTCTTCTTCCTCCTCCTCCTTCTTCTGCCATATCCAAATTCGAATATTGGTGATCCTCATGGTGATCAGCCATGAAGACTGTCCTGAGAATATACTGCAATGGCCTTTCATCTGCCTTCCACATCGCAGCATGACACCCGTACACAGATCCAGTTCCACGAGTCACATTCTGGTCCTAAGCCCTTTTGACATGCAAAGTCCTCCTCAGCCTCAGGCCAATATTGAAGAAGCTGCTGCCCTCCATCAAGATGGATGCAAGTGGGATTTATTCCACTTAGGGACCATCACCCTTCCCTGTAGACTTTGGCACCAAAGGCCATTATTCCTCAGGGTTGTCAGAATAGTTAACTGCCACATGACACTTGGTGTTGAGTCACTGGCAGTATGGTCTACTGTATTACCATAGCAGGATAACCTGGCCAGACTGGTTCTGCTTTCCTATCTTCTACAAATGGGGTTGGGTGGGTCCATAACCTTCTTTTTTCCCCCTATCTTTATTCACCCCCAAATTTATCAAACTGCAGGCTGCCTATAATTGGACAGTTACTGTCCAATTATAGGCAGCCTGCAGTTTGATAAATTTGGGGGTGAATAAAGGGAGGGGGAGAAGGTTATGAACCCACCCAACCCCATTTGTAGAAGATAGGAAAGCAGTTACTATCCAATTAGTCTCTCTCTCTCTCTCTCTCTCTCTCTCTCTCTCTCTCTCTCTCTCTCTCTCCCTCCCTCCCTCCCTCCCTCCTTGGCTTATCTCTGGAAAATACAGGTAAAAGGCAACAGCAGTGGGAAAACACAGGAAGGCTGCAGGAGAAAAAATATGCTATCTGTACCTCATACAACGCTCCATAGAAGAGGCAGGTCAAATGTGCAATTGTAACAAAAATGGCATGGCTTTGGCAAATCAGCTGTTTTAAATAATTTCATGACCACAACCAAGATATTACTCTCAAGGCAAACTTAGTGAGAGAAAAAAGAACCAGAAATAGTAGGCTTGTTGTCCCTGAGAAGACAACACTTCAGTGAACATTGTGAGGTCCCCTTGTTCGTACTAGGTAGTGCCAGCTGCCACTCACCTTCCCATCTCGATCACACGGTGTATGGATTTGGAAAAAATCTTTGTTTGTACATGGAAGGCGTTCCTTACACTGGCTTGATCCTTCATCTGAAAGCAAAACACAATTAGCAAAACAATCACTCAATGCAATAATTTATCTAAGGCCATTAGTTCATTTTTCAGCTGCATCTATGTGTGTTCACGACTCTTAGCTTAGCAAAACATTTCTTCCCAGAAAAGCCTTGAACTGCACTACTTATGCTCAGAAGGCAATAAAAACTGTCCTGTATAGAAAAGGGTTTTGATACTGTTACCTAGCAGGTTACTTTTGTGTACCATACTTCATTGTTGTGGTGTGGCTTAATCTGCCGAATTGATTTTAGGTAGTTAGACGGGGCTCCAGGTTGACTCAAGCCTTCCATCCTTCTGGGGTCAGTAAAAGGAGTGCCCAGCATGTTGGGGGCAAAAAGGCTAATTACTCTCTTAACCTGTGCCTGTGCAGCCCAGGGCAACGTACACAGTCCCAGAGCATTACCAACAGAGGTAAAGGAAAAGGCTGCCCTTGCTCAAAAGCCAGTCATATCTAACTCTAGGGTTCAGTGCTCATCTACATTTATAGCCAAAGAGCCAGCGCTGTCTACATCTCCAGACATTTCCATAGACATGTGACAGGCATGACTAGACACTGGAGTGCAAGGAACACTGTTTACCTTCGCACTGAAGTAGTCCCTATTTATCTACTTGCAATTTCTTGCTTTTGAACTGCTAGGTTGGCAGGAGCTGGGACAGAGACAGAAGCTCACTCTGTTATGCAGCACTCAGGTCTCAAACTGCTGACCTGCCCACTTTCCAGCTGTCAGGTTCAGCGTCTTAACCACTTGAGTCACTGCAGTCCCTTTTATTACCAACAGAAGGGATCACTAAATCACTAGAAAACCTTTGGAAGGTTGGTATAAGATGCTATTGAATTGACATCCCATATGTATAATAATAATAATAATAATAATAATAATAATAATAATAATAATAATAATAATAATAATAATAATAATAATAATAATAATAATAATAATAATAATAATAATAATAATAATAATAACAACAACAACAACAATAATAATAATAACAATAATAACAATAATAACAACAACAACAATATACAAGTTGTTGTTGTTGTTGCTGTTGCTGCTGTTGCTGCTGCACAACTTCATGTCATTTGCCAATTACGCTCACTCCTGGACCGGGACTCCTTGCTTATGGTCACACACGCTCTCCTCACCTCCAGACTGGATTATTGTTATGCGCTCTACATGGGGCTGCCCTTGATGACCATTCGGAGGCTGCAGCTGGTTCAGAATGCAGCTGCCCATGTAGTGATGGGTTGCAGGCATTATACCCGTGCCTCACCCCTGCTACAGGAGCTGCATTGGTTGCCAGTGTGCCTCCAGGTGCAATTCAAGGTGCTGGTAATTACCTTTAAAGCCCTACATGGTAGTGGGCCAGGATACTTAAGAGACCGTATCACCCCAAGGACATCTACCCTTCCCACTAGAGTGGACCAGAGGGGCTCTTTAAAAATACCAATTGCTAGAGAGGCTCGGCTTTCTAAGCACTAGAAGAAGAGCCTTTTTGGTATCCGCTCTGGCCCTATGGAACTTCCTGCCAGTTGAACTGCGTCTCCAGACGAATGCTGCTGCCCTTCAGGAAAGAGCTGAAAACCTGGCTAGCAGGGCAGGTGTGGGGAGGTGGAGAGGGAACAACTAACACCACCCCCACTGGCTCATTTAGAGCAGGATCACTTTAACTAGATTTTTAATTTGTGCAGGTGGGAAGTAGTTTATCAGTGTTTTTAGGAATTTTAAGGGTTTCTATAGTTTAAAAATTGGATATTTTATGTATGCCGCCCAGAGTCACACATCAATTGGGGCGGCTATACAAATTGAATGAAATGTTGTTGTTGTTGTTGTTTGTTGTTGTTTCATGTCAGACATTATTCTGGGTTGAAAGGATTTTTGCTGGAGAAACTCAATGAGGCTCCTTTCATGTCCCCAAGAGCTTGGACAGAGACGGGTGCTCAACCGTCATGCAGTACCTGGGTCATGAACTGCCAACTTGCCAGCCTTCCAGCTAACAAGGCAAGCTTCTTAACCACTGAACCACTGCAGCCCCTATTTATTACAATGTCTGAGGATTATGGTTTTTACAATGTTAATGTATTTCAGTGTGTTCTCAATGGGGCTGTCCCTGTCTGTTCAATTCACAAAATGGGGTGGGAAACACATATTAAGTAAGTAAATTAAACAAAAACCAATCTTAGCTTGATTGCCTTGAGGATGTTTGTGGAAGCAAATAAAGTCAAAGCGTAAGCTTTCAGTACCTGCATAGTGTGTTTCTTCTTCACACTTGGTGCATTCCTTAGCACCTTTTTCCGAGTAGGTATTTCTAGGACACACCTGGCATGTGGAAGAGCCTGGTGTATTGCTAAATGCACCAGGCTTGCAAGGAAAGCATTCAGATGTATAGGCCACCCCTATAAAGCAAAAACACAAATGTAGCAATTTGAGAAGTACAGAAAACACATGGAAGTACAGGGGTTCCCCACCTATGGCCCAGGGGCCGGACCTGGCCTGTGGCACCATTTCATGTGGCTTGCACTGCCACCACACCTGGAAGTGGAAGCGGATGCATTTACGTCATAAAATGTGCTCGCACAGGCATAAACACACCCACAATTGTCATAAATGTGGAAGTGGCCACAATTACGACAGCCATAAATACGCCTGCTTCCACTTCCGGGGGGGAGGGGGCATGGTCCAGCCTGCTCAGCTGTCCGGGGAGCATGGTCAGGCCTGCAGTGTAAAAAGGTTGGGAACCCAGTTCTACGGTAGTACATGCAATGGACCAAGTAGGAAACTAGAAAATCTATAACATGATCACACTATTTCTGCTTCTGAGTCGCTAGTGTCTCTTCTTGATTGGAAACAGGTATATTTGCGCTTGCAAAGAGGTCTTTTGTATCACCTGCTGCCTGATAAGTGAATATGATCCCAGAGACTGAACATGGGACTTCACCAATAAAACATGGTTTCCACCATTGGGAGAAGTTTCCTGGTTCCTTGGGGGAAGCAGATTGGGCTGGAAAGGTGACAAATAAGAAGTCCGTCAAAGTGCCAAGTATTCATTACCTTAACTGATACACACAGAATTGACTGTTTCTAGGGTCACTATACCTGCAGCAGTTAATTGTTTACATCTGAATGGAAATATAGACAACTGAGAGAAATATAAATACAGTGGTACATCGGATAAAGTCCGACTCGGATAAAGTTGCGGTTTTAATGCACAAGTGATGATTTATCGCATAAAGTCCAAAACCGCTTTAAAAATGGACATTATCCGAGGTATTTGGTATAGGAACCTCGAATAAAGTCCATTTTTGGATCTTATCCAATGCATCGCCCATTTGATTCAGATAAAGTCCAAAATCAGATAAAGTCCAAACTTGTGGAACGGAGTTTGGACTTTATCCAAAGTTCTACTGTATAGGGAGGCAAGAAACACTTATACACAACATAACATGTTGCCAATGCCACACACACAATATACCAGCAACTCTAATACTAGGGAGCATTAGGCATCATGTAGCAACAGCAACAAAAGCAGCAGCAGATGAGGGCAGCATAGATTTGCCTCAATAGATTCAAACTGGCTTGGTACAGTAAACACAAAATAATTATGTGTTTGCCCATATAATATGCTTAAAGGCTCAAAGTAATAATGCTTTTTATTTTTGAAATATGTACTTTAGAGATCTATTCTCTGCTATTTCAATGTGTCCTTTATAGGGTATACACTCTAGCATTTTTATAATATAATTAAATCATTCCCTGTTTTATTATTATTTTATTGTACCATTTATGTTTCTGTATTTTGGACTCAATTCTGTCTCAAGTATTTGCCTGCAACTTAGGTTTTGTTGTCATACATTTTTAAGTGTTTGTACCTACAGTTTTCCACAGCTCTGAGACCTTTGGATGTTTTTCAACATTTGGGATTTCATTTTGTGCATAAGGAAAGTAGAAGCAATGTAGACAAATAAAGCTTGTAGAAGTAGACAAGTTGATGTTGCATGAAATCATTCAACAATGCACTTTAATGATACATTTTTATATGATTGGAAATGGCTGTCGGATTTTATTCTAGAATTTAACCCTTTCTGGGATAAATACCAGCTGTGATTAACACAGGCTTCTGATTTGTTTCTTAGAGGTGTACTATGTTCTATAGGGCTCTTGGGGAGATGCTCAGGCATTAGGCTTTCTAATCTGACTGTTCAGTCTCAACAACTGAGGGTATCATGCGTCATTATAAGTATCCAGTTGGCAAACCAATATTATCCATACAGAACAGAGATGAGCAATTTGTAACCCTCCAAATGTTGTTGGAGTAAAGCTCCCATTATCTACGACCATAGGCTATGCTGGCTGGGGCTGATGGACACTGAAATCCAACAACATCTGGAGGGCTACATGTTGACCATCTTTGACTAGAATTTGGAAGTAATTCGCTGCAAAAAAATGAAAAAGTAAATAACATTATTTTTTAACATACTAAGGCAGGGAATTACAAATGCTATTTCTTCAACAGAACAACTGCTAATACCATTACTTTTTTAGTGGCATAAGTAATAGTTGTTTACTGATGCTAAAATATTGAGAGACTCTTTTGCCATTTTGATAATTTTCCAATTGTACTTTTTTAAAAAAACAAGAAGTAACTAAAGCATAACATGCCAGTAACATGTCACAAGCATGGTATGCTTCAACTTGTAAATAACATGTAAATCCAATGAACTATTTTTAATTATTAATTATTGAAATAATGACTAGGAAACGACAAATTATATTTTAAAAGGAACACTCTAAACACTATCTTTAACATCAATCAATGAGTTATAAGTGATCTTGAAAGTCATCCTGTCCAGTTCCCCATCACAGGTAAAATATCTTAAATAATCTTTCCTTTCAACTAATTAAGTAAGAGAATTGGCAGGACAGAGAAAAATGCAGCATAAATGTAGATCCTTTTATCAAGATACATAATCGTTTTCACTGCACATCCTGTTATTCCCAGCAGATGTCACTCTTCAACCTGCAAGTAAAGGATCTACTGAACAGGTAAATTGGAAAGCCACACAATTTTTGCATTGTTTTGAAGCCAACCTAATCATAACAGCATAGAGGAGAGTAAGAAAGAGAAGGGTGACCAGAAGCTAATAATTTAAAACTTAAACTATTCTCTCAAAATAGAAATGTTTACTGTGAAAAGGACATATGCTATATAGAGATGCGTAATGACCATCAGATACAATTGACAAATTGTCCTTTTCTTTTAGGAAAAATACCCAAATTGTCTTCTTTTCACTTGGGATTTAACTCATCCCATGTGCCATACAGACTCTGTGGCTATTGTTGAGTTTGGTCTTTCATTATAATCTTACAAGAATGCACACAGTAACATTGTACTATTACAATACATACATCGTTTAATTTTGTTTGAATATTTTTTTCGGAAAAGCAGCATTGAAATGCTTAAAATAAATTCATGATGACTGAAATCCAGTTATATAGCATAGTAAATTACACTGGATTAGGCCCACTAAATCAGTGGCGTTTTGGTGGGTCATCTCTTCTGTTAATTCCGCAGATTCAGATGGACCCAGTCCACCTACTAGTAAAGTAAGCCACACCAGAGTAGGTCCATTTAACTCACCAAATTCTCCGTTGGTTTACTATGCTAAGCAACAGGATTTCAGCAATACAGTGGTGCCTCGAGTTACAAATTTAATACGTTCCAAGGCATTTTTCATGTTATGAAAAATTTGTAATGAATTTCCCATAGGAATGCATTGAAAACCAATTAATCTGTTCAGGAAAATTTTGTAACTCGAGCCATTATTTTCAATTGATTTTCATTCGTATTGTGAAAATTTTGTAACTCAAACCATTTGTAACTCGGGGTGCCACTGTAAGTATAACAAACACCACTGAACTATAACAATACTGTTCAAAATCTCCCATTCAATTGTAAGTAAATATACTGTATTTTACCTTCAATTGTGATGTTTTTAACTAGTACAGGCTTCACCACCTGTGAACCCATAAGGATCCCTGTTGTTCTCCAGTATAATATGTTGGTACCTGATTTCAGTGTTACCTTTGGGAAGGGGAAAAAGATGAAAGAACCATTATACAAATCTCATACTGACAAATGTTAATGATAAAACAGGTTATGGTATAAGAGAATGATTGGGATCACAGCTAAGAATTTTCCCTAACTTAACCTGTCAGTGGTGTGACACCAATAAATAAATAAACAAACAAATAAAAGCAAAGAACTGAACTACAGTACAGGCCAAACCATGCATTACAGATAGCCTACCATAAGAAACTAGGGACTGCAGAAATTCTGCAGTGGCTCAAGTGGCTAAGACACTGACCGGGAGGCGAAAGGTCATCAGTTCGATTCCTGAGTACTGCAGGATGGAATGAGCTCCCATCTTTGTCCCAGCTCCTGCCAACCTAGCAGTTGGAAAGCAAAAAATTGCAAGTAGATAAATAGGGACCACTTTGGTGGGAAGGAAACAGCGTTCCGTGCACTCCGGTGTCTAGTCATGCCTGCCACATGACCATGGAAACATCTGCAGAAGCCGACAACGCTGGCTCTTCGACTTTGAAACAGAGATGAGCACTGAACCCTAGAGTCAGATACGACTGGCTTTTGAGCAAGGGAAACCTTTACCTTACCATAGGAAACTACAATCTATCAGTGTTCCAGATAATTATGAGTTTCAGACATGAAAACCATTCATGTTCCACTTCCAGATAGTTCCAGTGGATTGTAAAGCTTTCTGACAACACAGATTTACAGAAACAATCAGTGATTTGAGAAGACACATGGTAAAGTTACATGGCACAGCCTTTTGTTTATCGTACCAGCTCAAATTGCAAACAAAGGATTGTGCATACGCATGTTATGTAACATTTTATACAGCAAGGTATCACATACTATTATTTGCTGCTTATTTTTTGGCAATGGCCAAGAATTAGATGCAATCACTAACTTTTCCTGTAAATAGTAGGAAGAGGTAAAACAAAATCCCTGTATAATATGAGCAATATGTGGTCATACAGGTAAGTATTTTGGAAGACACCACACCCAGTTTGTTTGAAGGAACTGCTGAGCAAATAGGTCTGTTAAACACAGTGACAGACCCATGTTTAACATACTGTTCACAGAATCAGTCCCTTCACTGCCCCTGAACAAGCTAAGCAAAGTAGAGCTATTGTAAAAGAAAGTGTCAATTCAAATTAATAAGCTCACAAGTTTAACAAAGAGTTTTGCAAACGGGAAATGAGACATTTCTGTGCAAATAAAATGGATAATTCTTTCTCAGAAATGGAGGGATTTCATACCATATTGTATTTTCTGCTTTGTTTTTAAAAGGGCCTGTTACTTAAATCTTTAAAAGCCAAATTGACAGGGAATCCACTAAAACTGACTTTTGAAAACTGTGCATTATGCAGGAATGTAAAGAGACTAAGTCAGTAGTCTGTAGTAGCCAATAAGATATTGCAGATTTTGAGCTGTTTGTGATCAGACTATTAGTAAACCCAAGGTAACCCAAGAAGGAACTCCACTAGCAATCTTATTTCTTTTCAGAATGGCTGACTATTAGGAGGAAATCTTCTGAACTTTAAGTCATAGCATGGCTACTTTTCATATGGATGGTGTGATGTGTAGCTCTACATATGCCTCCAGCAACTGGCATACATTCACTACAAGCTCAGTATTTTAGACCAGTGATTCCCAACTTGGTGTATGCAAATCCTCAGTGGTATGAACCAGGACGTTTAGAGGTACAGTATGTGGGGGAAAAGAATAATGGTGGGAAAAGGAACGTACATCAATAGAATCTACAGGCATAACTGGATTTCTGGAGGGTTTCTATATGTCTCTAAAGAGAAGAGAGATCGGCCTGAAGTCATGCAAAACCGTGAAGAAGCAGAAAGAGGTGGAACAGAAGTATATGTTTACAGATTGATATTCAAACAAAACATGTGTGAGAGATTCCTGGCAAGCATCCACAGCCATCAATGGGTGGGTCCATTCCCTCTCCAGAAGAAATGCTGGAAAGGAAAGGTTGCACTTCTGCAGATTGTTCCAGGCCAGTTACTTCACATTTAAAAAATGTAATCTGTGATGTATTTACCGGTACTTGAATTAATTGTATCTCTTGAGTTTTGAATTTAAATATACATGCACTGTCTATTTACCTTACTATTCCATTGATTCAGACTGAATTTGTGAATAATTTCAGAGAACCGGAAGGACAAAACAAACTTTTCAGTAGTAGCATTTTGGCAGTCATAAGAGAATCAGGATTCTACTATATCAGTGATGGTGATCCTTTTAGAGACCGAGTGCCCAAGCTGCAACCCAAAACCCACTTATTTATCGCAAAGTGCCAACACGGCAACAGGGGATGGAGGAAACTCTCCCATTGGGCTGCTGGGCAGAGGGGTGGGGCAAACTCTGTGCTGGGGGAGGGAGGAAGTGCTCCCTTTGAGCTGCTGGGGGGGCAGGGCAAACTCTGTGCTGGGGTAACCGCATGGGTGCCCACAGAGAGAGCTTCCAGTGCCAAATTCCCTTCTTTGTTCGGAAGGGGTGAGGGGAATTAACTTCTTCTACATCACCAACCCCTGCCAACCACTGGCCTTGTAACATCTGCCCACCACAAAAATTGTACTGGGCAACAATGATAAAACACTGCCCATAACCCTTGGGGAAATGGGCATTACCATCATCTCGGTAACTTGGATGCGGTAACCCCACCATGCTGGCTCATATGAGAACCGCCTGGAGTTTTAAATGGGGTTTGTTGGGGGTGATATTTTAAACCATTCTTAATGGTTTTAATAGCTTTCTAATGGTTTCTAAATAGGGTTTTTATGACTGTGTAGTAACATGATGTTTTTATACCTGTGAGCCGCCCAGAGTCACTTTGGCAAGAGGACGGCAATACAAATGCAAATAATTAAATAAATAGGTTCGCCACCACTGTACTATATCCATTAACCATCATGGTACTTACAAAGTGGGAGCCCCATTCCCCATTATCAGTCAGTTTCACCCACTTATCACTGGAAGAATCCATCTCTTGGCACTGGTCATTTTGAATCTGTTGATTAAAAATAATGGATGTCAATCAGATTGATTTGCTATCAACAACAACAAATAAACAGAATTTATATTGTGTGTGTTTTAACATATTCAACACATTTAATATGCATCACAACAATGCTTGCAGCATGTCAGAGCTATTATCTCTAAGTAATAGCTGGACCAAGTGAATTCCTTCTCATTCATACTCTCACCCATGCACTACACCAGCTATCGGGTTCCTAAAGGAAGTCTAATAGAGAAGTGGTTAGCTACTGTGGCCCTCAAGATGTTTGGGGACAGACATTCCTAGAGTCCTTGGCTCTACTGGATAGGGCTCAAGGGATTTATGGCCAAAAAATATTTGGAAGGGCTGAGCTGCCCATTCTCATAATAGACCTACAGAGTTAATTTCAAAGAAACTTATCCCACTAAGCCAGTGGTGCCCAAACCTTTTTTCACGGGCCGGTCCTGCCCCCGACACACAGCTGTGGGAGCCAGAAGTGGGCTGCTCCTGGTGGTGACAGTTTTAATGGCGGCAGCGGCGGCAATCACGCTTTGTCCCAGCGGCTCCGGCTTTGGCAAAAGCTGCAGAGGGGATGGGAACGAGCCCTTAAAACTCTGCAGGGGATTTTGAGGTATAAAAGGGAAAGGGGGGAAACCAGGGCTACTCATTCCACCATCAATATGATTGGCATAACTAATTCAATCAAACAAGATGTAGTTTCTTCCAAAATTCTTATGGCCTTGTTCCACTGACAAAAACATGTCCACCACTTGAAAAAAATTAATTGACTTTCTCTCATAGACAAACTCCACAGGGACATTCTCCTATGAAAGCCTTATTAATCTGAATAGTCTTTTGAAATATCTTTTTAAAATGCCCAGGATTTAAAAATAAATTGGACCTTATCTGAAGGTGTCATTAAGTACTAGGAAAGAGAAGATTTCCTAAGTTATGAACTCTTCCAAACACAATGTTTTATATAAAAAATGTACATCATAGAGGAAAAGTTGTCTTTTTCAGAGCTTGAAAAAGTCACCTTTGGAACTCCAGCTCTGCTAGCATGGTCAGTGACTATATTCTGTAAGTTGTAGTCCATAAATGTGACTTTTTGAAGTTCTGAAGGTTTTTTCTAACAGTAATTACTGTCTCAACATTGTCAGATGTGTGATTTCATTGCTTTTAGTGCATCTTATTCACTGAATATTGTCTCTCTACAACAGTTGAAATGTATAATCAATTTACAAGCCATTTATAGCTACATGTCCCATTACTGTATGTCATAGTGGCCATAGAGATGCTAGTCAACTGCTCATCTGTAACCATAGGAGCAAGTTTTCTCTGTAGGGCAACTTTTTTTAATATATGTACCAACCAGTGGTGGGCATCCGCAGATTCGCACCAGTTCACCTGAACCGGTAGCAGAAATTCTGGCTGGCCCTGCCCATCCAAGTTTTGAAATAAAGTTGTCCTAATTCAGGTGCAACGCAGGGCTTTCCCCCTGGCCACACCCACCATACCATGCCCACAGTGTTGTAGTAAATTTTTTTGGAGCCCACCACTGGTACCCACACAGAAACACATTCCTGACTTACAGATGGAAACATCTCACATAACAGAAACTACTGCCATACAGAGTGCTAAAAAGCATTCATTTTTATTCTTAGATTTATTTTAGGTAATTTATCTTTCAAATAAATGCACTGATTCTAAGTTAATGTGATAAATATAAATATTTATCTGGCAGCATTGCGGTGGCTTAGTGGTTAAGTTGCTGAGCTTAGAGACCAGAAGGTAGGGTTTTGATACCCAAGTGATGCACGACAGATCTTGGGGACATGAAATGAGCCTCTTTTGGGCATCCCCTGAGTGAAGTTTCTCCAGCAAAAATCCTTTCAACCCAGAGTAATTTCTGACATGAAATTTATTTATTCATCTGGCATATTAAACTGTTCAAGAGACTTTACATACATTATTTAATTAATCCTTATCTATCTTTTAATGTAGGAAATCATTGTTGTGTTGTGTTGCGTTGCGTTGCGTTGCGCTGTGTTGCGTTGCGCTGTGCTGTGTTGTGTTGTGTGACAGAACTGGCTTACTGTGACTCTAATAAGATTTTCAAGGAAGTGAGATATTTAAGGAGAGCTTTTACCAGTGCCAACCTTTCCTTAAATACCTCTCTTCATTGAAAGCCTTATTAGGGTCACAATGAGTCAGTCAAAGAGAGGTTTTACTAGGGCTAGCCGGCTGGACCTGCCTTATGTTGACAAAAAGAAGCAGCTTTTGGAGGCTGCTGTCTCTGTTAAATAGTATCCCAAGCCACTGGAGGTGCTTGGAGTGCCGTATTTTTGAGCAGCTTTCAAAAGTAGAATCTCTTGCTTGGGGTTGTAAAAGAAGTAGTTGGGGGAAAGATTGTGTCACTCCAGCACCCAAAAAGATGTGGATTGCCTTGTGTGCAGAACAACCCCCAAGAGCTTGAAAGTGCTCATCTAGACTTTCTCATACTTTCATTTTTAAAGAAATGTGAGCATGCCGAAGCCTGTCAGCAGTGCTCCTTGTCAGGCAAATAATTTTTTCTTCTCAGTTGGTGCAACTTGCCAAAGATATCTTGCTGCCCGAGCTGAAGGCCAAGACGTCCTCCTCTATTTCACAGCAGAAGCTTGGCTGGACTGGCAACTGAATCTAGCTCCACACAACCCCCAACATCCTACCCTACCACTGAGTTCCCTCCATCAACATCTGCAGCCTGAAACAGGGGTCTTGCTCTGCTTCACATTACATCTGGACAACCAGCAACATAATTTCCACATGGAACTAGGAGATGCATACCTGGCAAGCTTGGCTCCGTACAATATAGGACCTGTTCAGAACCATCCTGCGCAGGTCCCTTCTACACATGCGTAGAAGCCTTCTACGCATCCCCTTCTGTGCAGAACCCTTCTACACGTGCATAGAAGGGTTCTGCGCAGAAGGGGATGCTCAGTGACTACTTTTCCCCACCACCAAATTACGGGTTGGCGGCGGCTCCGGGTGGGAAAGGAAGAAAAGCAGCGCAAAATTACAGGAAATCCTGGCCAATACTGGATACTTGACAGGTATGAGGAGATGAGAAGAAACAATTAACTGACTTGCCTGATGACACTTGCGCCCCCCCCCCCCCCCCCAAACACACACACACACACCAGGGAATCCAGAAAAAGTGAATTCAAGCCAATTATATGCCTGTATTCATACTTTTACCCACATTGACACAAATTCTAACCACTACACTGCATTTACTCCTGGATTAATGGGCCTTTTGAAATGCCTGGAAATGCTAAAAGGCTATCAAGTGTGTTTTGATCCAAATAAATGATAGGATAGAAGTGATGTTCATGCCTAATACTCAGGCACTCGAAGCTTTTGTTCTGTGAACATACAAAAACAATTTGTATACAGCCAAACAGCTAAGATTTGTGTGTATCTGATATCACTGGACTCAAATTACCTGTGGTTTCTTTCTTAGAAATCCAACAAGTGAATAGCTTTAGGGAACGGGAGGGAATAAACCTCATTTCCTATTAGAGGAAATGCTACCTTGTTAGCAACTGAACTGTGATAGATGGCATTGAATTAATGGAAGGTGCCCTAAGCTGGCACGGTTGCTTTACTCATGTTTTTGTGCCTTAGCTTCATAGCTTCATGAGCACAGCATTTCTATTCATTGTCTCCAGACTGTAAATGTTAATTAAAGCCAGAATCCCTACACTGCGGCAACCACCCGATGCATCTGAGACTAAAAGCGAGGGTGAATCATCTGCCACACACAAAAAGAATGTCAGTGTGGGCAGGATAAAAAAAAAATCCCCAACATCTCCTTATTCTGAGCCACCTATTACAGTCCTGTTTCATTTGTTCATTTTAAGCCACCCAGTCAACATTGTTAGGGACAATGGAGATAGCATAAATGAGGAACTCCAACCACTCATAGCTTTTGTACTGTACATTAGACAAGGAGCCTATTTTTTTCTACAAATGATGAAGGGATATATTTTGGGAAACATGCAGGCAACATCTCGCCTCTATTGTTTAATATCTACATGAAACTGTTGGGTGAGATCATGCTGATGATACCCAGCTATATATCTCGGCCTGTGGGGACCCGAGTGATGCAGTCAAAGTCCTAACCAGGTGTCTGGAGACTGTTCGGGTCTGGATGGGGGACAACGGGCTTCAGCTGAATCCTGGCAAGACTGAGTGGCTGTGGGTCCGGGGTCCCATGTTATCCTTGGAGTTACCAGCTTTGGTTCTGGATGGGGCTGTTTTGCCTCAGACAGACCCGGTACATGAATTGGGGGTCCTCCTGGACTCACGGCTACTGCTCGAAGAGCACGTGGCAGCCGTGGCTAAGAGGGCCTTTGCACAGTTTTGTGTCATCTTCCAATTATGCCCGCTCCTAGACCAGGACTCCCTGCTCACGGTCACTCACGCTCTGGTCACCTCCAGATTGGATTATTGTAATGCGCTCTACATGGGGCTGCCCTTGTTGACCATTCGGAGGCTTCAGCTAGTACAGAATGCGGCTGCCCGGGTTGTGATGGGGCGGGGGCGTTATGCTCATGCCTCACCGCTGCTCCGGGAGCTACACTGGCTGCCGGTGTGCCTCCGGGTGTAATTCAAGATGCTGGTTTTGACCTTTAAAGCCCTTCATGGCATTGGTCCAGTATACCTAAGAGACTGCATCACCCCTAGGTGTAATACCCATCCTACGAGGGCTTATCGGAGAGGCTCGGTTATGGTCCCTTCAGCAAAATAAGCCCATCTTGCAGGGACCAGGAGGAGGGCCTTCTGTGTGTCAGCCCCGGCCCTCTGGAACCTCTTGCTTCTTGAACTACGCACCCAGACGGAGCTGCTCCCCTTTAGAAGACAAGTGAAAACATGGCTATGCCAGCTGGTATGGGGCTTGGATGCATTGACTGCCCAGTCCCACTGGCTCATTTAGCCTATTCGGGTTTTCTGTCCTGACTGTTTTATCTGTATGGGTGGGTGGGGACTTTTGGATGTTTTTTAATATGAAGTTTTTAAATGGGGTTTGTTAATCTGTTTTATTTCTTGTTTTTATTATGTTGTTAGCCGCTTCGGGTCACTCTTGAGTGAGGGGAGCGGGATAGAAATATTTTAAATAAATAAATAAATAAATAAAAATGTTTGCAAACAAGGATTTAGAAGCTGGAAGTAAGTTTTCTAGCCTGCATTCTGTGGAGTGGGCATGGCAAGTCTACGGCACCACTGCAGGGTTTCTGTATTGGTGTTTGTTAGGGTATTTAACATTGTACTTTTCTAATTTGTAACCTGTAACCTGTATATATATATTTGAAATTGTAACTGTTTGTATTTTTGCTGCATTTATAATATTGTATTTTGTATTTTCATATAAAATTCCAATCCAATCCAACATTGATGAACCCATGAAGTTAAAGGGTTTGTATATTTCTCTGTTGGATGTGTTGTGTTCACTTCACCAATACATTACATCCGAAACAAGCCTTTCAAAATATTTTGGCATGGATGGACTGCAGCAACATACCAGCTGCCTTTGCTTGTGTCCTCCCCCAAACAATAAGGCAAACAATAAGCCTTAGTTCTGCTGTTCTTTCTCTTCTCTCCTTGTTGTGCTCCATTTACATAGAGCCGCCAAGCTGGGGGAAATCCCAGAACTAGACTCCTTTTTTCATCAATTAAGCACTTCTCATCCAAACACAAAGCAATTGTTGTGGTTGTTTTTCAAATTATCTAGGTACCTATTGCTTGGAAAATATGGATAATCATCAAGTGAAATGATTAAACCTCTGTTCTGAGGGTGCAATTAATAGGGGGCAGCAGTCATTCTTATGAGTGAACTGGCCCTTGAACTAATTGTAGATGTAATTGGTGAGTGGTGCCTTTGACATCGTATTTCAAATCTTGGGTTTGGCAGATTCAGAGAATTGAGATCTTTCCACTTTCTTCTCATCTATATCAGGAATCTTCCTTTGCTGAAGTATGGCACCAGCTGAACTTAATCTTTGCTGCTGCTCTTGTTTTTTTTTAAATCTAGATCAGTATTTCCAAACCTTTGGTTTTTGGACTTCAATCCCCAGAAGCCTAAGTGAACTCCCCACTGATCAGCCAATGTACTGGCTTAGGCTTCTTGGAATTGAAGTCCCCCTGTGGGGTATGATCTAGCATGATCTAGATGCTTTTATTTAATCAAATACAAGCTAATGATTCATACATTCTGGCACTAAAGAGGAAGATGAGAGAACAATTGACAATATTTGCTGCTCCATTCATCTTGTAGAAAAGCATGGAAGCAAATAGAAAAATGGGGGTGTTGATTTAACACAATTTTTTCACAGACACATTTCTTCTAGACATTTTGGTTACTTTGTTCACCCGAACAATAGATATCTTGAGAACTTGAAAAACCACACTGGCTGAAATCCATTCATAAGCTGCAACTAAAGTAGGCCAACTGAATCAGTGTAACTTACAGAAGATTTGACTCAACAAATCTCCACTACTTCAATGGACTTACTATTGTTGTAGCCTATGACTGGATTTCAGCCAAACCATAATTTGACTGTAATGCATATTCAAATGCACAAATCTGGCTTACAAAAAACTCAAAGAAGATGTTGTTGTCAATATACTGGTACTCAAAGTTGACCGAACCAGACTTCTTCAAGTGTACAGTGTAGATCAAGGAGACAGTGCAATCATCCCTGTTTGACTCAATATAATTTCCACGAGGAATCCATGTCGATCTGAACAAAAAGGAATAGAAAAAAGGCTTTTTTTAACCAGACAGGTACCTATATGGTATCTTTCACCCTTAAGTTACTTAATAAATTACTGGGTTTAAAAGTTCAGAAAAATAAAGAACACAAAATCGCTTCTCATTTATCCATTGTCTCAGTCTAGGGGGCGGGGAATAGATTCCTGATTAATGTCAGCTACTATTCATGCCTAATAATTACAGGAAAACATTCACAAGTGTTGTAAAGCAATTACTATAACATTCAATTACTTGCAAAAGAGGTGGGATCTGTATAGAAGATATTTCACATCTAATAATTCATCAAGATACCATTTCTCCAAAAATCACTGGGTTTTTTCTCTAAGATAGATATTTCCTTTTGCATGAATTGGGATCAAGAAGCCAGGAGTTGGTCAGGGACCTAATGAGAAAGGCTGAATCCCAGCTCATGAACACATGTGAAGCTCAAATTGACTTTAAGTTTAGGAAGGAAGTACATTACATGCCTGTTTATTTATTTACATTTTTAATATTGGCACATCTAGGGAAGAAAAACCTATCGTATTCTTCTTCCTTGTCTAGGTCAGACACGAAACTGGTGAGGGTGCTTGATCCTGTTACAAGCTGGCCTGGATCTGGCTAAAGTCTGGATATAAGATTAAATAGAATGTCTTTGCCTACTTTCTTGTCCTCCAGATGTACAGAACAAACATTCCCACCATCTCAAAGACATGGTTACTGGTCAGACTCTCCAGGAATTATGGTAGATAGAAACATAAGAAGCTGTATTCTGTGAATCAGATGACCATTCCATCTAGCCTCGTATTGTCCACTTCTGGCTGTTAGCTGCTCTCCAGCATCTCGGCCAAGACAATTTCCAACCCAAACTGAAGATACCAGGGATTCATTCTAGGATTTGGAGTACAAAAAGCACATGGTCATCCACTGAGCAAGGGCCCCTCAGGATCTTAGATTGAGAGATTGGATAACTGGACCAATAATCACCTTGTTATCTAATCTCTGATCTTCATGTCCAAGTGGTGACTCGAATTTGGATTTCCCAGAATCCATCATATATACTATGCTATGCTGTCTAAGTGGTAGTTGTACTCCAATGCATGCAGATGACTCCAAAGGAAGGCAGCAGGAAAAGACTGGTGTTAACAACTATGAAGGAAGGAAGGGATTTAAGTATGGTAGTACTATACTTGAAATACATGTATAGATTTGTTTCAATAAAAGTTTGGCCATGGAGAGAGAAACCACGTAAGGTTCTTACTTGCCACAACTATCTGCTTTACTTTCAGTTGAGCCAACAGCTGTGTCCATATATGTTGCTACATTAGAGAATCCTGTAGGTAGGTCATCCCATTCATCAAATTTGATCCCGCTTCCCAAGGAGTAAGTCCCTTTGGCACATTTACCACAGACCTGGTTTTTCATTTCGAGATATTCCCCAGCAGCGCACGAAAAAGCTAAGGAAGACAAACATTTACAACCAATTAATGGAACTGATCATTCATTCATTAGAAGCTCCAACCATCTTTTCTTAAAGCGGTGTTATACAATTAAGCAGGAGAGATAGCAACATACAGTGTGTGGTGCTAATGCAAAATTATTTCATCAGCCTATGCAACTGCTTACACACTCACACCCCATCACACATATCCAGTCAATAGTTCTTCATTTTACTATTGTAATAAGAAACACCACCGAAATACACTGTTTCTCACAGATCTATTAAATTTCTATTACCTATTGTAACAGAGGAAAGGGTGAAATTTCCACCCAATACATTTTAACCTGTCTTTCTACACACTATGTGCCCCTTAAAGTCATCTTGTGGAATGTACTGGCTGCACTTTCTTTATGATGCTTATCTGACCTCTGAAGAATGACTGGCATGGAGCAAAGGTTCTCACAAATGACTGGCATTCTCAGTCCTTTATCTACAACTCAGAATCTAACCAAACCTGACTTTCAAGTTTGACCATGTACACAGTAATAGATTCATACAATAGCTTATTCACCCATTATCTAAAGATATAGAAATATTGTGATCTATTTGTGGTGCAGGCCACCATTCCTATCAAACAAATACTGTACCAGATTCACATGAAAATGCCAGAAAGGGGAATCTAGACTGGCACTTCATCATAGCCTTTCAGTGCCCTGGGCAAAATTCTTTACCGCTTCATTACCATCTTTGTATACCTTTGCCAGCTTTTTTCATGAACCACAGAATGTCGTTCGTTCCCTGTCATACTGCATATGTCCATGAACAGAAGTAGCTTTGAGCCTACCAGCTGCTTGCCTGGTTCAATCAGAGGCCGGGTGTGGCTAATGGCAAAATGAATTGCTTGTGATGTCCTAGACAGCTGGGCTACTTGATTTGTGTCTTACTTAGCACAGGCAGCTGAAATTTATTTCATCCAAGAAATCTTTCTCAGCTGGTTTGTCTGCTGAGAAACCTTTGCACCTTGCAATTTCTAAGGCATCACAGCATGGAGTGTGCGGGCTATGCCTGCTGTGACGCACTCCTAGGACATCATTAAGAACCCACCAAATCCTCCCCTTGCCCAACCAGGCAACAGCTAACAAGCTTCCCTATTGTGCAAGTTGTCTTGCCACGCAGGCTGGCCAGGCCTGATGGGCTCAGATTCTTTTAGGATCTCAGAGACAATAAGCACTCAGTGAGTGAAGAAAAAAACTTTATTAGACAGTTTTCTAAGCAAAACATAACAGAGACAGAACAAGAAACAAGAGCAAGAACACAAAAAGGCTATTCATACCTATGTTGATTCCCTCTGTCTCTTCTCTAACACCTGAGAGTACTTTAGCTTCATCTTTACTATTTGACCTTCTAAGGAGCAGTCAGGGTTGATTTCTTCTATGATTGACCTATTTGTTCTCCTCGCTGTCCAGGGTACTCTCAAAACTCTCCTCCAGTGGTGGGCATCAGCAGGTTTGCACCAGTTCTCCAGAACCGGTAGCAGCAATTCTGGCTGGCTGCACCCATCCAAGTTTTGAAATAAAGTACTCCTAATTCGGGTGCAACGCAGGGCTTTTCCCCTGGCTATACCCACCATACCATTTGTTTATTTGTTTATTTTGATTTCTATACCGCCCACTTGGCCAAGGCCAACTCAGGGCGGTTCACAGTCATAATAAAAACATGATTAAAAACTGCTTAAAACTACCCTCCCACTGAAAAGGGTGCAGGGACTGAGGGGGCCGGAATTTCACTATACCAGCCACCCAACGGAAGCCCACAGTGTGGTAGTAAATTTTTTTGGAGCCCACCACTGTTCTCCTCCATCTATTCTTTTGCGTTCAGCTTTCCTAATGGTCCAGCTCTCACACCCATACATTACCACTGGGAATACCATTGCTTTGACTATGCGAATTTTTGTTTTCAAGTTGATGTCTCTACTTTTAACTATGTTCCCCAGGTTTCTCATAGCTTGTCTCCCAAGCATCAGTCACCTTTTTATTTCATGGCTGCAATCCCCATCTGCAGTGATCTTTGATCCTAAGAAAGTAAAATCTGTCAGTGCTTCTACTTCTTCCCCATCTATTTTCCAGAAACTGATAGGGCCTGTTGCTTATCTTGGTTTTCTTGATGTTGAGTCTCAAGCCAACTTTTGCACTCTCTTCTTTCAACTTTAGCAGGAACTTCTTTAGGTCTTCCTCACTTTCTGCCATTAGGTAGTATCATCTGCATATCTCAAATTGTTGGATGTTTCTCCCAGCAATTCTGATCCCAACTTGTGATTCGTCAAACCCTGAATTCCGCATTATGTGCCTTTTGTATAAGTTGAATAAGCAGGGTGACAAAATGCAGCCTTGTCTTACTTCTTTTCCTATTCCAAACCATTCCATCATTTCATATTCTGTCCAAACTGTTGCTTCTTGACTCATGTACAGATTTCTCATGAGGCATATAAGATGTTCTGGTATTCCCATCTCTTTAATTACTTGCCACATTTTGTTTTGGTCCACACAGTCAAAGGCTTTTGTGTAATCAATGAAACAGAAATAGATTTGTTTCTGATATTCCTTTGTTTTTTCCATGATCCAACGTATCTTGGCAATGTGGTCTCTAGTTCCCCTGCCTCTTTCGAACCCAGTCTGCACTTCTGGTAATTCTCTCGCCACATGCTGCTGAAGTCTATCCTGTATTATCTTGAGCATAACCTTGCTAGCGTGCAGGATGAGCGCAATTGTTTGATAATTTGAACATTCTTTGCCATTACCCTTTTTGGGGATTGGAACATATACAATACTGATCTTTTCCAATCCTGTGGTCATTGTTGTGTTTTCCAAATCTGCTGGAGACTCATGTAGAATGCAATAATTTGATTCCATCATCTTTTAGGGCTTTGAAAAATTCAGTTGGGATACCATCATCTTATAACCTTATGATATGTGAATTATTCAAATATCATGATTTCTTCTACTTTTCTTGGTTGTGGCATAGGGCAAAGAACAGTAGGTTCCATCCTGCCTCTGTAGAATTTTAATATAGCTATCTTTCTGCTTTCCAAGTTCTATGGAATATTTACTGTTCAAACTACAATTCATTTTAAATAAAACTGAGAAATCTCAATATGCTTAGTCACAACTCCATAGCATATTTCATGCTTGGTTAAAGTCAGTAGAAGACAGTTCAAGAATCCACTGTGCAATGAAACCATTAAATAAGAGAAATACAATATCTAAACTAAGAGATCTTTGAAGCATTGAAATGGAAGCAAGACTCAAAACTACCCTATTATTAATATAATCTTGATGTTTACTTTTCAGATCCAGCATAACTAATCTGAATAATTCATATGGCACTTCTTTAAAAGAGCTTGAATTATTCATGCTTATTTTACTTTATTTATTAAAATGACATACACTGTCAGCTTCAACTGAATCTTAGTTTTTAAAAAGGATCCAGGGAAATCAGAATAGGTGCTGAAGGAAGTAACCTTGAAACACTGTATATATGGACTTGCGGAATTTTTTGATGTCTCTCACCAGAGGCTCCCAAGCAAATGAAGGTATCACATAATAAGAGGGCAGTCCTGTCCTAGACTGGTGACTGTTTAAAGTAGGAGTTCTCAACTTACAGCCCGGGGGCCAGATGCGGCCCAAGACACCATTTCATGTGCACACACACACACACACACACCCCGTCTCTGCCACACCCGGAAGTGCCATATGTGGCAGGCAGGGCAAAGTGGTCGTCCGGCTCCCTGAAACTGTTTGAGGGAGTGTGAACCAGCCCTCAGCTTGAAAAGGTTGAGAGCCCCTGGTTTAGAAAATAGGAAGCAGAAGGTAGGCAGTTTTTACAATGGGGAATGGAGCCCAAAGGAATAGATGCTTTTATCTTGTTTATGAAGATGGGGTAAACTATAAGGTGACCAATTTAGTTAATGACAACAGATTGTTCAGGGTGGTAAAACAAAGGGGAACCTTACAAAGCAGAATGGACTAAAAAGAGAGAGAGATAATGTGTATTAAGGAAAAAATGACACCTGTTGGGTCAGATACACATCACACATACACAGGGGTGTGCAGGGCACCATGGGAAGGCACTGGACAGGGAGTGGTGGGGGCACCTATTTGGGGGGTTGGGAGGAATCCAATACATTGCTATTGGTGCCCCAGGGCATCAGAGGCGAGGGCAGGGTGGGACAGAGTCAGATTGCCTGATATACCAGCATGCACCTGCACTTGCACATACATGGATGGGTGCGGATTCCCCATGCCCAGTCGGCATGGAACGGCCCTCGCAGAGGCCACTTCGGTCGAGAAGGCTCCTGGCCCGTGGGCTCTGCGGGCACAGAAATTAAGGGGGGTGGATTCACCCACATCTGACCTGACCAGCGATCCTGCTGAGAGAAGCAGATCACTAACCTCCGTTACCTATTAGGCAATTACTGACTCACAGAAGAGCCTAATCCTTGGTGCAAATAGAAGCCATATTTACTCTGGCGTAAGCCTCAGACAATGGTTTTTCCCCTGTCAGTGTTTGCCTTAGTTAATTAACTTCCCCAAGAGAGGTTCTCAATTAACCCGGGTAAATGGGTGATGTGATTTTCTGTCAGATGACCATTCTACCATGCGCAGCCTTGAACATAATATATACTGATGATTTTCCCTCAATAAATCACTGGTCTTCGCTCCATCTTGCCTCGTGTCATTACTCGACCAGTCTCCTCCGGGACCTCAAGGGCCGCTTTACGGCCCCAATCCTACAGATGGGGTCTGAGCTAGCAGTGATTGACCAAGGAACAGATCTTGACTTCATAATAGACAGGTCAATAAAAACAAATACCCAGCTCCAAGTGACAGCTGTAAAAAGAGTAAACTCTGTGCTAAGGATAATTAGGAAAGAAATTAAATTTAAAAATTCAGTCAATGTCATACTTTTATTTAAATTTATGGCATGACCACATCTGGAAAACTGTGCACAATTCTGCCAATTATACTTCAAAAAGGGCACTGTGTCACTCAAACAGTTGCAAAAAGGGGACAATCAAAGTGATTAGGGGTTCAAGAAATGCTTATTTGATAGGCTTTAAATATAAAGTAGCACAATAAAGGGCACTTCAGGTATTACACTAAATGTTCTCCGTTTAAATCAGGGGTTCCCAGCCTAAGGCCTGTGGGCTGGATCTGGCCCACGACACCATTTCATGTGCCCCCCAGACCACCAAGGGCATTTGAGAAACAAAATGGCTCCCCCTTCAAGCTGTTGGGACAAAATGGCCACCCCATCATGCAGGCAGGGCAAAATGGCCGTCCAGCCCTCGAAGCTGACTAAGATTGCGTAACCTGGTCCCCGGCTTGAAAAGGTTGGGAACCCCTGATTTAAATGATGATACTGAAATACATATATTAGAAATAAGAAGTATTTGCTTTTTGCACTACACCTCAACTCCCAGAATGGGAACAAGTAGGTGACTGCAGTACAAGTAAAGAATATTCACTAGATGCTTTGTTTTCATTTTGTCTACCTCAACCTGAGACATTTCCATGAGGAAATTTCAGTCCCTGTGAAATTACTCAACTCCAGGCAAAAACAAGACAAAGCGCACTTTTTTCTCTCATCAAAATCTCTGCAATTTACACTAACTCTCTATAAAACAATGTATTTTCCCTTTGGGAAGCAAAGTGCACTTGTGCACATATACACACAAACAGCAAGAGTGAAATGACTGTTTTTAAAAATGTGATCTCTCTCTCCTTGCAATCTAACTTTTTACAATCTATGCAACAAAGTAGCAGCCATCCTCATTAGTTGCATTACAGTGTTACTTTGCACAATTTTTCTTAACACACGTCATCACACCATTTGTCATCTTCTCTTTTTTGAGAGTTCAACAAACACTTCACTCTCTTACTGAGCAAGGTTGTTTTGTTTTTTTTACAAAGATATACCAATGGACATTGTAGCCTCTTGGCATCCTCCATTATGTACAAAAACAGGCTAAGTTTATATGAGACTTGTAGCAGAACCAAATGTAAAGACATACTGCATTCTTTTCCTTTGACAGGATCAGGTAATCCAGAACATTCCACTGCCGGATTGGGGACTGCTACTCTCCATCGGGATCCGCTGCTATCACACTCCGTGTATTCAAAGTGGTATTCTGCCTGCAAGCAATTGTTTAAAATATTACTCCATTCCCATCAAACCTTTCATCTCATATATCTAATATATTAGTAGAAAGTGGTTCCTATCATTTAACAAATCTATAGACAAAATACTGAAGTATCAGCTTTTTGGATGGAAACACAACCTTGAGACTTACCAGGCTCATTGCCAACATGAATCAGGGATTAAAGAAAACGACATGCTTTGTAAATATCAAATACAGTGGTACCTCATGCAACGATTTTAATCTGTTCCACGGGGCTCTTTGTTGTACAAAACAATTGCTATAGCGATTTCCCCTTTGGGATGCATCGTTGTTGTTTTTTTCGCTAAGTGGTTTTTCCCATTGAAATTTCCATAGGGAAAATTGTTATGCGGGACGCCATTTTTTTTCTTTCAAAACCTAATTGTTATACGATTTTGTTGCTATACGTGGCGATTGTTGTATGAGGTTCCACTGTAATGATTTTGTTAATTTATGACAGGAGTTCCCAAAATGTTCCCACCATGGGCCAGACCTGCCCCTGACACTCAGCTGTGGGGGCTGGAGGCATGGTTGCTTATGTTTTTGGTGGTGGCAGCAACAGCAATCACACCATTTTTGCAGCTTCTTGTACAGCCACCACCACTTCCCAGGGCAGCAGGCTTTTCGGAGCATTTTTGCTCCATTTTGGGATTGTTTCACTGCTTCTCCACTGCGTTTTTGACAGCTAAAACACATGGCGGTTGAGCACTTCCTGTTTCCATGGTGTGAACCCAGGCACTAATTTATGCTCCGCCTAACACCAGAAATCCCCAACCGCCGAAGTTTAGTTGCCAACTGCAGAGAACTAAAGGAAACTATTCTTAGCTAACAGGGAAAGCTGACAGTCTTTTGTATGATATAGGCTCCCCTCTGCTTTGCAGGAATGGCGGCTCTACCAGTGGAGGCTTTCACTTTGCAGTGATATAAAGTGCTATCAATACCACTCTTCCAGAGTTGCTACTATGGCAGTGATGGTGAACCATGGCACTCCAGGTGTTCCCAGAAGCCCAAGTCAGCAGTCCTACTAATCAGGGTTTCTGGGAAGAACTCCCGCTGATCAGGGCTTCTGGGAATTGAATTTCAAGAACAGCTGGAGTGCCAAAGTTCACCATCACAGTACTATGGCAATACAAAGGAGTGAAAGGAGGCATGTTTGAGGAGGCTTGCAATCTATAGGTCTCAAAGCCCTCCTGTCCCCTCAACATGTCACTGTCCACCAAGGAGATGGTGAATTTATTTTTCCTCACAATTAAGAAAAAAGGTAGGATTTACTTACTTCTCTCAAAGACAGCTAAGTGCTATTCCCCCTAGCTCAGGGGTTCTCAATCTTTTCAAGTCGGTGGCCAGGTCACGCTCCCTCAAACAGTTGGTGGGCTGAACTGGTGCTCCAGCAACCGCCACCACCAGAATCTGCCGTAGACTCATTTACGACCATTGTAAATGTGTTTATGACAGTCGTAAATGAGTCTGCAGCAGATTCCACCAGTGGCAGCTGGAGCGAGGATGGGAGCTGGATTACTTGGTGCTGTGGGCCGGATCCAGCCCACAGGCCATAGGTTGGGAACCCCTGCCCTAGCTGGTTTCTATCCCAGCCACCACAAGGTTGACAGAGCTTAGGAAACAGCCTTTCTTCTGCCACAAATCCCCTCCAGTTCCTCCCACACCAACCACAACAGATTTATTCTGGATGATCAAGCTTTTGATTATTAAACTGGAAATCCTCAGTCACCGTTGGAATGAAAGACTACAATTGTTTCTTTCTTTACCCATAAACTGAGTAGACTTACTGAAATCAATGGCATGCAAGTCAGGCGTGACTAACTGCAGACCTGTGGCTTACAATGGGACTGCTCTAAATAAGATAAAATCTGGGACCAACTTTAAAACACTGGGAGAAATGTCTCCTGAAAAATAAAGTTGCATGCCATCAATTCTCAGCTGCACAGAATAAAATTATTCTCTGAGGAGTAATCAGCTAAAGCTTTCTATTTATATATGCTCAAATTTATGACTCTCTGGCAGAATCCACCTTTATTAACAGCTTGCAGAGTGATGGCCCATAACAACACACAGTCATTACTTGTACTACTAAAACATGATTGAATGTTGCTATTGCTTTATCAACAAAATAGCATTATACATTACACTTACTGCATTACACTTACTGCTTACTGCTTTCGGGGCACACAGAAAGAGCCTCCTTGAAGACTGTGGTATTTTGAACCACAATCAGGCGTACTACGGCCACCTTGTGCTGGCTAAACTTTCTCACACCAGATCAAGCAAAAGGAACTACAGAATGAACTACCCAAAGGTGGCTTCGTTTTGGAAGTTTCATGTCCAGCCTAGACATGGAAAAAGACTGCTTCTTCAGTACTAACACTTGTTGTTCTTCAGTTTCCACTGCAGTTTAGACCACTGTTAGAGAATAAAAATCTGGACCTTAGAAGAATTATATTTTGGGACTACATTTCCCAGGATTCTCTACTGTACATGGCCACTAACCATGTGGACAAGAAGAGTCCAAAGATAGCCATTTAAAAGAAGCAACTTTTCCAAGTTCTGGATTTTACCTGTGACAACTGCAGCAGTGGAAGAAAAGAAGGAATATTTACATGCCTCTAAGAAAAGGGAGAGAAGAAAAAGCCATGGTTTCATCCTACATCAGGGGTTCCCAACCTTTTCAAGCCAGGGGCCAGGACATGCTCTTTCAGTCAGCTTTGAGGGCAGGACAGCCATTTTGCACTGCCTGCACAATGGGGATGGCCATTTTGTCCCAACAGCTTCAAAGGATGGCCATTTTGTTTCTCAAATATCCCTGGAGGGGTGGGGGGCCACATGAAATGAGTCGGATTCGCCGGAGTGGGCGGCATAAAAATTTAAAAATGAAATGAAATGGCACCATGGGGCAGATCCGGCCCACAGGCCTTAGCTTGAGAACCCCTGTCTTACATTGTGCTGGCATTCTGGCAATATTTTAAAGTATCGGATGAATCTGGGTTGAAACCTACCAAGCTTTTGCAGGTTTATAAGAAGCATAATAAATGTTCATGTCTATGTTGGGATCTCAAGGGAAATATTTCTTTTGAAAGCCCAGCTAAAGAGTTAAGCTTTACAATTTTCTTAATGGAGGGCTGACGTTTTCCAAGTATTCCAGGAAACAACCAAAAAATTAATTTAGAAGGTTCTGCTAAAAAGGTTGATAGAAACATGGAGGATGAAGCCAAAAATAGATGGTGCAGTTTTTTCATCCCCAGCTTCACACTGAGCTTTGCCTAGTTCTGTTCTGACAATGTAACAGCATCTTCCAACAAGCTGACATAGTTAAGCATGCTGTAAGACTTTCTCAAAGAGAAAGCAGATATGAACATCTTTCAGCTCCACTAGGAATTGACCTAACTGCAGAACTGTGACAATTCTTCTAGTTGAATGCATTGAAGCAGAGAGTTTTGGGAAATGCTTACAGCCATTTTTAATTGTATTTATTACCTATCTAGTTTGCATTAAACATGCTCCTTCCACACACACAAAATAGTGACCGTATTTTTTTATTTCCCAGTTTGGCAATAACAAAGCTGAGATAATAATTCTAAGTCAAGGGTTCTCAACCTACGGCCCCTGAGCTGGACCCGGCCTGCAGCACCATTTCATGTTACCGGTGTTGTCATCACCACCACCACCACTGGAAGTGGACGTGTTTATAACAGTCATACATGTGCCTGCGGATGTCGTAAAGGCGTTTACAATGGCTGCATTTATGGCATGGGAAGCATTAGTATGGCCCATTCAGCTGTCTGAGGGGGCGTGGTCTGGCCCACGGCTTGAAAAGGTTGAGAATCCCTGTTCTAAGTGTTGTATCCCCTGTGCATGCTCCAATTTACTTCCCAATAGCAATAAGAGCTGTCTGTAACCTTTTTCCCATCCAGACTACCCAATGTCCACTTAAACTGAATCATGGGCTAGAGTCCCATACCTGTCAAGTATCCCGGATTGGCCGGGATTTCCCATATTTCTGCGCCACTTCCCCGCCACCATCCCATAATTTGACTGGCGGGGGAAGTAGTCACTGTGCATGCACGTATGCGCAGAAGGGTTCTGCGCAGAAGGGTTCTGCACAGGTCCCGTATTTTCCGGAGCCGTGCTTGACAGGTATGGGCTAGACTCCATACCTTCTAATTCACCTCCATCTTGCTTTCCATAATGACATCAGTACAGGCTATGCTGGCTAATCCTTACTACTTGGTGGATCACAGGTAGATTTGGGAAGTTGGATAAGCATTTGCTGTCAAAACCATGCAGTGTGGATGCAAGACATCTTCATTTGAACCTCCTACGCTAGAATCAATCTTGCTGTGCAATACTGGCAGATAAGAGGAGGAGGAGGAGAAAATAATAATGCAGGACAGCAGGACAGGGAATGCATTTCATATATTCCTTCTTCTAACCTCTTAGTGGTGTGAAGGCAATGGGGTCACAACACTGCATTGTTGAATCTCATTGGCTCTCATATTCACCATATGGGTGCATGCAATGAAAGAGCCCATTTCAAGTTAGGGAAAATGGTGTTAAAGTAGCCAGGCAAATGCAACTATGCCTGCAAAGCTTCAGAAGAAAATGGTGAAAATAAAAAGCTGGCAGGGGTAGATGCCAATACAGTGGTACCTCATACAACGATTTTAATCCATTCCACAGGACTCATTGTTGTACAAAACAATTGCTATACGATGCATACATCGTATAACGATTTTCCCTATGGGATGCATCGTACAATGATTTTTTTCACTAAGTGGTATTTCCAAATTGAAAAATTGTTGTACGATTTTTTCCATAGGGAAAATTTTCCCCCAAAACCTAATTGTTATGTGATTTCAATGCTATACAGGGCAATTGTTATATGAGGTTCCACTGTATTTGCTTTCCCTCAAACAGCTATTTTCACATCAAAAACCAAACCTTGCAGAAACTCAGCAAAGTACTAATAATCTTCTCTACCAGGACAGAGTTTAGGAGAGAGTTTAGGAACTAACTGCGTTCTTCATGACAGCAAGCCAAGATGCTTTAGCTCCCCTTGACTATCAACAGGCAGCCTTTCAAATTTTCACTAGGTAAAACCTGAGTAGATTTAACATAGAGTGTGCTACATAGAATGACTGAGTTGGAAGGGGCCTTTTAGGCCATCGGGTCCAACCCCCTGCTCAATGCTGGAATCCAAATCAAAGCAGATCTGACAGATGGTTGCCCAATTCTCTCTTGAATGCTTCCAGAGTTGAAGCACTCACCACCTCTTGAGGCAGCTGGTTCCACTGCCATACCGGGATGACTTTAATTATAACTCCCATCACACACACTGATTATGACCAATAGTCCTGCTGCTGCCACTGCTGGGGATTATAGACGCTGTAATTCAACAATCTAGAACAGTTCTCAACCTTTTAAAGCCGGGGCCCCGGTCATGCTCCCTCAGATAGCTTTGGGGGCCGGATGGTCATTTTGCCCTTCTTCCACCACATGGCACTTCCTGGTGTGGTGGAGGCGGTGGGGGGCCACGTGAAATGGTGTTGTGGGCCGCATCCAGCTCACGGGATGCAATTTGAGAATCCCTGCTCTAGAGCATGCTAGCCTGAACAAAGCAGCTTTATGTCTTCCAGATATATATATATATATATATATATATATATATATATATATATATATATATATATATATATATATATATATATATATATATATATATATATATATATATATATATATATATATATATATATATATATATATATATATATGTTTTCTTAACCCGATTAAATGCATACAATGCTATTTTAAAAATCTCCTTAGCTAAAAGGGGCTTCTATAATCTTTAAAAAACCCATGTACTATCTATATTTACATGTGAATAGGGATTAGACACCCTAAAAAAGAAGTCCTAAAGCTTCTTTAAGATGAGAATAAAAGAAGGATTAGGAAGAAGGGGAAGAACTGGACCCAGTGTAACCTTCAAGTGATCTTTTCTGATTAATTAGGCCCATGCTGAGAAAACACTCTCTCTTTCTCTGTTTTGACAGTGATACTGCCTTATAGAAGTATGTAGACTAAACAGTCACACAACTGTCAGTTCATCATTTGCATCGGATATTGGGATTTTTTTTATTTATTTTTTTCATCTCCCTTCCCTCCCCCCCCCTCTCTCACACACACAATGTCCAACCATGGATATATCAAAATAGAAAATTCATGTGCATGGGCAGTATAATGTACAACTGCCATTCCTTAGTGTCCAAGGCCAGCCCAAGAGGTTTTGCTGCCTGAGGTGGACAAAACTGCACCAGCCAAATTCCATTTACAGAAGCTGACAGGATGTACAGGTGAATGATTACTTCAAGACTAGACAGGAAAGTGTCTTCAACCCACATCTGTGAGAGGATAGCTAGCTCAACACTACTTAAGATTTATCTTGCCTAGAAACTTCAGCCAGCAGGAAGACCTGGCATCCTGACTCTCAGCCTTCACTGACTTGGATTGTCAACCTACTCTACCTGATGGGAGGGCAGGGCCTTGCCCTTTTAGTATTTCAAAGCCAATTGGTGGCCAAAATCTTCTTGCTTAGTAAACTGCACTAGAGTAAGCCTGAGTGAATGGGGATTTGATGAGTCAACTCCTCTCTAAGTTGCATTGATTCAAATGGACCTACTCTAGTTGTGACTTACTTTAGCATAGTTAAGTCACATAGTAGACCCATTTGAATCAATGCAACTGACAGAGTTGACTCATAAAATCCCTGTTAATTCCATGGGCCTGTTCTACTGTGATTCACTATACTACGCAACAAGATTTGGGCCATAGTGACCACCCCATCATTCACAGTATGTATTAAGCCCTGTTTGCAACTACAGGTAGAAGCAGATTTGACCTGTTTCTATCACTTTTGCATTCTTATCAGTATTGAAGAATTTATATTAGGACCTCTTTAATAGTGGTCCAAATCTAGGTTTATATGACATCCACTTAAATAACATTAAATTTTATGAGTAAAACTTCCTTTTTAAAATATAGAGATAAAACCAAAAAAATGGAGAAAGAAAAAGGTGCTAAACCAGGTTACTTGGGTCCATCTTCATTTTTTTTACTACAGTCCACCTAATTTCTGACCACTGGCCATGCTACCTGGGACTTATGGAAGTTGTAGTCAAAAACATCTAGAGAGCAACAGATCATCTAGCCCTGTGTTGAACAAATGTCTTCCACTGGGACAAAAATAAGCAACTGAATTATTCTATGAAAAATTGCTATAACCAGCAATTTATTATTTCCACCTATTTATGTATGCTACAGGGCCTGTAAGACAGGTAATATATAATGCACTATTGCATTTTTATCCCAGCTATATCTAAGTAATTTATATATTACATTTTAATTTATGCAATGGGGCTTGATACAACAAATCTAAGAATATAAATAAAGCAACACCAGCTCTGGCTGTGAACTACAAATCACTTAAACAAAATGCCTCAGCTAAGTAACTTCAGCCATGTTGACCTTTGTGCAAATAAATCAGTTTAAATCCAAGTTCTACAAAATTAAGTAGGGAATGAGATGTTATCTTTGAGACACAACCAAAAAAGGGAGGGGTAGCAAACCCAGGTCAAATTATCTTACATCTCCCTCAAACATTGGCCATATCATGTGCCTATGGCATTACACTTCTACATCATAACTCTCTTTGCTTCTGCCAGGGATATCTCTATGGCATCATAACACAGATGAACCAACCTACAGGGTTTGGCAGCGCTGGATTGCAGCTGCTGTTATTTTTCACCATTAACTATGCAATGTTTCCTAATCATTGGTTTTAGGACTTCAATTCCCAGAAGCCTAAGTCAATTCTCCAAAGCATTGATCAGCCAATGTACTGTACTGACTTAGGCTTTTGGGAATTGAAGTCCACCAGTGTTCCGCAGAACACTGTTTGGGAAACGCTGAATAAGCCTAATGCAAGCTGAAATCTAACAACAAGACCTGGAAAGTTATACTCGGCCCAATTCTCATAACATAGGGAAGAATGCCACACCTTTTGGGCAATTTCAATATATCCGGTGTAATTGACATGGCTCTAATGGGCTTATGGACCAGGCTAGAACTCAGTGTAAGCAATGTTACAAGAGCATATTGGTTGGGGTATTGCTCTTGCGCATGCTCATTATGATGCAACCAAATGCACATCCATGGAAAATAAGGTATGAAAAGAAAAAGGGGCACAACATCTCTGCCAGTTCTCTTCCTTAACCACAGGAAAGACTTTCCACTCCGCCCTCCATCCTACAACCTAGATTGTTACACAAGGCACGCCCTGTTACACAAAGCATCTACCACATAAGCCTTCAAACAACCTGAAAAATGAAAACCTCAGTTGAAAGCACCCTAAAAAAATTCATCACATGGCTATAACTCATCAGTTCTACATTCAGGACCAGCTCATAATTCTGTACATTTGATTTGATATTTCCATTTTTTTACATAAAGCAGCAGCAGCGAGATCCAAATTTCCCTCTCCCTCATCTCCTATTAGCCCACCTGGAAAAATATCTACAGGTGAAACTCAGAAAATTAGAATAGTGTGCAAATGTTCATTCATTTCACTTAAAAGGTGAAACAAATATATGAGATAGACTCACTACATGCAAAGCGAGATATGTCATGTCTTAATTCATTATAATTGTGATGATCATGGCATACAGCATACATGAGATTATGTGATGATTATGGGGTACATGAGATTGGGGGATTGAGGTTTTCATAAACTGTAAACCACAAAGTAAGGCTTGAACTACCTGTATCTCACTTTGCATGTAATGAGTCTATCTCATATATTTGTTTTACCTTTTAAGTTGCATTACTGAACTGAATGAACATTTGCACGATATTCTAATTTTCCGAGTTTCACCTGTATATTTTTCTCTGTTTGGACAAACATCAATTATATGAGGAGAGGATTAAGATCAGAGAAGTGGCATAGGGCACAGACACATGATCTAGCAGAGGATCTTTCACAGAAAACAGCAATGACACCCTTGTTATTGCTGTGTAGAAAGCAGCAATGGTGAACTGCATCCAAATACCCTCAAAAGCCCCTTGGTGAGACAATCTTGCCTTTATTTCGAAGGGGTGAAGGAAGGTTTCCCTGCATGCTATACATTTCATGCAGTCTGTAGTTGTCTTGAAAGAAAACAAAGACTCCGCAATACATAATCTACAGGTAAATATCTCTTCTCCTGTTTCAAGAAGCCCTTTCATAGAATTCTATGCATCTGTCAGGAGAGAATAAATGTACACCTTGTTACCTAGGAAACAGCAGGTGGGTTAGTATAGCAAGGGGACTTTCTGAACTCCTCAAGATCATGTGAGTAAAAGCTACAACACAATGGAGATTTAATGAATTACACAGTTCCAGATCCAGCAAGACTGCTATTTAAGAATGCCATCTGGTCACAACTTTAACGTAGTTAAACTGAAAAGGAGTCTAATAAAACGTATAAATCAACCAATAAAAATGTTTCAGAAGTCCTCTCTATAACAGGTTAAAATAAAAATACAGGCAGATTCTGACTATATATTTTTGTGAAATGTAGATTATCTGAAACCTGGGTGCACCATTCTTCCTCTAGACCTGCTCTCAGAAAGGGCAACTATATCCATAACAGTTTTTATATGTGTTACAAGCTTCATCTTCTCCATTTATATTTGTATCAATGTCTTGATCTGTCATTTGTGCATCAAGCATGTAAGCTGTTCGTGCACCATCAAGTTGAAATAATATTCACTGGCTGCGACAAGGAAAGTGCTCAATGACAGAGGGAGTCGGCTGAAGCGTAAGACACGCTGTGAGCAGTTTGTCATTTTCACCCTAAATATTCTGCAATGAGGTAAAACAAAATTGTTTTTCAAGATACTTTCCAAATACTAAGATTTGGGACACACAGCAGACAGTTGGGGTGTCAGTTTGTGTAGAAATACCCCATGGACAGTTAGAGAGAGAAAGAGAGAAGTAAAACAGAGGAAGCAAGGCTAGCATCATCCTTCCCTCCCACATATACCTGAATTCCTTTGTAGAGCATCTGAATAGTGCTACACAGGTGGTTATGCACTAGAAATGGAGTGTTTTGTGTTTGCTCCTTCACTCAAGCATATGCATGCTTATTCTCCCCAGAGGCGAGTTTTATTTGGATGATCAGAAAAGATTGATCTGAAAGCATACAGGTAAGTAGAGATATCTAACCCCACTTCCTATCACTGTCCCTATAAGCAAAGGGATTATCTGAAGAAGAAAGCTTCTATTACACATGGAGCCTCTCCACACTACTGGGAAACCTGAGAAATAAGAAAGAATTAGAAAAGGGCTGTACAGTCCTTAAAATTACACAAATGCCAGAGTAGTTGACAGGTTGCTTGCTTATTACTTTTTGTTTCGAACTTATTCTGTTTGGTTTACTGTTTCTCAAGTAAGTGTATTATGTTTAATTTTATATTGCTGTTTGTAAAAAAATATTTTAATTTGTTGTACGTCACCCAGAGTGAGGAGTCCATCCCAAATTGGCGGGATATAAGTGTAATAGTAGTTGATACCTTTATTAGACCACACAAAAATCAAACAAATGAAGAGTCTTCATAGGAAGAAATCTACTTCTTCAGGCTAGGCACCATTATTATACGGCTAGTGTAGAAAATGCAAGCGCGGCGCCAAAATGGCCGCCGCGCCCTTTGCGGGCCCCCCCCCACAGGACAGAGAATCCGGGTAGTTAGGGGCGTGGCCAGCTCCCTTATAAAAGGGGTGGCCACGAGGCAGCCGAGCTGCCATTTTGCCTCAGCGACGGAGCGGAGAAGTTTTTTCCCCTGCGTCTCCGTCGCTCGTTAGCTTACCGGGAAGCCTTTTGGCGGCGTTTCTGCTTGGCTGGCTTCCCTTTTTGCTTCAGGAGAGATGCCTTCGAAAAAGAAGGCAGCTTCGAGTTCAGCTCGGGCTGTTAGGAGGCGCAACCCAGGTCGGAGGACCGTGGTGCCGCCTCCTCAGCAGCCTCCTTTGCCACCCCCGGCCGGGGCTGGTGGAATGGGGTCTATTGCCCCTTGGCCCGATCAGAGTGCGGGCGCGGAGGGCGCTCCGGCCCGCGGCCCGCGAGCGGTGGACACCGCTCCTTCTCCTGTCCACTCCGTCGGGCCTATTTCCTTTGGGCCGCAGCCTCTCCCGGGGCCCTCTAGCCTTGGGGGGTGGCCCGGCTCCCTGCCTTGGCAGGTTTCTTCACCAGCCCTACCGGGCTTTGGCGCTGGCCAATGGCCATATATGGGCCCTGGGGCGCAGGGACCTGTCCCCATGCCAGGATCGGGCGGGCCGGCCGGCCCTTTGCCCATGGTCAACGTGGACACCTTACTGGCCCGCATTGCGGCCCTGGAGGCGTCTTTGGCCCGGGCCAGTCAGGCAGGCGCCCCCTTCGGGGTACCTTTTGAGGCGCCGTCGGCAGCAGGACAACAGCCGGCGGGGAGGGTTGAGCTGCTGCAGGCGGGTGGCGCGGCTCCGGCCACGGCCTCGCAGCTCCCCAGCCAGCAACCTGGTGCGGGTCAAGCCCCGGTGATGAGCTCTACATCGGTCGTGAGCTCCGACGCCCCCAGTGGGCCGGAACCCCCGGTGGGGGCGGCCCGCGGGGGTGCAGCATGTGAGTATACGGTGCAAGCAAGTACATCTACACACATTCCCAATATAGGGGGGGCCTTTCAGTGGCCTTGGCCTCGCGCGGGTGGTGCAGGGGCCACACTGCTGGTGACCCACCCGGCGACAACGACTGCCACCATGCCCACTGGGGTGGGCCTCGGTCCTTACACTGCTGGGAATGTCCTGGGGGTGGCAGGGTTAGCTCAGGCCCCTTTTATTAGGCCGGCTGCCCCCTTTTCGGCTTTACCAACGGCAGGGTATTCCTTGCCATTGGGTGATCACTTGGCACAGGCTACCAGAGAAAAGATATGGCGAGGGGAGTACGTAGATATCTTCTCACTCCTGAACAGAGAGCCCACCAAGGAGGAAAGGGAGGGTCAGGATGAGAAGGATAAGGAGCAGGCACGCCGCCGTAAGCCGCCGCGTACCTGGGCCAACTGGCTCCCCGCGTATTTAATATACATGGCGGTATATTTGAGGGCGCGGCCGGATTTAGCTATTCCCATGGTCCAATATTTGGACAACATATATAGGGCGATGGTAGATTTTCCGGGCCCCTCATGGCTAGCATATGATGAGGAATTCCGTATGAGGATTCCCCTCCACCCCGAGATGAGATGGGACGAGCCGTGCCAGAGACTGTGGCTCTTGTATATGACACCCACACGCCCTGCCCCGGGGGATAGATACCATTGTGGACATGCGGTCCAGCGAGCGGCTCCGGCGCAGGTTACCCGCCAACCGGCGGGGCAGGGGGTTCCAGCCCGCCTGCTGTGCTGGACTTTCTCGTCAAATGGTTCCTGCAATCGAAAGAACTGCAGGTATAAGCATGAGTGTCCCACATGTTCTGGTCCCCACGCAGCCTCTGCTTGTCCCAAGCCTGGGGGGGCGCGAGGCAGAGGGAGGGGTGGACAGTGGGCTGGCAAGGCTGCCACGGATGGAGCTAGTTCTCCAAAAGGCCCCCTCCCCAATTAAGGTGGACATGCTGGAGCGCTGGCTCGCATCGTACCCGAAGGGGGAGGACGGGGAGTATCTCCTTCAAGGTTTTAAGCAGGGATTTCGTATCCCTTTTATGGGTGATAGGTCCCCTCAGGATGCCCCCAACCTTTTATCCCTCAGAGGAAGGGAGGAGGTGGCTGCGGCCAGCATTAAAAAGGAGTTAGACGCGGGCAGGGTCGCTGGACCTTTCCCCACACCCCCGTTTCCCAATCTTAAGGTCTCGCCATTGGGGTTGGTTCCCAAAAAGTCCCTAGGGGAGTTTCGCCTTATTCATCATTTGTCCTACCCAGCAGGCCGATCGGTCAACGATGCTATACCTGATGACCTTTGTTCGGTCAGGTATACATCGTTTGACCATGCGCTGCGCATGGTGCGCTCGTGTGGCCCGGGTGCCCTGCTGGCCAAGTGCGACATTAAGTCAGCTTTTCGCCTCTTGCCGGTACACCCGGGCGACTTTGAATTGCTGGGTTTTAAATTTAAAGGGGAATATTATTTTGATAAGGCCATGCCTTTTGGCTGCTCCATATCATGCTTGGCTTTCGAGCGTTTTAGTACCTTCCTAGAGTGGGCTTTCGTCCGCAGGTCAGGGTCCCGGTCTGTAGCCCATTACCTGGATGATTTTCTATTCGGGGGTGAACGGGGCTGGGACACGTGCGCACGTCTCCTCAATACATTTCAGACGCTAATGCAGGAACTTGGTGTCCCTTTAGCGCCCGAAAAGACCGAGGGCCCATCGACCAAGTTAGTATTCCTGGGGCTTGAGATTGACACAGTAGAGCAGGCTTCTAGGTTGCCGGGTGATAAGGTGTCCAGGATAGTGACCCTTATCTCTGAATTGCTGGCCAAGCGTAAGGCATCCCTGAGGGAACTGCAGGTGCTACATGGGCACCTTAATTTTGCGTGCAGGGTGGTCGCACCGGGCAGGGCTTTTGCCCGGCGCTTATGCGACGCCATGGCAGGGTTATCCAGGCCCCACCACAGAGTCAGGCTTACCCGGGGTATCAGGGCAGACATGTTCGTCTGGTTGCAATTCCTGAGGGAGTTTAACGGGGTCTCATTTTGGAGGTCTGACCTCCTGGCATCCCCTAATTTCCAGATCCAGTCTGATGCCTCAGGATCCCTGGGTTATGGGATGTACTTCAACGGGAAGTGGGCCTATGGTGGGTGGCCACCGGCATGGGCAGGCACAGGTCGCCTGCGGGATCTCACATACCTGGAATTTTTTCCCATTCTGGGGGCTTTGATGCTATGGGGCGAACAGTGGGCTAATTCAGTGGTGCATTTCTGGTGCGACAATGCTGCCGTTGTACACATTGTCAATGCACAGACTTCTAAATCGCCCAGGGTTATGGATCTAGTGCGCCATTTTGTACTGCGCTGCCTGCGCCTCAACGTCTTGTTCAGGGCCAGGCATGTCCCAGGGGTTAATAACGATATTGCTGACGCTTTGTCCCGCCTGCAGATCTCCCGGTTCCGCGCCTTGGCCCCGGATGCGGAGGAATTTCCCTCGCCACTCCCGGACGAGATGTGGACTATTGGCAAGGAGAGGTGAACCGGGCGATTGGCCTGTCACTAGCGCCACGCACGCGTAAGGCGTATCAACAAGCATTCAATTCGTACAGGGTTTTTGCTACTCAATTTCACTTGCCAGAGACCTGGCCTATCCCGGTGGACCATGTTCTGCGGTTCATGGTTCACCTGCATGCACAGGGCCTCGCACCTCGCACCATAGCATCCAAGCTCTCGGCGTTGGCTTTTATGGCCAAAGTAGGGGGTCATGTGGATGCCACCTCTGACTTCCGTGTGAGACACGTTTTGGAGGGGTGGGTGCGCGAGCGTGGGCGTTGCCCGGACGACCGGCACCCTATTTCCCCAGGGGTTCTTACCCAGTTGGCCCGGGGCTGGCCAGGCCTCTGTTTTGATCATTATGAGGCAGCCCTCTTTCATGCAGCCACAACGGTGGCATTTTTTGGAGCGCTCCGCGTCAGCGAACTCGTGATGCTGTCTAAGGCGGATGCAAGTGGTAGGGCACTGGAACTTGAAGATGTCTATGTTGCCAAAGACTGGGCCCAGTTGAGGATCCGCTCCTCTAAAACAGATCAGCATGGCGTAGGCAGTGGAGTAAGACTGCTACGGTGTTCTTTGGCAGACATCTGTCCGGTTGGTGCCCTACAGGAGTACCTGGCACTGCGTGGCATGCACCACGGCCCGTTTTTCTGTCACCAAGATGGGTCTCCCCTTACTAAATTTCAGTTTTGGAAGGTGACAGCCAGAGCCCTCACCAGGGTGGGCCTACCAGGTGCCCGTTATGGCACACATTCGTTCCGTATTGGTGCAGCCTCTACAGCAGCTGCTTTTGGGTACTCTGGGGCTGACATACGCAGCATGGGGAGGTGGGGCTCACAATGTTTTCAGTTTTATGTGCGCCCACTCCCGCCATGAGTACCAATCCAGTCACCTTACCTCCCTTTTTCTCAATTTTCTTACAGACCCTGGGTGTCGTATTACACCGGTGACAGTATGGCTGGTGGGCCACAGCTATGTGCACAGGGCAGCGCGTTACGCTGCGGCGACAGAGTGGGGACCCCGACTGGGACTGGGTGACCACGCCAGTCTCGCATGGCATGGTAAGCCAGGGATGTTATGGCGGGAGCTGCGGCCTTTCCTTTTTTCTGGCCTGGGGGCTGACCCGCCTGACATTCTAATCATCCACCTGGGGGGCAATGATTTGGGCCAGGTCACCGGCTTATCGCTCAAGCATGCGATTTGCGAGGAACTCGCCTACTTGCATTATGTCTGGCCTGCCACAACCCTGGTTTGGTCGGACATTGTTCCGCGCCATTCTTACAGAGGGGGCGTTAACCTCCTGGCTCTTGACCGCGCTAGGCGCGCGGTCAATAAGGCAGTGGCGTGGTTTCTTGCCACCAGGGCTTGGGGACGGGTTAGTCATCACCCCGATATTAGTCTACAAAATTATGACCTGTATGCAGGGGATGGGGTCCATCTGTCGCGAGGAGGTATGGACCTCCTGTTGGGTGACTGGCGAGCAGGCCTGTTGACCGAGCTGACGGTCTGGGGGGGGGGCGTCAGGTCTTCTGTGAAGCCCCTCCGTGTGGCGGGTAGCACTGGTAAGGTAAACAGTATGACCCACAAGTATCCGGCAGGTTCGCAATTGACTGGACAACACTAGACAGGAATAAATTAGTTAAACGTTGTCCGGTCAACGACGAATCAGGCGATGGGGTGATGACGATTGCTAACCAGCATGCATCACCCCTGTGATTTCACGGATACGCGTCAGAGGGTGGGGTCATGAGTTAGTTATTGACTACGGTCAACAATTTGTTTGTTCTTAACAAACAAATTGATACAAATTGATACATTGTAACCAATTGCCGTTGGCAATTTTGGGGTGGTACCTTACCAGTGTTACTTCGGCCTGCTTGCCTTAGGAATTATGATTGGTCGTTTTACCAATACAAATTTATAATTCGGACTAGGGCATTGAATCAATAAATGTGGCCCTTTGCTGTTATCCACTTTCAATGTTGTCTGTGTCCGTTATTGGGGGGGTGCGCCTGCAAAAGTATAAACAAGAGTCTCAAAAATCCATGGAAGATGTCTGTGCCAGATTTGCTTGTGACAAGTTCAAACTCTGGCTGCAAAATGGTCCCTGAGGTTATAGTCTCAAACCCCACTTCTGGCAGCCTTTTTTTGAAAGTTCCACCCAGCTCTTCAAACAAAGGGTTGACAATTAATCTCATAAGCAGACTTGGCACAGACATTGACCATAGATTTGTAAGACTCTTGTTTACAGTTTTTCTGCACTATCCATAAAATAACAGTGCACAGCCTGAAGAAGTGGATTTTTTTTGTCCTTGAAAGTTTGCTGGTAGTTTAATTTTTAGTGGCCTAATAAAAATATCAACCAAAAAAACTTGCATCATAAAAATCGGGGTTCCTAGTCATGTGAGGCTCTACAGCAGTGTTTCCCAAGCTTTGGTTTTTAGACTACAGTTCCCAGAAGCCTAAGTCAATTCCCCAAAGCACTGATCAGCCAATGGTATGCGGGGCCCCACACACACACATTTTGGCCATGCCCCCATGGTTTTCTGCGCATGCATCATTTGTTTGCACATACGCACATCAGTGGTTTCCTGGTGCGGCCACGCCCCATGGTTTTCTGCGCATGTGGCGTTTGTTTGCATATGCGAACATGAGTGGTTTCCCGGCGCTGGTGGACGCCCGTCATCTCTGGGCCCAGGATGGGAGTTCTGATGGTTCCCCCCCCCCCCCATGGCAGCCCTGAATGTACTGACTTAGACTTCTGAAAATTGAAGTCCCCCTGTGGGGAGTGTGCCCCACATTGGGAACCACTGAACTACAGAGAGCGGATGCTCTCTTCTCTAGTCACTCCTCTTAGGAAGGGCATGATAAGTAGAGATGTGCACCTAGAAACTTTCTCTCCTTAATCACTCTTACAAATTAACCTTCTCTTTTTTGCTGGAAAAAGCAAAGAGATACATAGTGGCCTCTTTTAGATGGTCATTTTTCAAGTCTGCCAAAGTATGGGTAAAAGAATCTGAATATCAGCATACACATCCATGATGAAATATATGGAAACTGCACTAGAATGGGAAAAAGTGGGAGGCTAATAGAGCTCATTTGCTGCCGACTCTTAAGAAATCCTGTATATCTGAACTTCCCGCCATAGATCCCAATTTGAATTTCTCAGAGGTTGTGAACATTTCCTTTTTTGGACTACCCTTCCAAAATCCAACACCCAGCATGGTCTGCCTTCTGATCTTTCCCTTCTCCTCCAGTCCCAATAGGGTTTTCTTTTTTTTTTCCTTATTTATTTATCCCCACCCCTGCTGCCAGTCTGCTGTTAGGAAGAAAACTTCCACTATACATGGAGTCTCTCCACACTACTGGGAAACCTGAAATGGCCTCCATTTCAAGGAATCTGCTGCCACTGCAGTTGCCACCTCTACCTCTGGTGCAGAGCCACTTGTAGTGGCTCCACCCTCAGGCACATCCCCTCTCACTGCTGTTCCATACCCACTAACTGGTACCAATTTATTTTTAGAATTACAGTATATTTAATGGTTACAACGCTGCAACAGTTCTTTGGCTTGACAGCAATCAACCACTGCACTGTCGTAGCACTATAGTCTATAACTGTAATGATCAGGGGAGGAAAACATTTTTGAACTGTGGAAAACTTCCAAATGTTATGGGGCAAACAATACTGCGGACATAGGATGAGATGGAAAGAATAAGCATTGACATCTTGGGAATCAGTGAGCTCAAATGGACAGGGATGGGCGAATTCAGCTCTGGAAACCATCACATCTACTACTGTGGACAAGAAAACCTTAGAAGACATGGAGTAGCCATAATTGTCAATAAAAGAGTGAGAAGAGCAGTAATGGGATACAACCTCAAAAATGACAGAATGATGTCAGTAAGAATTCAGGGCAAACCCTTCAATGTTACTGTGATCCAAATATACGCACCAACCACGGGTGCAGATGAAGCCACAGAGGACCAGTTCTATGAGGACTTACAACACCTCATAGAACAAACACCAAGAAATGATGTTCAAATTATTCTAGGAGACTGGAATGCCAAAGTAGGCAATCAAAAAGTGAAGGGAATAACAGGCAGGTTCGGTCTTGGAACACAGAATGAAGCAGGGCAAAGATTGATAGAGTTCTGCCAAGAGAACGCACTGGTCATAGCAAACACCCTCTTCCAGCAACACAAGAGGCGACTTTACACATGGACATCACCAGATGGCCAACACCGAAACCAGATTGACTACATACTCTGCAGCCAAAGATGGAGAATCTCCATACAGTCAGCAAAAACAAGACCTGGAGCAGATTGTGGCTCAGATCACAACCTACTGATTGCAAAATTCAGGCTTAGACTAAAGAAAATAGGGAAAACAAAGAGACCAGACAGATATCACCTAGACAGCATCCCTAAAGAATACACGGTGGAGGTGATGAACAGATTCAATGGCTTAGACTCAATAGATAGAGTGCCAGAAGAATTATGGACAGAGATGAGGGACATCATGCAGGAAGCAGCAAAGAAAACCATACCAAAAGAAAAGAAGAGTAAGAAAGCAAAGTGGTTGTCTGATGAGGCTCTTAAAATAGCAGAGGAAAGAAGGAACGCAAAAGTCAAAGGAGAAAGGAAAAAATACAATCATTTGAACACAGAATTTCAAAGAAAAGCAAGGAGAGATAAGGAAAACTATCTAAAAGAACAGTGCAAAGAAATGGAAGAAAACAACAAAAGAGGCAGAACCAGAGATCTTTTCAAAAAAATCCGGGAAATCAAGGGAACATTTAAAGCAAAAATGAACATGATAAGGGACAAAGACGGAAAGGAGCTAGCTGATGCAGAAGAGATTAAGAAAAGATGGAAAGAGTACACAGAGGAACTCTACAAAAAGGAACTCAACACTCCTGATAGTCACAATGATGAAGAAATTGAACCTGAGCCAGACATCCTGGAGAGTGAAGTCAGAAAGGCCCTAAAGAGCACTGCAAACAACAAAGCTAGTGGAGATGATGGTATCCCAGTTGAATTTTTCAAAGCTCTAAAAGATGATGGCATCAAATTACTGCATTCAATATGCCAGCAGATTTGGAAAACAAAACAGTGGCCACAGGACTGGAAAAGATCAGTATATGTTCCAATCCCAAAAAAGGGCAATGCCAAAGAATGTTCAAATGATCGAACAATTGCGCTCATCCCACACGCCAGCAAGGTGATGCTCAAGATAATACAGGATAGACTTCAGCAGCATGTGGAAAGAGAATTACCAGAGGTGCAGGCTGGTTTCAGAAGAGGCAGGGGGACTAGAGACCACATTGCCAACATACGTTGGATCATGGAGAAAACAAAGGAATACCAGAAACAAGTTTATTTTTGCTTTATTGACTACACTAAGGAATTTGATTGTGTGGATCACAACAAGATGTGGCAAGTGATTAAAGAGATGGGAATACCAGAGCACCTCATATGCCTCCTGAGAAATCTGTACATGAACCAAGAAGCAACAGTTAGGACAGAACACGGAATGACAGAGTGGTTTGGAATAGGAAAAGGAGTAAGACAAGGCTGCATTCTGTCACCCTGCTTATTCAACTTATACACAGAGCACATAATGCGCAATGCAGGGATGGAGGAATCACAATATGGGATCAAAATTGCTGGGAGAAACATCAACAATCTGAGATATGCAGACGACACCACCCTAATGGCAGAAAGTGAGGAAGACCTAAAGAATCTCTTGATCGGTTTGAAGGAAGAGAGTGCAAAAGCTGGCTTGAGACTCAATATCAAGAAAACCAAGATAATGGCAACAGGCCCGATCAGTTCCTGGAAAATAGACGGGGAAGAAGTAGAAGCAGTGACAGATTTTACTTTCTTAGGATCTAAGATCACTGCAGATGGAGATTGCAGCCATGAAATAAAGAGGCGGCTGATTCTAGGGAGACAAGCCATGAGAAACCTGGGGAACATAGTGAAAAGCAGAGACATCACCTTGAAAACAAAAATTAGAATAGTCAAAGCAATGGTATTCCCAGTGGTAATGTACGGATGTGAGAGCTGGACAATTAGGAAAGCTGAACGCAGAAGAATAGATGCCTTTGAAATGTGGTGTTGGAGGAGAGTTTTGAGGGTACCTTGGACAGCGAGGAGAACAAATAGGTCAATCTTAGAAGAAATCAACACTGACTGCTCATTGGAAGGTCAAATAGTAAAGATGAGGCTAAAGTACTTTGGGCATCAAATGAGAAGGGAGGATTCACTTGAGAAGGCCGTGATGTTGGGAAAGGTGGAGGGCAAAAGAAGAAGGGGGAGGCCAAGGATGAGATGGATAGATGGTATTGTAGACACAATGGGCACAGAACTGGGAGGACTGAGGGGGATGGTGGATGACAGAGGCGCCTGGAGAACGATGGTCCATAGGGTCGCAAAGGGTCGGAATTGACTGTGCGACTGAACAACAACAAAAGGAGAATACAGCAGGTCAGGAATCAGTGCAAAATAAACAACCCCTGAGGCTTAAAATAACCTGCATTTGGGCAAGATAATGCATACCTCAGCAATGCCTGTGCCTCATGTATTTCTTGGTCTCTGAACCAATTTTGAACCTGGCAAAACCAATTCAAATGTAGCATTTTCTGCTAATCAAGACACATCCCTAGTGAATTATTCCTAGCATCCTGGCAAGTTTAGTTAGTGAAGTGTTTGTTCATTTGGTGTTAAAAGCAACTCACTATTTCTGTCCTTCTCTCTGCTTGGTCGTTTGATAAATGTTTTGAATTGGAAACAAAACTTGTTTGCTTCCCCAGTCTAAGGCTGAACTTCGCCCACTTTCTGACCAAACCAACCTCAGTGGTAAGGATTTTAAAAGCATCTATTGATTTCTGTAGTTGTATAACTCAGAGCCCATGTTAAAAACACTGAGTGGTGGTGACATTACCTCTGAGAAACAGACCGAAGATGTCTCACAGCTTCTCAAACCCTTTTTAGGCTGTTTATATCATTTACAAAATGTATCAACAGATAAATGATACCAAATGCCAGTGTTTGCCTGAGCCATATTGCCTGATGTGTAACACATTTTAAATGTTGTATTATTAGTAATGTTGAACAGAACCATTTTGTTATTGAAATGAGTTGGTATTGGAGTGTTCTTGAATACATACAATCTTTCAAGAATGCAAGCGCGGCGCCAAAATGGCCGCCGCGCCCTTTGCGGGCCCCCCCCCCCCACAGGACAGAGAATCCGGGTAGTTAGGGGCGTGGCCAGCTCCCTTATAAAAGGGGTGGCCACGAGGCAGCCGAGCTGCCATTTTACCTCAGCGACGGAGCGGAGAAGTCTTTTCCCCTGTGTCTCCGTCGCTCTTGAGCCTACCGGGAAGCCTTTTGGGTAGCGATTCTGCCTTGCCGGCTTCCCTTTGCTTCGGTGGAAATGCCTTCGAAGAAGAAGGCAGCTCCGAGTGCAGCTCGCGCGGTTAGGAGGCGCAACCCAGGTCGGAGGACCGCGGTGCTGCCTCCTCAGCTGCCGCCTTTGCTCGCCCCTGCCGGGGCCGGCGGAATGGGGTCTATTGCCCCTTCGCCCGGAGTGGGCAACCAGAGTGCGGGCGCGGAAGGGGTTCCGGCCCGCGGCCCGCGAGCGGTGGACACCGCTCCTCCACCTGCTTTCGGGTCCTGGGTACAGGGGCCTGTACCCACGCATGGACCAGGCGGGCCAGCCGGCCCTTCGCCCCAGGTTAACGTGGAAGTCAGGCGGGGGCCCCCCCTCCTTTGGGGTTCCTTTTGAGGCGCTGTCTTCAGGAGGACAACAGCCGACGGGGAGGGTTGAGCTGCTGCAGGCGCGTGGCGCGGTTTCGGCCACTGCCTCGCAGCTCCCCAGCCAGCGGCCAGGTGCAGGTTCTCCGGGGATGAGCTCTACGTCGGTCGTGAGCTCCGACGCCCCCAGTGGGCCGGAACCCCCGGTGGGGGCGGCCCGCGGGGGTGCAGCATGTGAGTATACGGTGTAAGCGAGTACATCCACACACATTCCCAATATGGGGGGGGGGCTTTCCAATCGCTTTGGCCTCGCGCGGGTGGTGCGGCGGTGCACCCGCTGACGCCTCACCCGGCGATGACAGCTAACATCCAGGGCCCCGTGGTGGGGGGTGTTCCCTACCCTTAGGGGAATGTTTTTGGTGGCCGGGTTGGTCCAAGCCCCTATTCCTTACCGATGAGTGACCACTTGGCACAGGCCGCCAGAGAGTAAATTTGGCGGGGGGAGTACGTGGATATCTTCTCATTCCTAAACAGTGTGCCCACCAAGGAGAGAGGGAGGGGCAGAATGAGAAGGATAGTGGCAGGCACGTTGTCGCAAGCCACCAAGTATGTGGGCCAAATGGTTGCCGGCCTGCATCGTATGCATGGCGGTGTACCTTAGGACATGGCCGGATTTGGCAATTCCGATGGTCCAGTATTTGGACAACGCCTACCGGGCGATGATTTACTTTCCGGGCCCAGCGTGGTTGGCTTGTGACGAGGGATGCCGTAGGCGGATTTCCCCGCACCCCGAGATTAGGCAGGATGAGCCAGGCCAGAGGCTGTGGCTTTTGTACGTGACGCCCACGCGCCCTGCACCCGGGGAGATATACCATTGTGGGCATGCGGTTCAGCGGGCGGCCCCAGCACAGGTCACCTGCCAGGGGGCGGGGCGGGGGGTTCCAGCCCGCCGGCTGTGCTGGACTTTTTGTCCAATGGCTCCTCTAAGGGGAAGACTTGCAAATACAGACAGGAGTGTCCCACCTGTGTTGGGCCCCATGCGGCCTCTGCCTGTCCCAGGCCTAGAAGGATGCGGGGCAGAGGGTGGGGCAGACAGGGGGCTTGCAAGACTGCCGCAGATGGATCTAGTTCACCGAAGGCCTCCCTCCCCATTTAAGGTGGACATGTTGGAGCGTTGGCTCACATGGTGCCTGAAGGGTGAGGATGCGGGTATCCTTCAGGGTTCTAGACAGGGGTTCCGGATCCCTTTCATGGGTAATAGGTCCCCTCAGGATGCCCCCGATCTTTTATCCCTTAAGGGGAGGGAGGAGGTGGCTGCTGCCAGCTTTGACGAAAGGGTCTATGCGGGCAGGGTCGTTGGCATTGTCCCGCACCCCCGTCCTGGGGAGCATATTGTTCAATGATGCCATGCCTTTTGGCTATTCCTTTGGGGCTCGGTATTCGAGCGTTTCACCATTTTCCTAGATTGCGCTTTTATCCGCAGGTCAGGGTCCCGGTCTGTAGCCCATTCCCTGGATGGTTTTATTCGGGGCTGAACGGGGCTGGGACACGTACCCACGTCTCCTCATCACATTTCAGACGCTAATGGAGGAACTTGGTGTCCCTTTAGTGCCCGAAAAGACCGAGGGCCCATCTCCACAGCTAGTATTCCTGGGGTGGAGAGTAACACGATAGCGCAGGATTCTAGGTTGCAGCAGGATAAGGTGTCAAGGCTAGTGGCCCTTGTCTCGGTCTTGCTGGCCGGGCGCATGGCATCACTGAGGTAACTTCTGGTGCTACATGGTCACCCCAGTTTCGCTGGCAGGGTCGTCGCACCGGGCAGGGCATTTGCTCTGCGCTTGTGCGATGCCATGGCGGGATTATCCAGGCCCCATCACAGGCTCAGATTTACCCAGGGTATCGGGGCAGACGTGCTTGTCTGGCCATAGATCCAGAGGTAGTTCAACGGGGTGTCATTTTGGGGTCTGATTTCCTGGCTCCCCCTTGCTTTCAGATGCGGTCCGATGCCTCATGATTCCTGGGTTTCTGGGATGTACTTCAATTGGAAGTGGGCCTATGGTGGGTGGCCACCATCCTGGGCAGGCAAAGGGTTGCCTGCATGGTCTCACGTATCTGGAATGTTTCCCTCTCCTGGGTGCTTTGATGCTATGGGGCAAGAGGTGGGCCAACTCGGTTGTGCAACTTGGGCATGGCAACGCGGCTGTTCCGCATCGTCACTGCACAGGATTCCAAATCGCCCGGGGTTATGGAGCTAGTTAGTTGGTTTGTGTTATGCAACCTGTGCCTCAACGTTCCCTTCAGGGCCAGGCATGTCCCAAGGGTTGATAATGATATTGCTGCTGCTTTGTCCCGCCTGCAGATCTCCCGGTTCCGTGCCTCGGCCCCCGGATGCGGAGGAATTTCCCTCGCCACTCCCGGATGTGAGATGGACCGTTGGCAAGGAGAGGTGAACCGGGCGATTGGCCTGTCACTAGCGCCATGCATGAGTAAGGCGTATCACCACGCATTTAGTTCCTTTAGAGTATTATGTACCCGATTCTGACTGCCAGGAACCTGGCCTTTTCCAGTAGCCCATGTTCTGCGGTTCACGATTTACCTGTATCCCCAGGGCCTTGCACCACGCACCATAGCATCTCAGCTGTCGGGTTGGCTTTTATGGCCAAGGTGGGAGGTCGTGTGGACAGCACCAATGACTTCCGGGTGAGACATGTTGGGAGGGGTGGGTGCGCGTGCCCGGGCGTTTCCCGGGCGACCGCCACCCCATTTACCCAGGGGGTTTTTGACCCAGTTGGCCCGGGGCTGGCCTGGCCTCTGTTTTGATAGATGAGGCAGCCCACTTCATGCGGCTACAACGGTGGCCTTTTTGGAGTCCTCCGCGTCGGCGAGCTTGAGATGCTGAGTAAGGCGGATGCAAGAGTTTCCCAGGGTTTTTACCCAAGTGGCCCGGGGCTGGCCTGGCCTCAGTTTTAAGAAATGAGGCAGCCCACTTTATGCGGCTACAACGGTGGCCTTTTTGGAGCCCTCCGCGTCGGCGAGCTTGAGATGCTGAGTAAGGCGGATGCAAGATTTTCCCAGGGTTTTTACCCAATTGGCCCGGGGCTGGCCTGGCCTCTGTTTTGGAAATGAGGCAGCCCACTTCATGCGGCTACAACGGTGGCCTTTTTGGAGCGCTCCGCGACAGCGAGCTTGAGATGCTGTATAAGGCGGATGCAAGTGTAGGGCACTGGAACTCGAGGATGTCTATATTGCCAAAGACTGGGCCCAGTTGAGGATACGCTCCTCTAAGACAGATCAGCATGGCGTAGGCAGTGGTGTAAGACTGCTACGGTGTTCTTTGGCAGACATCTGTCCGGTTGGTGCCCTACAGGAATTCCTGGCACTGCGTGGCAGGCACCACGGCCCGTTTTTCTGTCACCAAGATGGGTCTCCCCTTACTAAATTTCAGTTTTGGAAGGTGACAGCCAGAGCCCTCACCAGGGTGGGCCTACCAGGTGCCCGTTATGGCACACATTCATTCCGTATTGGTGCAGCCGCTACAGCAGCTGCTTTTGGGTACTCTGGGGCTGACATACGCAGCATGGGGAGGTGGGGCTCGCAATGTTTTCAGTTTTATGTGCGCCCACTCCTGCCATGAGTACCAATCCAGTCACCTTACCGCCTTTTTTCTCAATTTTCTTGCAGACCCTGGGTGTCGTATTACACCGGTGACAGTATGGCTGGTGGGCCACAGCTATGTGCACAGGGCAGCGCGTTACGCTGCGGCGACAGAGTGGACCCCGACTGGGACTGGGTGAACACGCCAGTCTCGCATGGCATGGTGAGCCTGGGATGTTATGGCGGGGGCTGCGGCCTTTCCCTTTTCTGGCCTGAGTGCTGACCCGCCTGACATTCTCATCATCTACCTTGGGGGCAATGATTTGTGCCAGGTCACCGGCTTATCGCTCAAGCATGCGATTTGCGAGGACCTCGCCTACTTGCATTATGTCTGGCCTGCCACAACCCTAGTTTGGTGGACATTATCCCGCGCCTTTCTATAGAGGGGGCGTTCACCTCCTGGCCCTTGACCGCGCTAGGCGCACGGTCAACGGGGCGGTGGCGCGGTTTCTTGCTGACAGGGCTTGGGGACGGGTCAGTCATCACCCCGATATCAGTCTACAAAATTATGACTTGTACGCAGGGGATGGGGTCCATCTGTCGCGAGGAGGTATGGACCTCCTGTTAGGTGATTGGCGAGCAGGCCTGTTGACCGAGCTGACGGTCTGGGTGGGGGCGTCAGGTCTTCTTTGAAGCCCCTCCGTGTGGCGGGTAGCACTGGTAAGGTAAACAGTATGACCCACAAGTATCCGGCAGGTTCGCAATTGACTGGACAACACTAGACAGGAATAAATTAGTTAAACGTTGTCCGGTCAACGACGAATCAGGCGATGGGGTGATGACGATTGCTAACCAGCATGCATCACCCCTGTGATTTCACGGATACGCGTCAGAGGGTGGGGTCATGAGTTAGTTATTGACTACGGTCAACAATTTGTTTGTTGTCAACAAACAAATTGATACAAATTGATACATTGTAACCAATTGCCGTTGGCAATTTTGGGGTGGTACCTTACCAGTGTTACTTCGGCCTGCTTGCCTTAGGAATTATGATTGGTCGTTTTACCAATACAAATTTATAATTCGGACTAGGGCATTGAATCAATAAATGTGGCCCTATGCTGTTATCCACTTTCAATGTTGTCTGTGTCCGTTATTGGGGGGGGTGCGCCTGCAATACAATTGTGTATTCTTCTGCAGTGAACTTCTTGTTTTAAAGGAAACTACTGCTACTGGTACTATTAATAATACATATTTAGCTATCAATAAACAAATTAGTTAATCAAGCATACATCTCTTACATTTCATTCCCCTTTTAATTTTAACTCATCTTAATTTATCCCAACTTAATTTAGTCACCATTAGATTTTCTATGCTTGAAAATAATTTCAAGAAAGCATATTAATGAGGATCTTAAACCAATTTTGGACTGGAAAGGAGGATCAAAAGTAAAATAAGTAAGAAAGGAGATAATTTGTTAATCATTTCCATCAAGCCGAGAAGTGATCACCTAAACTAGTCTCTGCCATACCTGTCAACCACGGCTCTGGACAATCCAGGACCTGCGCAGAACGTTTCTGTGCAGGTTGCTTTTTACGCATGAGTAAAAGCCTTCTACGCATGCGTAAAAGCGACTTGCGCAGAACTGTTCTGCGCAGCTCCCTTCTACGCATGCGTAGGAGGCTTTTACGCATGCGTAGAAGGCTTCTACGATCCCCTTCTGTACAGAAGCCAGTTCTGCGCAAGCGTAGAAGGATTCTACGCATGCATAAAAGACTTCTACTCATGAGTAGAAGCGAGCTGCGCAGAAGGGATGTGCAGTAACGCCTTTTTTCCCCACTGCCAAATTCTGGGGTTTTGGCAGCTCCAGGCGGGAAATAGCGAAAAACGGTGCCAAAAAATGGGAAATCCCAGCCAATCCTGGAAGGTTGACAGGTATGATCTCTGCTACCATAAAGCCTACACTGACTTTCAAGGTTCTGTATACAGGACTGCAGTGGCTTAGGTGCTAGGACAGTGGACTTGATGACTGGGAAGTTAGTAGTTCAATACCCGAGTGCTGCATAACGGAATGAGCAACCATCTCTGACCCAGCCCCTGTCAACCTAGCAATTTGAAAGCAAGAAATTGCAAGTAGATAAATAGGTACTGCTTCAGTGGGAAGATAACAATGATCTGTGCACTCCAGCTTCTAATCATGCCTGCCACATGACCATGGAAACGTCTGGCTGTAAACAGAGATGAGAACCACACCCTAGAGTCGGATATGACTGGCTTTCAAGCAAGGGAGACCTTCACCTTTACTATACACTAATTAGGACTATGCACACAGATTTTATCAAAACACAAAGCAGAAGGGGGAAATCACGTCACTCTGAGTCTTTAAAAAAAAGAAGTTTGTAGTCAAAAGGAAAGTTAAAAAGCAGAGCTCTCTCAGATAGACATTCAGCACTCTTTGGCTCCTCTTCTACCTGAAATTGTCTTATCTCTTCCAACTTTTAGAAAAACTTTCTGGCAATAAGAAAGTTGGTTCTTAGATCAACTTACTTTCTTCTTCCCTTCCTCATCCCATATTTAACATTGTGTCATATCTTTTCTCATCCCTCTCAATCTTTTTTCTTTCTTTCTAATACTGTATCTTTTATCTTGAAAGCCTAAGAACAGCTTTCAGAATTCTTTCATGTAAAAAAGTTGGGTTTTAAAAAAAGTATTGAATACATACATACATACAGACAGATAGACAGACAGACATATTAGCTCCCCTGTTGGAATGATCCAGTAAATGTTTACATTTTCATATTCTATTGCAATGATTTTGCTATTAGAAAACTCTGTGGAAAGAGTTGTATCTTTACATATAGAATACAACGAGTTTTAAGAAATTAATTAATATCATAGAAAGCATGAACATCTCTCAAAATAAGTACTGTATATATCTAAGATAGACATCATTTCTGCATCTGCATTCTGAGTCCCATTTGCCATGAAAACGGGAGCTGCAAAATTAAATCTCAATTTATTCCTAATCAGTACGGGCAACCCAGCCTTAAAATGGCATCTGACTGTTGGCAGGGCTTTTGCCACAGGTAAAAAAATATATACCAAACAGAGAATACTAGTACTGTAATGGGATGTATTTAGATCAGGGATTCTTAACCTGAGGTCCATGGGCCAGATGCGGCCTGCAGCACCATTTCATGTGGACCCCACACTGCCTCCACAACACCAGGAAGTCCCATGTAGTGGAGGAAGGGCAAAATGGCCATCCTGCCCCCAAAGCCATCTGAGGAAGCGTGACCTGGGCTCTGGCTTCAAAAGGTTGAGAACTACTGTTTTAGATGTATTAATATAGAGGTTGTTTAAGAATATACTTTGTGACAAGCATGAACCATTGTGGCCTGGATCCCAAGGTACTTCTGTTGGATCTACTACTTCCACCATCAGATTTGGGTCTTTCTTCCCTTTCCCCTTACAGCTATATACAGTGTCCAAAAAAGAAGGTGGTGGCCCAGTGTGTTTCAAAATCCTCTGGAACAGACCTTTGTTACTCTGCAGGCTGGGAAAAGAGAGGGAGAGAGAGAGATACTCGAATTCTGCTTGATCAAGCAAAGTTATCTAGTGGATCCTGGATTCAGGACCACTAAGGTTCAGAAAAGAACAACAGGATCAATTTGCCTTTAGTGCCTCACAAAGCAAGGGATCCCCTGTGACAGATGCTGTAAATTATACACTATGCTGCAACAAACATCCATGTCAAAAAGGTTCCACTGAGTGCTCTATCAAAAGTGAGACTCCTCCCTTACTTACTGTTGTTCAGCACATGATAAAAAGATACCGTATTTTTCGCCGTATAAGATGCACTTTTTCTTCCCCAAAACTGGGGGGGAAAGTTGGTGCGTCTTATACGGCAAATATACGGCAGCCGCGCTCTCCCCGCCCCCACCATCGGCGGGGAGATGAAGGGAGCCGCGCCGCGCGAAGCCGCGCCGCACGAAGCCGTCCCTCCCTGCCACCGGGCGGGGAGGTTAAAAGGGCTCCCTGGCCGAGGGAGCCGAAGACGCCAACGCCGGCGCCGGCGCCGCACCGCGCAAAGCCGTCCCTCCCCGCCCCCTGCCACCGGGCGGGGAGGTTAAAAGGGCTCCCTGGCCGAGGGAGCCGAAGACGACGACGACGACGACGACGCGACGCGCCACGCCGCGCCGCGCGAAGCCGTCCCTCCCCGCCCCCTGCCACCGGGCGGGGAGGTTAAAAGGGCTCCCTGGCCGAGGGAGCCGAAGAAGACGACGACGACGACGCGCCGCGCCGCGCGAAGCCGTCCCTCCCCGCCCCCTGCCACCGGGCGGGGAGGTTAAAAGGGCTCCCTGGCCGAGGGAGCCGAAGACGCCGCCGACGCCGACGCCGACGCCGTGCCGCGCCGCGCGAAGCCGTCCCTCCCCGCCCCTACCACCAGGCGGGGAGGTTAAAAGGGCTCCCTGGCCGAGGGAGCCGAAGACGACGACGACGACGACGCGCTGCGCCGCGCCGCGCGAAGCCGTCCCTCCCCGCCCCCTGCCACCGGGCGGGGAGGTTAAAAGGGCTCCCTGGCCGAGGGAGCCGAAGACGCCGCCGCCGCCGCCGCGCCGCGCCGCACGAAGCCGTCCCTCCCCACCCCCTGCCACTGGGCGGGGAGGTTAAAAGGGCTCCCTGGCCGAGGGAGCCGAAGATGCCGACGCCGCCGACGCCGCGCCGCGCGAAGCCGTCCCTCCCCGCCCCCTGCCACCGGGCGGGGAGGTTAAAAGGGCTCCCTGGCCGAGGGAGCCGAAGACGACGACGACGACGCCATCGGCGGGGAGATAAAGGGAGCCTTCCGTGGCCCGGGAGGCTCCAAAGACGCTGCCGCAGCCGCGCTCTCCCCGCCCCCACCATCGGCGGGGAGATAAAGGGAGCCTTCCGTGGCCCGGGAGGCTCCGAAGACGCTGCCGCAGCCGCGCTCTCCCCGCCCCACCATCGGCGGGGAGATAAAGGGAGCCTTCCGTGGCCCGGGAGGCTCCGAAGACGCCGCTGCTGCGAAGCATCGTGCCCTCCCGGCCCTTTGTTCCTCTTGGAGGTTGACTAGGGCAGGTAGTTTTTGACTTTGAGTATTTTTGTGGTGGCTTTATTGTACCTGGACATGTGGGGTTTCTGAAAAGATGTGTTTTTTTTCTTCCCTTTTAGTACAGTATTTGGTTCAGAATCTTTTTTTCTAGATTTTCCTCCTTTAAAATTGGGTGCGTCTTATATGCCGGAGCGTCTTATACGGCGAAAAATACGGGTAAAGTTCCTAGATATGCTAAATGATTGTTCCCTGGGACAGATGGTTGAAGATCCAACTAGAGGTACAAGAATCCTTGACTTGATCCTGAGTAATACTCAGGATCTGGTGCAAGATGTTAATGTGACTGATCCAATAGGGAACAGTGACCACAACTCTATTATGTTTAACTTGATCATAGACCGCAAGTAACTGAAAAAATCTAACACAGAGACCTTAAATTTTCAAAAAGGAAATTTCCCAAAGATGAGGAAACTAGTAAAAAAGAAGCTGAAAGGGAAAATTGAGAGAGTCCAAACACTCCAAGAGGCATGGAGGCTGTTTACAAAAACAATAACAGAGGCCCAATTGGAATGCATACCCAAAAGGAAAAAGGGCACTGCCAGGTCCAAGAGGACTCCGATGTGGCTTACAGGAGCTGTTTGGGAAGTGATCAAAAGCAAGAAAAGCTCATTTAGAAGATGGAAGGCTTGTCCGAATGAGGACAGCAGGCAGAAACATAAATTCTGGCAGAACAAATGCAAGGCAACAATCAGGAAAGCAAAGCAAGACTTTGAGGAGTGTATAGCTAAAAATACTCAGAGAAATAACAAAGACTTCTTTAAGTACATTAGAAGTAAGAACCCAACTAAGAAGGCCATTGGACCATTAGATGACAATGGAAGGCAAGGGGTTATTAAAGAGGAAACAGAGATTGCAGAGAGACTCAATGAATTCTTTGCTTCAGTATTCACTGAAGAAGACAGAGACCACATGCCCAAAACAGAGCCTATCTTCGTAGGGAGGGAAACCGAAGAATTAAGCCAGATAGGAATAACCAGGGAGGAGGTCCTTGCATGTCTTGTTAAACTAAACACTAACAAGTCACCAGGACCAGGTGGCATCCATCCATGAGTTCTCAGGGAACTTAAAGATGAAATTGCTGATCTCCTAGGCAAAATATATAATCTTTCCCTCAGATCAGGCTTTGTGCCTGATGACTGGAAGATAGCGAATGTAACACCAATTTTCAAAAAAGGATCCAGGGGTGATCCAGGAAATTACCGACCTGTCAGTTTGACATGTGTCCCAGGTAAAGTGACGGAAACCATCCTAAAAGATAGAATTAATAGGCACATAGGAGAGAAGGCGTTGCTAAAGGAGAGCCAACATGGCTTTTGCAAGGGCAAATCTGTTGGAATTTTTTGAGAGTGTCAACAAGCATGTGGATAAGGGGGATCCAGTTGACATTGTTTATCTGGACTTTCAGAAGACTTTTGACAAGGTCCCGCACCAAAGGCTCTTGAATAAACTTACCAGTCATGGAATAAAGGGACAGGTCTTGTCTTGGTTCAGCAACTGGCTAAGGGACAGGAAACAGAAGGCAGCACTAAATGGACACTTCTCCAAGTGGAGGGAAATAAAGAGTGGGGTCCCCCAAGGTTCAGTACTGGGACCCCTGCTTTTCAACCTCTTCATAAATGATCTAGAAGTAGGAGTAAATAGCAAGGTAGCAAAATTTGCTGACGACACTAAATTATACAGGGTAGTGAAAACTGTGAGAGATTATGAGGTGCTCCAGATGGATCTCTTGACACTGGGGGAGTGGGCAAAACAGTGGCAAATGAGCTTTAACATTAGTAAGTGCAGAGTGATGCATGTTGGGGCAAAAAAAAACAATTACATTTATAAACTGATGGGTTCTCAACTCTCTGCGACAAACCAGGAAAGGGACCTTGGTGTCCTGGTGGACAGCTCAATGAAGGTGTCAACCCAGTGTGCCTCAGCAGTGAAAAAAGCAAACTCAATGCTAGGGATCATTAGGAAGGGTATAGAAAATAAGTCAGCAAGTGTCATTTTGCCTCTTTATAAATCTATGGTGAGGCCCCATCTGGAATACTGTGTACAGTTCTGGTCACCATTCCTCCAGAAGGATATTATGGAGTTGGAAAAAGTGCAGAGGAGGGCAGCCAAAATGATTAGGGGACTAGAACACCTTCCTTACCATCTGAGGCTGCAATGGTTGGGCCTTTTCACTCTTGAACGACGGCATCTAAGAGGTGACCTGATTGAAGTTTATAAAAACATGCACGGTGTGGACAAAGTAGATAAGGAAAAACTGTTTTCCCTATCGCATAACACTAGAACTAGGGGGCACTCCATGAAACTTTTGGGTACTAGTTCTCAAACAAATAAGAGAAAGTACTTTTTCACCCAGAGGATTACTGGTCTATGGAACTCCTTGCCAGAAGAAGTGGTGACAGCTGTCAGTCTTGACAGCTTTAAGAAAGGATTAGACAAGTTCATGGAGGACAAGGGTAACAATGGCTATAATTATGGATACTTAAGGACACCCTCGGGGTTGGAGAGATAGGCAGGATATCTCTCAGTGCCATTTCCAGGGAATCCTAAGCAGGTGAAGGCATCTGCTTGGGAATACCCTGAAGGAAATGGTGAGCCACTGTGTGAGACAGAATGCTGGACTGGATGGGCTCCTGTGGCCTGTTCCAGCAAGGCTGTTCTTATGTTCTTAAGAGACTATGAGACACTAGCTACTTTTCTTGTCAGACTGGGAGCAGAGGAATTTTTGTTGTTCAGTTGCACAGTCGATTCCAGGCACCTCTGTCCTCTACCACCATCCTCCTCAACCAGCCCAGCTCTGTGCCCATTGCGTCTACAATACCATCTCACCATCCCATTTTTGGCCGCCCCTTCTTCTTTTGCCCTCCACCTTTCCCAGCATCAAGGCTTTCTCAAGTGAATCCTCTCTTCTCATTTGATGTCCAAAGTACTGTAGCTTCATCTTTACTATTTGACCTTCTAAGGTTGTTTTCTTCTAAGATCGACCTATTTGTTTTCCTCATTGTCCAGGGGACTCTCAAAACTCTCCTCCAACACCACATCTCAAAGGCATCTATTCTTCTGCGCCCAGCTTTCCTAATGGTCCAGCTCTCGCAACCATACATTACCACCAGGAATACCATTGCTTTGATTATGCTGACTTTTGTTTGCAGGGTGATGTCTCTACTTTTAACTATGTTCCCCAGTTTCTCATAGCTTGTCTCCCAAGAATCAGTCGCCTTTTTATTTCATGGCTGCAATCACCATCTGCAGTGATCTTTGATGCTAAGAAAGTAAAGTCAGTCATGGCTTCTACTTCTTCCCCATCTATTTTCCAAGGAATGAGAAGGCCTGTTGCCATTATCTTGGTTTTCTTGATGTTGAGTCTCAATCCAGCTTTTGCACTCTCTTCTTTCAACCTAAGCAGGAGCTTCTTTAGGTCTTCCTCATTTCCTGCCATTAGGGTAGTATCATCTGCATATCTCAAATTGTTGATATTTCTCCCAGCAATTTTGATCCCAAATTGTGATTCCTCCATCCCTGCATTGCATAAGCACACCAATTGTTTAACACTCCAATGGAATGACAGTGTGAACAGCTCAAGAGCCAGTGTATTTTGTAAGTAGTAAAGCTCCACTATTTGAAAAGAAAGGTAGTACATCTCCTAGGCAAGGGGAAGCTAAATTCCCCATGCTGAATTCCATAGGGTTTGCCTGCATAAATTACAATGCAGATCACGGCATAATGTTGAGCACTGCAGTAGTCATCTGTCTTATTGTAGTCAGCACTTGCGAGCCAGCACAAGGTTAATTTAGTCTAGATGGGAAGGGAAAACAAAATAAAGAAAGCACACACCCATACTGAAGAGCTGATTGTCAAATAATATTATCTCTGCATCTTAATAAATAATTATCAATGTTTTTAATGAAACTTTTCCCCACCCTACATATTGCTTCTCTTTCAAAGATACAGACTCCACCAATTATATTGCAACCATAATGACTCTCCCTCTCCTTCTTTCTGATAATTCTTCTTTCTTCTTTATCCGAATCCAGATATTGGCAATCCTCATGGCAATCAGCCATGAAGATTGTCCTGATAATATAATGCAGTGGCCTTTCATCTGCCTTCCACATCTCAGCATAACACCCGTACCACTAATCCAGTTCTGCAAATCACTTTCTGGCCCCGAGCCCTTTTGGCACACAGAGTCCTCCTCAGCCCCAGGCCTGTATTGATGAAGCTGCTGCCCTCCATCAAGATAGATTCAAGTGGGATTTAATCCACTTGAGGACCATCACCCTTCCCTGTGGACTTCAGGACCCTAGGCCGTTAGTCCTCAGAGTTGTTCGGTTAGTTAACCGCCACCTGACACTCAGCATTGAGTCACTGGCAGTATTTTCTACTCTATTATCATAGCAGGATAACCTGACATTTTGCCTAGCTGGAATATTTATTACTCCTCACTGTTTCAAACCCACTACTATTCACCAGGACCTTAGCCAGGATTCTAGGTGTGGGTGGGTGAATATTTTTCAGGATGGGCAACATTGTCATATATACATGACACCTCAGGGCACAGCCCTGCCATTCACACTCAATGCTCAGAGGAGAGTTTATTTATTTATTTTTCTGATTTATATTAATAAATGCTGTTTATTTAACACATTTAAATCTCCCTTCTTCCAAGAATCTCAAGGTACATGCACAGTCACTCGTTCATTGTATCCTCACAACAATCCTGTGAGGTAGACTGAATGAGAGGAATCAGCCCAAGGTACTGGGGTAGGAAGATCAAGGGCTGATCTGAAAAAGTGGAGTTTCCCTGTAGATGACGTGTTTTATGGCGTGTTTTTGCTGCTTCCAGCAGTAGTGGTGGGAGCAACAGGGCATATGAAATGGCACCGTGGGCTGGGTCCACCCCGCAGGTCATAGGTTGCAAACCCCTGCTCTTAATGAATGATGCAAGATTATTACTGGCTGCCTAAAAACTGCCCCCACAGAAAAGGTCTATTATTTGGCTGACATTCCCCCCCCCCCCCCGAAGTTTTTTTGAAAAGTATTAGGAAATAATGAATGAAATAAGGTAAAACAACACAAAAAAAACCCCTCCTAATTCATGAAATCACCCCCTAGAATAGACGGTGGCTAAAATTAAGGTAATGTTTTCTGCACACTTCTCAAGTTATAAATGTTAAATCAGAAGGGTCTAGGCTAAATCTATGGAGAACAAAAACAACATAACTTGCTGAATGGATGAATGCTGAAGAGTGTCTCCAACCAGGAGACGAATCTAGCTAGACCATACGAAAGTCACTTAATAGACTCCAAAATGATGTAGGACTATCAAAGAATAATCAAGTAAAATGGGACTATTTGGATACAGGACAAATTTTATGTGATTGTGGAAAAATTCAATTAATGCAGCATTTGCCTGTAATTTATGCCCCTCCATATGTACAGACGAATATCTAGTAAATGGCTGAGATAATGCTATTGAAGTATCCCACTTCTGGGCAAAAATAGACTAATTATTCTAACATTTTAGTTTGTTTTGAATCGTACCTATATTTCATGTACATCCATCATTTTGAATTGTGCAATCTTCCGACAGGAAGGACAATTATACTTCTGAACCCATAACAGATATCAGCTTCTAATAGCAGGATGTCTTGTTACTCATAATCTGGCCAACAGAAGGTAAATCCCTTGGGTTATAATATATCAACTCTGTTTAATGATACAGCCATTTGACACAGATGGTTATATCAAAAATAAGCACCCACTCCAAATTAATGATCCAAAGAATCATGTCTTCAAAACTACCAGAAGATTATTTTATCAAAAGCATGGACTTAAGAAACAGTCATTCTTTTCACCTCACACATATAAAAGAAGCCTAAAATATGAAAAAACATGGAAGAAGAATAAAACAGAACACCTATTGCTTTATGACTGGCAATCTATGATCTTTACTTTAGGAAATGAAAATCAAAAATATTTGCAACATTTTTAATTATACTCTTTAAGCCAGGGGTGCCCAAACTTTTCAGGCCGTGGAAGCAGAAGTAAAACGTGCCTTGTAATCTGTTTTGCAACAGGATGAGATAGATTTTTAGGCTGCTATTTTCTCTGCTTATACCAGGGGTGCCCAAACTATGGCCTGTGGGCAGGATACCTCCGCTTCCAGGAGCGGCAAGGGCAGTGCAGGCCAGATGAATTGGTGTCACGGGCCGTATCCAGCCCACGAGCCGTAGTTTGATCACCCCTCCTTTAAGCCATCATGTTTAAATCAGGTTCTTGAATTTTCCTTTGTAATGTCTGGAAACACATCATTATTATTCTTCCATGTCTAGGCCAGATGTGAATCTGCCAAAATGAAGGCACCTTTAGGTGAGTTCACTCAACAGTTCCTTTTGCCTGACCTAGTGTGAGAAATATTAGCCGGCAACACAAGCTTGATGTTACCAGAGTACGCCCGATTGTGGTTCAGAAATACCACAATCTTCGAGGAGGCTGAAACACATAATGAAAATAATAGATACTTATTCTGATTGCAAATTCTACAATTCAAGATAGAAGAAGCTCTTATAATCAAGACAACCCATTAGCCATTCTGTGTATAATAACTACATTTAACAGTTAAGCTGTTAGCCCTTTAGAGTCTGGTGTAAATGGTAGATATATAAACACACTCACAAAGAGTTTAAACACTAATGAAGAGTGGTAACTTGATATTGGCAATTAAAATAAATTCTAGATGCAACATCTGTTCATGAACCGCACAGCCCAGCATGCTCTTCTGAATACTAGTCATTCCTGCCAAAGGATTACCTTGTAAAAAGGAGCCATACGTACAGATGAGTCTGGACTCCAAACTTACAGAATTATCTATCAAGCTTTGCACAATATACTGTTTAATTTGCCTTGCTATTTTTGTCAGGACAGGTTTGTTTTAAAGAAAACGATGTGCAGATGAATTTTAAAATGTTACTTACTTGAAGTACAATTCTCACAGTTCTCCCAGCTAGCTGGGCTAGGTTCATCCTGGTTGATGAGGTCAGTTTCTCATGTTTGTCTCAAACTCTTCTGTTGACCTCTACCAAAATTCTATAAAGTTTACTTATTAATCCTTTTCTTTTTCTAATTTTCTTCAACCATCTCCTCTTCCACTATTTATTCTTCAAACTTTGTAAGCTCTCTACATTTAGTTACCCAAGTTTTAGTCCATCAATCCCAGGGGTAGCCAACCTTGGTGCTCCATGTGTTCTTGAACTTCAATTCCCAGAAACCCTGATCAGCAGGTGTGCTGGCTTGGGCTTCTGGGAATTAAAGTTCAAGAACACCTGGAGCACCAAGGTTGGCCACCTCCAATTTATCCAATTGCATCACTATATACGATTTTTATCATTTCTGTCCTCCTAGTTAGAACTGAGGCTCCATCTTGGCTCTGGTAGCAAAACATTTCATCCCTGCTTTAATTGGAAATGCCAGGAATTAAACATGAGACCTTGTATATACAAAGCATTTGACCTTCCATTTGTTCACTGCTCTTTCCTAGCCACTACAGATGCTGCCCAGGTAAAGAGTAACTAAATGCTGTCTCTGATTTCAAAAGCAGATCTTTGGCATAGCTAACATATGAAAATACAGCAACTGGATAAAACACTTGCTGGGAAAGACACTGTTATGCATCTCACTGGCAATATCATGACAAAAAAACCCAACATTTCACACCCTACAGAAATCATTCAGACTTTTACAATACATCTGTGAGCTACATCTTCCTCTGCAGTGCTTATAAACTTCCTATGGTTCTGCAGTTTCCTTCCTTGCTTCCCCCCCCCCCACTCTTTAATTTTAAAACAAAAATAGTTTGCACCAAAATGATCGTCCCAGCCAGCCTACGATCTCCTTGCAATCTTTTTAATACAAAACCAGTATTTCAAAAACAGCCATATGCTGCTTCAGTTGTCGACTTCAATGTGTATCTGAGAATGCATTTTCCTGAAGCAGGAAAAATTTCATTGGCGTGAATTTGTTTAAGGTGGATCCCAGGCTTGCCATGAAGTGACCCACACACTATGATCACAGAGCCATCTCCTACAGCATACATGAAATTAGACATGCAGGATTTAACACCGGGACTGCAATGGACTGCCGCAGCCTTGAAGGTATAGACAAGGTGCGCCTTCACAGCCAATCCATCTGGCATGGCCTCTTTCGCCTACATGACTATTGGGAATCAGAGTTCCTCCTCCGCTCATTTTGCCATTGGGCCCATGTGATGGTTTCCAGTGGCATTTCCTCCACTGAAGCGACCATCACCCCACCTAAAGGCGCTCATCCGCCTGTAGCCGTTGGCCCCTTTAGGGACTCAGGTTAGTTAACCACCACCTGACACTCGGCGTTGAGTTGCTGGCTGTACGGTCTACTCCATTACCGTAGCGGGATGTCTGGCCAAACATAGCTGCTTCAGTACGAGTCCATGTTTTATCTATAGAAAACATCTGTGTAAAACATGTTAAGAGGATGCATGTAAATAATTTATTTCCTAAAATAAACTTACTACTTTCTTTAACGTAGGCTCCTGTATATTTGATACTGGAGGAGCCCTGGTCGCACAGTGGTTATAACTGCTGTACTGCAACCAAAAGGTTGTGAGTTCTATCCTTATGGGACTCAAGGTCGATAAAATGAGTCCCCAAGGATGTTTGGGGCAAAATGCTAATTAACTTGTGAAACACCCAGAGAGTGCACTTAGCACTATGGGGTGGTATAGAAGTGTGATTGCTTTGCTTTTACTGTTCATTTCTATTTCAAAAAGAAAGTTCTTTCTCTATTTTCAATTATATGTCATCTAATGGACTAAGTTGCTGTTGGTTTCACAAGCCTAAATTGTGAGAATATTTCTCATTAGTTCCTAGTAGCCATCCTCCCTCAATTTTCTAACAGATGGCTAACTGCATTTTGGGATTTCCCATTTGCCACAATGTTTTGCAAACTGTCTCCCAGGTACGTTAAATTCCAGACTTGTTTCACAAAACACGGGGCTACTTTTTTAAATGATGTAGAAAGATTTTAAAGTTAAACAAGCTTTCTTCCATTTCAAGAAAGCCCTCCTAATTTTAACTGCAGTCATAGCAATTGCCAGACACGTACAAAAAAATCACTTCTTGTAATACACGTGTTGCTCAAGAAAGCAGTTTACATCAGTGTCAACAAGACTCTCGGAATCAAAATCTATTTTTACTTTCCGTTGACTAAGGGCATGGCTTTTATAGCGGTGCTCTCCCAAGCAGTGAGAGTTGTCTGCATGTCATGCCTCAATTGTGAATCTTGCATTTAGTTGGCTTAGTAATTAAGATGCTGAACTTGACAACTGGAAGATCTGCAGGCCAGCAGTTTGAGACCTGAGTACTGCACGATGGAGTGAGCTCCTGTCTCTGTCCCAGCTCCTGCCAACCTAGCAATTAGAAAGCAAGAAATTGCAAGTAGATAAATAGGTACCACTTTGGTGGGACGATAGCGTTCTGTGCACTCCGGTGTCTATTCATGACTGCCGCATGTCCACAGAAACGTCTGCAAATGCAGATAGCATTGACTCTTAGGCTGTAAACACAGATGAATACTGAACCCGAGAGTCGGATATGACTGGTTTTGAGCAAGGGTAACCTTTACCTTGCTTTGCATTGGTCATTGGAAGATAAACATGGACATAATTTGCAAGTCTGATTGCTCAAGGATGTATTTCTGAGGAAATCCTGTTGTGAGAACAGCTCAATTGTAGAAAATATACATTCCCTTTAACCACTTTAACTACTTTGATTTAATGATGTTTCCCAAAACAACATAAAAATGAGGACAACCTGAATAGTGCAGTGAGTATTGCTACAAATATAAGGTACTAAGGTAAGGGGGCTGCAGTGGCTCAGTGGTTAAGAAGCTCGCCTTGTTAGCTGGAAGGCTGGCAAGTCGGCAGTTCAACACCCGGGACAGGTAATGCATGAAGGATTGAGCGCCTGTCTCTGTCCCAGCTCTTGAAATCCAAAAACCAAAGGTTGGGAAACACTGGTCTATAGTGACAGTTATCAACTCTTTTAAAGCCACATTCCAATGGACTTCCCTCTGCCTCCTTTATTTGATTCCTAGCCACTGATTTTTCTCTCCCCAATGTGAGAGAGCAGTCAAAAATATGAATTCCCTATATGTAGCCTGAAATAACACTGCAGCCTTAAGAGTTTATCATTCAGTAGTAGTTTGCACAACGGGCCATTGACAAACAATGCCACAGCATATTCTGAAACAATAATGGTGAGTCTGGCACACTTACAAGAACACATCACAGGGTGATGTCACAGTCACTAGGGCTGCTTCTTCATTATCATGCTGGTGCATGATTGCTCAGTTGAGACCAGAGCTTGGTGCACTAACCTTAGTGAAAGCATACATGCAAATTACCGCAGCTTCTACTTAGCATTGCTAGTCACTGATCAGTCACGTGTCTGCACGGCATTGAAAAGAGCGTCTCAAGTGAGTCTATTCCTATTTTGCAACACTTACTGGGCTCTGTGCCTTTTTATCCATTTGGTTTAAATAATTCAATCGTGGTGGTGGCGGCGAGAACATCAAGTGTGTTTTCTATCATCTGCACCTTTTCAACTTCTTCTTCCATGAAAATGCCAAAATGAAGTCACCTCTTGGTGAGTTCACTTTGCAGCTCCCTTCACCTGGCCCAGTGTGAGAAAGATCAGCCTGAACTTGTTTTGAGTCACCTTGAGTCCCAATCTTGGGAGAAAGGAAAGATTAGATCTATCCAGTGCAATCAATCAACCAACCAATACTACTCCCCCTTCCCCACTTGGTGATACACAATGCAAGTTCATTAACAAATAGTAAAGGTAAAGGTTTCCCTTGCTCGAAAGCCAGTCATATCCGACTCTAGGGTGCAGTGCTCATCTCTGTTTCTAAGCCGAAGAGCCAGCGCTGTCTGCTTCTGCAGACATTTCCGTGGTCATGTGGCAGGCATGACTAGACACTGGAGCGCACGGAACGCTGTTTCCTTCCCACCAAAGTGGTCCTTATTTATCTACTTGCAATTTCTTGCTTTCGAACTGCTAGGTTGGCAGGAGCTGGGACAAAGACGGGAGCTCATTCCGTCCTGCAAACAAATAAGCAAGGGTAAATCAGGTCTGTGATACTATGGCACATGTGCCTCACCAAGTCAATTTCATAACACAGTATGTAAAATAAGTATACTGATTAAATTACCTTAAAATACACTGCTTTTTGGCATTTCACCTTGGAAAGTCTGCTTCCAATCCTAATAAAGTTTTCAAAGCCAGTATGAACTGGATAAGAATTGCATTTAATCTTGAATATATCCACAACACCTTCCAGCAATGCTAAGAACCTTACCCTCTCTCTAACTTAGGAGTACCCAGACTTTTCAGGCCACACGGCCCGGCACGTGGTTGAGCATGCCGGTCACAAGATTCATCTCAATGGAAGCAGAAGTAAAACGTGCATGTGCGGGTGCAGAATGCTGCCATAAATTACCGTGGCTGTCGTAAACGTGTTTATGACAGCCACAGGTCATTTACGGCAGTATTCTGCACCTGCTTGTTTTACTTCTGCTTCCGGGAGCAGTACAGGCACCGCCACCGGATCCAGCCCATGGAGCATAGTTTGAACACCCCACTCTAACTACTGAGATCTGAAAGATGCTCTTGGGTTGTGGATGAAGATGTGAGTGCAGGAAGTACGGTAGTTTTCCCTATATAGGGCCCAGAGAATGGTGCCCATGTGCCCATAGTCTCCTGATGACTCAGACAATATTATCTTCACAGAAATTGGGATGTTGTTTTTTGTTTTGTTTTTTATATCTGCATTGTATCATTGCAGAATTACTGTCAACCCAAACTGTAACAATATAAGCTACAGTGCAGGCAATTTAGCCTAACAGATTTCCACAAATTTAACAGAGCTGTAAATTCATCAGGTTACAAGCCACTAAATATACCAATTTACATTCAGCCCTGGTTGTTGCTGTAGAGAAATTTATTCCCAGTGCATGTGGGTGTCTCTTTCTATAATGGGATGGCAGGTTAGCCGGCTGTAATATGATTCGTCATTATTGAGATACATTATCAAAAAGTAAGCTCTCATTACCCTTTAAAGATAATTAGAATGGAGATGGCCATTAGCAGAATGGAGGATCATTTTCTCTTGACACCTGTAATTAAGTAAAATCTATTTCTCATTAATAATGAATAAGGCTACAGATGCTGTTTTCCTGTATGGCAGCAGGGGAAGTAAAAGCCAGGTATTATAGCTTTATTCATCCATCACATCTTGTTCTGCACATCAGCCACTGATTCACTTCTCTTTTACTGGTAAATAATTCTGGAGCAACAGGTATCTCCTTCTTAGGTTGTCCTATACTAAAACAGCTCACAAAATAATAACATATTCTCTCTCTCTCTCTCTCTCTCTCTCACACACACACACACACACACACACACACACACACACAGGATCCTGCCTTATATAAAAACTAAAGTGGCAGTGTTTCAGGCAGGAAGCTTTCCTAGCCAAGGATTGAACAATAGGCATTCTGTATAGACTGTGGTGGTTTAGTGGTTAAGACACTGAGCTTGATGACCAGAAGGTCGGAAGGTCAGCAGTTCAAGACCAGAGTACTGCACGACAGAGTGAGCTCCTGTCTCAGTCCCATCTCCTGCCAACCTAGCAGATTGACAGAAAGAGGACTGCAGTGGCTCAAGTGGCTAAGACGCTGACTGGGAGGCAGAAGGTCAGCAGTTCGATTCCCGAGTACTGCAGGATGGAATGAACTCCCGTCTTTGTCCCAGATCCTGCCGACCCAGCAGTTTGAAAGCAAGAAATTGCAAGCAGATAAATAGGGACCACTTCGGTGGGAAGGAAACAGCGTTCCGTGCGCTCCAGTGTCTAGTCATTTCTGCCACATGTCCAAGGAAACATCTGAAGATGCAGACAGCGGCTGGCTCTTTGGCTATAAACAGAGATGAGCACCGAACCCTAGAGTCAAATACAACTGGCTTTCGAGCAAGGGCAACCTTTACCTTAACCAACAGCTTACAGTTGGCCACCCAATTGTGCCTCTTGTTCACAACCATTAGTGTGAATGGCAGGCAAAGCTGTCAATGGGAGAGAGCAACTGAAGTAGAGAGCAACTGAAGTATATAATAAGGGAGCTCCGCCAAAACACATCTGCTGCTCTCCATATATCATGTAAATATTAAAAAGCCATTTGCTGTATCTCAGCTTGCCTGAGCAACGCTACAGTGGCGCCCTATATAAGACTATTGTTTCCTTAGAACTCCCAAGATACTGAAGAGGTACAAAGATTTTACCACAGCCCCATTGATCAATCAGGTCAAATGTTAGTTGATTAATAGCTCATGCACACTATCATTTGTCTTGTTGTTGGGATAAGATCCTACATGAAGAGTATCACTGCATTCTCCAGTGTCCACATAATATTTTTGCTTATACTGATTTTGATTCTTTGTGTTCAGTCTGTCGTATATAGAATTTTGTTACTGTTACTGCTGCTGCTACAGTGTTTTTCACTTAATTTTGTGTCAATATTATATGTTTAGTTAAACATGTCAGTTCCTCCCATACCTTGCCTTCAAATCCCAGTTCCTCATATCATAACCTATTCTTAGAAAATATTTGAAAGAATTGGGGAGAGATTTAAAAAAGCATGTTGAACTTTATACATAGCACTGCACTGTGGAATTCTCAGCATTTGAAATCTACTATCAGAAATGTTTGCATTTTTCCTCCAAAAAACTTTTCTTGCCGGATGTTTGCAGCACAAAAAGAAAGAGTTACCGCATATACTCAAGTAGAAGATGACCCAAATATAAGCTGAGGTACCTAATTTTGACCTGAAAACCCAGGAAAATAGAGTGTAAGCCAAGAGCAGGAAATGCAGCAGCGGCTAGTTCAGTTTCCACAGGCCTATAAGAAAAAAATTTTGTTGGTGCCTAGGATTATATAACTGATTTTAGCTATATTTGGGTCGCTGAATCCAAATATGAAATCAGTTTTTCTCTATCTGCTCTACTTTTTTAGATCAATGTTTTTTAACGTGCAGTTCTATGTGAAATGTGCAGTTCTAACTCCATTTTACAAGGGAAGATTTTTTTTTTTTGGTGCCTAGGATTTAGAACTGATTTTAGCTATATTTGGGTCACTGAATCCAAATATGAAATCAGTTTTTCTCTATCTACTCTACTTTTTTAGATCAGTGTTTTTTAACGTGCAGTTCGACGCAAAATGTGCAGTTCTAACTCCATTTTGTGCAGTTCTAAATCACATATACAAGGATTGGTTCCTGTATATTTGCCCTATTGTCATTCGATGAATGAGGCTGAGCAAAAAGCCTGGACTTCATTTGTTGCAGTTGTCGGAAATTTTCTAGGCAAACGCAAAGCTGAAAACTATGTTGAACTGGTAAACGAGATGCTTAACAGATTCAAATCCCTTGGGTGTAACATGAGTATTAAGGTGCACTATTTACACAGCCACTTAGACCGTTTTCCTGAAAATTTAGGAGACACCAGTGAGGAACAAAGGTGAAAGATTTCACCAGGATATTAAAACTATGGAGGACCACTACCAAGGAAGATGGGATGCGTACATGATAGCAGATTACTGCTGGAGTTTAAAAAGGGACTGTTCCAAAATACATTCAAGAATGTCACGGAAAAGAAGCTTCCAAAGTGTTCAGTGACTAGTTTGTTTCATCAATGACTTTTTCCTCTATATTTGTATATAATAATATTTGTATAGTATAATAATAAAAATTCCATGTTTGGTATTTTTATTTGTTCCATGGATTTAACTTAACCTAGCAGTTCTAAAGCAAGAAATTACAATTAGATAAATAGGGACCACTTTGGTGGGAAGGTAACAGCGTCTAGTCATGCCTGCCACATGACCACGGAAACGTCTGCAGAAGCAGACAATGCTGGCTCTTTGGCTTTGAAACAGAGATGAGAACTGAAACCTAGAGTCGGATAAGACTGGCTTTTAAACAAGGGAAACCTTTACCTTTTACCTTTAGTGTAACGTATATTTCACTGAAATGTTATATCTTATAAATTTGAGCTCCTAGGCAAATATTTGAATTCAGGGGATCAAATTCATATGAAATCACCTCAAAAAAAACCCGGCACCAAAGCAACTGTTGGCCTGTGACATGAAAATATGGTAAAATTAATTATATTGTTGGTGCGTCTCAATCCGGCATGGTCTTGGGACCCTCGTGGTCATTTACCTGAGTATAAGCCATGCCCCCTTTTGGGGGCTCATTTTTTGAGCTAGAAACCCGGCTTATACTTGAGTATATATGGTATCTATTTGTTTATTTATTTATTTATTTATTAATCTATCTATCTATTACATTTATATCATGCTTCTACAGTGACAGAATAAAAACAATTTCATGAAAGTTAGGAATGTTTAAGAAAAAAACTATTGTGCAAATTATGAGATAACACTACTGCCAGCAAATTAAAAACTGGAATGTTGTAAGTTAAAAGAACAAATAGCACTTGGGGCATTGGATATTACTGATTCGTGTGTATTACATTCTTCTGTTAAAAAAAACTTAGAGTGACTTTTCAACATAGTTCTCATTTGCCCCTCATCCAAGCACTGAAATTTCTTCAATATCCTATTCAATTTGTATGTTTAGAAATCAATTGCTCTGAATTCTTTATAGTTTGGGAAGTGGGATCTACCAAATTGTACATTAATTTGTGGGGAATCTATTTTTCTTCAAACAATCTAGGGATGGAAGATTCTAGATTCCCAGAAACAGGAGACTGGAACTCTCCTGATAAATGTAACAGGGCTATGGCCAAAGGAGCTTCCCAAAGCATCAGGTCCTCATTTACCAAAATTGGGAAAGGGGGAGTCAAAGTGTCAGACTGATTCAGAAACAAAGTATTGTGTATTAACCAAGAAATGGGCAAAGAAACTTCCCCACAAAATCCGAAATTTCTCAGTTTTCCCCTTTTTTCACTCCCTTGTGTTTCTTGTCCTGACAGTCATTTAGGAGTAAAGCTTTTTAAAAGGTTTAGGTTCTTACACAGAGTTGGAAGGGTTGAGAAGGATGGTGGAGGATAGGGGTGCCGGGTGTGCAATGGTCATGGGGTCCCAAAGGGTCGGAATCGACTGTGCGACTCAACAACAACAACAAAGGTCCTTACAGGAATTATGTCCATCACCTACAATTAATTAGAACAGAAGGGAAAGGTTTTTTTCTCCACATTTGAGACTATGTGACCTGAATGGGACACAATTGCCCAATTTTTATTCAACCTAATTCTCAATTACTGAGCATTACTACTACATTGTGACTGAGAAGGTTTCCTCATATAACACTTGCATAGGCTGGTCTTCCCCTCAGCCCTCTCCGGGTATGTCAGCACACATGCATTGGCACAGGTGACATTCCGCCAATGGCCAAGGAAAAACTGGAGCAAATTGCTAGAAACAATTTTAACATTGGCATCACGTTGTGGTCAGTTCTGAGTTTTTTCTCATACTCTTGTCATCGCCCTCAACTACATCATTTTTTTAAAAAAAAAAACTCTTATCAGGGGGGAAACAATCCTCTTGAATGCCTGCCTCTCAACAGCAAGAGAGGGTGAAACCTCTATTTAGATAGATGACCAGATAAGTATAATGACCTCTGTCTGCAGATATTTTTAGAATGCTTTCTGCTAGCTCGAGATAAGAGAACTAGAAAAAAATACTGTAAGGCATGAGAAAGAAAGCATTTTATTATCATTTGCTTTGCTAAAAAGAAGACACTCTTGAGGATCAGGAAGAAAGAAAAATCAAACACTTTAAGGCTGAAGGTAAACAAATTGCTATCCACACAGACTCAGTCTAGAAACCTGTGAAGTACCAAGTGCACCGTGCCAGCACTATCATATTCCTCTCAAGCAAACAACAGCTCAGCAACGTGCTTGGGCAGCATAAAACCTAAACACTTTCACTTTGTTCTGGTATCTACAATAGAGGTTCTCATATTTGAGGACCCAGATGTTGCTGAACTACAACTCCCAGAAAACCTAGCATTCTCACAGCCACCTAGGGTTCCTGGGATTTGTAGCCCAAGAACATCTGGAACCTCAAATGTAGGAATCAGTGATGACATAAAAGTTACTCTAGCAAAGCAACTCAGTAATTATTACATTTGAAGGAAGAAAAAAAGTTAGTTCAGTGAAGTCTGCGAGACTGTTACCATGCTTTTTCACTGCACAGATGATTAACTCTGCTTTCTTTCTCAAGATTTTTTTTTGACCTTTTTTCTTACTAGTTCCTTTGAGCTAAAGAGAGCAGACAACGATTTCTAATAGCAACAGGGAAGCAAGGGGAATAGCAAGGGGCTGTCCTGGCACAGTGGTTAAGAAGCTCATCTTGCTATGTGGAAGGCTGGCAAGTCGGCAGTTCGAGACCCAGGTACTGCATGATAGATTGAACGCTCGTCTCTGTCTCAGCTCTTGAGTACATGAAAGGAGCCTCATTTGAGCATTCCCTGAGCGGAGTTTCTTCCGCAAAAATCTTTTCAACCCAGAATAATTTCTGACAGAAAACTATTACTAGCAACGGGGAAAAGATGTGCACAAATGGACTAAACACTTCACACAGAGAGAACAGCTAGCATAAGATTTAAAAGTGTCCCTAAGCAGCCTTGACAATTCTAACATTTTATAATGCCAATGTCTCTCTGAAATTTCTTTCGGATCATGGCTACCACCTTGACCTCAAATACTGGGCAGTACCACCTTGACCTCAAATACTGGGCAGCAATTGGGATTTTGGGCACAGATGATTCTTGCTCTAGTATAGATCACATCTTGGGGAAGATGAAGATCAACACTTTGTAGTTGATTTGTGGGTACAGTCCACCACAGCATTGTCCATTTACCTAAAGCAGTGATGGCTAACCTTGGCACTCTAGCTGTTCTTGGTTTTCAATTACCAGAAGCCCAAGTCAGCACTCCTGCTGATCAGGGCTTCTGGGAATTGAAGTTCAAGAACAGCTGGAGTGCCAAGGTTTTAGATCACTGACCTAAAGTCTATATCTAAAGCAGTGTTTCCCAAACACTGGTGGACTTCAATTCCCAGCAACCTGTCAGTACATTGGCTGATCAGTGCTTTGGGGAATTTACTTAGGCTCCTGGAAATTGAAGTCCAAAAACCAAAGTTTGGGAAACTCTGATTTAAAGTATGGCCTTGCTCCTTCCGTTTCTGGCAACATATGCGTACACATTCAGTCAATTTGTTTCTGATGAGGAGGCAACTCTTCCAGACCATATTTGTCTGCAAATTGCAAACGTACATTCACATGCAGTTGGAGTCTTTAAAAATAAGTTTTGTTTGTGGTTTAAAATAACCAACATTTTTCTATTGGCTGTAATGGAACTGTGTCAAGAAACACTCTGTGAATCCTCACTTTGTTCCAATCGGTAGTTTTTCTTCATCCTTAGAAGGGCTGAAATGATTCCAATCTTTCTCCCTCCCATGCAGTTAGCTTTCAATTTTTTTCTCCCACCAAGCCTCCATTTTCTACAGATCTTCCTCTCAACTGATCATAGGGCCAGGGCCATAGCCAGGAGGTGGCCAGGGTGGACATTGTCCACCCCGAGTTAGCAGTTTGCCCACCCTCAAACTCCCGGCTGCTTACATATATACATATACACTGCATATATAAGCAGCCGGGAGTTTGAGGGTGGGCAAACTGCTAACTCAGGGTGGGTAACATCCACCCTAGCCACCTCCTGGCTATGGCCCTGGCCCTATGATCAGTTGAGAAGAAGATCTGTAGAAAATGTCATATACAGTATATGACATTGTTGCCCATCCTGAAAAAATATTCGCCCACCCACATCTAGAATCCTGGCTATGGGCCCTGCATAGGGCAGAATTCCATCATCCCTGGCTTTGTGCAACCTGCCTCATTTACCATCTTTGATTTCAACATCTTTTAAAAGCATACTTTAATAGTTAGGAGCCAACAAGGGAAGTGTTCCAGTCTCATGCGTCTAATACTTTCATGCCACATAGTTTTAAAAAGTAATGAGCTTATATACTCCTGTGACCATTCTTTAAAAATTAGTCCACATTCATATTATCTAATTCAGAGAGTTGGGAACTTTCTTTTCCACACATACCCCACATCTGCTACTACAATCATGTGATGTACAGAATCTCTCTTTTTTTTCTCCTCCTTATGCAAAAACAGCTATCACATGGTTATGCCATACATAGTGGTGCCCTTTCTTTGCCTTGTCAGAATATATTTGAGTGTTATACATGCCACCTATTCATTGCTGTGTGTCTTTATATTTCTCTGATCAGTCAAAAATTGACTGCTATATATTTATTGCAAGTGACTCGCCCAGAGAAGCACCAAGGTCTACTTACCATCTGTTAGATTCTATAAAGATACCTCTAGCACCCTCGCCCAATTTGTTTTAATCACACTCCCATCTCTGATAGGAAAAGGAGGGGTACCACTATGTAGACAAACTGGAAATTAAAGAGCTTGGAAACTTACTTTGAAAAATAATTAAGCATCACTCCATAAATGCTTAATATTAAACTTTACAGTACCTTTTCATTATTAAGAGATAAGTAACACGTAGCCACTTTAGGGTTTTTACTTTAGGATTTTTTAAACTATCAGAATTCTTGTCTGCCTAGGTTATCCTGCTATGGTAATAGAGTAGACCATAGTGCTCTGTGTTTTGTTGTTATTTGTTGTCTGTTTGTTCACTGCCCAGAGTGGGATACCACCCAAATGGGCGGTATAAAAATACAATAAATAAATACTGCCAGCAACTCAACACCAAGTGTCAGGCGGAGGTTAACTAACCTGACCACCCTTAGAACTAATGGATTTGGGTACCGAAGACCACAGGGAAGGGTGATGGCCCCCAAGTGGATTAAATCCCACTTGAATCCATCTTGATGGAGGGCAGCAGCTTCATCAATACTGGCCTGGGGCTGAGAAGGACTTTGCATGCCAAAAGGGCTCAGGACCAGAATGTGACTTGCTGAACTAGATCAGTGGTAAGGTGCCATGCTGCGATGCAGAAGGCAGATGAAAGGCCACTGCATTATATTCTCAGGACAATCTTCATGGCTGATTGCCATGAGGTTCGCCAATATTGAGATTCGGATACGGCAGAAGAAGAAGAATTATCAGAATATTGCAAGATACTGTTCTGTCATACAATGCACATTTAAGAAGTAAAGCCATAAACAAACACACACACACACAGAGAGAGAGACTATAAATATGACTGAAACAATTACAGATGTACCATAAAAGGAGCAACATCATCCCTCGCTACATTACTGATATACTATAATTGAGTTATGCCTTTGCTCTCAGAAAAATAAATTAATCCAAGTCCTTGTCAATGAGCTAGGAGGGGAAAAGTGCACAGCATATCCAGCTATGTCCTATTCTCAAATGCTCAGTACCATAACGTATTAGCAATAGCAATTACACTTAGATACCACCCCATAGCGCTTAGTGCACTCTCTGGGTGGTTCACAAAGTAATTAGCATTTTGCCCCCAACATGCTGGGTACTCATTTTACTGAGCTCAAAAGGATGGAGTCAACCTTGATTCCCCATCAAGATCAAGCTCACAATTTCAGCAGTTTTGGCTGCAGTACAACAGTTTAACCACTGCACCACCAGAGCTCTGGCACTGCAAATTGTTATGTTGAAATGCATATTCACTGTTAAAACTGATGTTGCCTTGTATATCATCCTCCAACTATTTTCTTATAGGCCTATTTTTTTAATAATGCATTGCCTGTTTGCCTTTACTCAACTGAACATATTGACAAAGCCTAGCTGTCTATGACGCATTATGCTGGCTTATATATGTGTGCCCTGAGTCGTCAGTAGGAGTTCTGCTGTCAAAACAGACTCAGTCCACCCACCTTTCCTTGGAGAAAAGAATCATGCCGAGTACTTGTGTAAGTGAAATATGTATGTTACATAAGGATAAAACAAGGATAGTGGCATTGGCTGGTTGAAAGTATTACAGAATTCTCCCTAAAGTTAGTCTGAGTTTGCAGTATTTCTGTTGATTCAGCTTTGTGCCACTGATACAAATACAGTATACTGTGTGTGTTACCATCCTTGATCTTAATGTTACATCTCCTATTTGCTTTTTAAAAAAGAGAGCTGCAAACTGGAAGATTGGAAGTTGCAACTAGTACTCTTGTATCATCAACATTACCCTGGCATACAAACATTGGAAAGGTAATGTATTTCAAACCCCCTCATCTTCCAGCAGAACTTTAATTCCACCATTTCTGTGTGTCACCGTAAGCCAGCTCCACGTCTTGTGCCTTTACCTCACCCATATTCACCATCACTGTTTTTCAAAATTATGAGATATGTATGCCTCAGATGATAGTCACTTGAGACTGAATGTACCATAGTGAGCAGGTACCAAAGCAATCCAATCTCAAATTCTCATTCAGAAATTAAGCTCACTAAATCACTAGTCACCATATAGCAAGAACCACCTTGTGAGGTAGTTTAAATGGCTCAGCTCACTATCTTTCTGGAAAGAGAAGATCAACCACCTGCCAGAAAATGGGTGACAGCGACTCACCAACCTTTGCTAGAATGAACTCTTGACTACATTTTCTAGTTACCCTGAAACTAGAGCAAGAGTGCCCAAACTTTTCAGGCTGCAGGCCGGTCACGTGGTCAAGTGTGCCAGTCACATGGTTCCTCCCACCCGAGAGTGGAAGTAAAATGCTCATGCGCATGTGTATATCATTTACGACAGCTGCGGGTCATTTACGACAGCATTCTGCACATGCACAGGTGCATTCTGCACACATGTATGTGTGTTTTACTTTCACTTCTGGGAGCAGCAAGGTTGGTGGTGGCTGGATGGAATGGTGTTGTGGGCCAGATGTGGCCCACGGGCCATAGTTTGGGCACCCCTGGACTAGAGAGTAAAATACGGTAACTCCACAAGGCTTAGTAAGGGGAGTAAAACTGCTGTGTTGTGTGAATTTGCAGTACCTGTTTTGTTACAATTTATTGTTAGCTAGCTTGAGGATCAATCAGTTGAATGATCATTCCAAATCTTCTAAATAAATAAAATGGTACAACACCAAATATGTTAGAAAAGTTAGGATCTCAGTGTTAGAAACTAAACAGAATCCACCTAGGAGTGTACAAATTAGAACAGGGACAAGAAAATGCACAGCACATAGAGTTAACATCTAAAGGAAATACTGTACAGAAAATCCAGCAAGAAAAAGGCCAAATATATGCATATTTCTAATAAAATACTTTCTCATGCAGAATCTGACAGACTCTCTATCTGGGGACTCACCAGTTGCATGATTAATATTGATTCAATTAATATGTAATAGGGTCAGAAATATGTCTGACCCTGTATGAATCAGGCCAAGTTCACACATGCATTATTCAGCAAAATAAGGAAACTGGAAGGGAAAACCATTACAGGGTAGAACACCAAAGTCACTGAAACCAAAAGAAAGCATCAGGATGAAAGAAGGAATACTGCATATTGTTACCAAATAGAAAGAGGTGGCAGATGGGGAAAACAGTAGGGCAGGGTTTTGCAATTACACAGGATCCATTGGTGACTGTTGAATGATATAAAGGCATAAAGACCTACTTTAGAAAGGTTGCCTCAAATTGACAATTTTGTAGCCATTTAACAGGCAAATATTATGTTCTCCGTTTGGAGAATTACAGTATTCTTCAATCGATGTCTACTCTAGCTTTCCAAACTGTGAAAATCTTTGTTATACGAGTATATATCTTTTACAAAATACAGCATGGTTGAGAGCCCTTGGCCTTGAAGCCATGGATAAGAATAGGAGGACCTTAACCTAAACTGTTTTGTTTCAGAAAGCTGCTAAGTTCAGCAGACATGTCAGCCAGACCTCAAAACCTTGAGTTTTAGTCAATCTGGGACAAAAAAATAAAAAATAAACTTAGATCGTTATGGCTTCTGTATAGATAACCAGCTATTAAGAAGCAGAAAGAATTGCTTGGAAGAAGCAAAAAAAACACACTTTTGAAACTAGCCACTCAGGAGAACTTTTAAAGGGCAAAACACAAGAGCTATGTTATTGGAATACTGTATTTGTTTATTAATAAAACAATTGCCATTAAGACACACAATTGATGTAGCATTTGGAGAAAGATAGGCTGAGCACTCTTACTTAAAAGTCTCCTATTTGTTTTCCAGAGAACTGAAAACCTGACTCCAGGTGGGGAAAGCACAGCCTTCTAGGCGCCCCAACAGGCCTACTCTATATAGCCAGTGTTAAAGGTTGACAGGAGTTGTAGTCTAACAATGTTTGGGGGGAATCACAAAGTCCCCAGCTCTGAAAAACCCTGTTTGTCTGCACAGTCTTGGATTCCTGCTCTTTGTTTCACATCTCAAAAGTGTATGAGACAACTCAAAAAAATTAGTTTCTGTGCAAAGAGATTAATTTGTCCAAGCATGCCTGAAGAACAAGGAAGATGAGCCGTGTGATCCATATTCAAATTGTAAAGATGCAAAAGATGCAGGAAACAGGCGATACCTTTATTGGATCACTAAGAACAACAAAACGTTGGACGATTGCGCAAGCTTTCGTGGTTCAAGACCACTTCTTCAGGCATGCATTAAAGTGTTCATGTCGGGGGTCTGCCTGAAGAAGTGGCCTTGAACCACGAAAGCTTGCGCAATTGATTTGTTAAGTGATCCAATGAAGCTATGGCCTTCCTCCTACTTTTGTTTTGTATAAGGATCACCTGGTTATCTTGGTTTGTTTCCAGATCAACTTGACACCCACGGACAGCACAGCAAGCATGCCAGCTGGCTAAGTGCCAGGGTGAGGTGTGGCGGGTTCCCACCCACCCACCCCCACTCCACCCCACAGGCACACACCCCACCAGAGCCGTAGCCAGGATTCTAGATGTGGGTGGGCAAATATTTTTTCAGGATGAGCAACAATGTCATATATTGTATATATGTCGTATATACAGGAAAATTAGAATATTGTGCAAATGTTCATTCATTTCACTTAAAAGATGAAACAAATATATGAGATAGACTCAGTACATGCAAAGCGAGAGATGGAATGCCTTAATTCGTTATAATTGTGATTATCATGGCGTACAGCGTACATAAGATTATGTGATGATTATGGGGTACATGAGATTGGGGGGTTGGGGTTTCAATAAGCTGTTCATAAGCATCAATATTATAACAAAGTAAGGCTTGAACTATCTCGCTTTGCATGTAATGAGTCTATCTCATATAGTTGTTTCACCTTTTAAGTTGCATTACTGGACTGAATGAACATTTGCACAATATTCTAATTTTCCGAGTTTCACCTGTATATATGGTTTTAATTAGCATGAAGGATGGGTTTTAACTAATTGTTGTGAGCTGCCTTGAGTCGCTGAGGCGAAAAAAGCATCCATATAAATCTGAAAAATGAATAAATAAATATAAGCAGTCCGGAGTTTGAGGGTGGGCAACCCGCTAACTCAGGGTGGGCGATGCCCACCCTGGCCACCCCCTGGCTACAGCCCTGCACCCCACACACCCCATTGGGTCCTCTTTCCAGGAGAACCCGGGCAGAGGTTGGTGGGAAACCAAGGACCAGGGAAGGCGCGTCAATGGGCCAGTCTCACCTCTTGGCACTGAGGCCACAAGCGACCGGAGGAAGCCGCCACCGCATCCGCACGCCAGGCCGCCTGAGCCCAGACGAGAGCCCAGGCGCTCAGCCAGGACGCCGCGCTCCGGAGCATCGCCCTGGTTTCCTGGTTTTTCTCTCCCGGGGACTCGGCGATCCTGGGGCTTGTTGGCGACGTTGCCCTGGCTTAATAGTCGCCCCGCAGCCGCTGCGATCCTGTTGCGATCCGCCGCGAGACCGTCATCCTCATCGGGGACCTGCTCGCTAGGGGGAGGGCAATGGCTTGGAGCTGGTTGGCTGGTTGGCACCTCTCGGCTCCTGCGTCTTCGTTACCTCCTAGGCACAGACTTTGGGCACTGGCTCCGGACCGCCGTGGCTGCTGCGCATTGCATTGCCAAAGATTGCTTGATGATGATGATGATGATGATGATGATGATTGTGTGTGTGTGTGGGGGGGGGGGGGTTGCCTTATTCTCGGCTGGCCAGTAGAGGGATTGCCAAGCCCTCCATTGCAACGAGTCTCTGACTCTTCCACTCCCGGGAAAGGATGGGTGTCAAGAGCAGGAGTAGTAGCAGCGATCCAGACAACGCGCGGGTTCACCTGCTCGCTTTCCCTCCCGGCGCCCAACGAGGGACTGGAGTCTGACAAAGCCAATGAGTGACACAGCGAAGGGGAGGGCGGGGCCTGTGGTGGGAGGAGGTGGAGGAGGAGGGCTGCCCAGCCAGCGCGCAGGCGCTAGAACCGGGTCGGTGTTCGCCGGGTGGAAGGGTCACTCTCTCCCTCTGCTTTGAGCTCCCCCGAGGTGACATCAGATCAGGCGGGCAACATCCTCCCCAGAGATCTCTGAGATGGTTGAGATGTGCGCCTACTCCCCCCCCCCATCCCCCGCTCCCGGGATGAACCACACCGCCATAATGCATTTGTCAGAGGGAGTCCAAAATGCCACCAATTCACACAAGCTTTTGGAAGCAGAAGCCATCATCATGCTAGGACAGGGGTCCAATGAAGTGGGTGGCGGGTGAAAAAACAGAAAAGTCCATAGGTAAAGGTGAAGATTTCCTTTGCTCGAAAGCCAGTCGTATCTGACTCTAGGGTTCAGTGCTCATCTCTGTTTCAAAGCCAAAGAGCCAGCACTTCTGCAGACGTTTCCGTGGCCATGTGGCAGGCATGACTAGACACCGGAGGCGCACGGAACGCTGTTACCTTCCCACATTTCACTAGACTGGCAAAACCACTTACGAATGCATTGTTCCTTAGGTATCCTGTGTCAAATACTATGGGAAATTTTTAAAAAAACTTTCAGTAACAGATGAGTTAGTGTGGATCCAAAAGTGGACTTTGATGGTAAGCAGGCAACAACATTCTGCATGAACCTAAGTTTCTTTCAAAAGTAACCTTACAGAGCCCACATTTCAAAATTCCAACCTGGATGCCATTAAAGCAAGTGATTAGAACGGTCTCCTCAAAGCAATGGCAGTCTGTAGCTAGCACACCAGCATAAACTCTGCAAAAGCACATCTAAGATTCTAGGATTCTAACCAGACACAACTGGGAGCAAGGTAAAGGTCATCCTTGCTCAAAAGCCAGTCGTATCTGACTCTGGGGTTCAGTGCTCATCTCTGTTTCAAAGCCAAAGCTTCTGCAGACGTTTCCGTGGTCATGTGGCAGGCATGACTAGACACCGGAGCACACGGAACCCTGTTTACCTTCCCACTGAAGTGGTCCCTATTTATCTAACTTGCAATGTCTTGCTTTCGAACTGCTAGGTTGGCAGGAGCTGGGACAAAGACGGGAGCTCATTCCGTCCTGCAGTACTCGGGAATCGAACTGCTGACCTTCCGCCTCCCACTCAGCGTCTTAGCCACTTGAGCCACTGCATAACTGGATAAATCAATTTTATAATATATTATTGCAAGCTTGTTCTACATCCCTGTATTGGGGGATGGTTTGGTTTTGAATGGTCAATTGAGAACCAATGAGACTGGCATTTGGGACTCTTTAGTGGAGGGACCTGGCAATAGACCTGACATCATGAATACAGTACCTGCACTTTCAGATTTAACTTTTCCCCACTGGAAATAAGTTTATAGTGGAGACAAGATTTGAACTGGAGATTTCCTGCATTGTTGCTTATTCTTTGGGACTAGCACGTGTGAGTGAATAATAATAATTTCATGTCTGAAATTATTCTGGCCTGAAAGGGTTTTTGCTGGAGAAACTCCGCTCAGGGGATGCCTGAATGAGGTTCCTTTCATGTCCCCAAAGTGGTCCCTGTTTATCTACTTGCAATTTCTTGCTTTCGAACTGCTAGGTTGGCAGGATCTGGTACAGAGATGGGCACTCAAACTGTCATGCAGACATCTGCCCATCCCATAAGAGCAGATCAGAGGGGCTCCCTAATGGTTCCATCGGCTAGAGATGCTCACCTCTCTAGCACTAGAAGGAGGGCCATTTCGGTATCTGCTCCGGTCGTGTGCAACCTCTTGCCGATCAAATTATGCCTTCAGGCAGAGCTATTAACCTTTAGGAAAGGCCTTAAAACTTGGCTGGCTCAGCAGGTGTGGGGTGCTGCTGGTGAGCCCCCTTCCTCCCCACAGCTTATATGAAAAGCCGTTCAGGTTTTAGTTTTAAACTATTGTGGATGTTGGGAGGGCATTTTAATGGCTTTTAAATGTTAAATGTTTTTATGATTTTCATTGCTGTAAGGATGTTTTTATACTTGAGTGTTTTTTATGGTTGATTGTAAGCCGCCCGGAGCCACTTCGGCGAGGGGGCGGTAATAGACCTGTGTGCTGCATGGCAGATTGAGCGCCTGTCTCTGTCCCGGCTCCTGCCAACCTAGCAGATCGAAAGCAAGAAATTGCAAGGCGATAAATAGGGACCACTTCGGTGGGGAAAAGATCTCGGGGGCATGAAAGGAGCCTTCATTCAGGCGTCCCCTGAGCGGCATTCCTCCAGCAAAAATCCTTTCAACCCAGAATAATTTCTGACACAAAGTTATTATTATTATGGTGTATTCACTGAAAAAAATATTAACTTTTCACTGCTAGCCCTATCAACCAGCTGAAACAAAAAATATTTATCCTTTTCAAGACACATTTTCAATCTGACATTTCACAATGAATAAAGTCACTGAACATATAGCAAATGTGTCATGGGGGAATGGGATGAAAGGGGTGTTAAGAGACAGCACAAAATCGAATCCTTAGGCAATAATATATTCTCCATGGGTGAGATAAAACATTTAGAGGGCTGTGGGTGCTTTAAAATTAAGAATTTTAAAAGACGCATGTGAACCTGACTCTAACGTGACACAACCACTTCATGCCTATAACAAACAATAAAAGGTTGGGGTGTTGCATTAGTGAATTCTCCTCCATACAAAACTCCTTCACCTATGATGGGAGAACTAGTGTGGCTCTACAGATGGTGCTTGACTAGAGCTTCCATTATCCTTCACATTTAGGTGGCTTAGGCTAAAAAAGGCAATAGTTCAACAACAGGTGGAGACCCCACATTCTTCACCACTGCTCTACATCAGAGCCTAGAAGTAAGTAACAACTACTTATTTGTAACTAATTCCTTTCCCCCGCTATCTAAGCTAGAACCCTATTACATTACATCTGTAATTTAAGGAGAGACTACTTCCCTTCTACATTACTTTTACAGTTATAGATAGAAGTGAGGTATCACATGATTGAAATGCTATCCCATTACTAAACAAAAGAAATTAAGGATTATTAAATCACTGAACATAACTATTTGAGTAGCTTTTCAGAAACAGGAATAACTAAATTTTTGTCCTCAGAACTCCAACTGAGGTTCAGGTGAATGGCAGTCTCCAACACTCTGCTCCAAAGGAAGTTCTGCCACAGGCTTTGCAACTATAGCCCTGCAGATGATGATGCCATGCAGTTCTCCACACTTCCAGCTTGCACAGACAGACATAGCACAGCATAACTATGGAAATAGTTGGATGGATTTGGAGATCCATTCCAACTCCATCCAGACCAGCCACGTTACCTTCCCTTTTGTACAAACCAGGCTTCTGGTTGCATAGACTAGAACAATGGTGGTGAACCTATGTCATGTGTGCCAGAGGGGGCACTCAGAACCCTCTCTGTGGGAATGTGTGCCATTGTCCCAGTACAGAGTTCACCCCGCCCCTCCACCCAGCAGCTCAATGGGAGAGCTTCCTTCCTCCCCTGTCTATGGTAAGATGCAGTGGTGGGCTCCAAAAAAAAATACTGCCACACTGTGGCCATGACATGGTGGGCATGGCCAGGTGTTATGTATGCATGCTCATTGTACTGTAAGATAAGAATGTAACCACTCCAAATACAATGTATCTCAGCTGTAAAGGAACGCGAGCAAGCAGCCCATAGAGGGCAGCTGCGAGCGTTCAGTCTCACATGGTTCACATTGCTCAATCACGGACAGCCGCGGGAAAACCTTCCCCACATTCAGCAGCAGGAGAAAGAACTACTGAAGAGAGGCGTGCCTGGGCGAGGCCACGCCGGTAGCAGCCAATGAGCTACCGTGCTACAAGATTCAAATGTATAATGCTACTGTATATATAGAGATGTATCACCGCCATTACCTCATGCTCCACCGGATCATCATGCAATAAACCTGTGTTAAGCCAACCCTTCGGCTGTTCTGTTGTCTTTGGTCCCATACAGTAAATTGGTGACGAAGGTGGGATATGGCTGCCCACGGGACCAAGACATGCGCCGGCTACGAGATCAGGAAGCCGGGAGACTTGGAGCTGTTTGAGATAGACTTCAATGGAGCGCTGGTGGAGCTCGAAGTCTCAGATGAGGACAAGAAGAGGGCCATCTTCGTCCGCATGCTCGGACACGAGACCAAGAGGACCTTGGTGGACCTGATCGCGCTGAGGAGGGTGAGCGACTTCAAGGCCAAAGAGCTCCTGGCGGTGTTGCGCACCCACCTCCGGCCCGCGATAGCGATGTTCCCCGCTCGGAGCGCATTCTGGAGGCGAGTCCAGGCGCCCGGGGAATCGGTCGCTGAGTTCGCCGCGGCCCTGCGGCTGACCGCTGGCCCATGCAAGTGGGAGACCCCAGAAGTCACCCTCCGAGACTGCCTGCTCTGCGGCCTGAGGGACACCGAGACGCAGCGCGCGCTGATGAAACAGGAGCCGCCCCCCACGTGGCAACAAGTCCTCGACACGGCACAGGCCGCGGAAGCCACGACGGCCGGGGTGCAAGAGCTCCAGGACTGGCGCCCGAAACCCGCCAAGGCAGAGAGCTCGGTGCGCGCGGCCCGGCGAGTTTCAAACTCGTCCGCGGAGAGCGGCGACGACGAGGACGTCCGGAGGGTCCAGAAGGAGGGCCGGCGCTGCGACGGCTGCGGCGCCGCCCACGCCCGCACCAAATGCCCGTTCCGCAAGGCCGAGTGCCACAACTGCGGCCGGCGCGGGCACATCGCCAAGGTCTGCCGGAAACGGTGCGAGGCCAAGAGGAGTTCCCCAGACCGCTCGGCGAGGCAGGACCGCACCACGAGGCCCAAGGACGGCACCCGGTCCACGAGGAAGCGAGACGGAGTAGAGCGCATCTCCGACGACAGCGAGGACGACGCTCTGGTTTTCAGCGTATCCACGGAGCACCCCCGATACTTCGTTGAGGTAGTAATACAAGGGGCCCCTGTTAGGATGGAGGTGGACTCGGGTTCTTCTTACTCCATCATTTCCCAGGGAGAGTTCCTAAAAATAGCCCCCCACGTGCGGCCCAAGCTCAAAGCGTTGAGGTCCACGCTGAAGGACGTGCAAGGGAACCGCATTCCGGTGTTGGGGGTTGGGAAGTTCCAGGTCCAGTTCAAAAAGCGCGGCGCAACGCTTCCCCTAGTCGTCCTCAAGGGAGGTAAATGCAGCCTCCTCGGGACTCAATGGTTCCAGCCCCTGGGGTTGTTCATTGGGGGGGTGCACGCCGTGGGAGTACACGCCGCCGGGACTGATCCAATACAGAGTGTGTGCGACGCGCACCCCGAGGTTTTCAAAAAGGGACTCGGAAAATTCAAGGGCCCCCCAGTGACTTTCGACCTGGACCCTGGAGTACGTCCAATCAGACTCAAACCACGCAGAGTGCCTTTCGCACTAAAGGACAAGATAGAGGCGGAGTTGGACAAATTGGTGGGCCAGGGGATTCTTGTTCCTGTTGATTCTGCGGAGTGGGAAACTCCAATTGTAACAGCGCTCAAGGCCAACGGGGAGGTCCGCATATGCGCTGATTACAAGTGCACCATCAATAAGGCGATCCGCCCTAATGCGTATCCGGTGCCGGTAGTCAGCCACTTGTTGGCCAGGTTACACGGGGGGAGGTGTTTCGCTAAACTCGACCTGGCCCAAGCCTACCAGCAACTCCCGGTGACCCCCACCGCAGCTGCTGCGCAGACCATAGTCACCCACAAAGGGGCGTTCCAGGTAACGCGCCTCCAATTCGGCGTGAATTCGGCGCCCGGGATCTTCCAGTCACTCGTGGAACGCCTCCTGAAGGGGTTAGAGGGGGTGTTACCCTACTTTGATGACGTATTGATTACAGGGGGGAGCCGGGCCGAATTGGCAGAAAGGTTGGGAAAGGTCCTGGCAAAATTCGAAAAGGCGGGGTTGCGGTTGCGGAAAGACAAATGCGTTTTCTTCGCAACTGAGGTTGAGTTCCTAGGGTTCCGTGTTACTCCCGAGGGAATAAGGCCATCCCAATCCAAGGTGGCCGCCATCAAGAAGGCCCCTCGCCCCACCTCCAAGCCCGAGCTGCAGTCGTTCCTCGGGCTGCTCAACTTCTACCACTCCTTCCTTCCTCGGAAGGCAGCCGTGGCGGAACCGCTACACAAATTGTTAAAAAAGGACGAGGCATGGAAGTGGGGCGACGACCATGAGAAGGCTTTCAATGACCTGAAGCGACTCCTGGCATCAGATGCTGTACTGACCCACTTCAATCCCAAACGCCCAGTGGTCCTGATATGCGATGCATCCCCGGTGGGGGTGGGGGCGGTGTTATGCCACGTGCTGGAGAACGGGAGGGAGGCCCCGATAGCGTTCTACTCTAGGTCCTTGTCCCAAGCGGAGAGAAACTACGCCCAGACAGACAGGGAAGCACTAGCGATAATTGCGGGGACCAAGAAATTTCATGATTTTGTGTATGGCCGCCCCTTCACCATAGTGACCGACCATAAGCCCTTGCTAGGCATTTTCACCGCAGATAAGTCCACACCCCAAATCCTGTCCCCGAGAATGCTCAGGTGGGCCATTTTTCTCAACGCGTATCAGCACGCGTTGGTGTACCGGCCCGGGAAGGAGATCAGCCATGCGGATGCCCTGTCGAGGTCCCCCATTCCCTGGGATTGCTGCCACGTGGGCGAGGAAGAGAGGGACCACCAGGTCTTAATGATAGAGGTCCTAGACTCCCCTCCAGTAGTACCGGCCAACATCGCCAAAGCGACCGGTAAGGACAAAACGTTAGCTACAGTCTGCTCCTGGGTACAGAAAGGGTGGCCCGTGTCTTCCCCAGCAGCGGAATTCGACACATTTTTCAAAAAGAAATTAGAATTGTCCATAGAGAGGGGTTGCCTTTTGTGGGGACAGCGGGTAGTGATCCCCACGTCCCTCCGGCCGAGGGTGCTTAAACTGCTGCACGTCAGCCACCCCGGGATCGTCCGCTCTAAGGCACTAGCCCGCAGTTACTTTTGGTGGCCCCAGCTAGACGCCGACATCGAGCACATGGTCGGCACTTGCGAAGCGTGCCAAAGCTCCAGGCCAGAAGAGGCTCGCTTGCCACATAGGGAGTTGGACGCAGCAAGGGGGCCCTGGTCCCGGGTACACGTAGACTTTGCTGGCCCGTTCAGGGGAACACTTTTCCTCCTTGTGGTGGACGCGTTCTCCAAGTGGTTGGAGGTCATTCCAGTCTCGAGCACCTCCTCGTCCACAACAATTAAACAGTTACGGAGGGTCTTTTCCACGTTCGGTTTACCCGACACCCTCGTCAGCGATAACGCTAGCTGTTTCACGTCCGCCGAGTTCAGGGCATTCATGGATCTCAACGCCATTCGGCACATCACCTCCGCCCCTTTCCACCCGGCCACCAACGGCCAAGTAGAGCACCTCGTGCGCACCACTAAGGACGCGCTGCGGCGCATGGGCCCCGGAGATCTTAACTTACAACTGTGCCAATTCCTGCTAGGGTACAGGGTCACCCCACTAGCGTCAGGGTACTCCCCCGCGGAGTTGTTAATGCGCAGGAAGCTGGCCACGGTAATCTCCAAACTAGACCCCACAAGGGTAGAGGACAAAGGGCGGAATGTAGGGATGGGTTCCACAAAGAGTTTCAGCGTAGGTGCCCCCGTGCATTGCAGGAACTACGCCAGCGCGGGACCAGCCTGGGTGCCCGGCATTGTAATAGAGCAAACCGGCCCCGTTTCATACCGCGTGGAGACCAATACAGGCCTCCTGTGGAGGCGGCACGCGGATCAACTCAGGCGCAGGATCCCCGGAGAGCAGGACGAAGACGAAAATAGCCACGAATCAGCGTTAGGGTACTCCCCCACCCGCTTAGCCCAAGGGGGAGAAAAAGGGGGACATGGGTCCCCACCAAGGGGGGAGGAAAGGGAATCGATCCTCAGAGATCTTTTGCAGGAGTTTGCGGCGGAAAGGAAGAGCCCCAATCTCACACATAACCCTCGGAAGTTTCCCCAAAACACAGATTCCCCAAGAAGTTTAGACCTTGATTTACAGTATCAGGGGGAGTTAGCGGAGTGGTCCCCCACCCGTCCTAGCGAAAAGAGGGGTTTCAGTTCAGCCCCTGGTACTTCCAGTCCCAGTAGCCCCTGTGAGTTAGAATGCAACATAGCACCAATTTCCCGGAGACCGACACCCCCAAGACAGGAGGCGACGGCGAGTCCGCCCACCACAGTCTCAAGGTCCCCCGAGCAGGGAACAGAGGGTGGCCGAACCACAAGGGCATCCTCATCGGTCCCGCGGTTCACAATAGGAGGGTCCCCGGGGTCCGAGAGCAACAGGCAGGGGTTCACTTCCCAGCTGTTCATTCCATTCCCATCCCCCAGCGCAAGGCAGGCACGGACGCCCCACAGAGCCACTAACGAATCCCCGTTTCCCGTTGCAGGACAAGCACCCACGGAGTCAGGGATCACAGGCTCTCCAGTACTAGGTCAGGCGCAAGCACGCCCCAAGCGCACGTGCGGCAAGCCACAATGGTTGCGGGACTTCGTCCCATCCTAGGGGGGAGGGATGTTATGTATGCATGCTCATTGTACTGTAAGATAAGAATGTAACCACTCCAAATACAATGTATCTCAGCTGTAAAGGAACGCGAGCAAGCAGCCCATAGAGGGCAGCTGCGAGCGTTCAGTCTCACATGGTTCACATTGCTCAATCACGGACAGCCGCGGGAAAACCTTCCCCGCATTCAGCAGCAGGAGAAAGAACTACTGAAGAGAGGCGTGCCTGGGCGAGGCCACGCCGGTAGCAGCCAATGAGCTACCGTGCTACAAGATTCAAATGTATAATGCTACTGTATATATAGAGATGTATCACTGCCATTACCTCATGCTCCACCGGATCATCATGCAATAAACCTGTGTTAAGCCAACCCTTCGGCTGTTCTGTTGTCTTTGGTCCCATACAGTAAACCAGGGGAAAACTCTGTGTTGCACTTGAATTAGGACTACTGTACTTTATTTCAAAACTTGGATGGGCGGGGCCAGCCAGAATTTCTGCTACCGGTTCTGGTGAACTGGTGCGAACCTGCTGATGCCCACCACTGGTAAGGTGGACTGCTTACATGCGGTGTGAGGGTGCGGCATGGATGGCAGCCTGTTGAGTCTGTGGTGAAGGTGAGTTTGGGCACTCAGTCTCTAAAAGGTTACCATCACTGGACTAAGACTTCATCTGAAAGCCTTTTAACTACTTAGAACTGCTACCTTCATTACTATCAGAATTTGCTTGTACAGTTTGAGCTCCACCCTGGGGTACACAGAAAGAGCCTCCTTGAAGATTGTGGTATTTTTTAACCACAATCGGGCATACCCTGCTAACAGCATCCTTGTGTTGCCAGCTAATCTTTCTCACACTCAGTCAGGTGAAAGGAACTGCAGAATGAATTCACCAAAAGGTACCTTCATTTTGACAGTTTCAAGTCTGGCCTAGACACGGAAGAAAACGAAGACGCTCCACCCTCATGTGTAAGGCTCTCAGTCAGTTGTTAGTCACATCAATCTTCTATGTAACTTACTTACACTGTTAAACTGTCCCAAATCTGTAGAGACTTCACAGAGAATTTTGACTTGTTTAAAAATATACTTCTTGTGCCACTCACTGGAAGTTCTTCTTATGCAATTGTTTAATAAGATAGTAAACTTTTGCACCAATCTATCTCGACCATGTTTCAGGAACTCTGCAGACATCTAGTCTAAACCAGTGATCTGCCATTTTTAACAAGTGTATTGTATCCTGTGATGAGCTCCATATTAACATCAAGTTCCTCTGTCTGTGCAATGTTGGCAAAATTGTACATAGCAGTTGGACTAGTTTGATTCAATATTTATTTATTTTATTTATTTTTAGGATTTGTATTGCTGCCCAATTCCAAAGACTCTGGGAGGCGTACAGATATTAAAACCATCACAATTTTAAAATCACAATTAAAACCCCATTAAAAACTACCACAAAACATTCCCTACCCTCCAGTTTCAAAAGTGGGAGAGAGCATTCGAGCATTCTTAAATCAGCCAGCAGGATGGGGCCACAGCACTGCCGGTGCCCCAAACCTGCTCTGCCAGCCAGGTTTTTAAACCTTTCCTGAAAGTCAGCAACTCCGTCTGGAGACGCAACTCGGTTGGCAAGAGGTTACATAGGGCCGGAACAGACACTGAGAAGGCCCTCCTTCTAGTGCTAGAGAGACACGCCTCTCTGGCAGATGGAACAATTAGAGAGCCTCTCCGATCAGCTCTGGTGGGATGGACAGATATTCTTGGTGTGATGCGGTCTCTTAAGTATCCTGGCCCACTACCATGTAGGGCTTTAAAGGTAATAACCAGCACTTTGAATTGCACCTGGAGGCATACCGGCAACCACTGCAGCTCCCGAAGCAGAGGTGAGGCACAGGCATACTGCCCTCACCCCATCACCACCCTAGCAGCCGCATTCTGGACCAGTTGCAGCCTCTGAATGATCATCAAGGGCAGCCCCATGCAGAACGCATTGCAGTAGTCAGGTCTGGAGGTGACTGTCATGATCTTGAGTATCCATGGCAACCTTATCTGAAGCTACTAGAGCTCTTTCACGTACTCACATTCTTTCGGGATGAGTTCTTCACAGTTGCAGTCCCACGAGGGAGGTGATTGACAGCTACTGCACCTGCAGTACCACGAGGGTACTGAGTGACAGCTAGGTCAGCTGACTACACCATGAGGGAGATGACGTCTCCTCTCATGTCAATCAAAAACCCAGCTGCACTAACACCTGCAGATTGGGGCATTCCAAGAATGCAAAGGTGGGATGTAAGTGACAGGTGGAGTTCTTTGAAGCTGATTGTGGCGCGGTACGGTGAGGCGACCTTAGGCTGCACTGGGAGTGTACGGATAAAGGAAATTATCGCAGCCTAAAGGATCGGTACATGCCTCCTGTAAGCCAGTGCCCAGTCGAGCATTCAAGACAGTGACTACTGCATATCACAAAGATGTTCAATCTACCATTTGTCCTGTACTTTACTAAGCAGCATAATTCCTTACTTATCTTTGACTAGAGCATTGGCATTGGTTCTAACTCCTGTTAATTCTCAGGCAATATGGTATATTGTCCTGCATTGTTCTTTGTTGATTCATCTTATGATTCAGCTGCTTTTTGTTCCAACCAGTCTTTTTTATCTTCTTTGCAGGTATGTTGCGATGTAAATGTATGTTTTCCCTCATTGTGTGTCTGCTTTTCCCATATTAGGCCCAACGGCAAAATGAGCAGAGGAGGAACTCTGAGTCCCAATGGTCATGAGAGGTGAAAGAGGCCATGCCAGATGGACTCTATACCTAGAAAACCCTAGAAATAATAACTGTATGTTGGAACAAACTTGTGGCATATAAGAATAAGAATAAATACAGTATAAAAATGCTTCTGGTACTAGAAGGAAAACATATGTCCATTATGATTGGTGACTTGGAACATGTCATGGGCCTTCACGGATCAACATTTCAGACCAACAATAATGGTGAATGATTACTATTGTTCTGTAGTATAAATGGCCTTTGTACTGGAAACACACATAAGAACACTCATAAGAAGATGTGGAAATCACCCGACAGTATCACAAAGAATGAGATTGACTATCTGCATTAGTAAGCGCTGGAGGTCACCACTCTTTTTTGGGTGAAGGTGCACCTTGTTATATCCTCAATGCTGTGGCAGTCCATTGCAGTACCAGTGTTAAATCATGTGTTGTGTTTGAATACATTTTATTTTGTAACGTTTGTGAACTAAGTAAGATCATTACAATCCTCCATTTTGTCTCCTTCTTGGTATTGTAATATCACGGGACTACGTTCCAGCCCAAACTATGTAGTCTGTACAGTTTTCACTCCGGTCCGATAACCTCCAAGTTACCCCTCTCCCTTCCTGTCTCTTCCTGCCCAAATGTATCCATTTTTAGTGTATATATTGAGCAATGCTGCACCACTGTTCTCCATGTTCTGACTGCCTAATAAACTGTTTAGCCCTGTTATGCTGGCTGCTTCGTGTTTCTACCGGAACATCAAATCCTGCATGTTTCATTTCATACTGTATGTGACGCAGGAGATGGCTCCGTGATCATAGTGTGTGGGTCATTTCATGGCAAGCTGGGATCCACCTCAAACAAATTCACACCAATGGCATTTTTCCTGCTTCAGGGGAAAATTCATTCTTGGATATTTGCAGCTAACGACGATGGCGCAAGTACGTTTAACTCAATATTCTAGGGTTTTGTATCGCCTTGTTGCTTCTGTCTTCCCCTCTTGCATTTTTGCTTGTTCTAGCCAGCATTTTGCCTTTTTACATTCATCAATTAGTTCCCACATTCTGTCATGGATCCACCGCTCTTTTTTGGGTTCCTCTTCTTTGGCTGATAGCACGCTCCCTTGTTTCAACTATGATTTCTTTGAAGACTATCCAGTGTTCTTCAGGGTCTTCAATATTTTGCAGAGTCTGGAACTGATTCTGAAACTGTTTAGAATTATTTTTCAACAGTACACTCTTTTAATCTTTCATCGGCTTGTGAACAGATTGTTGTTGGGTTTTTTAAAGTGGTAGCCATGTTAGTCTGTGCAAGCATATCAGAGAGTAAACAGAACAGAAAAAAAGACAAAAAAAATTGTGGCAGCTTAAAGACTAACTCCTGTACTTAAATGTGAGCTTTCGTGGACCAATTCTGATAAATTGGACTTGGTCCATGAAAGCTCAAATTTAAATACAGGAGTTAGTCTTTAAGGTGCCATAACATTTATTTATTTATTTATTGCTGTTCGGTTTTGTTGACAGATCGTTTTTTGTGTCTACAGTATTTTCAGGCAAAGATGAACTGAAGACATCAGAAGATAATGATCAGATGCAATACTGTATCTGCTGCTTGGTATACACATATATCTTGCAGGGCTGACCTCCAGCGCTTACTAATGCAGATACAGTATAGTCAATCTTATTCTTTGTGATACTGTCCATTGATTTCCACGTCTTCTTATGAGTGTTCTTGTGTGTGTTTCCAGTACAAAGGCCATTTATACTACGGAACAATAGTAATTATTCACCATTATTGTTGGTCTGAAATGTTGATCCATGAAGGCCCATGACATGTTCCAAGTCACCAATCATAATGGACATATGTTTTTCTTCCAGGACCAGAAGCATTTTTATATTCTTATTCTTATATGCCACAAGTTTATTCCAACATACAGTTATTCTTTCTAGGGTTTTCTAGGTATAGAGTAGTCAGAAGTGGTTTATTAGGGAATGCACTGAGACTATACACACTAGTTCTTCTCCTGATAGTCACACTGGGGAATTGAAGTCCCAACCTCTGCCTCCACAGCCATGTATCCAACCCACTTTGCTATCCAACCTCTATGTATCAAGTAGAGGGGCATGCTGCATTCATGTACATGTCTTATTGGTTGGCCTCCCATTATGAACTGGTTGGCCACTTTGCAAAGAGACCATTTGATTCAGTATGGATTTAGACTGTAATAGAACCAACCTGAATAGATATTCTTTGAAATGCTGCTAATATTTATTCAAATGCTGCATATGTAGAATTCTGAACCTCTCATGTGCTATACTGCTTAGGAAAGGTTTCCAAAGTAGCAAGGAAGGAGGAGAGGTATGTATGCCCTACAGCTTATAGTCAGCAGGAGTCTACTTCAAGCATCTAGCAGACAAAGCCAAATTGAGGCCAGATCTGAGGAAAAGCTCTTGACCTGGATTGAGATATGCTGGGTTCCAAAACTATAAAAAGTTGAAGAGGCCTCATAATACTTTCAGAGTATGCCCCCTAAAGCCTCCGAGAATCACAAACTTCTTTTATTTTTGTAAGATTTCTTTAAAGCTAGGGAAGCTATCTCTGCCCATCCAGCTGACACCAGGATTCATTGCTTAAGGCAATGTTTCCCAACCTTTGGGTCTTGGGACTTCATTTCCCAGAAGCCTAAGTCAGTACATTGGCTGATCAGTGCTTTGGGGAAATGACTTAGCCTTCTGAGAATTGAAGTCCAAAATCCAAAGGTTTAGGAACACTGGCATAAGGTGTTTTAAGTGTGTTGAGGTTGCTTTGATGTGTTCCCAAAAATATCATTACAATAATACCTCATACAAAGTCCGCTTCATACAACATCGGATTCATACAACATTGCCTAATTCCTTGAAAAAAGTTGTCTCACACAAAGTCGCTGCAACTTTGTATGAGGCATTGGGGTTTTTCCAAGGTTGCATTATGCCTGGGCAGTTTAAAGGCAGGAAACATGCGTGCATTGCTCTTGTGGGTTTTGCACAAGGTGAAGAGTGTTTAGGAGTGGTTTTGAGCACGATTTTGGATTTTTTTGGATTTTTTTGTCAGAATTTTTAGAAGCATTCCTGGAATTTTTGCAGCATTCTTCAGGTTCTTGGGCAATCAGGGTTGTTTGACATGTTTTTGTAATGTTTTTAGCCTTTAGACAATGATTTCTTAAAGTTCTGTCAGTTTCCTTGACTTTGCCCTGAAGTCTGTGCTGTTACAGTACAATGGAAACGATGTTGTATGAGGCATCGCGGCTAGGATTTTGCATGCCTCATACAAAGTCCAAATCCGTATAAAGTCCAAACTTGTGGAACTAAGTTTGGACGTTGTATGAGGTATCACTGTATTTCAAACTTTTATATCCAATATGTTTGAATGCAGAAGTTTTGGATTCCAAACACTTATATTCAATTATGTCCAGACATATAATTTAGTTTCTAAGAACTTATAGCCCAATGCCCTTAGAAAGAAAATTTAGGTGTTTAGTGAGTTCCCTTTTTACTCACCATAAGCCGCCACTTATAGGCCAATCGTGGAGAGCTTCTTCTCTGCTTTCCAAACCCTCTTAATTCAATTGAGTTAGAAGCAGTCAAGGAGAAAAGTTATTTCAAATATTACTCATTTATTATCGATAATAAAGGAGCCTTTGGCATACATCTTTACAAGCCAGTGTATTTGTCAGAAATGCAGCAGCCATACAAAGAAAGCATACACGTTTTTATACAATTTCCCCCATCCTTTCCCTCCTCCCAGAACTCTTTCAAGTTTCCAAAGATGTCTTGTGAGTCAACAATTAATGTTCATTTCAACCTAAAAGATTACAAAAATTTTGATAACTGTTCTATCTCGTGACTGGTGCCAGTTGGCTTTGTGGTCTGTCAGTAAATGAGAGTCGAGGGAGGGTGCCAAATGATTTAGAATACTGATCTGGATAGTATAGTGTTAGTCCTTGAGAAAATGTTGCCTCTAAAGTTTTACTCCTCTTTCCTTTGTCCTGTCATGTGTCTACAGGCGGGGAAGCTGAAGATTTAACATCTTTGGGGTCAAATTAGACCTTAACCTTTCAGTCCAGAGTTACTTTAGTGTATGAGAACAAAGACAATAGAAACAGCCGAAAGGTTGGCTTAACACATCTTTATTGCATGATGGTCCGGGGGAACATGTGGTAATGGCGGATGAACAGCTCAATATATACTGTGGCTATACATTTGAATGTGGCTCCTCGATAGCCCATTGGTTACTGTCTGCGTGACGTCATTCCCCGTCACGCCCTTCTTGTCCAGGTGAGGTGGTGGCGGGAATCTTCCCGCGCTGTAGGTATTTGGGGAATTGGAACCATGTGAGCTGGGCGCTCGCTATTGCCCCTAGTGGTCATTAGCTCGCGTCCTGATACAGCAGTTTACAGTGTTACAGCTGGTGGTTATTATATCCACTCATCCGAGTGTTACATTACTTAAAGGCACAATATTCCAAACACAACATCCCTCCCCCCTAGGATGAGACGAAGTCTCTCATCCAATATGGTTTATTGCAAGCGCGTTTTGGGCGCAAGGCTGGCTGGCTTGTCCCGGGGGCGCTTTCACTTCTGCGTTCCCTGGTCTCTTGTCCTGCAATGGGAGAGGGAGACTCGTTAACGACTTGCCGCGGATCCGCGGCTTTTGGGGTAGGGGTAAACTCCATTGTGGGAAAACCGGGGGCACTGGGGGCTATCGAAAAACCCCGCTTCTCGCTTAGATGGGTGGGGGACCACTCCGAAAACCCCCCCCCCCATTTTGTAACTCAAACTCAAAATCATCATCTGGGGTATCTGTGGGGGTATCCCTCAGGATATCTATGGGGACAAACTTATTCCCTTCCCCCCTTGGTGGGGACCACTGGCCCCCCTCTCCTCCCCCTTGGGCTGAACGTGTGGGGGAGAACCTAACGTTGAATCCTGTTCCGCGCTGTCCGCGCTCTGGTTTCCGGAGACCCGGCGCCGGAGTTGGTCCGCGTGCCGCCTCCAGAGTAGACCTGTGCTGGTCTCTATGCAATATGACACGGGACCCATTTGCCCAATGACTACGCCTGGAACCCAGGCTGGCCCTGCGCTAGCGTAGTTTCTGCAATGGACCGGGGCGCCTATTTCGAAACTCTTCGTGCCCGCTAACCCGATGTTCCTCCCAGTGTCTTCCACCCTCGTAGGGTCTAGCCTGGTCAGTACCGTAGTCAGCTTTCTGTGCATTAGGAGCTCTGCGGGCAAGTATCCTGACGCTAGGGGGGTCACCCTATATCCCAGCAAAAACTGGCACAACTGCAGGTTTAAATCCCCGGGGCCCATGCGCCTCAGCGCGTCTTTGGTGGTATGCACGAGGCGTTCTACCTGGCCATTCGTCGCTGGGTGGAAAGGCGCGGAGGTGATGTGCCGGATGGCGTTGATGTCGGTGAATGCCCTGAATTCGGCGGACGTGAAGCAACTAGAGTTATTGCTAACAAGTGTGTCGGGTATACCGAACGAACTAAACACCCTGCGCAATTGTTTAATTGTTGCGGCTGAGGAGGTGTTCGCAACTGGGATAACCTCTAACCACTTGGAGTAAGCATCCACTATGAGGAGGAAAAGCGATCCTCTGAAAGGGCCCGCAAAATCAATGTGCACGCGGGACCACGGCCCCTTTGCCGCATCCCATTCCCTGTGCGGAAGTCGAGCCTCTTCGGGCCGGGAGCTTTGGCAATTCTCGCAAGTGCCCACCATGTGCTCGATATCGGCGTCCAACTGGGGCCACCAGAAGTAGCTCCTGGCCAGTGCCTTGGAGCGAACAATTCCAGGGTGGCTAACGTGCAGCAGCTTAAGCACCCTAGCTCTCAGGGATTCAGGGACGATTACCCGCTGGCCCCACAGGAGGCACCCCCTCTCCATGGACAGTTCTAGCTTTTTCCTAAAAAATGGGGCGAACTCCGCCACCGGGGAGGACGTTGGCCACCCTTTCTGCACCCAAGAACTGACCAGGGCCAACGTCTTGTCCTTGCCCGTCGCCTTGGCGATCTCTGCGGGCACTATGGGGGGTGAATCTAGGACCTCTATCATGAGCACTTGGTGGTCTTGTTCCACCTCACACACGTGGCTGCTTGTGTGGGGGAGGGGTGACCTCAACAGGGCGTCCGCGTGGCTTATGTCCTTTCCAGGGCGATACACCAGCGCGTTCTGGTACGCGTTTAAAAAAATGGCCCACCTGAGCATCCTAGGGGACAGAATCTGTGGCGTGGGCTTGTCTGCAGTAAAAATGCCTAGCAGGGGCTTGTGGTCAGTCACAATGGTGAAGGGGCGGCCATAGAGGAAGTCGTGGAACTTCTTCGTCCCAGCAATTATCGCTAATGCCTCCCTGTCCATCTGTGCGTAGTTGCGCTCTGCCTTAGACAGGGACCTAGAGTAGAATGCCACCGGGGCCTCCCGCCCGTTTTCCAACACGTGGCACAGAACCGCCCCCATCCCCACTGGGGATGCATCACATATCAGAACCACTGGTTTCTTGGGGTCAAAATGGGTTAATATGGCGTCTGAGGATAAGAGTTGTTTCAGCTCATTGAATGCCCTCTCCTGGCTCTCGCCCCATTTCCACGCCTCGTCCTTTTTTAGCAACTTATGAAGCGGCTCTGCTACCGATGCCTTCCTAGACAGGAAGGAATGGTAGAAGTTTAAGAGCCCCAGGAACGACTGCAACTCGGGCTTGGAGGTGGGGCGAGGAGCATTCTGAACGGCGGCCACCTTTGATTCGGAGGGTTTGATGCCTGCAGGGGTTACCCGAAAACCCAGGAACTCAACCTCTTTTGCGAAGAAGACGCATTTGTCTTTCCGCAACCTCAACCCCGCCTTTTCAAATACCGTCAGTACTTTGTCTAGCCTCTCAGCCAATTCCGACTCACTCCCCCCCCCCCCGTTATCAATACATCATCAAAGTATGGCAAAAACCCCTCTAGACCCTTTAAGAGGCGTTCCACGAGCGATTGGAAGATGCCTGGCGCCGAGTTCACGCCGAACTGAAGGCGCATCAACTGGAACGCCCCCTTATGAGTGACTATCGTCTGCGCGGCAGCTGCAGCTGGGGTTACCGAGAGCTGCTGGTATGCCTGCGCCAGGTCAAGCTTTGCGAAACACTTTCCCCCATGTAACCTGGCCAACAGGTTGCTGACTACCGGCACCGGATACGCATTTGGGCGTATCGCCTTATTAATGGTACATTTGTAATCAGCGCATATTCGAACCTCCCCGTTGGCCTTCAGCGCTGTTACAATCGGAGTTTCCCACTCCGCAGAATCAACAGGAACAAGAATCCCCTGGCCCACCAATTTGTCCAGTTCCACCTCTATCTTGTCCTTAAGTGCAAAAGGCACTCTGCGTGGTTTGAGTCTTATTGGGCGGACCTCCGGGTCCAGGTCGAACGCAACTGGAGGCCCCTTGAATTTTCCGAGTCCCTTTTTGAACACTTCGGGATGCGCGTTACTCACCTCCTGTATTGGGTCAGTCCCAACGGCATGCACCCCCCCAATGAACAAACCCAGGGGCTTAAACCATTGAGTCCCGAGGAGGCAACAACTCCCCCCCTTGAGAACAACCAGGGGAAGTTCCGCGGCGTGTTGCTTGTATTGGACCTTGAATTTTCCAACCCCCAACACCAGAATGCTATTTCCCTGCACGTCCCGCAACGTAGACCTCAGTGCTTTGAGCTTGGGCCGCACGTTGGGGGAAATTCCCAAAAACTCCCTCTGGGAAATGATTGAATATGAGGACCCCGAGTCTATCTCCATCTTAACGGGGACCCCTTGCACCAGTACCTCAACAAAATATCGTGGGTGTCCTAAGGACACGCTGTGGACTGCCGTGTCGTCGTCGCTGTCGTCGGAGATGTGGCCCACGCCGTCCTGCTTCCTCGAGGGCCGGACGCCTTCCTGGTTTTTCGGTGAGCGGTCTGTTGAGCCCTTCTGGTCTCTGCGCCGCCGTCTGCAAACCTTGGCTATGTGGCCTCGGCGCCCGCAGTTGTGGCACTCGGCCTTCCTGAACGGGCACTTGATGCGGTCATGGGCCGCCCCGCAGCCGTCGCAACGCCGGCCATCCTTCCGCACCTTCCGGATGTCCTCGTCCTCGCTGCTCTCCGTGGAGGAGTGTGGTGCCCGCCTGGCCGCTTGCACCGAGCTGGCTGCCTTGTCGGGTTGTGGGGGCCTTGCTCTGAACCCCTTAACCCCGGCCCTCGTGGCTTCCGCCGCCTGCGCCTCCTTCACGACCTCTTGCAGCGTCGGGGGCAGCTCCTTGTTCATCAGCTTTTGCTGAACCTCCTCATCCCACAGGCCGCACAGCATGCGGTCCCTGAGGGCGATTTCCAGGTTCTCCCACTTGCATGGGCCGGCGGCCAACCGGAGGGCCGCTGCAAAGGCAGCCACGGACTCACCAGGTGCCTGGACTCTCTTCCAGAACGCGTCCCGAGCCGAAAACATCGAAACCGAGGGCTGGAAATGGTCGTGCATCGCTTTCAGGAGCTGCTTGACCGGCACTTCGTTCACCTTCTTCGGAGACACCAGGTCCACCAATACCTTCATGGCGGGGAACCCGAGCATCCTGATGAGAATGGCCCTCTTCTTCCCCTCGTCTGAGATGTCGGACACCATCAGTGCGCTTTGGAAGTCCATTTCGAAGAGCTCCCATTCTTCCGGTTTGTTGATGTTGAAACCGGCCTGCGTTGTCTTGATTCCGTGGGGATCCATCATCCCACCTTCGTCGCCAATTTAGTGTATGAGAACCAAGACAATAGAAACAGCCGAAAGGTTGGCTTAACACATCTTTATTGCATGATGGTCCGGGGGAACATGTGGTAATGGCGGATGAACAGATCAATATATACTGTGGCTATACATTTGAATGTGGCTCCTCGATAGCCCATTGGCTACTGTCTGCGTGACGTCATTCCCCGTCACGCCCTTCTTGTCCAGGTGAGGTGGTGGCGGGAATCTTCCCTCGCTGTAGGTATTTGGGGAATTGGAACCATGTGAGCTGGGCGCTCGCTATTGCCCCTAGTGGTCATTAGCTCGCGTCCTGATACAGCACTCACTTATATCCACTCATCCGAGTGTTACATTACTTAAAGGCACAATATTCCAAACACAACAGTTACCTTAAAAGTTTATACAACCTTAGCACTGAATATGAACCATACAATCTTTAGTGTCTTGCACGGGAGACAAAGAAGGAGCCGCAGTGAGGGCTAAAACACAGCTTTATTGCATGAAGGTCAGGATGAACACGTGGTAATGGCGGAGGTAATCTCCTTTTATAGTGCAACAATACATTTGAAAAGGGTTACACGGTAGCATATTGGCTGCTACCTGCGTGACGTCATTCTGAGTCACGCCCTTCTTCTCCAGGTGTTCCTTGCGCGGGAAGGTTCCCGCGGCTGCCGGTGATTGGGGGAATTTGAACCATGTGAGCTGAACGCTCGCAGCTGCCCTCTATGGGCAGCTAGCTCGCACTCCTTTAACAGCTGAATTACATTGTGATCATTGCAGGCGCACCCCCCCAATAACGGACACAGACAACATTGAAAGTGGATAACAGCATAGGGCCACATTTATTGATTCAATGCCCTAGTCCGAATTATAAATTTGTATTGGTAAAACGACCAATCATAATTCCTAAGGCAAGCAGGCCGAAGTAACACTGGTAAGGTACCACCCCAAAATTGCCAACGGCAATTGGTTACAATGTATCAATTTGTATCAATTTGTTTGTTGACAACAAACAAATTGTTGACCGTAGTCAATAACTAACTCATGACCCCACCCTCTGACGCGTATCCGTGAAATCACAGGGGTGATGCATGCTGGTTAGCAATCGTCATCACCCCATCGCCTGGTTCGTCGTTGACCGGACAACGTTTAACTAATTTATTCCTGTCTAGTGTTGTCCAGTCAATTGCGAACCTGCCGGATACTTGTGGGTCATACTGTTTACCTTACCAGTGCTACCCGCCAATGTGACCAAAGTCAACATCAGGAACACAGAAAGACCCCTATATCAAACCATAGCAACAGTGTGGGATGGGCAAAAAAGCCAGGACCCGGAAGCCAATATGGGTCCCAGCCAAAAATTCCCACCCGGCCCCGAAGCGACCAAAATATCACACTGTTAACTAGGGAGGGGGTGGAGGGGAAAAGACTTCTCCGCTCCGTCGCTGAGGTAAAATGGCAGCTTGGCTGCCTCGTGGCAACCCCTTTTATAAGGGAGCTGGCCACGCCCCTAACTACCCGGATTCTCTGTCCTGTGGGGGGGGCCCCCGCAAAGGGCGCGGCGGCCATTTTGGCGCCGCGCTTGCATTGCAGGCGCACCCCCCCCAATAACGGACACAGACAACATTGAAAGTGGATAACAGCATAGGGCCACATTTATTGATTCAATGCCCTAGTCCGAATTATAAATTTGTATTGGTAAAACGACCAATCATAATTCCTAAGGCAAGCAGGCCGAAGTAACACTGGTAAGGTACCACCCCAAAATTGCCAACGGCAATTGGTTACAATGTATCAATTTGTATCAATTTGTTTGTTGACAACAAACAAATTGTTGACCGTAGTCAATAACTAACTCATGACCCCACCCTCTGACGCGTATCCGTGAAATCACAGGGGTGATGCATGCTGGTTAGCAATCGTCATCACCCCATCGCCTGGTTCGTCGTTGACCGGACAACGTTTAACTAATTTATTCCTGTCTAGTGTTGTCCAGTCAATTGCGAACCTGCCGGATACTTGTGGGTCATACTGTTTACCTTACCAGTGCTACCCGCCACACGGAGAGGCTTCAAAGAAGACCTGACGCCCCCCCCAGACCGTCAGCTCGGTCAACAGGCCTGCTCGCCAATCACCCAACAGGAGGTCCATACCTCCTCGCGACAGATGGACCCCATCCCCTGCGTACAAGTCATAATTTTGTAGGCTAATATCGGGGTGATGACTGACCCGTCCCCAAGCCCTGTCGGCAAGAAACCGCGCCACCGCCCTATTGACCGCGCGCCTAGCGCGGTCAAGGGCCAGGAGGTTAACGCCCCCTCTATAAGAATGGCGCGGGACAATGTCCGACCAAACCAGGGTTGTGGCAGGCCAGACATAATGCAAGTAGGCGAGTTCCTCGCAAATCGCATGCTTGAGCGATAAGCCGGTGACCTGGCCCAAATCATTGCCCCCCAGGTGGATGATGAGAATGTCAGGCGGGTCAGCACCCAGGCCAGAAAAAAGGAAAGGCCGCAGCTCCCGCCATAACATCCCAGGCTTACCATGCCATGCGAGACTGGCGTGGTCACCCAGTCCCAGTCGGGGTCCCCACTCTGTCGCCGCAGCGTAACGCGCTGCCCTGTGCACATAGCTGTGGCCCACCAGCCATACTGTCACCGGTGTAATACGACACCCAGGGTCTGTAAGAAAATTGAGAAAAAAGGCGGTAAGGTGACTGGATTGGTACTCATGGCGGGAGTGGGCGCACATAAAACTGAAAACATTGCGAGCCCCACCTCCCCATGCTGCGTATGTCAGCCCCAGAGTACCCAAAAGCAGCTGCTGTAGAGGCTGCACCAATACGGAATGAATGTGTGCCATAACGGGCACCTGGTAGGCCCACCCTGGTGAGGGCTCTGGCTGTCACCTTCCAAAACTGAAATTTAGTAAGGGGAGACCCATCTTGGTGACAGAAAAACGGGCCGTGGTGCGTGCCACGCAGTGCCAGGAATTCCTGTAGGGCACCAACCGGACAGATGTCTGCCAAAGAACACCGTAGCAGTCTTACACCACTGCCTACGCCATGCTGATCTGTTTTAGAGGAGCGTATCCTCAACTGGGCCCAGTCTTTGGCAACATAGACATCTTCGAGTTCCAGTGCCCTACCACTTGCATCCGCCTTAGACAGCATCACGAGTTCGCTGACGCGGAGCGCTCCAAAAAATGCCACCGTTGTGGCTGCATGAAAAAGGGCTGCCTCATAATGATCAAAACAGAGGCCTGGCCAGCCCCGGGCCAACTGGGTAAGAACCCCTGGGGAAATAGGGTGCCGGTCATCCGGGCAACGCCCGCGCTCACGCACCCACCCCTCCAAAACATGTCTCACACGGAAGTCAGAGGTGGTATCCACATGACCTCCCACTTTGGCCATAAAAGCCAACGCCGAGAGCTTGGATGCTATGGTGCGAGGTGCGAGGCCCTGTGCATGCAGGTGAACCATGAACCGCAGAACATGGTCCACCGGGATAGGCCAGGTTTCTGGCAGGTGACATTGAGCAGAAAATGCCCTGTAAGAATTGAATGCTTGTTGGTACGCCTTACGCGTGCGTGGCGCTAGTGACAGGCCAATCGCCCGGTTCACCTCTCCTTGCCAATAGTCCACATCTCGTCCGGGAGTGGCGAGGGAAATTCCTCCGCATCCGGGGCCAAGGCGCGGAACCGGGAGATCTGCAGGCGGGACAAAGCGTCAGCAATATCATTATTAATCCCTGGGACATGCCTGGCCCTGAACAAGACGTTGAGGCGCAGGCAGCGCAGCACAAAATGGCGCACTAGTTCCATAACCCTGGACGATTTGGAAGTCTGTGCATTGACAATGTGGACAACAGCAGCATTGTCACACCAGAAATGCACCACCGAATTAGCCCACTGTTCGCCCCATAGCATCAAAGCCCCCAGAATAGGGAAAAATTCCAGCTATGTGAGATCCCGCAGGCGACCTGTGCCTGCCCATGCCGGTGGCCACCCACCATAGGCCCACTTCCCATTGAAGTACATCCCATAACCCAGGGATCCTGAGGCATCAGACTGGATCTGGAAATTGGGGGATGCCAGGAGGTCAGACCTCCAAAATGAGACCCCATTGAACTCCCTCAGGAATTGCAACCAGACAAACATGTCTGCCCTGATACCCCGGGTAAGCCTGACTCTGTGGTGGGGCCTGGATAACCCTGCCATGGCGTCGCATAAGCGCCGGGCAAAAGCCCTGCCCGGTGCGACCACCCTGCAAGCAAAATTGAGGTGACCATGTAGCACCTGCAGTTCCCTCAGGGATGCCTTACGCTTGGCCAGCAATTCCGAGATAAGGGCCACTATCCTGGACACCTTATCACCCGGCAACATAGAAGCCTGCGCTACTGTGTCAATCTCCACCCCCAGGAATACTAGCTTGGTAGATGGGCCCTCGGTCTTTTCGGGCGCTAAAGGGACACCAAGTTCCTCCATTAGCGTCTGAAATGTGTTGAGGAGACGTGTGCACGTGTCCCAGCCCCGTTCACCCCCGAATAAAAAATCATCCAGGTAATGGGCTACAGACCGGGACCCTGACCTGCGGACGAAAGCCCACTCAAGGAAGGTACTAAAACGCTCGAAAGCCGAGCATGATATGGAGCAGCCAAAAGGCATGGCCTTATCAAAATAATATTCACCCTTAAATTTGAAACCCAACAACTCAAAGTCGCCCGGATGCACTGGCAAGAGGCGAAAAGCCGACTTAATGTCACACTTGGCCAGCAGGGCACCCGGGCCACACGAGCGTACCATGCGCAGCGCATGGTCAAACGATGTATACCTGACTGAACAAAGGTCATCAGGAATAGCATCATCGACCGATCGGCCGGCTGAGTAGGACAAATGATGAATAAGGCGAAACTCACCTAGGGACTTTTTGGGGACCAAACCCAATGGCGACACCTTAAGATTGGGAAACGGGGGTGCAGGGAAAGGTCCAGCGACCCTGCCCGCATCTAACTCCTTTCTAATGCTGGCCGCAGCCACCTCCTCCCTTCCTCTGAGGGATAAAAGGTTGGGAGCATCCTGAGGGGACCTATCCCCCATAAAAGGGATACGGAATCCCTGCTTAAAACCCTGAAGGAGATACTCCCCGTCCTCCCCCTTCGGGTACGATGCGAGCCAACGCTCCAGCATGTCCACATTAATTGGGGAGGGGGCCTTTTGGAGAACCGGCTCCACCCGTGGCAGTCTTGCCGGCCCACTGTCCACCCCTCCCTCTGCCTCGTGCCCCCCCCAGGCCTGGGACAGGCAGAGGCTGCGTGGGGGCCCGAACATGTGGGACACTCATGCTTATACTTGCAATTCTTTCTATTGCAGGAACCATTGGACGAGAAAGTCCAGCACAGCAGGCGGGCTGGAACCCCCTGCCCCGCCGCCTGGCGGGTAACCTGCGCTGGAGCCGCTCGCTGGACCGCATGTCCGCAATGGTATCTATCTCCTGGGGCAGGGCGTGTGGGCGTCATATACAAAAGCCAAAGCCTCTGGCACGGCTCATCCCATCTCATCTCGGGGTGGAGGGGAATCCTCATACGGAATTCCTCATCATAGGCTAGCCATGAGGGGCCCGGGAAATCAACCATCGCCCTGTATATGTTGTCCAAATATTGGACCATGGGAATAGCTAAATCCGGCCGCGCCCTCAAATACACCGCCATGTATATTAAATAAGCGGGGAGCCAGTTGGCCCAGGTACGCGGCGGCTTACGGCGGCGTGCCTGCTCCTTGTCCTTCTCATCCTGTCCCTCCCTTTCCTCCTTGGTGGGCTCTCTGTTCAGGAGTGAGAAGATATCTACGTATTCCCCCCGCCATATCTTTTCTCTGGTAGTCTGTGCCAAGTGATCACCCAATGGCAAGGAATACCCTGCCGTCGGCAAAGCCGAAAAAGGCACAGCCGGCCTAGGAAAAGGGGCCTGAGCTAACCCAGCCACCCCCAGAACATTCCCCGCAGTGTAAGAACAAGTACCCACCCCAGTGCCCAAGGTGGCAGTCGTCGTCGCCGGGTGGGTTGCCGACAGCGTGGCCCCCGCACCACCCGCGCGAGGCCAAGGCCATTGAAAGGCCCCCCTATATTGGGAATGTGTGTTGATGTACTCGCTTGCACCGTATACTCACATGCTGCACCCCCGCGGGCCGCCCCCACCGGGGGTTCCGGCCCACTGGGGGCGTCGGAGCTCACGACCGACGTAGAGCTCATCACCGGGGCTTGACCCGCACCTGGCTGCTGGCTGGGGAGCTGCGAGGCAGTGGCCGAAACCGCGCCACGCGCCTGCAGCAGCTCGACCCTCCCTGCCGGCTGTTGTCCTCCTGCCGACAGCGCCTCGAAAGGGACCCCGAAGGGGGCGCCCGCCTGACTGGCCCGAGCCAACGACGCTTCCAGGGCCGCAATGCGGGCCAGTAAGGCGTCCACGTTGACCAGGGGCAAAGGGCCGGCCGGCCCGCCTGGTCCAGGCGTGGGTACAGGTCCCTGTACCCCAGGACCCGAATATGGCCATTGGCCAGCACCGAAGCCCGGCAGGGTCGGTGGAGAAACCTGCCAAGGCAGGGAGCCGCACCACCCCCCAAGGCTAGAGGGCCCCGGGAGAGGCTGCGACCCAAGAGGAGTAGGCCCAACAGGGTGGGCAGGTGCAGGAGCGGTGTCCACCGCTTGCGGGCCGCGGGCCGGAACCCCTTCCGCGCCCGCATTCTGGTTGCCCACTCCGGTCCAAGGGGCAATAGCCCCCATTCCGCCGGCCCCGGCAGGGGCCGGCAAAGGCGGCTGCTGAGGAGGCGGCACCGCGGTCCTCCGACCTGGGTTGCGCCTCCTAACCGCGCGAGCTGCACTCGAAGCTGCCTTCTTCTTCGAAGGCATCTCCACCGAAGCAAAGGGAAGCCAGCAAGGCAGAATCGCTACCAAAAAGGCTTCCCGGTAGGCTCAAGAGCGACGGAGACACAGGGGAAAAGACTTCTCCGCTCCGTCGCTGAGGTAAAATGGCAGCTTGGCTGCCTCGTGGCAACCCCTTTTATAAGGGAGCTGGCCACGCCCCTAACTACCCGGATTCTCTGTCCTGTGGGGGGGGCCGCAAAGGGCGCGGCGGCCATTTTGGCGCCGCGCTTGCATTGTCAGGTTACATTCAGACATTCTTAAAGTGATACAGTTACATACACAACACAGTCAAAGAGGCCACCTTTTGATAGCTGACAATGTTCCTTAGGGTTGATATCAATGGAATAACCTCTTTGTGTTTAAGTATATAGGCTAAAACACACACACACACACACACACACACACACACACACACACACACACACACACACACACACACACACACACACACACACATTATTATGTGTATAAAAACCTTGTTACAGTATTATTGTGTTGCATGGTACAGTATTTCTTAAGAATATTACAAGCTACAATTCTATAATGTTTCATAAAGTAGATACAATGTGTTTTGAGTGTAGTACATTTCTGTATAATTATAATGGATACATATATTTCAATAAATGATCAAAATCAGTCCCAGATCAGCCCTTGCCTGTGCATGCCTCTGTGACATCACAAAGACCATTCCTCTAACTTCTCAAAGGCACTTCCCTCACAAAGACACCTCTGCCAGGCTTAGTTTTGGGCCCAGAAATCCCAAGGAAGGGAAATAAAATCTTCAGTCCTTTACAAAAGTAAAAATACATTTTCTATATTAAACATTTATTTATTCCCTGGTATCAGCTATTAACCACAACCTTGCATTCACCTAACTCTGTATAATCTACCAGTCTGCCAGATGCTTCTCTGGTTCCACTGGATTTATGACATTAAATCCTTTATTTATTCTTGTTTAATCTAGTTGACTCCTCCCTTTAACCCATTTTGGCTCTGCCCCTATACCAGTGAAGGGTAACCTTGGCACTCCAGGTGTTCTTGAATTTCAATTCCCAGAAGCCCTGATCAGCAACAGTGCTGACTTGGGCTCCTGGGAATTGAAGTCCAAGAACACCTGGAGTGCCAAGGTTGGCCATCACTGCCCTACACCCTTGCTAGCAAGCAGACCATTACTATTTGTTTCCCTTTGCTTAATGGCTTGATTTAAAATTCCTTAAAATATTTTGAATTCTCAACTGTTGCATACTAGCATGACCTGCTTCAATTTTTATAGGTTTTCTGGAAAGATGTTCATCTTTATGATAATTATTTTATTTAGTGCAATTAGGTCCCTCTAAAAATTACAAGGGAGAATATTTTGTTGGTACAATCTATTTGATAATGAAATAGACTGCTTTGAAAAGCAGTGGACTGTACTTCATTCAATTTTAAACGGAGACTGGATACCACTTGTTAGTAATATCTCAACAGCTTTTTTTGTATTGGACAGAGGATTGAATTTTGAGATATTCCCAACTGTATGATTTGGTGACAATCACTAGGAACACAACAAGGTTAGCCACATTACATTCAGAAATAAGATCTGCAAATAATTTTAGAAAAAATGTTTTATGCAAAGATTCCCAAACTTGGGGACTCAGGTGTTGATGGACCACAATTCCCATTGGAGCTTCTGACACCTCAAGTTTGGGAACTGTTGTTTTATAAAACCACAAACAAAAAAGGCACAGCTGTGTGACTCATGAGTGAAATGTTAAAATAAACAGATCATATAATACTTTTATGGGACCATTAATGCATTGTTCTTTGCTTGCTTTGAAAAAAATACCATGCTCAGGACAGAATCTACCATTGAAGAAAAGAGATTTACTCATGACTCATAAGATTTACTCATAAGATCTAATGATGACTCATAAAGAACTGCTCTGCATTGAGGTCTCTGTCTTCCTTCTTTCACTGGGTAGTGCACATGATTTGGCTTCAATAGACTGCATTTTGCCCAGGGCATCCCTTAAATATACTTTGACACTTTGGTGGAGGGAGGTGGTTCTGCATTTTGCAATTTCTCCAGGCCAACGAAGGAGCCATGTGATTCACTTGTAAGGCATTGGCTGAAATATTATTGCCAATCTTCACCCAGTGTGATTTTTCAGAAATGAAATTTGTTTGTTTGTATGTAAAATTTATATACCACCTATTTGATGATAAAGCATTACAGTTTACAAAGAGAAAATAAAAAATCTCACCCATCACCCCAACAAAAATTTAAAATAAAGAATACAAAGAGTACAAAAAATCAAATAAGAATAAAAACCAAATAGTAACCATTGAAATAAATCATAAGGTTGACAAAAAGACTACACAGGGAGAGAATATTTTAAAATCCTACTTATAAAACTCTGCTTTCACTAGTTTACAAAAGATTTGGAGAGAGGAAGGCTGAAAAACATCTAAGCAAGTGAGTTCCAGTAATTCTAGTGTTAATTCATCATTTGTTGCCATATTTCATCATACTAATCTTCTAATTTTATTTTACTATCCAATTTCCATTTCTTAGCTATGATTAATCTCAATGTGGTTAACAAATTACAAATCATATCTTTCTTTTCTCTCTTTATTTTTATATTTCCAAACTCCATCAGTAGAGCTACCCTAGGACATCATTGCAAAGATATTGAAAGGATTTGTCCAATTTCTGTGAATACTCTTTCCCAAATTTCTTTTATTAAGGTACAATCCCACCATAAGTGTAGATAAGTTTCTTTCTTGCACCTCCAACATTTCGTGTCGTAGTTTGAGTTATAATATCTTGATTTTATTCGGGTCAAATACCACTTCCATATTGTCTTATAGGAATTGTCTTTAATCCTAACTGACATATTTTTCATTATTTTTTGTTCCAAATGCAATTAACCCTTTTCCTTTTAAATGATAACTTCAAAGTAATATGCAATATCACTCCAAAAGTATTGAGTAATGGCCAGCCTGTTATTTTGATGAATAACAAGTAATGACTAACATTTTACTTTTACGTGAGTGTATGGTCCATGCAACTAGTTGAGTAGCTCTGTGGAACAGAGGACCTGGGCGTTAGAATTCAGTGTTTCCCAACCTTTGGTTTTTGGACTTCCCAGAAGCCTAAGTCAATTCCCCAAAGCATTGATCAGCCAATGTACTGACTTAGGCTTCTGGGAATTGAAGTCCCCCTGTGGGGTGTGGGCCCCACATTGGGATGGGAACCACTGGGTTAGATATTCAGTTTTTCACTGCGCCTCCCTGGAGAAGAACCAACTTATGTGGCCTTGGGCAGAATCTCATAGCCCCCACCCCCACCCCAAAAGAATGGAATAGTGAACCTCTTCTGAGTACTTTATACTTAGGAAACTCTGGCAAAGGTCACTGTTAAGTTGGAATGAAGTTGACAGCACATAGTTAATTAATGCTTTATGGAGCACTAAATAAATTGTTCTTCCCCTTGAACACACATCTGTAGAGCTCAGCATTCTGCTAACGCAGGAGAGAGCAACCTGTGGCCCTCTAGTTAATGTTGGGCTTGAGCTCATCATCAACTTTAACCAGTATTGCAAGTGATTATTGTGTGTGCAAGTAACTCTGATAGAGCTGCAAACCAATAGCATCTAGAAGGCTACAAGCATTCTGTCTCTTCAGGAAAAATAGATCAGCAATAAAAAATATGCATAATACATGCTTCAAGTATAAGGTCTGCCTACTTGTATACAGTTCTAACAGAAGAGAGAGGAACAGAGATAAGAAGAGAAGACTTGAGACTTACAGTATATTACTTTATACCATTGAGTTCCACCCAAAGATAAACTCTGCAAAGCAAATAGCAGGAATGAGTCAGTCCCTAAAGAGTGTGTTTTTATCACAAGAGCAATGAAAAAATTTCTGTTAGGCAGAAATGAAACAGCTTCCATGGCATAGCTTGTGTGTGAAGCAACCTTTGATATGCAAGTGGCTTGTGCCCAGAACAGGGTCACCACTTCCTGCTGAGACCATGAGCTGCCTCTGCTTTGATATTTAGCAGAATATTTATATTTAAAAGCCACAGGTACACTGTCAAACAGCAGCATGGTGAGAACTTGGCAACCATTCCAGTGGGAAGCTTCTTAGGTTTTAAACAAATAAAATTGCTTGGCAGAATAATACAGATACAGTGATACCTCATCCAACGTCCAAACATGGTTCCACAAGTTTGGACATTATACAGATTTGGACTTTGTATGAGGCATGCAAAATCCTAGCCGTGATGCCTCATACAACGTCCAAATCCTTGCCATGATGCCTCATACAATGTCGTTTCCATAGAGATACATTGTACTGTAACAGCACAGACTTCAGGGCAAAGTCAAGAAAACAGACAGGAAATTGACAGAACTTTAAGAAATCATTGTCTAAAGGCTAAAAGCATTACAAAAACATGTCAAACAACCCTGATTGTCCAAGAACCTGAAGAATGCTGCAAAAATCCCAGGAATGCCTCTAATAATTCTGACGAAAAAATTCAAAAAAATCCAAAATCACGCTCAAAACCACTCCTAAGCACTCTTCGCCTCGTGCAAAACCCACAAGAGCAATGCACACATGTGTCCTGCCTTTTATACTGCCCAGGCACAATGCAACCTGGGAAAACCCCAATGCCTCATACAATGTCGCATGACTTTGTATGAGGCAACTTTTTTCTAGGAATTAGGCGATGTTGTATGAATCCAATGTTGTATGAAGCGGACTTTGTATGAGGTATTACTGTACATGAAAATAGTGACAAATTACTAGTTGGTGGAAGGAGATCTTTGCCCAGTCTTTGGAATAAAAGTTCAGGGCATGAGGTGAACTATTCTTGTGGGCCTGTAATTTCATTTGGGAAGAGCTGGATGATCACTTTGGTTTTAAGTGGACTAATGAAAATGGTCTTCCCATAAACAAAGCTGGAAGAAAATGGATGTCTTTTTCCCCATCCACACATAATAGCAATTCTTTCTTGTCTTGTTTTTCCAAGGTGGTTGAAGAATAAATACTGTAATAGGATGAAATTGCAGGGTGTAAGAGAGACATTTGACGATTTATTCTCTTGCTCTCTATTATTATGGATTCATTTACATGCACAGATGAGCCCAACTATACTGAAAGCCTTTAATTAAACAATGGCTACAGCGAAGGGAGAAAGCTGCTTTCAGAAATATTGTGCAAGTGATATAAAGAGTGACACAGTGGATTCATATACATATATATGAACAGTGGTGGGCATCAGCAGATTTGCACCAGTTCGCCAGTACCGGTAGCACAGGTTCTGGCTGGCCCTACCCATCCAAGTTTTAAAATGAAGTAGTCCTAATTCAGGTGCAACGCAGGGCTTTCCACATGGCCACGCCCACCATACCACGCCCACAGTGTGGTAGTAAAAAATTTTGAAGCCCACCACTGTATATGAACGATATTGATGAAACATATAATCCCAGAACATCAATTTACAACTAATCTGTACCTTATGCAGAATAAGGCCGTAAAATTTTGGGCCGTGATTACCTCCACACTGAAAAAATATGGGGAAAATAGAACTAAAGAATTTTAAAATATTTGGCCTCGGGGGACAGAAATCCAGCAGAAGAACGATTCCCAAAGTTTTGCAAATCCAGTAACCTGTTTATTACAAACAGGTGCTTCAAGCATCTTCAATCAGACAATTGTACACATGGACAGCACAGCACAAGATAGTCGGTATAGAAACTAGGCTAAGTAATTGGAAGCAGTAGGTGGAGAATCTGTATCATGATTGTAATGTAGATGCCTGTAGTCAAAAGAAAAAAAACCTAGATGGTTGATGGAAAAAGCAGATAAAATTGTTAAAGGAGAGTCAAGAACCAGAAAAGGTGATAGAAATAGGGTCAGAATTCCAAATACAGTTTTTCAGCAACTGTTACATATTAACAAAGAACTATTACAATAACCAGTGCAAAGAAACAGGAAACAACAAAAAGGGGTGAGGGGAAATAACAACTCTTCTAGAAGATCAAAGAAATCAAAGGGAAACTCACTGAGGATGGCACTGGTAAAAATCACTCCTGAAATATCTCATGTACCTTGAAAACTCTAATAAAGGTAAAGGTTTCCCTTGCTCGAAAGCCAGTCATATCCGAGGAGCGCACCTTTCCACCAAAATGGTCCCTATTTATCTACTTGCAATTTCTTGCTTTCGAACTGCTAGGTTGGCAGGAGCCGGGACAAAGACAGGAGCTCATTCCCGTCCTGCAGTACTCGGGAATTGAACTGCTGACCTTCTGCCTCCCAGTCAGCCTCTTAGCTACTTGAGCCACTTGATGGTACAAAACAGCAACATGCAATTTGAGTCTTGGTTATTCAGTTTAAGTGGGTTTTGCCCCCTCCCCAATGCTACAGGTCATAAATTAAGATTACAATTCCAAAACAACCTGAGATACCACTGCTGGTGCTTTATTTGTAATGGGAGGGGAATAGTTTCTAAATGAGAAGACAAAAGAAAGCTCATAGAGATAGTGGCAGAGTGGATATGTTTTCTTCCTGGTTGGCCTTATGTGAGTAGGAATTCTGGTTTTCTGGGGCCTCCAATACTGCACTTCTCCATAACAGCAGTTAAACGCTGCCCTGTTAGCTGATAACCATCTCCTTTGTCTTAGCAACCAGGAGGACGCTAATGAGATTCCATTACCTGGTCAGAATTCCAGCTTTCTGAACTAAACCCTATCTACTATTACTAAAAATAATAATAATTAAGAAATCACTTATAACTTTCTGGAGAACCAAGATCATAGTATAAAAGTCATTGTTATCTGGTGTTCACTACTTGATTCATTTCTCTCCCGAAACTGGGAGGCTACAATTTTGAGAAGCCCAAGGAAGGGGAGAGAAGTTTAATTCCTTTATTTCCAGCCATATTTCCCTAACACATGGGCCAACACTGTTATGTATGTACAATGTTGCTTTAAGAAATGTATGAATGTAACTTGACCACAATTACAATGTAGCTCAGCTGTTAAAGGAACGCAAGTAAGCTGCCCATAGAGGGCAGCTGCGAGCGTTCAACTCACATGGTCCACATTCCCCAAATCACCGACAGCCGCGGGAACTTTTCCTGCACTATCACTACCTGCAGATGATGGGCATGACTTGGACGACGTCACGCCGGTAGCAGCCAATGAGCTACCGTGCAGCAAGATTCAAATGTATTGTGCTACTGTATATAATGTGATGTACCTCCACCATTATCACATGTTCATCCTGATCATCAACCAATAAACCTGTGTTAGTCCTTACTGCGACTCCTTCTTTGTCTTCCGTGCAAGACACTAAATTGGCGACGAGGATGGGATCGATGGCGAATCCCAAGGTCAAGCCTTACCAGTTCGATGTCAGCGAGCCCGAACAATGGGAGCTCTATGAGTGCCAGTTTCGGCACGCGATGGAAGCCGCGGGCATCGACGACGACGCGAAAATGCGCTCCCACTTCCTGGCCCAGGTGGGGCCGGCCACGCTGCGTATCCTGATGAACCTGGTGGCCCCCCGGAAGGTGGACGTGGTGCCCATTGACCGCATCCTGGAGTTGTTGGGCGAGCATTTCCAGCCTCCCGTTTCAATTTTCCCAGCCCGGGTCGCGTTCCACAGGCGAGACCAGCGACCAGGCGAATCCGTGTCCGCCTACGTGGCGGCCCTCAGGCTTGCAGCGGTGCACTGCCAGTGGGATGACCTGGACCAGGCCCTCCGAGACCGCATGTTGTGTGGTCTGAGGGATGAGGAGCTCCAGAGGAAGCTGATGACCCGCGACTACCGCCTCACGTTCAACGAGGTACTGCGGGAGGCCCAAGTGGCCGAGGCGGCCAGGAGCGGGGTCAGGGTGTTCAAGTCCCGAGGGGCCACATCCGAAAGGGCCAAGTCACCAGTACAGGCGGCCTGGCAGACATCAGCGAAGGCGGCCTGGCGGGCCCCCAAGCCGCCCGCCGGCACACCAACGACGTCCGAGGAGTCGTCCACGACGGCGGACTCCTGCTCCAGCGAGGACGACGACGTCCAGAGGATCAAGAAACGAGGAGAGAAGTGGCAGACCCGCGAACGGCAAGACCACCGCTGCGACGGTTGTGGGGCGTCCCACGACCGCACGAGGTGTCCGTTCCGAAAGGCGGAGTGTCACAATTGCGGCCGAAAAGGACACATCGCCAGAGTATGCAGGCGCGGGCGAGTCGAGGACAAGGGCGTTTTGAGCCATCCCCAGACACACCAATGGAAGGCGGCCGGCACCAGGAAGGTCTCAGCCAACTACAGCGAGGAAGGCGTGAACCGCGTGGTCCTGGAGCACCGGCGTTTTTTCGTAGAGGTACTGTTACAGGGGCTCCCAGTGAGGATGGAGATAGACTCGGGGTCATCTTATTCCATCCTGTCCCAAAAAGAGTTTATGCGTATTCCCCCAGATAAGCGGCCCACGCTGCGGGCCATGAAGTCACACCTACGGGACGTGCAGGGAAATGGGATCCCAGTGTTGGGGGTGGGGAACTTCAAGGTGAAGTTCAAGAACTACTCCGAGAAACTGCCCCTAGTGGTCCTCAAGAGGGGGGGGGTGCTGCCTTTTGGGAACGCAGTGGTTTGCTCCCCTGGGAATCGAACTGTCCGGCATTAATGCCATCGAGACTGACCCAATGCGGGATGTGTGCAATGCACACCCAGACGTTTTCAAGAAGGGGCTCGGGACGTACAAGGGCCCCCCGGTTTTCAAAAAGGGGCTGGACCCAGAAATCCGGCCCATCCGCCTCAAGCCAAGGAGAGTGCCCTTCGCCCTCAAGGACAAGATCGAGGGGGAACTGGACAAATTGGTGGGGCAGGGGATTTTGGTTCCAGTTGATTCGGCGGAGTGGGAAACGCCAATTGTTACGGCCCTCAAGTCAAATGGGGAGGTCAGGATTTGTGCGGACTATAAAAGTACGATAAATAAGGCCATTCGGCCAAATGCATACCCGGTGCCCGTGGTCAGCCATTTGCTGGCCACGTTACATGGGGGGAGGTGTTTTGCCAAGCTAGATCTGGCCCAGGCATATCAGCAGCTCTCTGTAACCCCGGCTGTAACCCCGATCGTGACGCACAAGGGGGCGTTTAAGGTAACGCGCCTTCAGTTTGGCGTGAATTCGGCCCCCGGAATTTTCCAGTCCCTCGTGGAACGCCTTTTAAAGGGGCTTCCAGGCGTCCTCCCATACTTCGACGATGTGTTGATAATGGCGGGGAGCGAATTAGAGTTAGCAAAGAGGCTAGATGGGGTCCTCTCAGTGTTCGAGAGGGCAGGACTTCGACTGAGGAGGGACAAATGTGTATTCTTTGCGAGGGAGGTCGAGTTTCTAGGTTTTAAGGTAACCCCGGAAGGAATCAAACCCTCAGAGTCCAAGGTTGCGGCCGTGAAAAACGCCCCTCGCCCCACCACGAAACCGGAGCTGCAGTCATTTCTAGGGCTCCTAAATTTCAATCATTTTTTCCTGCCTCGGAAGGCATCGGTCGTGGAGCCACTGCACGTGCTACTTAAAAAGGACGCGGCTTGGCGGTGGGGGGACAGGCAGGAGAAAGCGTTCAAGGAGCTTAAGACACTCCTATCCTCGGATGCTGTCCTGACCCACTTCGATCCGAAAAAACCAGTGGTTTTAGTCTGTGATGCGTCCCCGGTGGGGGTGGGGGCGGTTCTGTGCCACGTGTTGGAGAGCGGGCGGGAAGCCCCGGTGGCGTACTACTCAAGGTCCCTCTCGAAAGCCGAGCGCAATTACGCGCAAACAGATAGGGAGGCCCTGGCCATAATCGCGGGAACGAAGAAGTTCCACGATTTCCTATACGGCCGCGAGTTTACGGTAGTGACGGATCACAAACCCCTTCTGGGGATCTTCACTACCGGCAAACCCACCCCACAAATTCTATCCCCCAGGATGCTGCGTTGGGCCATTTTCCTCAACGCCTACCAGTATGAGCTAATCTATCGCCCAGGGAAGGAGATCTCCCATGCGGACACACTGTCCCGGTCGCCCCTCCCTAGTTTAGGGGATCCCGCATGCGAGGTAGAGCAGGACCACCAAGTCCTGCTGATCGAGTCCCTTGACTCACCCCCCATCGTCCCGGCCGACCTCGCCAAGGCCACGGCGGCCGACAAGTTGCTGGCCCAAGTTAGTTCCTGGGTTAGGAAAGGGTGGCCCACTACTCCCCCCGAGGAACAGTTCAAGCCATTTTTCAGGCGTAGAGTAGAGCTTTCCCTGGAAAGGGGCTGTTTACTCTGGGGCCAGCGGGTAGTTATCCCAGAGAGGCTAAGGGCTAAGGTACTGAAGCTGCTTCATACCAGTCACCCAGGAATAGTACGCTCCAAGGCTCTGGCCAGGAGTTTCTTTTGGTGGCCCCAGATAGACGCAGACATAGAACGTTTAGTGGGCACGTGCGAGAGCTGCCAGAGCTCTCGGCCCGAGGAGTCCCGGCTACCCCATAGGGAATGGGACACGGCCCGCGGGCCATGGTCCCGGATTCATGTCGACTTCGCTGGCCCCTTCCGCGGGTCCATGTTTCTGCTGATAGTCGACTCCTATTCCAAGTGGTTAGAGGTAATCCCCATGAACAGCACCTCCTCTGCGGCAACCATTAAACAGTTATGCAAGGTCTTTGCCTGCTTCGGCCTGCCAGACGTCCTCATTAGCGATAACGCTAGTACCTTCACGTCTGCGGAGTTCAAGACGTTCATGGAAAGAAACGCCATCAGGCACATTACCGCTGCCCCTTTTCACCCCACCACAAACGGTCAGGTAGAGCGCCAAGTGCGCACCACGAAAGACGCACTGCAGCGCATGGGTCCCGGTGAGCTGAACCTTCATCTGTGCCAGTTCCTCATCTGCTACAGGACAACCCCCTTAGCTTCAGGATTTTCCCCAGCCGAACTCCTCATGAAGAGGCGTCCGGTAACACTTTTTGACCAGATGGATCCGTCCAGGGTGGAGGATGAAGGGAGAAATATAAATATAGGGGTAGAGAGCTCCAAAAGTTTTTCAGTAGGGGACCCGGTTCACTGCAGGAACTACGCGGCCTCGGGGATGGGCCAACACCATCTTCCCCATATTTATATGTGCCAATATTTATAGAGAAAGTGGTCTACCAGATTTTACGCCTGCAGGGAAGATTTATTTATTTTTTAAAAATTTGTACAGATCTTAATTTTTAACTAAACATAAATATAATGTAAAGAACTGGATGTATCCCAGCTGTCATCAAATTAATATCAGACATGGCCGAACTAGTAGCAAACACTTTTCAAATCCTGCTCAGTGATTTTGTATGGAAAGCCTTTAATTGGATTTTGTTTCTTCTAGAAAGCCTGTTTCATCTGATTTCCTTTTCTGCTTGTCAGTCTTGACCCTGCCAGATAGCTCTTTCAGTGAACAAAGCTTTAAAGAAGTCTCTGACTGGTCTTTGAAAGTGAGGGCTTGATTTGTTGTTGTTCAGTCGCACAAGTCGATTCCAACCCTATGGACCATTGTCCTCCAGGCTCCTCTGTTCTCCACCATCCTCCTCAGCCCTCCCATTTCTGTGCCCATTGTGTCTACAATACCATCTAGCCATCTCATCTTTGGCCTCCCCCTTCTTCTTTTGCCCTTCACCTTTCCCAGCATCAAGACCTTCTCAAGTGAATCCTCCCTTCTCATTTGATGTCCAAAGGACTTCATCTTCATCTTTACTACTTGACCAGTCAGCGTTGATTTCTTCTAAGATTTACCAATTTGTTCTCCTCACATTTACATCAGATTTGCCAGGTTTGAAATCAATTTAAAGATCGATGACTACACAACACAGTTAAGCACACAATATTTTGGCCATCAAATAGGTTGTTTCAAACCATTCTCCAGGGATCATTTATTCTGGACCAATTCCTGAATCTGTGTTTTTTTAATTGGTTTGGGATGACTGAACACATGTGTGGCCAATAACATACTCTTCCACTTCTTGGCAGCAGAGACTCCACCCGTAGCCCTTAGAGTACCTTTTGCAAGCAGCTGCCTACTTTAAAAAACAAACAACTGTTTCCTATATAGCCCTGGTGGCAAACATATGGCAAGTGTGCCAGAAGTGGTACACAGAGGCTTTTCTTCTGCCACATGGGCCATCAAGGGGAAGCCCCATCCTGCTTCTCCACCACCCCTCTCCCTCCACCAAAGGAGAGGCAAGAGGGGAGGCTGAAATCCTAGCTGGGCGGCTGCGGCTGAGTGAGGTAAGGTGGGGAGTACCCACAGGATGGGTCAGGTGCACATGTGGTGTCACTGGGACGCCTCAAGCACCACGTGTGTGCATGCACCCATGTGACTTCGCCGAAGACATGCCGGCGACTTCACATGGTTGTGTGGGCACTCATGGCACCTGCCCACGCACCATCACTGCTATATAGCATTATACTAGTTCAATTGTGTACACAGAAAGAGCCTCCTAGAAGATTGTGGTATTTTTGAACCACAATTGGACATACCCTGGTAACGGCAACCATGTGTTGCCTGTTAATCTTTCTTACACTAGGTGAGGCGAGAGGAGGAGGAGAAAAAGAAGAAGAAGAGCAGCCACCAAGTGATGGTGGAGGGCAAGCTCTCCATGTTAGCACATGGCCCCCTGAGGTCTACAATTTGCCTACGAATTCCACAATTTGGTCAAAAACCAGCTTGTCATTCTGAATAAACACGGCAATACATTTCTGATCTTTTAAAAAGCATGTGAAATAGCAGTCTACAGGAACAAACATTTGGATTTTATTAAGGCGTTATTTTGCCCACTTTTGCTTTTCAATGCTAATAATTTATGTGAAGCAGAATGCTTCCCATGGCAGAAAAGGGAAAAGGAGGTCAAAGTGGCATTAGCAGAATGACAAGCTGTCATTCCTCTGAATCCTGCTGTATAGCCTGACTGCCCCTTCCTGTCAACAAAACTCTGATTAAACCAATAATCTGTGCATCATATTTTGTTTCAGACACTCTATTTTGTGTGCAAAAATAAAGCTGCATCTCAATCATGCTGTTTCTTTAACCTCATCTCCTCGTCTACCTCACATCCCTAATTCATTGCAGTCATTGCACATTTCTTCAAACGTTCATTTCCCCCACCTACTGTCTCGTTGGTTTCTATTGCAGTCTTTGCAACCTCACCGATTTGTACAGAATAACTTCCTTGCATGGCTCCTTAACTCTCTTCTCCTGTGCTCCAGACGTAGTCAACAAATCTTACAGGGTTTGATATGAAACAGATGGCATGCACACAAAACATATGTCAGCCTTGATATATTTGTAACTCTTGGTTCTCATGGAGTGGTCCATGAAAACTTAGGCCACAACAAATCTGTGAATCTTTAAGGTACCTTATCATTCATTTTAACTGTATGGTTACTGTTTGTGTACTTCAAGTCCTGTTCGTGTATGATAGAACTTGGAATGATTGCGTACCAGTAGAAGATGTTCTTGCAGATTTTAACAGCATCCTACTGATGTTCTGACTACTGTGCTGCACATTTCTCAAAACAAGCAGATGATAATCAAACAGGGTTTGCATAATGATTTGTGATTGCACATAAAAAAATGTGTTTATCTCAAACAATCCTTAATTGTTCCAAATAACAGTAGTCTTCAACCCTAATCTAATCCATACCTGTCAACCATGGCTCCAGAAAATACGGGACCTGCGCAAACAGTTCTGCAAGCGGCGTAGCCTCCTACTCAAGCGGCGTAGCCTTCTACGCATGCGTAGAACAGGGCTACGCAAGCGTAAAACCCTTCTCCGCATGCGTAGAAGGCGACCTGCGCAGAAGGGCTGTGCAGTACCTCCTTTCCCCCGCTGCCAAATTCCAGGGTTTCAGCAGCGTGGGGCGGGAAATGGCGCAAATCGGTGCCGAAAACCGTGAAATCCCGGCCAATCAGAGATGGTTGACAGGTATGATCTAATCTAGGACAAAGCGATTTCCATATGAAATGAAAGGAAATGAACTGTAACAGAAACATTGTATTGCCAACATTTTTATAGTGATCCCAACCATTCCAGTAAGGGGCTACAGAGCAGGATACATTCAAATGTAGCCAACCTCAGAGTTTAAGCACATTGATAAGCAAAATGGGATCAGACTGGGAGTGCATATAAAGTTTGTCCACATCCAGACATCACAAGGGGATAAATAAGCATCCTTTCCTTCAGAAGTTTGTTCATTATTAACAGCAACCTCAACAAGTTTCCAAGGAACTGCAGGCTTTTATTTGAAAAAGGGTTTGATAAACCACTCATCTAATCATGAAGTTTGTTGTATTGAACACAATTTTGTTTTCCTTGATTTTGAAATCCTTTAAGTCTGGAAAGATGCCTGAAAGTCTTCTAAACTGAAACTCAAACAATGTGTTGTTTATTTGTGTAGTCATCGACCAACAGTGTATATGCACAGTCAGTTTTTCTTAAGTTCAAGAGTTGTTCTGCTAACAAAATAAGTTACCTTTTGGTTCCTTTATTAAATTGATGATGATGATGATGATGATGAAGATGATAACAACGACGACATACCTGTCAAGTATCCCGGATTAGCCAAGAAATCCCGTAATCTAGCACTCCTTCCCCCACCTTCCTGCCGTCATCCCGTAATTTGACTGGCCAGGAAAAGGGTTACTGCGCATGTGCGCAGGGGTTACTGGGTTACTGCGCATGTGCAGTAACCCAGTAACCCCTGTGCACATGTGCAGTAACTAGTGATGCACTGCAAAAAAAAAAATACTACCTACTCTGTGGGCTGGCCAAATTTGTGGGCATGGCCAAATTGGTAGACGTGGCCAAACATCCTGCATTATGGGCTATGGAGGTGGGAGTAGCCAACCAAGTGGGCATGGCCTGAGGGAATTTCCGCTACCGGTTCTGCAGAACCAGCTGGCAGTAACCCAGTAACCCCTGTGCACATGCGCAGTAACCCCTTTCCTGGCTGAAGTGGTTACTGCGCATGTGCGCAGAGGTTACTGTGCATGCATGCCGCTGCCTCTGACAGCCACGCATGTGCAGTAACCCCTTTCCTGGCCGAAGGGGTTACTGCATGTGCACAGAGGTTACTGTGCATGCATGCCACTGCCTTTCCTGCCCGGCGCCTGGAAACTTACTGCGTATTTGTGCCCGGCTCCCGGATTTTGAAAGCCGCGGCTTGACAGGTATAGATGATGATGATGACGACAACGACTGCTCCCCCACCATAAATGGTAAAAGCATCATGGAAACTTTATTTTATTACCATGTATAGTAAACTAATTTTCCAAATATAGTCAGAGTCACCATTTTGTTTTTGTTGCTATTTATATTTTATTTAGTTTGTTTATTATTTATGTCTAATTTTCTATTGTAAAGATTTTTTTAATATCTTGTAAGATGCCCAGAGTAGGAAAGCATCCCAGATGGGTGGGATATAAATGTAATAAATAAATAAATGAAATTATTCCCAAGGTAGAGCTATCAGCAGGCTTGTGGGACACCCCCCCCCCCCAAAGGCTTGCAGAAATAAAAAAATCTTTTTAGCAATGCTGACTTTCAAACAGTTCAGTGAGCAATAGTTATATTTAAGAGTTGCAGCAAACCAGGAAGAATGAAAGAGAAATGGAACGTATTTTGAAAAGAGCATTGATAGCTGGAACTCTGAAAATAAGCACTCTAAGGCACAACACCTTATTGCAGATTACATATTTATTCTCAACAGAAGTTTAACAAAACAATACAAAAAGTGCATCTTTTATGAAATTGCTATGTACAAACATGAACAACAGAGACATCTGCTGGCTGCAAAGAGCCGAACTGGAGGAGAACAAGTGTTGCTATATATGGAGTCAAAGCTTGGATATTGCCTACTAAAGCATCTGTAAAGATAATGGAAGCTTTTGAAATGCGGATCTACAGACGGCTGCTAAGGATATCAAGGGTTGACCATGTGTCTATTATAGAAGTGTTGCACCAGATGGATAAAGAACAAGAACTGTTTAAGACCGTTAAACAAAGAAAACTTCAAACCATGGACATATCGTGAGGTACGGTATAAGTATAGAATACTCAACTCATTCTGCAAGGGAATATTCTTGGGAAGAAAGGCCCTGGACATAAACAGGCTTCGTGGCTAAAGAACCTGAGAGATCGGCATGGAATGTCCTCGGATGAACTGTTCAGAGGAGTTAAGAACAGGAAGACTATTGCTATGATGATAGCCAATGTTCAGAATGGATATGGCACTTGAAGAAGAGAAAGGAGGAGAACAACAAAACTGAATTTAATGGTTCAAATAGTTACACAGATTGCAGAAGACCGTGAATATTGGTTGCAATTCATTAAGGCAAACCTAGATACTTTTCAAGGAGTAAGCTCAGTAAGACTTATTTACATGAAATTGTCCTGTAACTTGTAATCTAGTCTCTACTTTGTTCTTGTGACACAACTCTCCAACCTTTACTCCCAGTATTGACAGTCTTTTTAGCTGTGTATATAATAATAGTCTTAGAACTGCAGAGCTGGATCATCTAGTCCAGCCCTTGTCAGGTGGGGATTGAACTCCCATTCTCCGGCTCCAAAGCCAGATACATGAACCACTGAGCTATCCAAGCAGTTTGCACGAGATAACTGAATATCATAATGCTGGTACTTTAAATCAATAGCTCTGAAGCAGTGTCACACTGACTACCAGTGGATTATACATGCATATTTTGCCAGGTGGGATGCAGAGTTTTCATACATTTACTCCCATTATTGTTATTTTAATTTTAATGCACCATTTTTTATTTTTTGCAGTTACTATAGCAAAAAAAAAATTCGACCCAAGAAAATTATTACAATACAATTACTATTTTTGTTTGTTTTATTGACTTCCAGCACAATTGAAATATTTTATTTCCTTAAAACTGAACAAAAATGAAAAACATAAGTATAAGAACATCTGTAAACATACATCCCTTTACTGGAAGATGTGAGTCTTTTATTTCTAGAGTGTTGGGCCTCAGGGTTAGCATTAGATGATTGTTTAAAATATGAAAAACTGATAACCAATATTTTAAGGATCTGGCGAAGCAGAAATTCTGGGTTTTTGTTTGTTTGTTTTTAGTTCAAAAGTCAACTCAAGTTGCTCTCCAAACTTAGTTGTTGGCTCATCGGCTTTGAAACAGAGATGAGCACTGAACCCTAGAGTTGGATACGACTGGCTTTCGAGCAAAGGAAACCTTTACCTTTACTACTGTACAATAAAACACACCTTTTAAAATGCTCATTTTTAATAATAAATTACAATGTATTATGCAAAACTAATTTTAAAAAGCTAAGTATCACGTGTAGGAATCGGGGCCGCTGAGGGCCGTAGGTCCCGGAGGAGACTGATCAAGGAACGATACGAGGCAGTATGGAGGAGGATAAGATCAGTAGTTTATTGAGGGAAAGCTTCAACATATATAGAGGGAAAAGCGCAACGGTGGCAAAACCGTCCTCTGACAGAAATCACATCACCTGTTTACTCGGGTTAATTGGGAATCTCTCTGAGGGAAGTTAATTAACTGGGATAAACATTGACATGGGAAAACACCATTGTCCAAGGATTAGGCAGGGGTAAACATGGCTTCTATTTGTGCCTGAGATTAGACTGAGACTCGGAGATGAGTGATTACTCTAATGGGTAACAGAGTTAGATATCTGCTCTCTCAGCAGATCCGCTGGCCAGGTCAAGGAATTGGGTGAATCAAACCCTATCATTTATCCACCCCCCCTTAATTTCTCTGCCCGCAGAGCCCACGGCTCAAGGAGCGTTCTCCCGAAGTGGCCTCTGCGCGGGCCGTTCCATGCCCACCGGGCACGGGGAATCCACAATCATGAATATGGGAAAATTTAATCAGAAATTGGTCTTCTCGGTCTTCTGCAAGCCATTGACCCACAGCTCTCTATGTCTTCCTAATCAGTGGTGAAAAATGATGGAAGTTACAATCCAATAACATCTAGAAGGCTAGAAATTCTCCATTCCTTAATTAAAGCATACACTAAAGAGAAATAATGGCTATATTGTATCATTCATGCAGCAATTATTGTGTTGTTTTTCTTAAATTATCTACTACCATTAGAACTTGCCAAATTATCTGATTATTTATCATCTAATAAGTATTCATTAAACATGACCCAACCAAATTAATCACTGCAGAATTTTAAGACCCATTGATTTTTGTCTCAAAGTGAAAACGTAACTGTCTCCAACCAAAATCTCTTAAGTTTAGTTAGATCTTCATCCACACATTTTTGCACCAGGAAATAAAGCAGGCTAGATAGCTATCGATTTGGAGCAGACATCACAATAAAATTAGTGTTAAGAATGAATTGAATACAAAATATTATATTCAATAATTATAAGAAGAATAAATCATATGAATGATAAGAAAGTTTCATCCATCAGCAGTCTGCACAGCAACTACTGCCTTCTCCAATCATAGTTCTCTATACACTGGCAAAGCAAAGGAAAAAATCAAGCTTTTCCTAGTCTGATAAACAACCTGTTCCAGATATTGAATGATAAAATACATCAATCATCATACAATGTAAGAAACAATACATAATTATATTTGACAATTCTATCTCCATATTTGCAGCACATCAAAAATGTAAGTCAAAGTCTGAAGTGCAATAGACCGAGAACAATCTTCAACACTTTTCAATTCTGACATCTGTCAATTTTGACAGTGTATCACTAAACCTTCAGTTTAAAAATTAGGATACTTATAGATTTTGTCATGCATCAAAAAACATGAAAACTGCAACTTAAAGCATTTAGCTGGACCATCAAAACAATAAACATATTCTAAAATACCAGATACTGTGCTTGCTTTAAATGTAACATCCGAAAACATGTTCTGATTGCAGCAAAATTGCTACTCAGAAGGAAATTTGGATTAAGAGATGCATGAAACATTTCATGATTCAAAATAATGACTTTTCTTCACCACTCTTCCACAGATACTTCAATATTTCCTGTTTATTTCAGTATTTTAAAATAATCACAATATGATTTTCATCAGTCAGAATGCCATAACCATAATTGTTGAAACTAGATTCTCAATAAACTATGAACTATATTTATTATGACAAGTGATTCATGCCTTGGAATTCTGTATAACAACAATGTGCCTTTTTAAATATATATAAATTTTTCAGCTTTCAATTTCATTAACAACATCTCAATGAAATCTTCTCACAAATGTTGGATCGGGGCCCGATGTGGGCCGGAGGGTCCTGGAGGAAACTGGTCAAGCAAGACACATGAGGCAAGATGGAGCGAAGACCAGCATTTATTGACCAGAAGGCACTCAACTTTATACCTCTGCCTAGCTTGACCGCGAGCATACGTTGCGCGTAGCCGTTACAGGAAAGCCCTGAGTCTACACATCAAGATTATACAAGTTACCCATTAGGGATGACTTCACTGGGGGAAGTTTCTTATCTAACTAGTTAACTACCGGGGACATGCATTGTCTACTGTTATCAGGAGCAAACATGTGCCTAGATTGACTTTTGGGCTAAGAGCATCTGCGGATGCGAGATTACTCATTACATGCCTTTCGAGTTAACCATCTGGCGATCTTTTGTCCTCTATTGTCCGGCCTGCCTGTTAGGTCAGCGATCGGTGAATTAAACTATAGCTATTAATCTGCTCCCCAATTTCTGTCCCCTCGGAACCAGCGGCTCAAAGGAGTGTTCTCCCATAACCGTGGATCTGTCAGGGACAGTGTGCCAATTGCGTGCGTGCATCCCACACACAAACAACTTTGATGTTCCTTTGCTATTACCAAACATGTGTTTACTCATAAAATAAATTTATTTGGGTTTAGTGGGAAATGCCCATCAGATTGCACATTTACAGTGGAATCCTTTGAAGGTTTACTCAGGAACATCTCCCTTGGGATTTACAAGTGGGGTGGAGGCCCTATGTTCAGGACTACAAACTCCATAATCCCTTACTATAACCAAGGTGGATTCAATTGATAGGAGGGATAAAACCAGCACATCTTGAGAAGCCAGAGGTTATCCTTCTCTAGCTACCTCCACGTTAAGTGCAGACAGAAATTCAGCTTTAAATTCTGAATGGTATAACACTTCTGATTCCTCTGTTTTTAATAGATGGACATCACCTCTCCTTACCTGTTGACATTACATTTAATGATCAGTAAAACGTAAAAGTCTCCCTTGCGCAAAAGCCAGCCATCTCAATTTACAGCCAACAAGCCAGTGCTGTCTGCATCTACAGACGTTTTCATAGACATGTGGCAGGCATAACTAGACACCAGATCACATGGAATGCTGTTACCTATTTATCTGCTTGTAATTTCTTGCTTTTGAACTGTTGGGTTGGCAGGAGATCGAACTGCTGACCTGCTAACCTTTCAGCTATCAAGCTCAGTGTTTTAACCACTAAGCCACCACGGCCACTATTGATTTCACTGCACAACAATGATTTTGCTACTGGGAATAACACGTGATTTACATGATATCAAGTATGCTCATTCCAAATCTGAACTCAGAATTTGCCTATCACATACAGATTTTAAGAAATAGGCGTGCTATAGCTGTTCAAATGGTTGGTAATTAAGTAATGTATTTTTACATGGGAACATTATAACAGTTGCAGCTACCACAATGCCTGCTGCCGCTTCAGCTGAATCACATCCCCTGGTAGCATGCATGTTCCAGCAGCAGCCAGGCATGTCTGAGCAAGTCAGGAGCTGACATCAAAAATAGGTATAGAAGGCGAGGTGGACCAGGGCTTATCAGTAGTGCAAAACCATCTTATTGGATAGTACAGCTAGGTCATAGAAAGTATGTTTTGAACTAAAGGTGAGTAGGTGCAGCTATGTTAATTAATCGGATAATTTTTGCTACATTTGTGGCAAATATACCCCACGTGATCAACGCAAGAACCTAAACCAAGAGGGTGAGATTTGCTTACTATTATTATTTTGGATGTGAAATTGGAGATCGGGATAAAGCTGAGCACCTCATACTGTATCTGCTGTCAGGTATGTTACGTTGGCCTAACACAATGGTTGAATGGGAAAAGGAATAAAATGCCTTTTGCTGTGCCTATGGCTTGGCATAAGCCAAAAGACCACAACTTGGACTGCTACTTCTATATGAGTAAAATTGTTGGGTTTTCGAAGACTAAGTCAAAAATCGTCTATCCTGATTGTTAATCTGCTTTGAAGCCAGTGCCGCCACATGATGCAGAGAATCCAGTGCCAATCCATCCCACGTCTGTTGTTACTGACAGTGACATGTCGGATGAGGAACAGCAGGAGGATGTTGATGTTAATGAATGTTATGAACCCCAATTGAAAGAGGGTAAGCCACATTTTAAAAGCCAATCAGATTTAGATGATCTAGTAAGGGGCCTGTCTTTGTCAAAAAAGAAGTCTGAACTGTTTGCCTCCAGATTAAAGGAGTGGAAATTGCTACCAAAGAGAACAATAACTTCACACTTTCATGATCATCACACAAATTTGGATTAATAAACTTGGATTAATGAAAATCTTTGTTGTTGCAATGGATCGTGATGTTATGGGTTTTCAAAATCTGAAGGTCAAGTTTGGAAAAGTTATAATACAGTAGATGCTAAACTGAAAGCAGGCATTTTTATTGGTCCCCAAATCCACAATTTGATGCGTGATGCCACATTCAGAGATAAACTCTAACCACTTGAACTTGCTGCTTGGGATTCATTTGTTCTAGTTGCACAAAACTCTCTGGACAACAATCGAGCTGAAAACCATGCTGAACTTGTGAACAACATGCTAACAGCATACCATCAACTTGGCTGCCGAATGTCACTTAAAATTTGTTTCTTACATTCCCACCTGGACATCTTCCCACAAAATTTGGGTGATGTGAGTGATGAACAAGGGGAGAGATTCCACCACAACATTTCTGTTATGGAAACAAGGTATCAAGGCCGGTGCAACCCCAACATGATGGGCAACCACTGCTGGTTTCTGCAAGAGGAGACAGCAGAGAGGCACAAACACAAAAGCAAGTGCCTGAAACACTTCTGAAGTGTACATTGTGTTGAACAAGTACTCAGGTGAATTATGTGTAATTGTATACGTTGTTGCAAAATAAAACTACACTTTTTGTAATGTCATGGAACTATGAGGCAAAAAGTTAGTTATGTATAGAGATTACATAGTAATCACATTACCCAATTATCGACTGTTGGAACAGCTATATAGCACATCTTAAAATCTGTACGTGATAGGCAAATTCTGAGTTTAGTTTTGGATTCAGGGCACTTGATTTAGTATAGGACACATGGATTAGACCAAGTAGCAGACATTTTTTAAAAAACAAATTTTTTTTGTTATGCCATCAATATTGAACCCATTTATAGCTACCCTAATAGGACTTATTGAGTCACCATTGACACATCCATCAAAAGAGAAAATAATGACTTTCGGGAGGGAAATGTATGCTCAAACACGAGAAGCTGCAGACGATAATAGGACTTTCAAGGTGTGATATTTAAGGTGTGGTTTTACCAGTGGAGTTTACACAGCCAAATAATCCAAATCCTGGATTCCAGGCCTAGTCCGTCCGTCCCTCTTTACCCCCTATACGGCACTGGGTAATCGCTGGGTACGTACCCCAGAGGGACATGGCAAAGGAATCAGCACATTTCCCCCAAAGCCCATTCTTTTAATGAAGTCCCACAGTACAGGTGAAACTTGGAAAATTAGAATACTGTATTGTGCAAATGTTCATTCAGTTCAGTAATGCAACTTAAAAGGGGAAACAAATATAATGGGGTGTCCTGCGGGGGGATCCCCTCTCTGCCGGGTCCCCTGGCTCTGGAAGGGTTGTGGGACAGACCCCTTTTGTCCCCCCAAACCTCCCATACCCAGGGGAACACGGAGAGGGGATCGATTTCACCCCCCTCCCAAACACTTGGTTTCTTCTCTTTAAAAACGGAGTGTTTTGGGGGGGGGTTGTTATCCCCCTTTCGGCTGGCTCCCCTGGGTCCAGAAGGGTTGGGGGGGACAGACCCCTATCGTCCCCCCAAAAAAACCTCCCAACCCCAGGGGAGCCAGCGGAGAGGGGGATCGCTCGCAACCCCCCACCCACTGATATTAAAGGGGAAACTCCAATCGGGTTTTCCCTTTTAATATCAGGGGGTGGGGTGGATTCGATCCCCTCTCCCGGGTCCCGTGGGTCCGGAAGGGTTGGGGGGGGGGGGACAAAAGGGGTCTGTCCCCCCAACCCTTCTGCGCCCAGGGGAGCCAGCGGAGAGAGGGATCGCAACCCCCCAAGCACTGATATTAAAGGGGAAACCCCGATCGACTTTCACGACTCCACACAATCAAAGCGCCATAAGGCGATGTTTTGGGCCAACGAACATGGCGGACTGTCAGATTAGTCGGCTTCAAGTTTGTGACGTCATGTCATCTCCCGTTTTTTATACCTCCATGCTCTGGCTGCGCTCGGAACGGGGAAGGGGGGGGCGGTGGGCGGAGCCTCTAGCGTCGCTTCCTGCCCTGCTAGCGTGCTTTCTTCTTCCCTCCCTCCCTCGCGCGCTCTGACCCCGCCCTCTTCCCCCCTCCTCCTCCCTGGCCTCCCCTCCTCCGCTGTGTGGTTGCTCCGGCGGGCGCTTCCATCCTGGTATTTCGGAGCCTCCATCCTGGTGTTTCTCAAGTGCCCGGACCCAAAACAGGAAGTAAGTGGTGCGCGCGACGGCTGGCTCGGCTGCCGTTGGGCCTACTGGGTCGCGGAGAAGGGGAGGAGCGCCTTCCTTCCACAGCGGCCTGGGAGCGAAGGGGCGGCCTCGGGGGGGGGGGAGGGGGAGTCTTTACGGCCTAGGCGGCTGGGGACGAGGAGGGGCGGGTTTCGGCCTCCCATCTCTCTTTTCCCTCAGGGACCCAGCGGGGCGGTGGCGCTGGGCCTCGAATGGAGGGACTGGGGAGGGGCGGGGCGTATTGTACCTAATAGCACCTCAGTTAGGGGAGTCGGGTACCGTATTGGCAGGATATAGGCGCACCTTATTTCCCCCCCCCCTCTTCATTTGCGTCCCCCTCTTTTACCCATTCTGATTTTTCTCCCCTCAAAAAAAAATGCATTCTGTGGTACTGTAAAGGATGGGACAGGTGAGGTAAAGGTAAAGGTTTCCCTTGCTCGAAAGCCAGTCGTATCCGACTCTAGGGTGCAGTGCTCATCTCTGTTTCAAAGCCGAAGAGCCAACGTCTGCTTCTGCAGACGTTTCCATGGTCATATGGCAGGCATGACTAGACACCGGAGGCGCACGGAACGCTGTTACCTTCCCACCAAAGTGGTCCCTATTTATCCGCTTGCGATTTCTTGCTTTCAAACTGCTAGGTTGGCAGGAGCTGGGACAAAGACGGGAGCTCAATCCGTCCTGCAGTACTCGGGAATCGAACTGCTGACCGAGACTCGAGCACTACAGGTGAGGAATGCGAGGAAAAATGGCAGATTCGCGGCTGGGGGGAGGGGGGCTGCTAGGACTTGGCAGTGTCACATTTTGCGATGCACAAAAAGCAGTTGTGCATTTGCTGGAGGATGATAGGAGGAAAGAGGTAGGACATGTATTTGGGAGTTCTGCTCAGTAAATTCCCGGGACGCATTAATGTCAATTATCCTGCCACCTCTTTTCTCCTGTGGCATCCCTAGGCATGCACGGACGCGGCTCTTCCATGTTACATAATATTGCATTGCGCGTCTCCTGGCCCTTCCAGTTATTCTGGCACCTCCTCCCCCCTCTCTTCTTTCACACTTCTGAAGTAATCCACAAACGACGTTCTTTTCTCATTCTTCTCTCCTGTTTCACCCTTGAAGTATTACGTAGTGGCACCAGAATGTAGTTCAAGCCTACCCAAAAGATTGTCTTTGGCTTCTGCAGTCTTAATTCGGCTGTTTCCTCATCCACCGATAAGGACTGCAGTGACTCAAGTGGCTTAAGACGCTGAATGGGAGGCGGGAGGTCAGCAGTTCGATTCCCAAGTACTGCAGGACGGAATGAGCTCCCGTCTTTGTCCCAGCTCCAGTTAACTTAGCAGTTCGAAAGCAAGAAATTGCAAGTAGATAAATAGGGACCACTTGGGTGGGAAGGTAAACAGCATTCCGTGCGCTCTGATGTCTAGTCATGCCTGCCACATGACCACAGAAACGTCTGCAGAAGCTTTGGCTTTGAAACAGATGAGCACTGAACGCTAGAGTCGGATACGACGGGCTTTTGAGCAAGGGAAACCTTTACAATAAGCAGTTTGATCTCCCTAGCTGCCCTCTCTCCCTTGGAAATGAATGTCTTGCTCAGCCACCTCCTACCCATAGGTAACAGATCGTAGCAAAGTCCTGTGGCATCCTGGCAGCTGATTTATTATAACATGAGTTTTGAGACTGTATTATCACATTTGTTGTCTAATTTTACCAGGGTACAGTACTGTTCATATACTGGGTGAATTAGGGCATCTTCTGAGTGAGCACGTTTGCAGTTTGAGACTCAACTGGCTAAGACGCTGGCTGGAAGGTGGGAGGTCAGCAGTTCGATTCCCGAGTACTGCAGGACGGAATGAGCTCCCGTCTTTGTCCCAGCTCCTGTCAACCTAGCAGTTCGAAAGCAAGAAATTGCAAGTAGATAAACAGGGACCACTTCAGTGGGAAGGTAAACAGGGTTCCATGTGCTCCGGTGTTTAGTCATGCCTGCCACATGACCACAGAAATGTCTGCAGAAGCTTTGGCTTTGAAACAGATGAGCACTGAACCCTAGAGTCGGATACGGCTGGCTTTTGAGCAAGGGTGACCTTTACCTTGCTCCCGGTTGTGTCTGGTTAGAATCCTAGATGTGCTTTTGCAGAGTTTATGCTGGTGTGCTAGCTACAGACTGCCATTGCTTTGAGGAGACCGTTCTAATCACTTGCTTTAATGGCATCCAGGTTGGAATTTTGAAATGTGGTCTCTGTAAGGTTTCTTTTGAAAGAAACTTAGGTTCATTCAGAATGCTGTTGCCTGCTTACCATCAAAGTCCACTTTTGGATCCACACTAACTCATCTGTCCTGAAAGTTTTTTTAAAAATTTCCCATAGTATTTGGCACAGGATACCTAAGGAACAACATATTCCCAAGTGGTTTTGCCAGTCTATTGAAATTTTCAGGGATGATTCTGCTTTGCATCCCATTGCTTTCTGAGCAAGGTTGACCTTGGAATTACAGAGGTAGAAGCAATCCTATGGATCGTTGAGTGGTCCATTAAAAAAGGTACAGTGGGGAATCATAACTAATAAAGGACAGGTTTCTTGATGGCAGTATCCAAGGTTTGGTACTCTGTATAGCCTTCTACGTGGTCCTTTCTGATGCTTTAGTAGTAATGGTGGTAGTGGTAGTAACAACAACAACCATAATGTGCCACCAAGTCAGTTTTGACTTATTGCCACCCTTTCCAAGATTTTCTAGGTAGAGAATACAAAGAAGTGGTTTAACATTCCCTTCTTTTGGGGATACCCTAGGATTTTGTAGTTTGCCAATGCCTATGCAAGGTGGCTCTTCCAGGAGGCGCAATAGGAAATCAAACTTCCAAACTCTGGCTCCACAGCTGAATACTTAAACTGCGGAGCTATCCAGCCATTTGTGAAAAAAGATCTTAATTCACTGGAGCATTAATGTTGAATGAATGAGCTGAACTTGTTTTGATATTGGTTGTTTCTTTGTAGTTGCGCTGTCATGTTTTGTTTATATTTTGTTTTGCATTTTCCTGTACCAGAGAAACAGCCTTTTTTTAAACTAGAAATTTAGTTTAAAAAAAAGAGTTGTGATACCTAAAAAGGGCTAGTAGATCTCATGGATTATAATCTACTTTCTCAGAATATAATTGTAAAAGCATAGGTTTATATACACGTGGGACGGCAGTGCCTCAATTGGCTAAGATGCTGAACTCGCTAACTGGAAGGTCGGAGTTTGATTCCCAGGTACTGCATGACAGAGTGAGCTCCCGTCTCTGTCCCAGCTCCTGCCAACATAGCAGTTTGAAAGCAAGGAATTGGAAGTTGATAAATAGGGACCACTTCGGTGGGAAGGTAAACAGCATTCTGTGCACTCCGGTGTTTAGTCATGCTTGCCACATGTCCACGAAAACATCTGCAGAGGCAGACAGCACTGACACTTTGGCTATAAACAGAGATGAGCACTGAACCCTAGAGTCGGATACAACTGGCTTTCGAGCAAGGATTACCTTTACCTTTTATACATAGAGGAGAAGCTGCAGGGGGGAGAGGGACCACCAAGTGAATTAGAAAGGTAGGTTTGAAAAGGGTGCTCTGGAATCACTGAGTACATTGCTTTTTGTAACGTTTTGGTGAATAAATGTTTTGTGCTCACAAGTCACTTCTAATTTACTGCAGCCTAATTAAGTTTTCGAGTTATATTCAAGGAGGAGTTTATCACTGCCACCCCTAGTGAATTTCTATGATCAAGTGATTATTTGAATTTAGGTCTCTTGAGTACTAGGCTGATGCAAACCAGTACTGTATAATCATACTGGCTTGCTCAAAACCTTTGGTGAGCAAACATTACATTTCCAATCATCTACTCTTCATTTTCTCTTCAAAATATATTTACCCACAACTACTGCATAGTACCTGATTCAAAATAGATATTTTAATTTGCTCCCTCAAAGTAGATTCCAATGAACCAAACATTTCATGCTTACTTTGTAGGACATGCCATCAGAAACTTATCAGAGAGTATTATAGGATCTTGAAACTGAAAAATTTATAATGTTATAAACAGTTTGAGACAGGAACCACTTAAATGCAATGTCTCATTGGAATAAAGTGTGTCAATTGGTACTTCTGCTCATATATCTAATCAAAATAGAACAATTTCACTATAAAAATGAACGATAGCATTTCTAAAGTTGAATAAGAATAAGAAATCAAGAAAATAAATCGACCACGAGAAAGTTCAGAGAAGCTGTTCAAAAGGTAATTAAGGAGCACTCGGTGGAACTTACATTGGGTATACTTCAAATGTACAGTGGAACCTCATACAACAATTGCCCTGTATAGCAACGAAATCGCATAACAATTAGGTTTTGGGGGGAAATGGTGTCCGGCATAACAATTTTCCCTATGGGAAAAACCATACAACAATTTTTCAATGGGAAAAATCACTTAGCAAAAAATATATTTATTGTATGATTCATTCCATAGAGAATATTGCTATACGATGCATTGTTGTTTCATACAACAATGAGCTATATGGAACGGATTAAAATCGTTGTATGAGGTACCACTGTTCTTGAAAAGGGTCTTTGCCAAATTGAGATGACTTAAATAAAATATCAGACAGTTTTTCTTGACTGTTCAGAATGATCTTACTGAATAATAAACAGTTATATTACATACTGTGTGGAACTTTTTTTTTCTTTTTGAATTAGTAATGAAAAAAACTGGAATGGGCCTAAAACAATCTGAAATGATGCAACCCAGTTCTATATGTTTAGATTTCCTGTCCTCAATTGTATACTGTTTCTACATACGTATGTTTTCTCATCTAGCTTTCTACATATACAGTACAGTACAGTTATACTCCATACTCTGGTAAAATAAAATGCACATGACATTTTCTTGGGGTTTAATATATGTGGGTAAGTTAACATCCCCTTATGTAAAAGTGAACTTTGCAGATTTGTAAAGTTTTTGATAACAAAATAGTTGGATATTTTTTTTTAACTAGTGGGACATTTACAGTGTCCTTTTATGCCACTGTTACATAACTTTTGGTTATACCGGTACGTTAATGTTTCAGCAAAGAGCATGATAGGAAATAAGCACAGCCATGGTGAGAATATCAAGCCTGGGAAACATGCTATGCTGTCAAAAAATTGCTCTACAAGCTGTCCATGCTCTAAATATTACTGCAGATTTGTGGGATTTTCAACATACATTAAGATAGCTGGCTGTTTCAGTAACAATAAGTAGATGAATGCCATTGCTTTCAAAGTTGTGGGTACACTTGAATTATGACAGCTGCTGAGCTGACCCTGGATGACAATTTTAAACCTTAAGTATCATTGGTATATTATAGACCACTTTCAGTTGTGTGTTGTAATTTACCAGTTGGCTCTTCCCATTTTGTCAACCTTTGGGTGTGGGGAGCTGAAATATGGTGTATTATATCCTGGGCAGTCCATTATAACATGGCTGATATATGTTTAGCTTGAAAGGTCACAAATTGTACAGTGGCATGATTTGGTCCAATGGTGGCGAACCTATGGCACACGTGCCAGAGGTGGCACTCGGAGCCCTTTCTGTGGGCACCTGCGTGGTCGCCCAAGCACAGAGTTCGCTCTGGCCAGCAACCCAATGGGAGCACTTCCTCCATCCTCCAGCACAGAGTTTTCCCTCACTCCTCTGCTCAGCAGCCCAATGGGAGCGCTTCCTCCCTGCCCCCCAGCACAGAATTCGCCCCTCCCCTCTGCCTAGCAGCCGAATGAGAGGGTTTTCTCCCCTGTTGCTGTTTTGGCACTTTGCGATAAATATGTGGGTTTGGGGTTGCAGTTTGGGCACCTGGTCTCTAAAAGGTTCGCCTTCACTGATTTAATCATACCCATGCACATCTAAGTCCCTTTAGGATAGTGAAAGGTACACCCAGATTTTTAACAATTATAAGACATAATGAGATTGCTCCTGAAAATTTGAATGGAGGGAAGCACCAGCCTGCTTTACATTTGACAGGATATTGGTAAGCCTCAAATGGAATCAAAGTTCTTATGCAGCAGAGCTGAAGTAAAAATTAATTTTTTCCTAGTTTCTGATGGATTCTATAAACATTCAAATTTATAAGCTTAGTATAGCCTATATCTGAATTCTCTTTTAAAAAATCATGTCACAATGCTGCAACCAAACTAACGTTAGTTATAAGACAATTTAAAGTATAATGCAACTTGTTTTGTGTACATTACCGGTGCCCGCGGCGGCAGCTGCTATTTGTGTCTTGAGTATACATTTTTCCTGAAAATCATTTTCACAGTTGATGGATGAAAAAAGAATGACGAACAGGGAAAATGCCATTGGCGTGAATTTGTTTAAGGTGAATCTCAAATTGCCATGAAGTGACCCCACACACTATGATCACAGAGCCATCTCCTGCAGCACGTGAAATGAGGCATGCAGGATTGGACACCAGGACTGCAATGGACTGCCGCAGCCTTGAGGATATTGACAATGTGCACCTTCACAGCCAGTCCATCTGGTATGGCCTCTTCCACCTAAATGACCATTGGAAATCAGAATGGTTCTTCCTCCACTCATTTTGCCTTTGTGCCCAATATGATGGTTTCCAGTGGCATTTCCTCCACTGAGGGGGACCATCACCCTACCTAAAGGGGCTCATCCGCCCATAGTCGTCGGCTCCTTTAGGGAGTCACGTAATTTACTGCTAGCCAACACTCAGCATTGAGTCCCCGGCTGTACGGTCTACTCCGTTACCGATTGTCCGACCAGATTTAAGTACATCAAGTTTATACAGATGCTAGAGGTCTCTAAGCGTGTAGTCCTGGTGAACAGGCTCTACCACTAAGCACAGTAAGGCACCTGCCTCAAGCACCAGTATCCATGCCCTGCCATACCCATCTCTTGAAAGAGTGATATGTGTGTCACATGGACTTGTATCTCCTAAACTAACAATGCTGCTAGAGGTAGTGAAGGAGCACCATCCTATTGCCTATGTCAAAGTAAGTCCATTTTTTCGGTTCATTTCCATTTTGTATATTGAATGAGATTTGGGAGTCTTTTGCCTCTGGCAGCAAAATGTCTTAAGCTAGTCTAGTAAGGTACATGCCTTTGTTTGCACAGACACAGGATAGTCGGCCTTGTAAATAGCAGCTTCATTTATTTCCTGTGGCAAGAATAGTCTCTAGGTTGTTGGGCAGGAAAGCATTCAAAAATGGGGATGATAACAAAAAAGGACTACTGTGTATGTGTAGATGAGATGGTTCTTTAGAAGGACCAGAAACATTGAATATTTGTAAGGCCAAGGTGCCTAATAGTAAAGGTAAAGCTTTCCCTTGCTCGATAGCCTGTCGTACCTGACTCTAGGGTTCAGTGCTCATCTCTGTTTCAAAGCCAAAGAGCCAGCACTGTTTGTTTCTACAGACGTTTCTATGATCATGTGGCAGGCATGACTAGACACCGGAACGCATGGAGCGCTGTTTACCTTCCCACCGAAGTGGTCCCTATTTATCTACTTGCAATTTCTTGCTTTCAAACTGCTAGGTTGGCAGGAGCTGGGACAAAGACGGGTGCTCATTCCATCCTGCAGTACTCGGGAATCAAACTACTGACCTCCCGTCTTCTAGTCAGCGTCTTAGCCACTTGAGCCACTGCAGTCCAATAGTATAGCACCTAAGTTATGTTACAGAAGACCTAAGCATGGTCCATAGTATATGTGTCAAGTGATAGACTTTCTATCTAGTGATGTGCCACTTTATGAGCAACTTCAGTGGCTGTTACAGTTATAGCACCAATTTCTGTGCATCAGTTTTACACATGAAGGGTCGGTGATGTCATCCATTGATTTAAGAGAGTGAAAAGGTGCTAATTCCAAACTTCTGTTTTGCTATTCACCTGGGTATCTGCGACAAATAAATCAAATATAACGCTTGATGCTGCATTCAATCTCCACCTTGTTCCTCCTCACTCCACCCCCTTCTGTATGGTCAGAGTCTGTCTAGAAGATTACTGTACTCTGTGTGTTGTGATCATCATGTATGCCACTTGCTTAATCTTTGATATCGTTCTCTATGAGTTATGTCTTCCTAACCATGGGCTGCTGTGCATATGGGGCGTTGACTTATGTAAGGAACTAGTTGCCATTTCCCAACATAAGGAGACTTGCGGATTTCTGTTTTCCAGATCTGTGAACTGCCTACATTATTGTGATTTTATTTATATGGCATGGCATTTTACCGCTGCAAAGAGCCATCTTGATTTCTTGGATTGCAGTTTAATGTCTCAAAATAAATGTGGTAAAAATGGTTAAAATAGAAGCTAGAAATAACTACGGCTAATATGTGATTTATTCTCATTTAGATTTGAGTATGAGCACAGTTGAAGAAGAGTCTGACACAGTGACAGTAGAAACCGTGAATTCTGTGACTTTGACCCAAGATACTGAAGGAAACCTTATTCTTCACTGCCCTCAGGATGGTATAGACAACTGTTATTTGACTGTATGCTTTCTCCATATTATTCAAAATATAGTTAACAACAAAACAACCAAGACAACCAGTTAAGGCCTTGTGAGAAATTTTAATGTGACCATCATTGAGATATTTTTTTTGCTCTTCACGGTGGATTTTCAAGCTGCTCCGGGGAACATAAGGATTCCTTGGAAGGTTTTCTACTCTTTCAATCAATGATGATGGCCTTTGGAAGCTACCTTATGCCAAATTAGGTGGTTTGTCTTCCTAGGCCAGGGCTGAACAGTTGAATTAATTAGATAACTTTAGAGACTATAGAAATATTGTTTTAATGTGCCACAGCTTTCTCTGGCAGTCTTCATTAAAGAGGGATTGAGCCTAGCTGCCAACACTCAAGAATTGTAAGACAAACAACAAAATGGTGTGGTCCTTAGGCAACACGAATGTAAGAGGAGGTGATACTTTTATCAATCCACTAAAAATCAATTAGCAAGCTTTTGTGGTTGAGATATCATGTCTTCAGGCTAAGCACCAATATCTTGTGTACTGTGCAGAAAAAATGTTTTATATTTTATTTATTTATTTATTTATTGCATGTATAACCCACCGATCTGGGATATTTTCCCACTGGGCAGCATGCAACAAATAAAAAAGAAACAAAATCTTTACAACATAAAATTTAAACAAATTATAAACATCAGCAAGAATAAAAATAATACCCTGCATTTTTTTTTAAAAATGCCAGCAACAAAACACCTATTGGCAACAGAAAAGTTAATCACAACCTAGCCTTCGGCCATTGGCAGTATATCCTTAAAAGCCTTTTTAAAAAGAAACAGTTTTAGTTGTTTTTTTAAATATAGGCAGAGATGGAACCTGGCGCAGCTCAACCGGAAGAGAGTTCCACAAAGTTGGCGCCGCCACTGAGAACGCTCTTCTCTGAGTCACAGCCTTCCTTGCTAATCTCAGGGTCAGGATCTGGCTCTGCACCATCTGGGAGGAATGAGTGGTGCAGGCTTATGTCCCAAAAATTCACAATAGAAGTTTGCCATGCATATTTTTTTGAGCTGAGTTCAAAGCTAGTTACAACTGGACTGGGGTAGGGCTTCAATTCTTCACTCGAGTAATACGTGGTTGGCATTTCCCACCCAGTTATTCAGAATAGAGGCCAAGGGTTCTATCTGCATACCCATTCCCTTTAGCTATTATTGAAATTCAGAGTGCTAGTTGTGCATAAAAGATGGGAGATTGCCCTCCATTAATTAAAATTCTCTTGAAAGTCCCATGCAGTACACAACTGCAAGACTGGGTGTGTTTTAGCGTGCTCTCATTTCAAGCAGTGTGGTGACAGGAACCAATAGATCTAATAAGTGCCCCTCTTGGCCAAAAGGGTCTGCTAGGATATGTTATGGATTGATAAGAGATTGATGTAAGAAGGTTACCTGAAGAAAAAAAAAACGGTTTTAAAATCACTGGCCTTGAACAGATAGATATTCATACATTTTTGCACAAATGTTTGAGTTAAAACCTGTCAGTTTCGGCAGAGCATCCATTTAAGTTTCTTTCCAATGTACAATCTCTGGACCACTGCTAAATTTAAAAGCAAAGCAATCACACTTATATACAGGTTAACTTATATACAGGCTCACAAGTTAATTAGCATTTTGCCTCCAACATGCTGGGTACTCATTTTACCAACCTCGGAATAATGGAAGGCTGAGTCAACCTTGAGCCTTGGTCAGGATCAAACTCACAACCTTTTGGTTGCAGTACAGCCGTTTAACCACTGTGCCGCCAGGGCGCCTGATTTTAACTATCTGATTTTTATAGTATCATATGATACTCACTGAAGTTACATTAACCAGTCATGTTTTGGAGAACAGTTTTTGGTTTTTGTTTGCTTGTTTTTGTTTAGTACAACTAAACAATGGTATTTTCTGTTAAAGGCCGTTATTTAAGATACATGAATGAATAAACTGCCGGTGCTCATATCAGTAATCTGAGATTACTGCATATTGATTATAATCACTGTTGTTTAAAATGGAGCAATTCTCCACCAGGTGACTACCATTACAAGGACCTAGTAAAACTGGCATCTTTCAATCACCTATTTTTCATAGGAATTCTGGCTGGCTGTTAACTCTGTTGAGATATAGAGTAAACCCTTCTGTTGCAAGGGTGTGTCAGCAGACATCTGAGATTACAGTACAATGATTAACACAGTAACCAGACAGATACACTGCATTGTAAAAACTTTTACTTCTAGAAAAATCAGAGTCCAAATCCCCTCCAAGTCATACACAGCAATAGCAGATAGTCATCACGTTGTTTCAGGGTTAAAGCAGAATAATCTTTTCTTCTTACCAGTCCTTGTTAATCACGGAAAAAACAGTCATATACAGGTTGCAAAAAATAGTAAGCAAGCCAAAACACGAACCTCCCACAAAACATCAAACAGTGAGCAGCAAGCAGAGAGTAGCAAAAGAGTAATGAGAGAGCAGTAAGGAAGCTAATGAGTACTAAACTTACTGTGGCTGCAGTCTTCCTTTCAACCACATTACTGACAGAACAAACCAATGAGGTGATGCAGCTGTCATTAATGAATGATTCAACATCAACTCAATACTCTTAAAGTACCATATTATTATTATTATTATTATTATTATTATTATTATTATTATTATTATTATTATTATTATTATTATTATTATTATTATTAGATTTATACCCTGCTCTACTCAAGCATGATAACAAACATGCTATTTTGACTTTATGTATTATCCTTCCCAACAAGTTAGGCAATGACCTAATTCCTAACAAACTCATGTTAATTTGTAATAAACATTGAACCACTCGAATAATGCTAAGCTTTGCACATGAACTTCAACCACAGCATTGTTTCTCTCTGAATATGTGTTTAGAGGAAGATGAAGTAGATTCTGACGATAGCATCGGACCTCCCCACAAAAGGCTTTGCTTATCATCTGAAGATGACCAAAGTATTGATGACACCACTCCATGCATTTCTGTTGTTGCAGTTCCAAGTAAGTCAGTCATTGGTAAATGAAGGACTATAGAACCCAGACCTAAATAAGGAAAGGAAGATGTTTGTAGGAATGTGGATGTTGCCCTTGATGATAGGGATGGGTTCTGTTTTCAAGCAAAGATGGTACAGGAATGGAGTATCTCTGTTGTCTATCATATCGTTGTGTGATGGGGAAAAGTATATGCCTAGAATATTTCTGCCAGTTCTCATGATGATGCAGAAAGATGTTCCTTGTCTAACAAGCCACTGTGTGTACATTATAGAAGTTCCATCTGCCATTGGTCACACAGAGAACTGGGTTACTTGGAAATCTTCTGATAGGCTATAGCAGGGGTTCTCAACCTGCAGGCCAGATCCGGTCTGCAGCCCCATTTCATGTGGCCTGCCACTCATTCTCCCCACCGCCATAAACAGCCGTAAATGCAGCCACAGCTGTCATAAACATGTTTTATGGCAGTGTTTATGGCGGGGGACCTCCAGTCTACCCCGCTCAACTGTCTGGGGGAGCTTGACCCAGTCCGCAGCTTTAAAAGGTTGAGAACACCTGGAGTTTGCATATCCAAGATGAACCTAAGAAAATTGGTCTTTTGCATTGAAACAGTCCTTTGTGAGTATAGAAAAAAGGAAGTAACTTCAAACATATCTCAGTGTACTCTATGTCCCCTTTATGTGTACAGTACCATAGAAGATTTGATACTAGCTGCCCCCAATGCTTTTGATGTTGCTCATTACTGGGTGAAAATTAACTGCTTATTAATTACACTAGTACTTCTAACATGAATGAAGATAGAACCTCCTGTAAGTATCACCATCCTGCTTTGAAGAAGACAAGCAGAAGGACTAAGCCGGGCAGGACTGATGGCCATAGTGAAGTATCTTACTTTGGGGAGTTCTGTGAAGACACATTCATCTTGCAGCTCCTAGTTGATCTTCCTTTCTATCCATGGATTCAGGGAAATCCATGGTTTGCTGTGACCCTTAAGATACTCTATCAGAGATAATCAGAATTAGATTGAACCCTTGCGGTCTTAATAAACTTGCTTTATCTGCATTTGTACTTTTCTTCCAAAGATTGTGTCTCCTGCGTGCACTTCTTGAGCACTCCCCAAAAGGCACAATTTGAGAAAATTACCCAGCCTACTAGAGCAGAACATTTTAAAAAGAGTGTCCAAAGCACTCAGCATAACTGAACTGGAGCTCATTCAGTCTTTCTTCATGTATCCCATAGGAGCCCTATGCTTCTCTCTGTATGTAAATGTACTCTTTCTTTGTGTCCGAGCATTGCACAATTTAAAATTACGGATGTACATGAAATATAGGTAAAATTAAAAACAAATTAGAGTTCTAAAATAATTAGACTACTTTGGGGCCTACTTCAGTAATGTTGTCTCCATCGTTTACTAAATCTTTTGTACATGTTGTGTGCCATAAATTGCATTTACATAAGTACTGTACTGCATTGATTGAATTTCTCCACATTCACAGGAAGTTTTTCCGGGATTTTCCAACTTCAGCTCAAAGTCTATCAAGTGACTTCTAGATAGTCCAGCCAGAATGTTGACCTGGTGGGAGACACTCTTCAGCATTCATCCATTCAGAAAGATGTGTTGTTGTTTGCTCTCCAAAGCTTTAGCCTAGACCAGTGATGGCAAACCTTGGCACTCCGGTTGTTCTTGGACTTCAATTACCAGAAGCCCAAGTCGGCACTCCTTCTGATCAGGGCTTCTGGGAATTGAAGTTCAAGAAAATCTGAAGTGCCAAGGTTCGCCATCACTGGCCTAGACTATTCTGGTTTCCTATTTAGAGCTTGAGAAGTGTGTGTGCAAATGAAACAGTAGGACTCGTTTCAGGTGCATTTTATTACAGTTGAGTTATTTGAAAGCTTATGACTTATATTAGGAACTTAGTATATGAGAATATAAAAAGTGTTGACCCGGAGCATAGATGTACAGAACAAACTCTAATGGTTTAATAATCTTCATTTTTGCTCAGTAATGATTGCAGCCTTTATTTATGTCCCATGTAATGCTCACAACAGAGATCCTAATACTGTGCTAATTTTACATGTTATGTGTTTTTAAGTTTCAGAAAGTGATCAGAGCTTTGAGGTGACTATGACTGCAACTACTGAGGTAGCTGACAATGACGTTAATGAAGGAACTGTTACTCAGATCCAGGTACAACAATAGCCTAAATGCTGCTTGAAACAATCTTTGGATATGCTTCTGTGCATGCTTAGTTCCATCATGAATGTTTTAGAAATAGTGTTAGTAGTAATGACTTAATAGGACTTGTCATTATGTGTTGACGTTCTTTGTCTAATCAGTAAATATGGACATTTTTCATTCTAAAATAAAAGATGCTGTTTTATGGAGGTGGGGTGGGAGATTAGTCATGTGTCTTCTGAAATGATTAGTGGAATCAACCACATTGCAAGCTTCCTCAAAAATTGTTTTGGATGTTAATCAAAAATAGGCCTTATCCTTGGGCCATGGCCTAATATTGATATACAAGAATGAAGTGTTGCCATATGGCACACATTAAAAGGAAATAAGTATCAAGCCTCCTTTCTGTGATCTGTGGCAGGATGTAAATTGTTGTGGCTGTGTTTACAGCTCCACAAAAGCTACAGGCCAGTCTCCCTACTTGGGATATATACAAAGTGTTTAAATGAATGATATTAAATCATTTTGTCCCCCAAATTTGGACTTTTCTAATATCAGAACAGGCAGGCTTTAGATCTGGCAAGAGCTGTATGGCTCAAATCATAAATCTAATCTAGCATATAGAACAGGGGTGCCCAAACTATGGCCCGTGGTGCCTAATAATCCGGCCACTCCTGGAAACGGAAGTTAAACGCACCCACGCATGCGCAAAATGCTGCCATAAATGCACCCACAGCTGTCGTAAACACATTTTTTGCATGTGAGGGCACATTTAACTTGTGCTTCCAGTGGGAGGAACCATGTGACCAGCCTGCTTAACCATGTGACTGGCCCGCAACCTGAAAAGTTTGGGCACCCCAATATAGAAGATGGTTTTGAAATGCTTAAAAAAACCTTGCAGCAGCATATGCCACTGTCCACCATCAACTGCTGCTCAAAAAGCTCTACCATCTTACTTCAGCAACAAGAATGAACTAACAAAAATGGTTGCTGTTCTGCTTCAAAGTCAACATTTTTGTTGAATTTTAAGGGAAGCTCAGATGCAAAAGAATGGTCTTCCATTAGTTAGTGTCCTGACACCATTACTTTTTGCAGGCCACACAGGTGATCAGGTGACATTCCCATACTCCAGGATTTTTATCTGCTAATGACCTTGCCTTGACAGTCTAGGGCAGTGATGGCAAACCTTGGAACTCCAAGTGTTCTTGAACTTCAATTCCCAGAAGCCCAAGTCTCTGTGAATCCACACGAATGGGTTTACTGGCACTCCAGGGTTCTTGAACTTCAATTCCCAGAATCCCAAGTCTCTGAGAATCCACATGTATGCACAGTAAACCCATTCATGTGGATTCACAGAGACTTGGGCTTCTGGGAATTGAAGTCCAAGAACGCCTGGAGTGCCAAAGTTCGCCTTCATTGGTCTAGAAAAATTGTTGGAGTCGATCAAGCCCCAGCTAACCTTTGCCTTAGAAGATTTTTCCATATATACAGTACTATAAAGAAAAAACAGCTGAAACCAAACCCTTTAAAAACACAGGTTTCTGTCTTCCATTTAAAGAACATAGAGACAGAGAAGAAGCTTTGAGCTAACTGGTACTCCAAGATTTTGGAATATTCCCCAAAGTAGGATCTAACTCTTGAGTTACAAAAAACATTGGCTAAACACCAAACAGAAAGTTGCCACCAGAAATTATTAAGAAGAAATAACACACTTCTAAAAATTGCTAGGTGGGGTGCACACCCACAAACAACATATTTGTCCCTATGCTATTCCACAGCAGAATATACTAGTACTATGTGGTATAAATCAGCACGTGTCAAACAAGTGGATGCAGCTCTTAATGAAACATACAGAATTATTACAGGCTGCCTGAAAAATAAACCCATGCAAAATGCCTACTATTTGGCTGTCATTGCTCCTTTAGAAGAATGTCAAGAGGTACTAGCAAGTAATAAACAAAATAAGAAAATACAGCACCAAGATATCCACTTCATGGACACTTACTCCCTAAATGATGGCTTAAATTGGGGAAAAGCTCTGAAGCTCTAAACATTAAATGAGAAGAGGCTAGCCTAAACCTATGGAGAGCAAAAGCAATAAACCTTGCAGAATGGATGAATGTCAAAGAATATCCCTACCTGGACAGGAATCTGCTTTAACCATCTGGAAGTCACATACAGTAAAACCCCGACTTACAAATGCCTCGAGTTACATAAAATTCGACTTACATAATGATTTTGTGCTAAAACCAGTCCCGATTTACACGATTTCCTATGGGTTTGCTTCGAGTTACATATTCTTTTTCCTATGGGTTTGCTTCGAGTTAGGTTAAAATTCATTTCCCTATGGGTTTGCTTCGATTTACATAAAAAATCATTTTTCCTATGGGTTTGCTTTGAGTTACATAAAAAATTAATTTTTCCGATGAGTTTGCTTCGAATTACATAAAAAAACGATTTAAGCAAAAGCCTACGGGACGGACTTTTTTGTAAGTAGGGGTTTTACTGTACTGTAATAGACATCAAAAGTACAGTAAGTAAGAGGAACAAGAATAATCAAGTAAAATGGGGCTACTTGGATAGAGAACAAATTTTCTGTCAATGGAGAAATCCAGTCAATGCAATGTGCATTCAGTTTATGCCTCACCACATGTTACAAAAAATCTAGTAAAAAACTAAGGTTGACAGTATTGAAGTTGGCTACTTCTGGGCAAAAAAATAGTCTAATTATTTTAACATTCTAATTTATTTTGAATTTATCTATATTACATATGCAATGTTTTGTATTTTGCCTATTTTGCTTATGTAATTTTAAATTGTGCAGCATTCTGATATAGAGAAAGAAAGATAACTGTTTTAATCCTTAAGGTGTCATTTTGATTCAATAGGCAAAATCTTATTGTGTAAATTGAGACCATTGCATACTAGATCAGGTTGTTTGAAATAAACTAAATAAAGCTTCTATCCCACCCACCACTCATTTCAGTTTCCATTATTTCTTAGGACTCCCTTTTGCTCTAGGGAAGCCTTTGGGAGCATCAGAATAGGTGGTGGTGGTGGTCGTGGACTTTAAAAAAATCAAAAAGCAATCCAGTGACAATTTTTTCATTTTTGATCTTCCTAGAATTCCTAAACTTCCAAGTGCCTCCGGGCAATAGGGAGTGCTAGGAAGCTTCAGAGTCTAAAATGGTGGGATAAGAAGCTTTAAATTACCATATTTTTGGACCATAAGATGCCCCCCCCCCCAAAAAAAAAGTGTGGGGGAAATGAGGGTGCATTTTATAGTACAAATGCTGTCCAGCAAGGCTGTTGTAAAAGGATATTTTACAACAGCCACGGCTGGCCAAAGACCTCCACCGCCACAGCTGCTCCAGTGCAGTTCAGCTTCAGAAGGGGAAAGATTTGGCGGGCCATTACCACAGGTGGCCACAAAAGGGAGGAAATTGCAATTTCCCATTTAAATGCATTGGAAATCAATTTCTTGTATTCTAAAGCTTTTCTGTTTGTATGTTCCTAATGCATTTAAGTGGTTTGGTGTATGCAAACCAAGACACAGGACACAACCTCGGGCTGGGTTAACTCAGGTTTATTGCATCGTGGACAGAGGGAACATGAGGTAATGGCGGATCGATAGCTCTTTATATACAGTAGTAATACATTTGAACGTGGTGCCATAGTAGCCCATTGGCTACTGCCTGCGTGACGTCATTGCTAGTCACGCCCTTCTTGTCCAGGTGTAGGTGGTGGCGGGAAAGCTTCCCGCGCTGTTGCCTTTGATGATTCTGACCAAGAGAGCTTGGACGCTCGCTGCTGCCCGCTGGTGGTCATCAGCTCGCGTCCTCATGCAGGGTTCATATGATACAGCTGAAGGTTACATTGTTGCTATAGGCAAGGTTACATTGGTTCAGATACATTGTAATCCATGTGGAAGGTAAAACCCTTAGAACACAACAAGTGGGAAACCAAACCTGTGCATGAAAAGAAAGGGTTTCATTTACCTTTCTTGTTCCTGCTCCATGTGTCCCTGCTCCATGTTGTCAAAATGGAGGGGGAAGCCATGCTTCCTGGTTGCAGGGAGATCAAGAGGCTAGGCTAGAGCATCGCTTCCTGCCTCAGTACAATTGGCCTGCCTGCCCATTTTCCCTGCAGTGCCACCACTGGTTGGTGGTGCAAATACATACAGTACTATTTGGTTCCGATTTTTTTCTGGTCTTTCTGCTTTAAAAACTGGGTGCATCTTATGGTCAAGGTGTGTCTTATGGTCCAAAAAATATGGTAATTTCAGTTTTATCCAGCACCCCAGTCTGGTTTATGCTACTGCAATTGTCAAACAGAATTTTGGCCAGTGTAATTTTGAAATTATCACAATCAGTGTATCAGCACTGTGATATAGCAGTATTTTTAATTCTCAATAGTTAAGTATTTCATGACTGTAAATGTCAGTTTGGAGAACTATTTGTTTTAACTTTCCCAGATTCTCCAGAACGAACAACTGGATGAAATCTCTTCCCTAAGCAATGAAGAAGTGTCAGCAGTTAGTCAGGCCTGGTTTACAACCAAAGAGGACAAGGATTCTTTAACAAACAAAGGTATGTTCACATTCTATCATTATAGCACATATTCTGTATTTATATTAAAATTTCATATGGGTGAATTCTAAACCACGTGTGCATTGTATATATCAGTGGTGGCAAACCTATGGCACGCATGCCAGAGGAGGCACTCAGAACCCTCTCTGTGGGCACACACACCGCCACCCCAGCACAGAGTTTGCACCACCCCTCTGCCCAGCAGCCCGATGAGAACATTTCCTCCCGCCAGCACAGAGTTCACCCCTCCTCTCTATCCAGCAACCCAATGGGAGCACTTCCTCCCTCTATCCAGCGCAGAGTTTGCCCTGCCCCTCTGTGGCGTGGATGAAAGCTTGCTGAGTTTGGGCATTGGTCTCTAAAAGATTTGCCATCACTGGTATATACTATGGAAATCTGATTGATCATTGCATACATTGACATCTGGAATTCTGTCTGTGTGAGTTCTGTGGCATAAGGCTAATAGCATTGTCAGCCAGGGCAGCCTTTTGGAAATTAAACCTTTCCTCCTCCCTTTTCATGGTAAAGTCATCCTGGAGACAGTGATTTTCAGTACTCAAAGACTTCCTCTTCCATTTTGGACCTCCCATAGCTTCTTAACCATGCAAAAGATGACTTGGGCAGGGGGGCAAGTTATGGAAGGAAGAAATGCTTAATTTCCAAACAATTACTCTGGCTGATGGCATCATGAGCCTTACGTTGCAGAACCTGCACAAGAAGCTTTCAACCAATATATAGCAAAACCAGAAGATTTTACAAGGAATTTAATGTAGAATAACCAAATGTTTTGATAAAATAATGAGAAAAGCATACTATAGCTTACCAGAACAAATGGATTGTTATTTATTGTATTTCTAACTTGGTTACTGTGATACTTTAACTCTTGTTATTATATGGGAATACTGGGAATTCTTTGTTAACAATTACAGTATTAGGAAACAACTTATCAATGATAAATTGCTACATTTTGAGTATATAGTATAAGGTTTGATCTGTTGTATGCAAGATAACTCTCCTGGAACATATTTGTTAAGTCAAGACTGCAAACAAAAAGCTATTCCACCTGGAATCTTCTTACAAATGGTGGGAAGATGTACGCTATGTGATTAATCGCCTTGGATACATGCAACTGCTAACAATACCTGTCTCAACTAGTATTGGAGATCAAATTGCTGATTTATTCCTGAGTTTGATTACAAGGGAAGTGCAGCTTTTAATAACATTTCCTCTACTATATTTTAAGGTCATAAATGGAAGCAGGGAATGTGGTCAAAAGAAGAAATAGACATTTTAATGAGCAACATTGAACGTTATTTAAAGGTTTGTATTACATTCAGTTACCCTGCCAGTTTCAATTATTAGTCTCTGTGTTACAGCTTTTAGATCATTTATTGCCTTGGCTTAGATACAGACTTTCCATCACTGAAATGCCATTTGCACAATTAAGTCTGCCACAGGATCTATACTAGTGATGACTAACCTTGGCACTCCAGCTATTCTGGAACTTGAATTTCCATAAACCCTGATCAGCAGGAGTGTTTTAAAACACTTTTTTTTCTCCCAATTTCTTTCCGTGTTTTAAATTTCTACACACACAAGGCCTTTTAAACTTTCATACATTTATGAAAAACAAAAGTGTCAATATGCCTAATCCAAGATAAGACACATTCAATTCAACAGACATGACATTCAAATTTGTAAAGGTGACAGTAATAAACAGTAGGCATTGTGCTTCAATTTAAAGTGAAACCTAGATTTATAGGGCTGGTTTCTTCTATACCTTTCTTTGATTATTTTAGCACTCTATACACAACTCATGGCACACCTTCATATTGATTCATCTGGATGCCCAATTTTGGAAGTGGTTTTGCACAAGTAAAGATGGTTCACTTATTTCTGGAAATGTCTGACCTGGCTGCTGCAACATATGCTTAAATTGCATCCCATTTGGATTACTGTAATGCACTCTACATGGGGTTGCCTTTAAAGATGGTTTGGAAACTTCATCTAGTTCCAGATACAGTAAAACCCCATATAATGAAGCGTTGGTCAGGTAATCACGATACCCCGCATAGCAAAAAAAATTCTCATTATATGGGGTTTTCATTAAGCAGGGTATACCCCGGTTAACGTAAACCCCATATAACAAACATTTTCTTTTCGTTATGCGGGTTATCACCCATTTATCTGCATAACGGGAAAAACCGTATAGTGAAGAGCTCTGTGGAACAGAGCTTTTTCGTTATGCGGGGTTCTATTGTACTACAACCGGACTGCTGTTACATCAATTTCACTAGCTGTCTGTCAGTTTCCATACCCTATTCAAACTGCTGTTTATGACCTATAAAATCCAATATGGCTTGTGTTCAGGGTATATGAAAGCATGCATGTCCCCATATAATTCCCCACCACCACCTCTTCAGCTCCTGAGGTCTTTGGGTGGACGGCTTCCTCTCATTCCTGCTGCCTTCACAGGCACATTTGGTGAGTCCTCAAAAGAGGACACTTTCAGAGGCTAGGGTTCCCAACTTTTTTGAGCCACAGGCTGGTCATTTGGTTGAGTGTGCCAGTCACATGGTTTCTCCCACCTGGAAGAAGAAGTAAAACATGTATGCACAGAACGCATACATTTATATAACCGCGGTTATATAAATCTAATAAATAAACAGATCTTTGTGAGAGATCTTTAGCAGAACTTGTTAATAAAGCATGGTTCTTTATTTGTTGTCAAATGTTAGGAGACTTAAGTTATCATCCAAATCTTAATGTAACTAGGCACGTGGAATAAAAGATGCCACTGAAATCATCTTTGAGATGTCAAAAGATGAAAGGAAAGATTTCTACAGGACGATTGCATGGGGTCTGAACCGGCCTCTCTTTGCTGTTTACAGACGAGTGCTTCGCATGTATGATGATCGAAATCACGTTGGCAAGTATGACACCTTCTAACGTTTGGCCCAGTGTTTGAGGAGCAGATAGCTGCAAATAACTTACTATGGTTGCAATGCCATGATTCATTATTCTCAGTGAAAATATATTGAGAAAGCACTATTTGATATTTTTTTTTTAGAAACTACTTGGAGTAGGGCAAGGAACAAGGCATGAAGCTGTACTCACCATTGCATTTTGGAAATTACACAATATTGGGTCTATACACACTGGTATTCCTGTTTATGCACATCATGCTCACAATTTTTTAAAGCAGGAGTTCTCAACCTTTTTAAGCCAGGGGCTGGGTCACGCTCCCTCAGACAGCTTTGGGGGCCTGATGGCCATTTTGCGCTTCCTGGTATAGTGGAGGCGGTGCAGGGCCACATGCTGTGGGCCTAGGGTTGCCATTATTTCCCAACAAACCCGGACAGCCATGTGACGCCATTGCATTCCTCAAACTGCATGTCGGATGGGGCTGTCAAGGAGACCTACTGGAGCGTCTTTGTACTCCCCACCCCCCACGCACCCCTCCTTTTCCTCATTCTCCTTTCAGAGACCTTCAATTTATCCCATCGCCAAGCAGCATGTCAACTGGGAGGTGGGTTCAGTGAAGCCCCCCCTGCACTGCCGTTGGGGACCTCTGCTTACCGATGATCAGGCCATGCAGATCAACTCAATCTTCCAGCCACCAAGCTGCTGTGGCTGCTGCTACAGATGCTGGCTGGTGCTTAAGTTGAGGCACCACTCTGAGGCAGCAAGAAAAAGGCGAGATTTTTTTTTCCAAACTAAGAGCATGTCCCTTGGTTTGAAACTTTGCAAATCCGGGACTTTTCAATGATTTTTACAGAACCAGTCGGGACATATGGCTACCCTATGTGGGCCCAGGTTGAGAATCCCTGTTTTAAAGTATGTTGGATTGTATTTATATTTATTATGATGGGGGAGACAGAATCCTGAACTCAGGATTGGCTCCCATATTCCTATCATGTATAGGATTTGCATGCTTGGGGTCAAGATGACAACTATCTGGATTGCTTTTGCTGAGAGGGTTTCATAAATTGATAGTTGGCCATTTCCATTTTATCAATACAGTGGTACCTCATACAGTGATTTTAATCCGTTCCATGGGGCTTGTTGTTGTACGAAACAATTGCTATACGATACATGCATCGTATAGTGATTTTCCCTATGGGATGCATCGGACAACGATTTTTTTTGCTAAGTGGTTTCCCCATTGAAAAATTGTTGTACGATTTTTTTTCCATAGGGAAAATTGTTATGCGGGACACCATTTCCCCCCAAAACCTAATTGTTATGCGATTTCATTGCTATGCGGGGCAATTGTTGCATGAGGTTCCACTGTATGTTAGTTAATCACTATGTGAATGTCTGTCTGTAGAGATACATACATGTGACTTCTGGATGCTGTTAAATTATCTATCAATGATGACCATGACTGGTACTGTCAGTTATGGACAGTAGATGCAAGTGTAATTATTTTGCTGAATAACATATCCAGTTTGATTAGTTATTCCTAGCCCTAATATCAAGCTAGTAAGTTATGATGTTACAAACTGCCTGTTTAGATAGAGGAATTCAGACCTTAGGCTTCTGTGATCTGATTGCTTTATTCCTTTAAAAAACCCAATCAGAGCATGATTTGAGTGTCATAACTGATCTGTACGGATAATCCTTCCATGCGAAAACTGATTGTTGATTACTTCAGACTTTCTCCATTTCAACAGTTCCATTTTAGGAGTGGGTGTCCTTTTGTTGCTGCTAATATTAAGCAGTTGGGAGTCAGGACACTTTGCTAATTTGTTGATTACCTAGAGATCTGTGAGGAGATCCAGAGCTACCTTTGTCCCACCCACCCCTGATCAGTCGTATATACTAGGATTCAATCTAGAAAGGGTGGAGAAATTCTTCATGGCCAGCTCAGCCATCTGCAAGGATGATGTTCGCAGAATAAGGTTGAACTTCCCCCAGACATTAATGTATCCTGTATTGTCATTAGAAAATTGAGTGGCTTTTATGACTCTTTTAGAGATATATTGCCTCTCATATATTCTGAAATCATACCTGAATTTTGCTTTGTATTGTTTATAGAGCTACTTTTTAAAAAAAGGGTCCAGAAGCGGATTTCTAAAATAGAGGTCGTCGATGACTGCAACTCGTATCCGAGAATGCTTTTTTTTTTCCTGAAGCAGGAAAAATGTCATGGGCGTGAATTTGTTTAAGGTGGATCCCAGCTTGCCATGAAGTGACCCACACACTATGATCTCGGAGCCATCCCCTGTGGCACACACAAAATGAGATGTGCAGAATTCAACACCGGGACTGCAATGGACAGCCGCAGCCTTGAGGATATTGACAAAGTGCACCTTCACAGCCAGTCCATATGGCATTGCCTCTTCCGCCTCCATTACCTTTGGGAATCAGAGTTTCTCCTCTGTTCATTTTGCCATTGGGCCTAATATGATGGTTTCCAGTGGCATTTCCTCCACTGAGGGGGAACATCACCCCACCTAAAGGGGCTCATCCACCCATAGCTGTTGGCCCCTTTAGGAAGTCAGGTTAGTTAACCGCCGCCTGAAACTCAGCGTTGAATCGCTGGCTGTACGTTCTACTCCATTACGGTAATGGAGTAAATAAAAAATAAAAATAGAGGTAAAGAATATTAAATAGTACAGTATGCAGTATTTCATTGATATTACACTAGTCCTTGACCACACCTGTTCCATTTTTAGAGCTTACTTTAATGTCCTAAGAGCCTTGAAGTCAATTTGCAAGAACATTTTCCTTCTGTCATGCGTATAAATCCAAACCTTAAAATCCTCTTCAGAGGCTCTATAACTGTTCTTGCTAGATGAGGCAAATTGGGTGACTCTTAAAGAGCATGTTCTCAGTGGTAACACTGCAGCGGTTGACTACTCAACCATCATTGCAATTTTTTCAGCAACGGATCAAGATCACCTTATTTAAACACTGGCTTTTAAATAGCAAGATTGTTAAACAAAATTTGGACTCTTTATAAATCGTGTTTTATTTTGTAAATTGAATAGGGAATTGACTGTTTCTACAAAAATGCAGTTGACAGTAGGGGTTTTTAACCAAAAAAGTGTTTGAGCTGTACTTTAGTACAATAATAACAAGTTACTCTATTATTTTAATATAGTGGGATTTTTTCCCTTATTTTGTAAGTTACCTAAGGAATATGTGTTGCTGGGCTGCCATATGAGGCAATCATTCAGTCAGGTATAATGCTACAAATCACATTTTCCTTGAATTTCATTTCATTGTGAATGATATATTGGGTCATTAATCATGAACAGTAATGATCAAGGCCTAGGAATGAAAAATTTAAACATTGAAATAAATTCTGTTTAATCTTTGAATTGAATGTGCGGTGTTTATTTTTCCCCCACAGGTATACTCCTGATGAAATTGAAAAGCTCAAAGCGTAAGTTTTATATTTCCTGTTAAATAGGTCTTGCAAACAGCTCAGAAGTGCTCTCTAAAGTATTTCCAGTAAGCTGACTCCAAAGCTTGTGAAAATAGCCATGTTGGCTGTGGGATTTTGGAAACTCTAGCCCAAAAAAATAGCATACAGTACCCAAATTCTGGTTATCTTAGCCTTTAGAGAGCAACCATAGAGCTACATGAACTAATTCTCATTCCTCAAGGTGCCATTTGATGTTGCCTTCTTTTTAAAGAGGTAACAAGGCTGGACAGATGAAATAATAGAGGCACTACAAAGTAAGGGATGCAATTTGAGTACTTCTGAATGTCTTCACCATTGCACAGGAGGGTTTTAGGGCATATTCTATTTTCTATGTGGTCAGATCACTACTTTGGATGTAGTATATAGTCTTTCACACTGCTTTTGGCATAATTGATGCCATGATCTACACCAGGGGTTCAGGGGTGACCGGCCCACTGAACCACGTGACCAGCCCACGGCCCAAAAAGTTTTAGCACCCCTGATCTACACAGTTCCCCGCTGTGTCTCCTTTCTTGTTCTTCATGAAGACTTAGTGGTAGTACCATGGCCTAGTAGACAAGGAAATATTAATAAATCTAACCTACCTGTGTAGCTGAGGCCTTTAGATGTCAGAAATCAACCTTAATATCTTTTGGAATTGCCATTTCTTCTCCTTTACGATATTACCAGAGTCCTGTTGCTTAGCATAGCAAATCACACTAGGGTGAGTCCATTTGAACCAATGGGGTTTACTGAGTCAGTTCCTCCAGAAGTTCCATTGATTCTTTATTTATTCATGTCAGAGGCACCACCAGCATATAACATACAAAGCTAAAATTAACACAACTAAAACAAAAAGGAATTAAAAGGGCTAGATGACATTTGCCCAATATCGAGCCACATCAACAACATTTCCTCTTGCCAACATAATGTCCTCCTCATTGCACGTTGAGGGGCATCGTGCGCATTGTATCATATGGGCGATAGTTTGTTGTTCTCCGCATATACACAGGCTAGCATCTACAGGGAAACCCCACTTTCTCAGATTAGCCCTTGATCTTCCTAGCCCAGAACGCAGCCTCTTTAAAGCTTTTCACACAGGCCGTGGTTGTTCTTGGCCAGGCGGTAGAGAATCGTGTGGTTCAAATGAGCCTACCCATTGATTAAAATGAGCCTACTCTATTACTTAATATCCTGAAATAAGTAACATCTAGATTAGACTCACTTGAATCAATAAAATTTGTGTAAGAGCTGACTCAGCAAATCCTCGTTGATTCATTTGGCCTACTCTAGTGGAATTTACTACACTAAGCAAGAAGGTTTTTCCAAATCAAAAGTTTCTGTGTACTATTGTATATAGAAATTGTTCTCATCTCTTTGCCAAAAGAAAAAAAGGGGAATAAAATTCCTAGGTAAACAAATTTAATGCCATCATTTGATTTTTGGCCATATCCCAGCAGTGCACAGGACACTGGTTTTGCTGTTAAACGAAGTTTATTGTGTGATATATACTGCAGCATTTCTCAAACTATGTTCTGCGGGAAACTGGTGTTTCATAGAGTTAGTCTTTAAGGTGCCACATCTTTTTATCTTTTTTGTTTTCTTTTGATTGCTCTCTAATGTAACTGAAAAATCCAAACCTATCTTTCTGTTACAAAACCCAAAGTGTTCCATTAAAATTATAGGATTTGTAAAATGTTCCACTCTAGAATAAGTTTGGGAAACGCTGATTTAGATTGGCGTGGTGAACACAGGAGACATGTACATTTCTGGTGGGGTTTTTTTAATTGTAAGATGTTGATACATGTTGTCAAATTAGTATTCCAACAAAAGTCATACCAAAAAAAGAATTATTTGGTAACCCAGTCTGGTTTGAAAAACTAAGATGAGAGGATAATGAATGCTGGTTAAAATTGAAGAACAAAGTTTCCAGCTGCACTGACTTTTGGTGAGGTGCAGAATTTGTGTCTGACATTTAGTAGTTTGCTGTGCTCTACACACAAATTGACTTGCTTGTATAATAAATCAAATTTTAAATAGCAATCACAGTGAAAGGGAAGAATTTTTCATTGCTCCAAAATGTCTCAAGCTTGGTAACTGCTGCTGAGCTTAAAGCAGACCACATATCTCTGCAACGCATTCAAGCCTCACTAATGATTGTTAAAGAGAGTTTTATTTGTTTTATGAACCTGAGTTTCTTATACTCCACAATGAAACTTCTGTTGGCCTACTAAGCAATTGATTGATTACATGGTACTTGTACACAGTACTAACACACTTTTCCCACATAGGCTAAGGATAAAGCATGGTAATGACTGGGCAACCATAGGAGCTGCCCTTGGAAGAAGTGCTTCTTCGGTAAAAGACCGGTGCAGGCTGATGAAGGACACCTGCAATACGGGTATAAATATGAATATAAAATAACTGGCAAAGGGAAAATCTAGTTAATGCCTGTAGAGGTTTCCCAGTGTAAACAGTTTGATGGATTGATAGAATGGCTGGAAGAAAAGATCTTTAACTTCCAGCACCAGAAGTATCTGGATGAAGGTGAAATGTTATCCGCTAAATAATGCTTTCACACTGTAGAGTGCTTTTAAAAGCCACTAGCAGTATATACTTGTCAGCCAGCATCATAAGCTGGAAGGCAGAAGGTGACTATATTTATTTATTTATGCATTTATTTATTTCTGAACTTACAACAATATTGATTCAAACAAACAATTGAAACATGAACAAAGATTAAAACAGAATTAAATCAAATTTTTAAAAAGTTAAAAATGCATGTTAAAAACTTGTCGTTAAAGGGGAAGGACCGCCCGTAGGTGGCACTAAATCCCCTCCTTGACAACCGGCCAATTGCCAAAAAGCTTATCTGAATTTTAAAAAATCTGGCAGAAGAATAATAGATGGCTTATGTGTATGTTTCTTGAATAAGTTCATCAGAAGCAGTGCTGAGGACGCGCCCCATTCATTCTGTGGGTTCAATGTTTGTTTCTGTGTTCTCTGTAATTAACCCATGTAGCCTCTGTCTTTCTTCCAAATACAGTGGTACCTCATACAATGATTTTAATCCATTCCATGGGGCTCGTTGTTGTACGAAACAATTGCTATACGATACATGCACCGTATAGCGATTTTCCCTATGGGATGCATCATACAACTTTTTTTATTTTTTTGCTAAGTGGTTTTCCCCATTGAAAAATTGTTGTACGATTTTTTTCATAGGGAAAATTGTTATGCGGGACACCTTTTCCCCTTCAAAACCTAATTGTTATGCGATATCGTTGCTATATGGGGTGATTGTTGTATGAGGTTCCACTGTACCTTGTTTTCAGTATTTGTCAAGGGAGCTGTCCATGGTACTGCAGAGATTGATAAATGCCATTTTGATTGTTGTCTTTGGGACAGCTTGGTTTTTAACACAAAAACACACTCCCTTCATCATGGAATAGGTAACTCCTCCTTTTCTTCCTCTTCCTCCTCCATCATATCTGAATATTGGCAATCCTCATGGCGATCAGCCATGAAGACTGTCCTGAGAATGCAGTGGCCTTTCATCTGCCTTCCGTATCACAGTGTGACCCCCGTACAACTGATCCAGTTCCACAGGTCACTTTCTGTTCCGTGAACCCTTTTGGCACGCAAAGTTCTCATCAGCCCCAGGCCTGTATTGATGAAACTGCTGCCCTCTGTCATGATGGATTCAAGTGGGATTTAATCCACTTGGGAACCATCACTCTTCCCTGTGGACTTGGACACCCAAGGCCGTTAGTCGTCAGGGTTGTCAGGGTCTTTAACTGCTGCCTGACACTCTGCATTGGGTCGCTGGCAGTATGGTCTATTCTATTACCATAGCAGGATAACCTGGCCAGACTGTCAATAGGCAACTCACAGAAGTGTTTTTATCACATGACATGCTCTGATGCTATGGTCTATCCTGAATCCTCATCCCAGTTTAGTAAGGTTGCTGATGCTGGTGTAAGAAATATCTATATGAGTTAACCCTTTGAAATGAAACATCTTTTAGTTTTGGAAGTAGGAAGTAGCTGGTATCACCAGGATATGTAATAAGCATTATATTTTTCAATGTAATTATCATAATTAATATACAGTAATACCTCTGATAATGTTTGCATCAGATAACGATAACGTTAAGCAATCTGGGGGGAAATTGCATCGCATAACGTTAAAATCCTATGGGATGCATTGGATAACGTTCGCTAAAGCCTGTGCCGGTTACAATGTATCTCTATGGAGTTTTAACGTTATCCAATGCATCCCATAGGATTTTAACGTTATCTGATGCATGCATCGCATAACACTAAAAATCGGATAACACTAAGACTTGTGGAACCAAGTTTTAGCATTATCTGAGGTTTTACTGTACTGAGTTTGGCCAGCCAGTGTGTTGCCCACCTTCACAATATTAAAATACTGTAACTATACGGTACCGCCGTGTCTCTAAAAAGTACTCAATTATAGATTATAGGGGAAATAATCAGAATGTCTCTGACATATTCAGCAGACATTTAGAATCTAGAGTGTACTGCAACAGTTTCTTTCGGTTGAGCATATGATCAGCATGAATATTTTAAAAATGTAATGGTTTAGGAAAATGTCCTGAAATATGATGATGGGAACACAAGATATTTGAAAACTATGCTAGGTTTGAGGGAAACAATGTATTTCTCCTCAGTGCCATATATTGTTACAGTACCTTTATTTAAAAATATATATTGCAGGAAAATGGACAGAAGAAGAAGAAAAGAGACTAGCTGAAGTGGTCCATGAATTAACGAGCACAGAGCTGGGTGATATTGTCACACAAGGTGTTTCTTGGGCTTCTGTGGCAGAACGCGTTGGAACAAGGTCCGAAAAGCAATGTCGCTCCAAGTGGCTCAACTACCTAAACTGGAAGCAGAGTGGAGGCACTGAATGGACTAAGGAAGATGAAATAAACCTGATCCTTAGGTATATGGAAATGATTTGAATTTAGACGGAGAAGTGAGTTTAAAAATATGGAGACTGGGTTCCTTTTGTGTTTCTTATTCTAACTTTTAGAGTGTTGCAATATCTTTGAAAACCTTCACTGCAACAGCTGCTGTGTGTCTGGTTCACCAGTAACTGATAGCTAAATGTTCTTGCTTTAGCTCATATTTTAAAACCCCAGTTTTAGTGTTTGGAAAAGAAGGAAGATTATATACAGTAAAACCTCGAGATACAAAATTAATCCGTTCCTCTGGGTTCTTCGTATCCTGCAGTTTTCGTATCTCGAAGCACGGTTTCCCATAGAAATGCATGGGAAACCAATTTATCAATTCCAGAGGGCTGAAAAAATGTGAGGGGTGGTGGTCAGTGGTCTGCGCCACTCCACATGTCATCAGTAGAGTGCTATGAGTGAATCTTCTACAGTTTGGGGATTTTTCGGGGTGTTTTCACCCTAGTTTTTAACTTAAAAACGGCAGAGAGGAGAACTTCCTGCTTCTGTGAATGCAAAGCTAGAAGCCCCAAATCACACAGGCACAGGAAGCTTTGCATTGGCTTCTGGGAATTGAAGTTCACAGAAACCAGAAGTTCTCCACCCTGCCATTTTTAAGTTTAAAAACAGGGTGAAAACACCCCCCAAATCCCACAACTGGAGTGGATTCACTCACAATACTACTGCTGTCATGGGGAACAGCGCAGATCGCTGGCAACCTGGGAAAAATGTGCATTCCAGAGCTCAGAAATCTGTACGTATCTTGAAAAAAATCCTATTCAAATTTGTATCTGGAACCTGATTTTTCCCGAGATTTCCATTCGTATTGTGAGTTTTTCGTAAGTCGAGCCATTCGTATCATGAGGTTTCACTGTACTATTTTTGCTTTGTGTTGTTATATATTGTTAATTTGTTTTGTTGGGTCTTTGTTGTATTGGTTGTCTTCTGTCTAACTTTTATTCTAAACTGCTCAGAATAGTGGTCTCATTAATTGGTTGGGAGAATGAATGAATGAATGAATGAGGTTCTGTGGTTGTGCTGTCTAGAGATTATGGGAATTATCCTGAACAGGAAAGTTTCCAAGCTCCACATGCCCGTAAACTACCATCCTCAGTGTTGAGTGGTTAATTCACTAGCACTACTTCTGTGTCAACACTGCCCTCCAGAAGGCTGAAGGCCATGTGGTGGTGATTTCCGTATTCCCCACTAGAATAGTTACTCCTGAGACCATATTTTACCACAAATATATTTTGAAGACAAATATATCATTAGTTATTGGGCCGCCTGCAGCTTATTAGTCTTACAAACTGACAGGGATAGCCATTGCTTTCTCTGACACATGTTCCTTCTCCTCCTCCTGTCAGAATAGCAGACCTCGAAGTGTCTGATGAAAATGAGATCAATTGGGATCTGCTGGCTGAAGGTTGGAGCAGCGTGCGTTCTCCGCAATGGCTGCGCAGTAAATGGTGGACGATCAAGAGGCAGATTGCAAACCACAAAGAGGTCTCATTTCCAGGTAAACAGTAGAGGATTATATGTCCTGGGCTCCTCTGCATTCAGAAATCTGTTGTTGTTTGAATGCAGTAGTACCTGAGTAGCTGGAGTGTTTCAAACCAGAATGAAGAAATGGAAGGGAAATTATACAACGCTTAATTCCCTATGGCAGTGATGGCAAACCTTTTAGAGACCGAGTGCCCAAACAGAGGGGCGGGGCAAACATTGTGCTGGGCAGAGGAAGCGTTCCTGTTGGGCTGCTGGGCAAAGGGACGGGGTGTACTCTGTGCTGGGGGGGGAAGTTAAGCACTCCCATTGGGCTCCTGGGCAGAGGGGCAGGGCAAACTGTTGGGGCAATGGCCCACATGCCAACAGAGTGGGGTCTGTGTGCCCTTTCTGGCATGAGTGCCATAGGTTCACCACCACTGTCCTATGGGATTAGGTTTTGGGCCCTAGGGTGTCACCTCTGCTGGTACTGGTTTAAAATCTCTATCTTAGAATTCACGCCTGGAGATAAAAATAATAAACAGGAGTCCTCATATTTTCCTAACCAATTTTTTTAAAAAAAACCATCAAGACACTGGGAGAGGGGGAGGGAGGTTGTTAGTCACATCTCATAAAGGAAAGGCAGCTTCTTGTTCTCACACTGAAGCCGCATAACCTCTTAACGTCCAGTAACTGACTGTGCCTTCTTTATTTCTTAGTTCTTATAAAAGGCCTGAGGCAGCTCCACGAAAGTCAGAAAAACACTCCAGGGCACCAACTTTCAGAGAACAAGTCTTTGTCCGGCATACCAAATGCTCATTCCACTTCCGGGGTTCAGCATGTGCAGATCCGCGTGGCTCGGCTGGATGAGAATTCAAGCAGCACTCCAGGCCCTATGGCGGCTTTACAGATACCCGTCCAAATTACCCACGTCTGTAAGTAGCTGAACTGGGGCTGGCAGCGAGCTGACCCATTGGCCACCCTTTGCAAACAAACCAAGAAGTAAACCAACTTCATTGTACATGTATAGCTTCTCTCATGTAACCCAATGATAAACAGAATGCCATAATATTCCACATTGTGTAAGTTTAAAGCCAAATTCAGATGGTACATGCAATGGTGATTTTTCTCTTACTGGATTGCAGCGTGAGCCTTAAGGATATGAAAGGCTGAACAGGTATCTTCTATTCCTGGGTGAAAAAGAGCTCACTTGATAAGGATGAGGTTTTTGCCTCTGCTGTTCCTGATATTGAATGTGGCTGCTATGGTATAGCTGGCAGATTAAGTTATCATGTAGCATTTTGGTGATAGGATCAAGTAAGAGAGCAAGAATGGTTAGTGTGGCATGTAACCACACAAACCTCCCTAAACACGCAGGCTGAATCTTAATGTGATGCTGGGAGAGAGACAGAAGTAATTAGTAGGATGATAGCAGAGACATTAGTAAAATGGCATTTCTCTTTTTGAACATCCTACTATAAACAGCACTTTTGTCACTGTAGATCAGGGGTTCCCAACCTACGGCCCACAGGCCGGATGGCATTCCATCCAGCCCGTCGCCATCTCACCCAGAAGTGGAAGCGAGCGCATTTATGTCAGCCATAAAACGTGCATGTGCAAATGCACCCACGGCTGACATAAACTTGGAAGTGGGCGCATTTACGACAGCCATAAATGTGTCCGCTTCCAGGGGGCATGGTCCAGCCATGGCACAAAAAAGTAGGCCACCCCTGCTGTATATAGTGGACAAAGTGACCGTGTGATAAGCACCAGAGTACTTAGTCCTTGTGCAGTTAGTGGACATAGGCTATTTTGGCACACAAAAAATCATCCAGTAGAAGGCAGTAGCATGTACCTGAATGCATAGATGGACACAGCATTCAAAGAAAGCAGAACATTCTGATAAATTTTATTTATTTTATTTATTTATTTTTAAATTTGTATTGCCGCCCCCTCGCCTGAGCGGCTCACAACCGGATATAAAACATAAAAACATTCATACTAAAAATCATTTTAAAACCCCGTTAAAAACCCATTAAAAACCCACCCACCCCAGCTGCAAAGAGGGAAAAGTTCAAATAAGCCAGCGGGCAGGCACCACCTCCCCAGGAACACCCCACACCTGCCCAGCCGGCCAGGTTTTGAGCTCTTTCCTAAAGGGCAGCAATTCTGTCTGCAACCCTGTCGGCAGGAAGTTCCATAGGGTAGGAGCGAACACGGAGTAGGCCCTCCTTGTGCTAGAGAGGCGAGCCCCTCTAGCCGATGGTACAGTTAGAGCCCCTCCGGTCCGCTCTAGTCGTACGGGCAAACATCGTTGGGGCGATGCGGTCTCTTAGGTATCCTTGCCCACTACCATGTAGGGCTTTAAAGGTCGTCACCAGCACCTTGAATTGTACCTGGAGGCAAATTGGTAACCAGTGAAGCTCCCGGAGCAATAGCGAGGCAAGGGCATAACGCCCGCACCCCATCACCACCTGAGCAGCTGCATTCTGGACCAACTGCAGCCTCTGGATGGTCATCAAGGGTGGGCAGCCCCATGTAGAGCGCATTACAGTAATCTAGTCTGGAGGTCACCAGAACAAGTGTGACCATGAGCAAGGAGTCCCAGCCCAGGAGTGGGCGCAACTGGCGAATTACACAAAGTTGTGCAAAAGCCCTCCTAGTCACAACTGCCACCAGCTCTTCAAGCAGTAGTCGTGAGTCCAGGAGGACCCCCAAGTTGCGCACCGGGTCTGTTTGGGGCAAAATAGCCCCATCCAGGACCAAAGATGGCTGCTCCTGGGATAACGCAAGGCCCCTGATCCATAACCACTCAGATTATAGTCAGTAGTCATCTTTGAAGTCTAGCCAGGTTATCCTGCTATAGTACACCATACTGCCAGTGGCAAACAACAGAAAAAACAGAAAGTTGTGGGTGCCTTAAAGACTACCTTTAACATAGTCTTGAGTTCAAAGAATTCCCTGAACCTCTTATACAGAGAGATGTATGGTCTCATGGGCTTCCATAAATAAAAAGTTGATGAGTTGAGATATAAGCACCCACGCTTTGTGGTAAAGTCTGTCTCCTATCCCCTCTGTAAAGCCTTTTACTCTGTGGTATCATTCATCTCCATCATGATTGTATGCTCATTTTCTGCCATAAACAGTAGTAATAGTAGTAATGCTGTTTCACAGCTATTAGCTGTGAATGATGCTTTCTTGATGGTACAGGTTTAATTTCCCTGCTATTTGCTTTTCCATCTTGGCAGAACTATCCTGGCAACTCACCTCCGTCTGTTCTGCTTTATATCTCTGTCAATTAAGATACACCAAGACTTATTTGTGTATGTTTTCCCCTCTTGCTTCCATAGCTTCCGCTGACTCTCCTGCTGCTTCTGTTGACTCTGAGACTATAACGCTAAATAGTGGAACATTACAGACCTTTGAGATTCTGCCAGTAAGTACTTTTCAGAACTGGCCAAATGACACCATGTGGAACTGGCTTGTCTCTTTGAAGTTAAAGGCCTTGAATGGCATTTTAAAATGGGAAACAGAAGAAGAAAAATTACAGAGGGAACAGAGCCACTGAATAGGTTGCTGAATCACATGCCAGCACTTACATCCCATGATTCAGAGAGCCTGCTCGACTTAAGAGCATCAGTGGGACTCAAGCCTGCATCTATTTTTAAATGCCATTATGTTACACTGAAAAAAGAATCTACAGTGAGCAGGATCTTGCAGTGCAAAAATTGAGATGGAAACTTCAAAACGGTGTAAAGAAATAGTGTTGTGGGTTGATATGATCTTAAAATCACATTAATGGTACCTGTAGGAAAGTGGAAGTGAGTGTGTGGAACCTATAGGACAGTGTAGGTGAACCTATGGTATGTGTGCCAGAGGTAGGGGAAAACAGCCTTTTGTGCCAGCACGTGCACCATCGCAGGCAAGTCCCATCCCATGCCACCAGCGCCGTTTCCCCATCCACCCTTCTCCCTCTGCCAATGGGGAGGCAAGAGGAGAGGCTGAATGGGAAGTGGCAGCCAGAACAAGGTGAGGTGACAAGAAACCTCCCACTTCTAAGAGGTGGAGGATGAGGAGGCAACACGCCCTGGGGGGGGGTATGCTGACCCATTGCAGACATGGGGGCGTGTGGACCACTGGGTGGGGCCTGCACACCCACAGGGGCACGTGGACCTGCACACGCACCCATGTGACATCACCGGAGGCACGCCAACCCATCACATGGGTATGGGCACACGCGCTGCCTCCTCCTCCTGGGGCACTCGGTCTCTAAAAGGTTCACCATCACCGCTGTAGGACTTACATTTGGCTACATTGGCTGGAAGATCTTACTTCGGAAGAAAAAGTGTGTTGCTGGTTCTGTATGCCTTTTCTCTCTCTCTCGCCTTAGTCTTTCCATCTACAGCCTACTGGTACACCAGGCACTTACTTACTTCAGACAAGCTCAAACCAGGGGCTACCTCTGACGCTGACCACCAGTCCAACAGTCACCTTAACAACTGCTGCTGCACCAGCCTCACCAGACCAGATCATTGTCCACGCCTTGTCTGTGAGTATCTTTCAGGGCAGAATGGTGAGAGACGAGAGCAGGGCAGCCTGAAAGCAATAGGCTTCAGAATTGTTGCTACGTTCAGGTAGAGAAGCTGTCACAGGCTCCATGTCACTCATCAAAATCTATGTCCACGTATTGCTAAGGATGCCATACGTCCCGTTTTTCCGTGATTTTCATTTATGCTGTCCCGTCCGGTTCAAGGAAAAATACTGTATGTAAAAAGCTATGGCGGATTCCTTAAGACTGCAAAGGGTTAAATGCATAGAATCAGCATTCCTAGAGAGGAAGGGAACACTATGGATAGGAAGTGAGAAAGACAACTCAACACTTCACTTCCTCTCTAGGAATGCTGACTCTATGCATTTAACCCTTTGCAGTCTGAAGGAATCCTCCATAGCTTTTTACATATTTTTCCGTTCCAGACTTTTTAGAGCTTTCTTCTAAGGGATCCTCGTGTGGGGTTTGAAGGTGAGTCCAACTCAATTGGGGGGTGAAGGGTAGGGTAGGATGACCTCAGGGAGAGGAAGGGACTTAGAGTTTTTTTGTGGTGTCTAGTCATGCCTGCCACATGACCACGGAAATGTCTGCAGAAGCAGACAGCGCTGAATCTTCGGTTTTGAAACAGAGATGAGCACTGAACCCTAGAGTCGGATATGACTGGCTTTCGAGCAAGGGAGTCCCGGTTTGGGGGGATAAAATTATGGCAAACCTAAGTATGGCTAACAAAGATGTCACAACAGTTTTGAAACCGTGTTAGTCCTTCATATGACAAAGGGTCTTTAACCGTTTAACAGAGGAATCCAGCTGGGATAGTGGAGAGAATTTGTATTGAAGGAGTGGCCAATGTTTACATAAGCCTTGCCGGACTTTTTCATTCCCATTTCATAGTTTATTTCCCCATGTTTTTCAGTGGGAGGGAGACATTGTAACTGCACCAGTTCCAGAGCCGGCATCATCCCTGTTCTTGGTGTAGGTTTAAGTCACAAGATTGCAATAGGCCATGTAAGAACATTGAAGCCTTATTTGTCCACTTGCCCATTTTTTGGCTATTTCTCTACAGCCAGAACACCTTCTGAATGCAAGTGATAATGTCACTGTACAGTGTCATACCCCAAGTGTCATCATTCGCACCGTGGCAGCAGAAGACATCTCCCCTTCTGTAACCCAAGCAGAACTCGATGTCGATTCAGACATACAGCCGGCCGACCTGGTGTGCCCTCCGTCTTCCCTGGAAGCAGGTGCATTCCCAGAGGTCCTCCATCCGCCACCGAAGCTGGCTGTGGAAGAGCAGCCCGCTTTTGGTGAAGGCGAGAATGCCTCCAAATTTAACAGCAGAAGCGGCACCGAACTCATGGAGCGGATCATGGAAGGAACGAGAGAACAAAGTTTGAGTGCAGACATCAAATGCGAAGAGGACTGTCAGCCCGATTTGGGTGGAACATATGTTTCAGAGGTAGAGAACCATACAGGAAGTTTCTGCTGCATAAGTGCTGTTTCTGTAGACTCAGTTGCCTTATAGATAAAAATAGTTCATGTAATACTAGAGGCATTTTAAACTATGAACATTGGTTTTATACAGATACAGTGGTACCTCGTACAGTGATTTTAATCCAGTCCACTGGGCTCATTGTTGTACGAAACAATTGCTGTACGACGCATGCATCGTATAGCGATTTTTCCTATGGGATGCATCGTACTGTACAATTTTATATCTATCTATCTATATATATATATATATATATAGCTAAGTGGTTTTTCGTTGCTATACGGGGCAATTGTTGTATGAGGTTCCACTGTACAGTAAAATCCTGGTTTACGATTTTAGTCCATTCCGACAGTTTTGTCGGAAACCAGATCAATCGTAAACTGAAGCACATTTTCCCATAGGGATGTATTGAAAATTTTAAAAACATTCCTGACCTTCCAAAAAATCCAAAAACAACCCCCCCCCCCCAAAAAAAAATGCCGGACGTGCGGTAAAGGGGAATATAAATGAGGGAGCTAAGCTGCCTACCTTTCCCCACCTTGCCTGGGCTCCGGCGCTTCTTCCTCAGGGTCAGTGTCAGGCGCTGAACAGGAGCAGCTTGTTCGGCCACTGGGGCTGGCCACATCCAGGGCTCCCCTGCTGAAGACACCACAGCCAGGCAAGGTGAACCGCTTGCCTCTCCCCCTTCCTGTGCTTGGGTTGGTGTGGCAAAGGGGGGATGATCACAGCGGGGTGACCTTGCCTTGCGCATTCATAGTGCTTCTTCCAGAGCCACTACTAAGGCACTGGATTTAAAAGAAATCTGGCGCTTTAGCGACCGCTCCAGAAGAGGCGCCATGAACACACATGGCAAGGTTGCCCGGCTGTGATCACCTCTCCCCCCCCCCCTTCGCAGCACCAACCCAGGCACAGAAGGGGGGAGGCAATCACAGTGGGGCAACCTTGCCTTGCGCATTCACAGCGCCTCTTCCTGGGCTGTCACTAAGGCGCCAGATTTAAAAGCCATCTGGCGCTTTAGCGATGGCTCTGGAAGAGGCGGCATGAACACTCAAGGCAAGGTTGCCCTGCTGCAATCATGCCACCCACAGAGTCCAAAATGGTTGCGGGTGGTCTTATATATGCCCCAGGTGCAATGCACTCTGGGGGATTCCCAGTCATATAGTGAAAAAATGTCGTGAACCAGGACGTTATTTCCAATGGATTTGCTGTTGTAAACCGTGGAAAACGTAAACCATGGCATTTGCCTAACCCTTTCGCCTGACCCAGTGTGAGAAAGATTAGCCAGCAACACAAGGTTGCCCGTTACCAGGGTACACCGGATTGTGGTTCAAAAATACCACAATATTCAAGGAGGCTCTTTCTTTGTACCCCAACTCCTTAATGAACTTTTCCTGCCACCATATTAGAGTAGAAATTTGAGATAGATTTCACTTATGATGTTGCCAAAACATTGTTTGAGCCCCTGGTATATTGTATTCAAGGACAGGTAGAAGTTGACCAAATGTATTAAATTAAGTACTGTACTGTATTTCCTTTCCTTGTGGCAAAAAAAAGGTATCAAAGAACTGCACTGCTATATTCTGAATCTTTGAAAATATTCACATCTTACGACTTAATGCTGTGAAGAAATCTGTTATCGTCTGTCCACTTATGTTTGTTCGCTCCATTTTGGATGCTTTTTGCTATAACTGGCCTTATGAAAAGCATGCTTCTGTTGTGTGAAAAGCTTTGTTTTGTCATATTAGGATCTCAGTTCTCCAGCCACAGAGGAACACGTTGAACAGTCTACCATGGCTGAAACTGTCCTCATAGTACCTTCTGCACGTGGTTTCATTCAGACACCAGATGATATAGACAGTGAATCAGTTTTGCCTTTAACAACACTAACAGGTAATTATGGTGTATCGGGGAGAAGCTTGCAACACTTCCGATACATTTTATAGGTCCCCCTTGCTTGAAGGCTAGTCATATCTGACTCTAGGGTTCAGTGTTCATCTCCGTTTCAAAGCTGAAGAGCCAGTGCTGTCTGCATCTGCAGATGTTTCCGTAGACATGTGACAGGCATGCCTAGACACCCGAGTGCACGGAACACTGTTTTGCCTTCCCACCAAAGTGGTCCCTATTTATCTACTTGCAATTTCTTGCTTTTGAACTGCTAGGTTGGCAGGACGTAGGACAAAGACGGGAGCTCACTCCATCGTGCAGTACTCGGGTCTCAAACTGCTGACCTTCCAGTCGTCAGGTTCAGCATCTTAACCACCTGAGCCGCCGCAATCTCCTACATTTCCAATAGCCAGTGTTTAATTTCCTCTCCAGTGGCTCAAGTGGCTAAGACGCTGACTGGAAGGTGGGAGGTCTGCAGTTCGATTCCCGAGTACTACAGGATGGAATGAGCTCCCGTCTTTGTCCCAGCTTCTGCCAACCTAGCAGTTCAAAAGCAAGAAATTGCAAGTAGATAAATAGGGACCACTTTGGTGGGAAGGTAACAGCGTTCCGTGTGCTCCAGTGTCTAGTCATGCCTGCCACATGACCACGGAAATGTCTGCAGAAGCAGACAGCACTGGCTCTTCAGCTTTGAAACAGAGATGAGCACTGAACCCTAGAGTCGGATACGACTGGATTTCAAGCAGGGGAAACCTTTACCTTTACCTAATTTCCTCTATTTTTCATCCAATTTCTCCTTTGAACACATGCACAGACCTGCCTTGGCTATAATTCTAAAGCATCTTCTATTATTCTAGCAGATATGGAGAAAATGTTGTTGGACTTAATTGTAGTCACCGTGGCCAGTAGTCAAGGAATTGTCTGATATGGGGGTGGCAGTCTCATTGGTATTACAAGAACAAGCCTAGCAGGAACATTTGCGCTCTTGAGCGCTTCCACTTTAAAACACAGTAGTTTCCTCATGTCTGTCTTCAGAGCTACACAAATTTGGATTCTCTCACCTCTTCTAAATTACCTCAGCTTCCCAATTAGAACTTTTTAAAGAGTAGTTAAGAAGCCGCCAGATTTTCTTTTAAGTTCAGATATTGTGGGAACTACCCCTTTAAACTGAAGAAGAGACAGTACATGAGCCTAAGGCTTTTTCCTATACAGGTGAAACTCGGAAAATTAGAATATCGTGCAAATGTTCATTCAGTTCAGTAATGCAACTTAAAAGGTGAAACAAATATATGAGATACACTCATTACATGCAAAGCGAGATAGTTCAAGCCTTACTTTGTTATAATATTGATGCTTATGGCTTAGTTTATGAAAACCCCAAACCCCCAATCTCATGTACCCCATAATCATCACATAATCTCATGTACGCTGTACGCCATGATCACAATTATAATGAATTGAGTCATAACATCTCTCGCTTTACTGTAGTGAGTCTATCACATATATTTGTTTCACCTTTTAAGTGAAATGAATGAAAATTTGCACGATATTCTAATTTTCCGAGTTTCACCTGTAATGCTGAAGTTAGATTCAATGTGTGATTCAATCTTGTTCTTGAGCAGGCCTTTTTAACATGATTTATATTGTGTGCTCTGTCTTCCCTGTCTGTTGTTGTGATCAATAAAGCACTTATTGTTCCAATCCATGGGAAGGAGGGGTTAAAGCTTTTGTCGTAGAATTGTGGTTATCAACCACTTTATTAAAGACAGAAAAACTTTGACACTAAAAGCCTAATCTAGTCAACAAGGGAAACCTAGACACTCCTATTTCTAAAAAATGAACAACCATCATTAACAGATCTGGATCTCTCTTCTGTGGAGTTTTCCAGTCTGAGAAAGATAGAGCAGCTGCTACAGGTGTCCCAGGTTAGAGGTTTGCTTGTGCAAAAATCAAGTCATTTAATAGTTCTAACCTTGCCTAGCATTTTGATTCTATCCAATCCAAGCTAAGAATATTTTAGACCAGGGGTTCTCAACCTACGGCCTGTGGGCTGGATCCAGCCCATGGCACCATTCCATCGGCCTGTGCTGTCACCGCTGTCCTTGTCCCCTCTGCCTGGCTTGGCACGTCCCCAACACCGCTCCATAGCAGGGGAGATGTTATAAGAAGGCTTACAACATCTGACCTGCTATGGAGCAGCGTTAGGGATGAGCAAAGACAGGTGGAGGGGACAAGGATGGTGGTGGAAGCAGCGGATGCACGCATCTTTCCCGGGTGCCACTCTGGCCAAGCATGGGCAAAGACAGGCAGGACCCCTTCACCTACACTAAGCAGAGAAGTGGCAGCAGGGGAGGGGAGTGTTGGCAGGCCGGACTGGGGGTGTGGATGGGAATAGTGGGGGCTCAAGGTGGCCCCAGTGGTGGCCACCAGTCAGGCCCACCAACAGTCTGAGGGGGCATGATCCAGCCCCCAGCTTTAAAAGGTTGAGAACCCGTTTTAGACAACCCTTACAGGCAAGGTATATGTAGTAGACTTCCATTCTGAAGTGTCACTGTTAGCCACTGTGGTTTTTAATTCCATTTGAGTAGCAGCTTCACAACTTAGTACCAAACTTCTCAGTGGGACGTCACGAAGCACACGTAGACACTGTGTATCGCCAGTACAGGAAATCAAGGCTGCATCAGTATTTGTATATTAATAAAGCAGCATGTAATTTAGCCCTGGTGACGCAGTGGTTAAACTGCTGTACTGCAACCAAAAAAGTTGTAAGTGCGATCCTGACCAGAGTTCAAGGGTGACTCAACCTTCAATCCTTCCCAGGTCGGTAAAATGAGTACCCAGCATGTCGGGGGCAAAATGCTAATTAACTTGTGAACCGCCCTGAGAGTGCACTAAGCGCTTATGGGGCAGCATATAAGCGTGATTGCTTTGCTTTTTGTAACTTTACAACCGCTTAATGTGCATTTCTTTTAAAATTCCAGATCCTATATTGCAACACCATGGAGAGAATTCCCATATTATTGGCTCCTCTTTGGACAGCCCTGTTTCTGAAGATTCCAAGGACGTTGAAGATTTAGTCAGCTGCCACTAAGAATGTCCCAGGACTTAGCGTGTCATGCGATGGCTGTAACCCAGAGCCTCCTTTACGAAGAAAGCATTTTGCGTGATAGGTTCTGGCCACAGGAATCTGATGCTCTCTTGCCTGAAAAGGGATATAGCCAGAATGATCAAAGCTAAGACTTCGGGAATTTTTTAGCAGGTTGTTCCTTTAATGGTGGTATCTCCTCTTAGGATCCTTGGGGTTGGGACTACACAGGCAGCAGAAGGGCGTTGTGATACTTTGGGCCAAAACAACAAGAAATGACACTTGAAACAGGGAGAAGTCTTGCTTTTCGTATAACATTAACCTCCATGTTTCTGACCACTATAATAGTTACACAGCAGTAACTAAAAAAAATGCAAACCACAGAATTAGAAAAAGTATTTTTCCAATGCTGTAACTCCTACTAAGGAAGAAGCATAAAACACTACTCGATTCAGTCGTAAGCCAGATAGTTACTAAAAGAACTGTAGGTGCAACAGATGTCAGACCTAGAATGGTGAGGCATTTAAGAATTACATCTAATATGTTTTGTGCTGCACCAAAGAACAGCTTTAAGACTATGGGATGCTCCTTCCATTCAGCAAACTGAATCAACAGGAATTACCAGCGCTTGGTAAGAAGCTAAAACCAGCACCACAAATGAAGATGATGTAACAAGGATGGCAGTAGTACTGTTTGGACCACCAGTTAACCGAAACTCAGCTAAACAAGGTCACGATGAGCACAACCTTCCTGTGCCCCCAGGACTGCTAGGCATGAAGCTGCGTTTAGCGTGTAACTTGCATGAGAAACAAGACTCGGAATACGACAAGGATATGTAAAAAAGAGACAATATTTATTGCTGTAATTAGCTTTCTCCAAAGTCAGTTTCATCTTCGGTCTGTGGCTTTTGTTCACGTGAAAATTGATTTGTGGTAGTTAAAACAGTTGCTTAGGGGAGAACAGAAATAACTGTTTAGTTGAATTCAAGTGAGAACCTATTTGTCTTCTGTAGCAGTGGGATGCCTTTTTATTTATACTGTAGTACAGGCATTTGCAATGCTGCAGGTTTTTGTACAGTGTAATAAAAATCATTTTCCCAAAAAGAAAAAAAGCTCATGCTGTTCTGCAAAAGCAAGTGTGTACGGTTGGAACATTCATTAAGTGCACCAGTAGCTCACGCGCACCTCACTCCCAAAGCAGAAATGTTATGTGGTAATATTTCAACCCCACTGCAAGGAAATGAGATATGTGAAAATACACGTGTAGATGGAAAAATCAGGTACCCGTGTTTGACACACTCATTAGCGAAGTCTTTGCCATTTGCGGATCTGTTATCCTTCCTGAAAACACTTCTGACAGTGGTGTCCTGGACTATTTCGGTGGAGTCTTAAGACGCGCTCTATGACAGTCATTTCCCCACTTCATGGAAGTAGAGATTGGCACATATGCATAACATAATAACTGAAAACAGGTTGTAGTAAATGAGATTTCTAAATTTTGGCTCCAAGTCTCCTTGTCGATACCAGTAGATCTGGGGAAGGAAGACACAAGAGGTGAAAAAAGACAGATAACCCAGTCAGAAGAACGTGTGTCATTTACAGGCACATGTGATCACAGTGGTACAATGTTTACCATGCCACGTTCCCTCCCTGACACACATACATGCTGCAAAACAAGAGCCATGGAGATCAGAGATAAAGAGTACATGGCCCTCCAAATGCTACTAAACTACACTTTCCCATAAGTCATAGATAGCATATCCAGTGATGATGAGAACTGCAGTTCACCCTGGAAGGCCATTTGTTCCCCACTGTGCTGGAGGTGGGCCAGTAACTATCATTCTTCCATAGCCTTTTTCTTGCCTCCTCAGCTCTGCATCATTATCACGATGCCATGGAGGTTCGGTTCCAACAACTCAGTACAAAAAAGGGCTTTAAGACACTATCCTCCCCAGCCCTAAGCAGAGAGGGAGATGCCCTTCCATTTTCCAAGCAAGAGATTCTTCACTCTTCAAAACGCTATCCTTCAAGAAAGGGAATTCCTCCTCCTATATGATTTATCTCTAGAAGGATTTAGATAGCCATGATAGTCAGACCACAGAGGGAGCCATTTTTCCTTTCATTTATCACTACAATACAGATTTCCAATTAATTATATTCAATCTGTTCAGAACCTTGCTTTCCCCCTCTTTCCTTCTAGCGGTGAGTGGAACCAAACCCAAAGTCATACCTATCAAGTATCCCGTATTGGCCGGGAAATCCCGTATTTCACCCCTCTTTCCTGGTCCTTTCCGCGGCCATCCCGTATTAGAACAGCCAGAAAAGGGGTTACTGCGCATGCGTGCCCATTAGAGGAAGCGATGTGCAAAGGGGTTACTGCAGTAGTGCACATGCGCAAAGGGGTCGCCACGTATGTGCACCGCTGTAGTAACCCCTTCACTAATGGGTGCCCGTCAGACGCAGCGGTGCTTCCCATTTTTTCACCGCCGCAACTTGACAGGTATGCCCAGAGTAGGTGTTGTCCCCTTTCTTCCTTGCCCTGTATTCTCTACCTGTGATACAATCCTCTGCAATATACCCCATACACAAATAAAACATTTCTAGAACTGCTTCAAGGGAAATCTAATAACACAAGGAGCTAACGTGTTCAGCAATCATTTTAAGTTTGGGTCTACATGCCCTAGCTGACTTAAAACCCATTCTTGTTAGGCTGAAGGTTGCCCTTGCTTGAAAGGTTGCCCAGTCATGTCCAAATCCAGGAATGTGAATACTCATCTTCATTTACAACCAAAGACCCAGTGCAGTCTGTGCCTCCAGACATATCTATGGTCGTGCGGCAGGCATGACTAAACACCAGAGTGCACGGAACACTGTTACCTTTCCCACCGAAGCGGTATCTATTTACTGGCAATTTCTTGCTTTTGAACTGCTAGGTTGGCTGGAACTGGCAAACAATGGGGGCTCACTCCGTCATGCAACACTCAGGTCTAGAACTGTTGACCTGCCGACCTTCCAGTCGCCAAGCTCAGCATCTTAACCACTAAGCCACCTAACTCTAAATCACTTATGAAATAAAGTCCTGAACAGCTATGATCCTGCAGAATATCACCCCCCCACACACACACTTTGAGCATAATCTTAACATAAGCAAGCGTAGCAGTACTTACAAGAATGCCAGCTGAAACACTACACAAGGAGATGCAGAAAGCAAAAAATATATTCACCGGTTTTGGAGGTAGCTGAGGAAAGACAAAAGCACTAATCAGAGTGACCTGTAGGAAAGAATACAAGGGTACAAGGGTTACCTTCACACCAAAAAGGATACACAACCATTTTTGTTGTTATGTATTTTCCAAGCATAAATGTGTTCTCTTCACAAATATCTAATGTGGTCAACAAAAGTGCAGATCAATCAACCTGTAAATACTTTCCCCGGGTCAATCATTTGGGGCCATTCAACAATTACGTGATCCATTTTTGGTGGGGAAATTGACCCACCCACACCACACCCGTAATCCGACCTTAATTTTCACTTCGAACCCCGCTCCTTTTAAAATTACGTAATCCAGTTTTTGTATCGAAATTTTTAGAGCTGTTCACTATTGGTGCCTAATGCAGAACGTATTGGTGAGGATTCTCGATGCATCCCACCCTTTGTGAAGAGATTTTTTTTGCAGGTTAGAAATAGACTGCACAAGCAATTCAATAATCTCAAATCAGATCAAAATTCCCAGAGGTCATTTCAAACCTAAAAAAGCACCATGTTTCAAAACCACAACAGCTCCAAATGGATTACGTAATCTTTGACTTGAAACCACCACCCCGCTCCCACGTAATTTTCCATAATTCAGATGTCAGGGGGCCCCTCCCCCTCCTTGAGGATCACGTAATTATTGAATGGCCCCTTTCAATAGGTAGTTACATAAGGATTTTCCTGTTCAAGAGAAACTTTTGCCAAAACAAAAAACATGCAATAGGCTCCTTCATTCAAGTTTGTATTCTACTCTTCTCGGGAAATCAAAAGCAGATGACAAAACAAATTTCACTTTCCAACGGTCCAGCTGCCAATCCCTATTTAGGTGGCCATCCCTGGCCAATTTTGTTAAAGGCCCCTTTCCATCCGTTCTTGCCACAGGCAACCACATGTTGGTCTACTAGTTGAAGCAGATACAACATATACATATTTTATTAAGTCTCTAGAACGTGGTGAGAATGTTAATTCACTGTTTTTCTTCACTAGGGCAATAAGAGCTCAGCCAGCTTTGGGGGGGGGGCAGAATCAGCTGGTCTCTTCTAGACCACATTCCATTAGATAACTAGGTAAATAGACACATATTATGTGAAGACATTCTGGATGCAGGTGAAATCTCTAAGAAACAAAGGGTCTCCCCAGCTGGTCCACTTAACAAGCTTGAAAATCAGAAGCTTGCTGTGTGTGGTTACTGCAGTAGATTACTTTATTTTTCGGACCATAAGACGCACCCAGTTTTAGAGCAAGAAAAAATATTCTGAACCAAATAGGGAGCCGGAGCTGTAGCTGCAGCTCACTTCGCCCGGGGCCAAAGGCGCACTGAAAGCATGGAAGGGAAAGCACGCCCAGAGGGTGAGGGGCTGACCTGCCAGCAGCTCCCGCAGCGTTTCCTATGTGCCTTCACCCTGATGGTGAGAGCCTGACCTGCCAGCAGCTCCCAGAGACAGAAGACCATCTGACCTGCCAGCAGCGGCCGCAGGTGCCTCATCCTTTCGGCCATGCTGCTCTGGGACTACTACTCCTTGCCTCCGGGATGAGGCTCTTCCTGAGCCTGGTGTCCCATAGCAGCATGGCCGAAAGGACGGGGCAGCTGCGGCCACTGCTGGCAGGTCGGCTGGTCTTCTGCCTCTGAGCTGCTTGCGAGTCAGGCTCTCACCATCTGGGCGTGGCACATGGGAAGCGCTGCGGGAGCTGCTGGCAAGTCAGCTGGTCTTCTGCAGCCAGGTGCTGCTGGTGGGTCAGCCCCTCACCATCCAGGTGCGCGTTCACCTCTGTGCTTCCCATGTGCCTTCGGCCCCGGGTGGGAAGCATTGCCGGCACTGCTGGGAGGTGGGCGGGGTGGGCTGGCAGCCTCCCCCTCCTCCCACGACGACACCCTGAGGGGAGGGCACAGCACTTCGCCTAACATGGCTCCTCTTCCTCCTTCCTGGCTCTGGCGGTGGTAGCTCTTCCTCCTCTTCCCGGCTCCTGGTCGGGCCCAGAGTATGGGGAGAGGGGGAGGAGGAAGGCGTGGCATGGTGGGGAGGTGGATGTGGCATTCAGACTATAAGACACCCTGATTCTTCCCCCCCCTCTCTCCACTTATTTGGGGGAAGTGCGTCTTATGGTCTGAAAAATAAGGTATTTCTCATGCCACAAAGAGTTTCTGCCTGGGTTTTGTGTAACATAAGGCAACAGATGGGGATTTAAAGGTGGGGAAAGGATCACAATCTACCAAGTGGGATGGGTTTGGTTCTATTCCTTTCTTTTTAACCACCTGCTCCCCAACATTTAACTAACCATTCATACGAACTTCTATTTAGACAGTTTGTACTGATGCTAAAACTAACACATAATGCATATGTACAAGAGGTTGTTGGGCAACATCATAACCTCATTTGTTATGTTTTTGCAATATACAAAACATAAATAAAACGAACAGTTCATAGGGAAGATTTAATGGGGGTTTTAAGGGCTTTTTAAATGGGGTTTTAAAGGGTTTTTTAATTAGTTCGATGTTGCTTTTAATTGTTGCTAGCCGCCCAGAGTCGTTGCCAAGTTGGGCGGCAATAGAAATTTGAAGAATAAATAAATAAATAAAATAAAGATGGCTGAGATCTGGGACAGGCTTGTGAAAGAAAATAATCTATCTGAGCAAGTCAGAGACCATAAGGAAAAACTCTGGATCTCCAAATGAAAATCCACAGAATAGCACATGAAACCACTAAAATTAACCAGATCTCAGTTAGCAGGGCTGATAAACATGACTCTAGCATTCTGCTGCCAATCACAGTAAATTTAGAGTTTAGAGAAGTTAATTTTTGGCTGGGGGATTCTAGAAATTGCAGACCAAAATAATTAACATTTCCAAGCTCTGAATAGACAACACTGGGTTGGCTGGGCCAATGGTCTGCCGTTGGTATAAAGTGGCCTAATATGCTTGCATTTCCAAGCCATAGTTTCCGACCTAACAAGGAATTACTTTTTGCTATGGATTATTATCTTGGGAAACTCAATATCACAAGACATGGTGATAATTGCCAGTTTCGTCTGTTCCTAATAACAACAAACGAGACCTAAAAACAAAAATGTTGCTTTGGATCTGGCCACCCAACAGTCATATTTCTCTTTGGTGCCAATCAGAACAAGCCATGACTTCCAGTACAAGTCTTTCCTTCAGCATTTTCCTTCTCCAAGTGACAAGTAACATGCTGCAAGTATGGAGCATGGCAGTATCCTTTGGGCTGAAAGATATCAGTGTAGATCAATGTTCCCAAACTTTGGTTTTTGGACTTCAATTCCCAGAAGACTAAGTCAATTCCCCAAAGCACTGACCAGCCAATTTAGGCTTCTGGGAATTGAGGTTCCCCTGTGGGGTGTGGGCCCCACATTGGGAACCACTGGTGTAGGTGTTTAGATGGAGCAGAGCATGTCTACAACCTACACATTCTCTTGAGGATACCAATACTTTCCCCTCTTGAGTATCCTGGTCCCGTTTGTCAGCATTTCCCCTTCCGACTCCACTTTTTATCCTGGAAACCCCACAGAGGTTAAGTCAGATAAATTAGCTATGATCACCTAAAGCAGCGTTTCTCAAACTATGATCCGTGGAACACTGATGGACTTCAATTCCCAGAAGCCAACGTCAGTACATTGGCTGATCAGTGCTTTGGGGAACTGACTTAGACTGCTGGGAATTGAAGTCCACCAGTGTTCCGTGAAACATAGTTTGGGAAACATTGGCCTAAAGTTAACGTTTGTATACAGAGGTAATATCACCACTCTTTCTAGTAGCAAATTCAAACAGTTGCAGGGCTGAAACCAATATAGAGTCACTGAACAATGAAAGAGGCGTTTCCAGTGTGGTCAGAAGAACACAGAAATGTTGAGGGGAAACCTTAAATGGAAAAGGGACACTACAAAAGAAGCTCAATGGAGCCTAATTATTAAGAAATATGCATTATGAAGAAATATGGGGAAATGAGGTGGGAGTGTCCTGCTCATAGCCTAGGACCATGATGGTGAACCTTGGCACTCCAGATGTTCTTAGACTTCAATTGCCAGAGGCCCCTGTGAATCCACACGAATGGGTTTACTGCGATCCATCCGGCCCACGCCGCCCTCGTTGCTCCTGGAAGCGGAAGTAAAACGGCCCATCTGGGCGCGTTTTACTTCCGTTTCCAGGAGCAACAAGGGAAGCGTGGACAAGATGAATCGCAGTAAACCATAGCTGTCAAATTTTGGATTTGAAAATAAGGGAAATTTCCCAGACAAAACAGGAAACTTGACATCTATGCTTATCCTGCGCAGCCCTCCAGTGGCAGCATTAGGTCATTGCAGTCTGACTGATACGGGACGCCGCCGGGAAAGAGGGGAAAATGCGGGAGGTTTCCGGCCAATATGGGACACTTGACAGCTATCTATGCAGTAAACCCATCCGTGTGGATTCACGTGGGCTTCTGGGAATTGACGTTCAAGAACATCTGGAGTGCCAAGGTTCGCCATCATGGGTGTAGGAGGATACAGCCTTGCTGCTTGAAACCCTGAACAGCCACAGTGGGGTAGTGAAAATACACTGCAAAAAATGACACTGATTATCAAAGACTTGGTTGATGAATTAAGTTGAATAGATGGAAGTGGAATACTTACTATAAGTAGCAAGGATGTTACGCTGCCCACAGCTAAATTGATTATTCTGTCCTGGAAGAACGACAAAATACAAAAACAAAAAGGGTATCACATGCAGCCTTAACATTTTGCTGTTCTATTAAATGCTTTATTATAAATAGAATGACTTGCAATCAGCTGACAGCTGGTGCTAAATGGCATACAAACCACACTCCACACCCATGTTTTCAGTCAAGAATGTTAAAATCATGCAAACATAACTGATGTGAATGCACCAAGAATGATTCAAAAGTAAAGGAGAAGACAGACAACCAGGGACAGGTTCTTAAGCTACATGTTCACACTTGACAGCTACCTCACATAGAAATGTCTCTTCCACCATCCTGCTCAAAAGGTAGTAAACGCTAGTCATCAGTTGCTAGTCGTACATGTAAACCAGGCTTGTTTCAATAGTATCCAATTTATACAAAACCCTGTATATCCTGTAGATCCTCAAGACAACCAATATTTCCAGTAAAGCTTGTGATTATTAGTAATGGTATTAGAAAACAGCACAATTTAAGTGTTTGGGGCAAGAAAATGTTGGCTCTCCAGATGTTTCGCACCTCTTTTCCTACAAGCCAGAGCCCATGGTAAGAAATCGTGCAAAGGTAAGGTGAAAACATATGGGAGGGCAAACTTTCCCCAATCCCAACAGCTTTAGGACGTCTGTTCTATTTGTACAACCAGTGAGTAATCTGACCTGCTAGGATTTTGCAGGTGAACCTCACTGAAACTGTAAATAAGTACCACAGTGTAGTCCACTCCTCCATATCTTAGTGCCCTTCAGATATATTGGATTACAGGTCCCATATCCCACAGCCAGCAGGTCCATTGGCCATTCAAGTTTGAGAGATGCCTACAAACATCAAGCACACCAGGTCAAGGGAAAATTGTGCTATTATTGAGACACTGTGCTAGGGACACACACTTTATTTTGAAAGATATGGAAAGACCAAGTGAACTGGGTATTTGTGCAGTCCCATGATGACCACAAGGAAGAACAAGTTGATCTAGACACCCATCTTCATCCAATTATACTTAGGCAGAGGTTAATGGGAATGCATTGCTTTTCACTCAGAAAGGTGAAGCGAGATCATAAACCACATCTTGAACAATCTGCACAAGCAGCAATAGTTGTTATAAGTGTATGAGGTCATGTCATGCACATTATTTGACACAGTTTTAGCTACCATGGCGTCACAATTCCATACATCAGCATCCATTAGTTTTCTCTCACAAACAGCATCTATACCGATTCATACACATCTCTCACATCAACCATATCCCAAGCCCTTTCATGATCTCCTCAAAATCTATCCAAGGGCCAACTTACAGCTCCCTTCCCCCACTCTGTAAATGCCCCCCACCCGAATCACAGCCTTCCAAGGTCTGTGACTGCCTGAGCCAATGAGAAGATAGATGCTGAAAAGCGTCCTGTCACAATCCCCAAGTAGGGATGCATCAGATTTAGCTACAACCTTGCTGACATGAAAGTGCTATCTTATAAACTCTTCCAATACAGTACCACACAAAATGAGAGATGCTTGGACCATCATCTATTTACACCCCAAGTTAACTGAACCAACTCCTACCCCATATGGCCACAAATTCTCTTCCCCATGCTGTACGCTGCCTGTATTTGTGTAATAGCCAACATGCTATTCACTGATTGCTATAAGCATGGAAAGGAAACAAAGATGTTTCAGAATTCATCTGAAGTAGTACCAGAAACATTGGATCTGCAAGCCTGATATATTTCTCAACCTATAGAAAACTGTTGCAGGCATGTTCAAATCTTTGGCACTACATAAATCTGTATGAAAATTGTGAGATCCAAATGTAGATTTTAAGGGTGCCTGTCACAAACCCCAGCTTGGACATTAATGTCCTAGCAAACAGAAAGCCACAAAAATCACACAGCCTAGCTGAGCACGTAAATGAAATCCACAGTAAAATATTATTCCAAAATGGACTGCATTCAAATTAATATTTCTTCATTGGCCTCTGACTGCTTACTTTTGACCTCAATAAATAGGTTTCTACAGTAGAACCCCGTATAGCGATCGCCCCACACAGTGATAAGGCTTGGAGGGAGGAAAGCCGTTCCGCATAGCAATCGTTCCTATGGAAAAATCTGTACAATGATTTTCCAATGGGAAAAACCGCTTAGTGCAAACATCGTATGGTTTTTCCCATAGGGAAAATGTTGTATGGATTTTCCCATAGGGAAGATCGTACAACGATGAAAACCACATAGCGATCAGCTCCGTGGAACAGATTAAAATTGCTATATAAGATGTGGCCCTCTTTAGGCAATGGACAGTCTAATGTGGTCCCCATATCCCAGAAAATTGGGGACCTCTATTTTAGACTATTGACTAATAAGGACTGGTGAGTGTGATCTGATGGGATACACAGAAAGAGCCTCCTCAAAAATTGTAGTATTCTTAAACCACAATCGGGCATACACTGGTAATGGCAACCTTGTATTGCCAGCAAATCTTTCTCACACTAGGTCAGGCGAAGGGAACTGCAGAATGAACTCACCAAAGGGTGCCTTCGTTTTGGCAATTTCACATCTGGCCTAGACAAGGAAGAAGAAGTGTGATCTGCTTATGTTTTGAGTCATGAAGTAAAAGTCTCTGTCAAACTTCATGGTCGTAGAATGAGCTTAAGTAGAGAAAACCATGTTTTTATGAGATGTATAAACTATAAATTATTTTTCTTTGTAACTTACAACTTTATATGAAGACAGATAAGGCTAATCTTTCTCACACTAGGTCAAGTGAAAGGAACTGCAGAATGAACTCACCAAAGGTTCATTTTGGCAGTTTTACATCTGGCCTAGACATAGTAGTAGTAGTTGAAGCAGCAGCAGCAGTGTATATTCATAAGTAAATGTTGGTAATGTTTTACAATTGATTGAATGCGGTTTTTTTGCTGGTATGCACATATCAAGGAAAATATCTGGGAACTTGCTTATGGTCCTAATCCTCAACTGACTGTTTCATCGGCTCTGCAACTTCAAAATTTCAACAGCTAGAACTTAAGCCTGAACGCAATGCAAAATATTTACTAAGTGGTCCACCAAGAACAGACAGATTTTGTGACTTTTTCTTCCCAGCTGTTCTAGCAGCTCTTGTATGTCCTTCAGGAAGTTGCAGTTCTGTGGAGCAAATATAAAGTAAGCAAATGAAACGGGATCTACTGTACCTTACTTTCAGGAAAACCAAGCTAGATAATGCAAATCGAGAGAAATGCTGGCCTGACCCAGCAATAATCAGCACCAACAGCAGAATTAGGCTCAGTTTTGTCTGGCATAGAATACAAAGGGATTTGGTAGCCTTCTGTGGAGAATTAGCAGAGATGCCACCTTCTGTAGCAAGTTGAAACACAGACCCAGTCTGCCACTTTAAAAAGATAACACACTACTTAAGAATGCCACTATCTTCCTTCAACTTTTACAACAAAGCAAAATCAAAATACTGCATATACTCGAGTATAAGCCAGGTTTTTTAGCCCCAAAATGAGTCCCAAAAAGGGAACAAGGCTTATGCTTGGGTTAATGATCACAAGGGTCCCAAGACCGCTCCGGATTGAGATGTGCCAACAATTTAATTCATTTTACCATATTTTCATGTATTTTGATTGTTGAAACTCACTAGCAGCTGAGCTGCTCATTTCCCACCCTCGGCTTAGACTCGGGTCAATCTATTTTCCTGGGTTTTCAGGTCAAAATTAGATGCCTCGGCTTATATTCGGGTCAGCTTATACTCAAGTATATATGGCATGCAATATTTGGCTGTCCATCAACAACAAAGTGAGGAGATTTCACGTACCGCAGCTGTAAGCCTTAACAATATTGCTCTGGATGGATTGCACTTCTCAAAGAGGTGCGGCAGGGAAAAGAACACATTAATCTACAAATATTTTTATACCAATATTGTCTGCAAGTGAATTACACACAATTTCTTCTGCTCAGCAGGTTTTACTGGGAAACAGGCAATGTCGGTATTCAAAAAAACCTGCAACCTTGCCCTTCTTAATGGGCAACATGAGTAAAAGGATCTTTTCAAACTTGTTTCTGTTGTTGTGCAACTTAATGTTTATAGTAGAAATGTAAAATTTCTAGAAACTTTGAAACCATGGGGGGAAAAACTGGATTTTCCCTCCCCCCCACCACCAGAAAGTTTTAGAAAAATTGAAAAAATCAACATTAGCACATTTTTTTACAAATTGAAAGTCATACTGTTACTTTAGAAACATAAAATATGACTATGTACAATTTGATCTTGCATATAATGATCACAATTGGCATCCAGTATTAAAAGGTTAGTGTATTTAAACAATTATTACAAATGGAATTTACTTTTGGAGGGGAGTAATTGTAACAAATGGACCAACAAAAAGAAGATATATATAAACATATAAACTTTAAAAGGTAAGAGATTAAATTTATCTAATTTCAGAAAATTGAACCATATTTTAATTACATTAGTTCATCTTTATAAGCTTTATGTAAATAATAATTTAATTACTACTAAGCTGGTTCTTTCCCCCCTCCTACCCCAACCATAGCTTAGTGCAGTGGTGGCAAACCAATGGCACGCATGCCAGAGTTTGCACTTGGAGCCGTCTCTGTGGGCACCCGTGCTGTCAGCACAGAGTTTGCCCCACCCCTCTGCCCAGCAGCCCAATGGAAGCACTTCCTCCCTCCCTCCCCCCAGTACAGAGTTCACCCTACCCTTCTGCTCAGCTGTACAATGGGAGGGTTTCCTCTCCTGTTGCTGTGTTGGCATTTTGCGATAAATAACTGGGTTTTGGGTTGCATTTTGGGCATTCGGTCTCTAAAAGATTCGCCATCACTTGCTTAGTATCTAGCCACTAAATATTTTTTCTTTCCTCCAACTATTCCTGGATTCCTTCTACCCAAGATGTCTCCAACACCCATTTCACACTACAGATAAATAAAGCATGAGACGACAGGTTACAAACAAAGAGCCAGACACATTTTCTCAATGCAAGGAACAAATTCAGACCAATTTTGAAACAGTTCTCAGGTCCTCTATAAAAGACTGCTTTGCAAATTAAGGTGTTTTGGGATTCCCACAATTAAAAGCTATTAAGCCACAAATCCTGAGACTGATCTCAAGCTGCCTTCTCACCAGCAAGATTCATTGACAGCTTAGCCCAGTGAATGGTTAAAAATATACCAGTAAAGAACAGGTGGCTTAGCAGATCAGGAACAGGGACATTGGGCTGTTCTTTTGTTTAGACCAGAGGTAACCAATTATTACATATATATTTTCCTGTGAGGTTTAAATTCTCAAGCAGTAAAAATCTAAAGCTACACTAGAAAGAAAAGTGTAGTTGTGCATTGGAAAATATAATAAGATTTATACTAGTCCTTGCTTACACCTTTTTAAGCCTAAGTTTGATAGCTTTACTAGCTAGAAATTTGGTTTAACTTTAGTTTTGGAAATATTATGTGCTATCCAGTCATCTCCAACTTATGGCAACACTAAAAAAGGGAGATCTCCAGAATGTCCTGTCCTCATTGGTGTAGTTCAGTTCTTGCAAATCAAGCCTGTGGTTTTCCTTACAAAGTCTATCTAATATTTGGTCTTTCTCTTCTGCTGCCCCTCCACCATTTCCAACATTATTGTCTTTTCCATGAGAATCAGTATAGCAAAGGAAAGAAACAGCTTACTTTAAATATCGAAATACAGGGAACAAGCATAAAACAAGTGGCAGACTTCAAGTACCTAGGAACAACAATTACTGAAGATGGCAAAATGGATGAAGAGATTAACATATGGTGTAGTAAGGCAACCCAAATATTGGGATAGTTAGCTCCACTCTTACCGACCGGCACAAAGAAACACATCATACAAAGCATATTCATTCCCACCTTATGTTACCAGTGCCAAACATGGACACTTACAACAAAACATAAACAAACGTTGGTCATCATGGAAATGAGATGTCTGAGGAAGGCTGCTGGAATCATTAGACGGGATAAAATCAGGAATGAGATTATAAGGAAAAGAATTGGAATAGAACCAACCGTGCACTACATACAGAGACAACAAATAAAGTGGTTTGCCCATCTGGAGAGTATACTGTATTGGAATTCAATATCATACAAGGCATATATGAAAAGAGAAGGACAAAGAGCACGAGACAGACCCAGAGGAAAGTGGAGAGATAACATCAAATATTACAAAAACACCAAATAACACAGGTGGAGGCGGCTAAAAGTGCCAAAGCAAGAACCTTGTATCTCCCTCGACACCCGAAGGGGTAAAAGAGGAAGCGGGGGGAAATGGTCTTTTCCAGAGTCTTGCTTTCTCATGAGGTGCCCAAAGAAGGACAGCTTCATCTCCTTTGCTTCCAGAGACAGTTCAGGCTTGATTTGTTCTAACTTTAGAAGGTAAGAGTTAGCCTATGACCTGCCCATCTAATTCTGCCAATTTATTATTTATTTTATAATTTTTTTATAATTCAAATTTCTATGCTGCTCAATCAGACGAACCCGACTCAGGGCGGCTCACAACAGGATTAAAACATACATATTAAAAACAATTAAAACCCCAACATACCCAGCCACCTATTAAAAACTAACCACATTAAAACTGCCCGCATTAAAAAGATGGGGAGGCTTCATTTTATAAGCCAACAGGCAGGGGCCACTCTTCCATGCGGGCCCCACACCTGCCCCGCCAACCAAGTTTTAAATTTTTCTGAAAGGCAACAGCTCCATCTGCTCCCGCAAGTCTACTGGCAGGAGGTTCCACAAGGCCGGTGCAGACACGGAAAAGGCCCTCTTCTTTGTGCCAGAGAGGTGAGCCCCTCTGGCAGATGGAACAATTAGAGAGCCCCTCCGATCCGCTCTGGTTGGACGGACAGACACTCTTGTTGGACAGACAGACCAAAATGTAAGTAGATTGGACATTCAGCACAATCAAAGTGTAAAGTGAGAAGCATGAGCAAGCTCCTGATAGCAATGATTGAGCAGGACCAAGGCTCCCTTCTGCATTCACCACAAAAATTTCCTCTGCCAGTACTGATGTCCAACCTGGAATTGCAACAAGATATGGCAGTGTCCAGGACTGCGGCTCAGGAATCCAGCCATGCTCTTCCAACCCCCACCCAGCAATCAACCTGGATTCATTGTCCTGGGAGCAGGCTCAATTCTCATTGTGTTGTTTCTGGAATCACTACCACCAACCAATCATGTGGTCTTCTCCTGAAGACTGTTTAAACTTCTCGTAGTTTAAGAGATTCTCAGAATTTGCAAGCATTTCCCCCTCCAGAGCATGGATAATGCCAATCTGACTACAGTACAAATAGTTCTCAGAGCCTGAATTTTGGAAATAGTGCTCTGAGAATACCTGAGAGTGCATTTTGACAAGGGATGCTCTTGGCACATATCATGGCTGTGGACTCTGTGTGTTATGTGCCTTCATATCAGATCTGAATTATAGCTTTTCTAATACGGTTTTCAGGGGTAAGTGTGGTATTTAAGGTTTTACTTATTCCATTCCTCCACCCTCGTGAGTTTCCATGACTAAACTGGGATTAAAATCCAGGTCTCCGGAGTGCTAGCCTGTTCATCTATCCTCCACACACCACAATGGGTGGGAAATTTCCCACTCAAGCCTTGCCTCAGTTTCACATTTATTGTTGAGTCCTCAAGCACTCACCATCCACAATATTGGGGCAGGGAGGGTAGAAAAATATGGATAGTTAAACACAGGCCATTACAATGTACTGGGGTAAGCAAGAGTTACACATACAACAGAACATTATCAGTTGAGAAGCACTCAAAAAGAGATGGGTGAGAATTATCAATATATTGCATGCATATACTGCACACCTAATTATATGAAACTCAACATCATTTCAGGGTTTCTCAACCTCGCGCCCCCAGATGATATTGGACCTCAATTTCCAGAAACCCCGATCATGCTTCTATGAATTAATTTAATTATTAATCATTATGTGCTATGAACCTAGTTCCAACTAATAGCAACCTATTGTATTTTGTATTTATTGTCCGCTATGTAAACCGCCCTGAGTCGGGTTCACCTGAGTGAGCGGTATATAAGCGTGAAAATTAAATTAAATTAAAATTAAACCTCCCAGGGTTCTCCTGATATGAAGTATTCAGAAAGTGTTTACTAGTCTCTCCTTCTGGTAACACTCTGTGCTTTCCCCAAGGCCACAAATGTAGCAATGCAAAATAATCCATCAATCACATGCATTAAGATTTTATTTGAAGCCATTTACGCCACAAGTTTATTTACTGAATTTCTTTACTAATAGCTGAAACTTCTCAGCACTCTCCTAAAACAAGGGTTAAACCACTAGGTTGGTTCCAAAGATGAGGAATAACGATTCCAGTACATACTTAACGCTCCTACTGACCAAGGATCAAGCATTCAAGTGGTTAGTTGAACTTGACTCAAGTCAAGGGAAGCTGCCTCACAAAAGCAATGGATAGTGGAATGTTAAACACGTATTCCCCAATACTTCTAAACTCTGGATTTCTCCCAATCAACACTGTCATCAAATTAAAGCAAACTTTGGCATTTGGTTGTAGGTCTATAGAAGGTACAGATAGTCATCGGCTGCAACTCGTATCCGAGAATGCATTTTTTCCTGAAGCAGAAAAAAATGCCATTGGCGTGAATTTGTTTAAGGTGGATCCCAACTTGCCATGAGGTGAGCCACACACTATGATCACAGAGCCATCTTCTGCAGCACATATTAAATGAGACATGCAAGATTTAACACCTAGACTGCAATGTGTATGGATTGTGTATGGACAAGGTGTGCCTACACAATCAATCCATCTGGCATGACCTCTTCTGCCTCCATGACCGTTGAGAATCAAAGTTCCTCCTTGGCTCATTTTGCCATTAGGCCCAATATGATGGTTTCCAGTAGCATTTCCTCCACTGAGGGGACCATCACCCCACCTAAAGGGGCTCATTCGCCCATAGCCGTTGTGACCCCTTTAGGATGTCCGGCCAGATATTTAGAAGGTACAGATCAATACCTACAGAACTCATCTCCTAAGCTGACACATAACGAAACGCATATACTTTATGACCAGAATATTTCAGCAGTATTTTTGTGTAACTCTCTCTAGTCCGTTCCCACAGGCAGGCTGCTTGGGGGATTCTGGAAATTACAGTCTTAAAAAACATATATTGAAGAGCTCCAGCCCACAAAACAGAAAGAAAACCTAGACACAAAACCAGTAAGTCTAAAACATTATTTCAGGCTAATATTTATCCAGCTTCTCCTCCTGGGTCGTTCAAGAGTATAAGTCTGCAAAGAGAGTTAAAGCCGTTCAGTAATCAGATTACAGACAGACGTCTCCAGCAGGATTCACTTTACACCAAGCCCCTGAGGAATGACTCCTCCTCCTCTTCCTCATTCCTTGTGAGACCTGATGACAGCAAAAACCTAATCATGCCTCACTCCAGTTTGCTGTATTTCCACCTACAACTCACGAACAATTTTCTACATATGGGCCACATCTAATAAATAGGGTTTAATGCAAGAACCGCAGAGTGCCACGTAAACTGAATTTCTCTACAACCATGACAATTTATATAGACTGTCAACTTTAAATCTTGTTTCTGTTTTGCCATGTGCCCCCACACACAAGGAAGTTACGTTCTGTAAGCACCCGTATGAAACATTCAGTCCTTAAAAATACTATGATTTGTGAAAGCAGCATACTGCTACTGTGTCTGTAATTCAAAACATGGGAAATGTGGCTTTGGAATATCATGTCTATGTTGACAGCGGGGGGAGGGGGGGAGATGTAAAGCTTTGTTTATTTTTCTTTTATTTATTTATTCCCTTTTTATACCGCCCATTTGGGATATTTTCCACTCTGGGCAGTGCACACACAAATAACATAATAAAGTAAACAATAAAATATAAACCACCCAATAAGTACATCCTTAAATAAAATAAAATACCAGGCATCTGCAGGCACAGAGGGACAACTGACTAGCTAATTTATTGTTAAGGGATAATATTCTTAATGGCTTCCTTGAACAGGAAAGTTTTAAGTTGTTTTCTGAAGAGATCCAGGGATGGGGCCTGGTGCAGCTCCACTGTTAGTGTGTTCCAAAGTGTTGGTGCTGCCACCGAGAAGGCTCGATTTCTAGTTATAGAGTTTCTACCCATTCTCAGGGTCAGCATTTGGAACTCCATAGACTGTGATGAACGGGTGATGTGGAGAGTTGTTCTGAGAGACACCACAAAGGCATGCCTCACTGTAGACAATGCAAACATCAGTAGTCAAGATAGTCCATGGAAGGGGTTGGTAACCTACAGCCTATGGGCCAGATCTGGCCTGTGGTGCCAAATAATCTGGCCCATGCCTTCACTCCAACCTCCGCCGCCACCGGAATTGGCAGCGGACTCATTTTATGGCTGCTGTAAATGCATTTAAGGCAGCAGCGGACGTGTTTACAGCAGCGTTTACAGTGGGGGGACTATCAGCCTGGCGCCCTCAACAGTCTGAGGTAGCGTAACCAGGCACCCAACCTAAAAAGGTTGTCGACCCCTGCCATAGACTATCTTGACTACCGATGTTTGCATTGTCTACAATGAGGCATGCCTTTGCTATCTCTCTCTCAAAACAACTCTCCGCATCACCCATTCATCACAGTCTGTGGCATCCTCTTCTATGCTTACTACCACCCACAAAGAATAAGCTGGCAAGGCCCAATTCTGCTGAGAAATGGGGTGTACAAGGACCCTTTGCGCAGCCCCATGTTCCAGAGAAAATAATGCTGGGAAAGGAAGCATACATTGAGGTCCAATCCTGATCGCCCCCATGTACTTTCTTTGCTAGCAGGATACCTGAGATAAAAGCAGGACTAGGACCTTTCCTTCTTCCTTCAGTCCCAAGGAAGACTTTGATCTTGCTTTTGCCCTGGGAACCTTACTCAGTTTAGCTGAAAGATGAGGACTATACCTTTGTTGTGGAAGGACTATGGTCCCTTATGGCCCAAAGCTATCACGTCAGAGATGCTTGAACATCTCCCTAAAATTTACAGAACTCCAGGGGGTGGAAGGGGTCAGAGCTAGAATTTATCCCATTAAAGGCCAGAGGATGTTGTATCGTGACAGCAAAGCCTTTCTTATCTATGGAAACTTTATTTGTGGGTTAGAATTTGGAAAATGAAGGTGTCAACTATTATAAATAAGACAAGATCTCTTCTTCAGATACCTCACCTTCCACAGAGAAAGTAACAATGAAGGGGACAGGACACACATGCTTTATCTCCTTGTGGATTTACCTATAAACACTTCAGGAATGACTGAACAGAGCTCTAGTATTTACTAAATTGTTAGGTTACCAAAACAAGCCCCACTGAAAACCAGAGGGAACAAATAGCACTAAGATTATCCAATTAATTTTGTTATCACTGGATCTCGACTATTGCAATTACCATATTTGCAGGCTTATAAGATCCACTTTTCTCCCTTAAATATACTGGAAAAATGGAGTGTGTCTTGTACTGTATATAATGGACTATAGCGGACTATTTTGGTAATAACGGGGTGCATCCTATACTCAGATGTGTCTTATATGCCAGCAAATACGGTAATATGTAGGAAATATATTCCAACAGAAAAGTGAAAGAATATAAAGGCCTTTGGGCAATTGTCTCCTTTACTGATGTCTGGAAGGGTAATGCTGCATCTTATTGTTATTCGTTCAAAATATACAATTCTGTTTTCTGAATAGTTCATATTTCAGTACAGCTGAAAGAGCTGTATTCATCTAGCCTAGATAAGTCTTAATTGTGCTAACTTTGAAGTGTGGTATGTCATTTGGGTTGATCCACATGCAGGGATCGACCATACCACACTTCAGGCAAAGGCTCAGCAACACAGCTTCCCATTCACTGTGTGACACCCCTTCACGCAAGCCACTCCTATGGGGCCATTCAACAATTACGTGATCCTCGAGGGGGGGAGGGGGTCTGCCATCTGAATTACGGAAAATTACATGGGGGCGGGGGGTGTCAGGTCAAAGATTACATAATCCATTTGGAACTGTTGTGGTTTTGAAGCATGGCATTTTTTTTAGGTTTAAAAATTATCTCTGGGAATTTTTATCCAATTTGAGATTATTGAATTACTTGTGCAGTCTGCATTAGGCACTAAGAGTGAAAAGCTCTAAAAATTAGAGTTTCAATACAAAAACTCTGGATTACGTAATTTTTTTAAAAAAAAAGTGGGGGTGGTCCAAAGCGAAAATTACCTTCGGATTACATAAGGGATTACATAATTTTCCCAAAAATTTGATCACGTAATTGTTGAATGGTCCCTAATCAATTTTTTGCCTGTGATGGTGCATGGGAGAACAAATGGCTCTATTCCTCAAAGACATGACCCAGACAAAGTTTAACACTGAGCAGCACAGACCGAGGTGCACTTATTTAGGAGCAAGTCACAATGTGTCCACTGATGGAGAAAGACTCATGGCTTGGAATAGAACACATGCTACATGGACTAAAGGGTTTCATTCTGCATGAAGCAAATTGCATTGTGACTAAGCAGGTGCAGGGGTACAGGCTTAAGGCCCAATTCATTTCACTGAGTTTAGGCATGCACAAAACTCTCCCAGCATAAGCAACTGCCTCTAAGTACACCAAAGCCTCGGGTATCAAGTCCCAGGTGTTTACATACAAATTAAAAATATCATTCTTATTCCAAAGAAATGCAAATTTCTCATCACAATATAAAGGAATCTCTCAGAAACAGAAAACCACAGGAGCAACCGAAAGCCTTTCAAATTGCATGAACAACCTCATTCATTAAGCACTGAATCACTCACTACAATAAAACAGAAACTGTTATGAACATATCTGCATCTCAGCTTTCGCGTCTCCAGTTGATTCCTGTCAGCAAAATATATGCACCAATGTGACTAAACGCATGTGGGATGTTTAGAAAATCTCACACAATGAAGTCTTTGCCTGACACAGCAGACATTGAGTGGTGGTTTACAGATATTAAACTAACCTATATGTACATACATATGTGATCAGCTACATTTGGATGAGAATACCCAAGGAGGTACAAAATAAAGGCTCCATTTTCTGGAGCTTCTAATTTTAGTCAACTTTACCTCAACCACACATCACCCATATTTTATTAAACTGTAAACATCTTTCAACAATGCGCTGTAGAAAAAAGAATAAAGAAAAACAAGAGGTCTCATCCAGACTATGCTCTCAGCTACTATCGAAGAATAAATAAAAGAAAGAGCAAGACTGATGTTGACAATTTTAAGGTTTCTAGGGACTGAAGAGCAAAGTGCCAGCGATCACTCTCAACTCTTGCCAATTACCAAAACAGAAAGGTAAGAAAAGGACAGGTGTTATGCCACCGTAATTCAAGCCCAATGAAAGCCACATCCCAGATTTATGACTATACCAAGGGATCTATAACCAGAGAATTATAAAACAGAATACCTCCGCCCTCCTCTCTAATGAGATCAAAAAGGGCCAAACAGGAACCTGAGAAGTGGAAAAGTATTGGCAAGTTTACTGAAATTAGATTTCTGTGTATTGCAAGCACAAAGAAAGTTGTAACCTTTTTTTAGAATTACAAAATTTTATAATGATTGAAAGTGCCACATATTCACTGGGGATCAATATCAGTATGAGAGAGAGAAAATCGCGCAAACCTAAAGTAGATGTTAGCTTGTTATGTACAGGGGGGGCAGGGGAGCACACACACACAATTTGCAAACAAGCAAGGAGACTGTGCCACATTAATTCAGAATTAAAAGCAGAGTTTGGAAGTTATTTTGCAACTATAGCTCACAAAGTGTCATAGGCCACACCTGCTATGAATCTGGGGAACTGCAGTTTCAAAAAGCAACTTTTCAAATCACGCTGCCTACTAAAAACATGGAAGGAAGGGCACGGACTTCTCAGCCAGCTGTCTAGTCACAGGTGGACACAGAAAAGGCAGACTTGCTGTGCAGCTGAGGAAATGCAATGTAAACTCCTAATTTGTATGAAACGCCTGTCTTTGTTTTATAAGGCTAGCAGAAATAGCTTTGTCACATCTTTCCACATGGGTGCATCCTAATTAGCATGATACAAGGGTCTTCCCTTTAGCTACAGCTTCTCTCTCCACTGGGGGACTCGCGACACAGGCTGACAAAGTGACAGTGAGATGATCATATATACAGAGTGCCATGTGTCAAATTGGGGAAGTCAACAAGAGACAGATTTTACCACTGCAGTTCTATACCTCACATGTGAACATCTCCATTTCTGAATCATTCGTCACTGTTTTACACCATCCTACTACACACATAATCCCCCTTTCCCCAAACACATCAACTTAACAACTTAATGCAAAACACAAAAAAATCTTGTGCATCCACCCCACAATGTTTCTGCCTGGAATTGGCAGCTCCTCTCCCCACTCCCCCACACCCAATACCCACCTGAGCTGTCACCAAATGGGAGGGTGCGTGCAGAAACTAAACCCCTTTTTGTGCAGTAACAACTTAGTAATGACCACCTCCTAACTTAGGACAGTCAGTTGATGTGATCCTTGCTCAAAAGCCAGTTATGTCTGACTCTACAGGGGAGCGATCATCTCAGTTTTCAGCCAGAGCTATCTGCAGACATCTCCATAGTCATATGGCAGGCATGACTAGACATGAGTGCACACAAAATGCTATTACCTTTTCCGCCAAAACCGTACCTACTCATTTCTTTGCAACTTTTTGCTTTCAAATAGCTAGGGTTGCAGGAGCTGGGACAGATGACAGGAACTCATTCTGTCTTCAGCACTTGGGTCTCAAACTGCTGACCTGCTGGTTGCCAAGCTCAGAATCTTAACCACTAAGTCATCGTGGTAGACACGAGCAAAAGCGCAAAGCCAAGCCTGGAAAAGTTGTTTCTTTTGTACTACAATTATCAGAAATCTATAGCCAGCTTTCTTTTTTTCTTCCTCGTGTCCTGATAAGACCCTGGACTACCAAAACAAAGCCACCTTCTTCACTCTGTCATTGCCCAAACGAACGTCCTCATCAGTGCATGTCTCTGGCAGCAATTGACAGAACAGCAAATGGGCCAGACTCCGTATCTCTCCACATTCACACCATGTGTTGTTGTCGTCCACTAGCAGTCCCCACTTGAGCATGTTGGTTTTGTATATAGGGACTCCAACCTTCAGCCTATTCAGGGTCCTCCAGGTGACATAGGGGAAATTGAGATATTTAGCTATATCCACCTTTAATGATGTTCCTTGTCCAGTGAGCTCCTCCTTCCACCTTCTAATTTGATTGTGCTCTTGTATACCCTCAAGAATGTTTGTTCTTGACATAAAGCTCTTCCTGGATCCAAACCGGTGGACTTGAGACTCATATCTGTTCAGAGAGTGTTGAGGGTCATTTTCTTATTTAGTTCTCTCAGCACCTGCTGCTACTTCTTTCCTGATCTTAGGTGGAGCAATACCAACAAGGGGGTATCTCTTCTCAACTGGTGTAGGTTTAAGCCATCCTGTCACTATCCGCATGGCTTCATTGACAGCAATGTCAAATTCTTTTGCGTGTGTAAATGTTTTCCATGCTGGAGAAGCATACTCTGCTGCAGAGATACTCAGGGCCAAAGCTGATGTGTGCAGTGTGGATAGTTGTATAGCCAGCTTGTACATTGCTAATTCTATACTGGTGGGTGAATAGGTTGGTAAAGAAGGAATGGAGCATCTAGTCCCTTCTCTGCAGCCAGCATAATACTGCAGACAAAATTCTTCGCCCACCTTTTGGCAGCTCTCAGCAGACTAATAACTTATCTATTTAGCATAACAAACTTTTCTGGGCTTCTTTTCAAGGCAAAATTTAAAGCAGCTTCAACACAGCACTAACAAAACATAAACCAGCCTAAGTCTAACAAACTCATACTGCCAAACAATTCCTTTTATGAGCCCTTTTCATCCCCAAAACTCAATAACACATCATCATCTGCAACTACGTCAAAGTTCTACTCAGTACAAATTTCAGCCATGTTTGAGCATCACAACACACAGAAGAGCAGAGGGAAGCCAGCAAGTATAAATCACAGTTAGCATGATGTGGAAACAAGCAGGAAAAGGGAAGAAAGCAGCAGAAAATGAATGACTTTTGGACAGAGTTGAAGGAACTCTTTCAAACAGGATAATAGTAAGATACTCAAGAAGCAGGACAGGGGGTCATGTAATCCCAAAGTAGGATGATGTTTATATATTTTTTTTGTTGGCCTTTCCAAACAATGCATCCATAGGCAATGCCAAACAACAACACCCAACTAGCATAGCAAATGGAATGGTTAGAGTTAGAGCCCATCATCATCTACAGGCTCCATACCTGTCAAGTATCCCGTATTGGCCAGGAAATGCCTTTTTTGCCCCTTGCCCACTCTTTTCCGCCGTCATCCCGGAAAAGGGGTTGCTGCCGATCAGAGGCAGCAGTGCGCATGCACGAAGGGGTTGCTGTGCATGCACAAAGGGGGTGATGCGTGTGCCCGGAGAATTCCCCATATTTTCACAGGCAACACTTGACAGGTATTCAGGCTCAAAGTTTGGAAACTATTCATGAACCAGACTGCCATTGGAGAACAATTCCAGATAGCTGGCCATAGAAGGAAGCACACTTCCCAGATTCAAATTAAGAACTACTTCACTCTCACAATAAGAGACTTGAAAGAAGAATTGTCTGGCTGCAGAAGCAGGAGAGCTATAAATTTGGAAGTGTAGGTGATTACCATGGTCATTTCCACAGCCTGCAACAACATGCCATTCCTCTGGTAAAACCCATTTCTCTTTTGTGGCTGTGAGGATTGCAGCTAAACTGAGAAAGAACAGGAAGGGAAGGTGGCAGATAATAACACAGCCCCCTATACTCAGAAAGTGTCAAGGCTTCAACACCACTACACGATCCAGCTATAGAGTTACTACACATGCTTCTTTCTTCTTCATGAATTTTTATTCCAGCTGTACCTTCCAAGAAGGAGAAGACAAGCTATGATCAGTGACATGCTGAGGCTCAATGGAAGTCTCCCCTGAGAGTACATGAACCTGTTGAGTTTTCTATACTTGGTGTGAGCGAAGAAGCCGATCTTTTCTGATGTGGAGACATGATCCGATTTGTTCCTCTCTAGTGAAAGCTGGTCAGAATGAGATGGAAAGTACAACAGAAGCCCCCATGAGTGGGTACATTGCACTCACGGGAGCCACTAATGGGGTATTATTTCCAGTTTTTGCTGTTCATCCTTGGCATACTTTTGTGTGTTTCTGCAGAGCATCCCAAGAGTCAAAGAAAAGAAGATAGCTACATTATGGTCACTTTTCAAATTATGAAATACATGTTAAAAGAGAAAACTTATATGTCCTACATAAGGAGGACTTGTTCAAGGATTATAAATTAGTAATACAGCCTGTGTTTCTACCAAGAAACACAGGTTGCCCCCTATAACCATGGGTTCAGGAGTTTTCAGTCATCCAAAAGTCTAAAAATATTCAATAAATCCTCTGAAATATATAATACTAACAGGGGTGCCCGGCTTCACCTGGGTAGTCCCAACCCGGCTAGCTGAGTGCCAGTGTTGCCTGGGAAACCCACTGGCCAGGGGTGGGTCTGTAATGTGAGCTCAGCGATGACATCACAATCCCCCCCGGTTGGCCTAGCACTGGGGCAGACACAAACCCTCCTGCCGAATATACCCCGCTTTGCAGATCAATTTAGGGGGCCAACCACCCCCCTGGGCTTCGGGACCCTGACAGTGACATGCTCACATGTGCAAAGTACATGTGTGCTGAATCTCACAGGGTTTGGTCAAGGGGTGCAGCAGCCCATTCCAGACACCGAACCCACAACTTTGCTTTTAGGTATATAAGAGATGTGCAGTATTTCTATGGCACATTACCAGAGCTAGCTGCTAGAGGTGATTGTGCAATGTAATGTTTACAAGGAAGGGAGGCAGACGTTTAGGTAGTTCTCATGTAGAATGACTGAGGCATTTGAAACCTCTCCCTTTTGTTTATGACTCAGGTATATAAATTAGTACGGTAATACAGCTCTCTACCAGGAAACACAGGTTGCCCCCTATAACCATGGGTTCAGGAGTTTTCAGTCGTCCAAAAGTCTAAAAATATTCAATAAATCCTCTGAAATATATAATACTAGCAGGAGTGCTAGAATAGAGGGTTCACTGTTAGCCAGTTTCACATATCTGTAGGTCTCAGAATGTATCCCTTGTAGATGGGGAGGGAAACTGTACCACACACACCTCAGAATGGCATTTTTAAAAAGCAGTTAAGAAGGTGGGATTCATTTCTCAAAAAGCATTGAGTTTTTAGGTTGTTCAGAGACTGCCTTTGTTTATAATGTATTGGAATATGTTTATGTCTCATTTTAAGCTTTAAAATGGGTGCAGCCATTACCTTTGCCTCTTTTTTAATATGAATTTATACAAAGAGCCAGTGCTGTCTGTGTTTGCAGACATTTGTGTGCTCATGCAGCAGGCAGTATTAGACACCAGAGTGCACAGAACGTTTTTACCTTTCCCACCAAAGCAGTACCTATTTATCCACTTGCAATTTCTTGTTGTCAAACTGCTAGGTTGGCAGGAGCTTGGACAGATGACAGGAGCGCATTCTGTCAAACAGCACTTGGATCTCAAACTGCTGGCCTTCCGGTCATCCAGCTCAACATCTTAATCACTAAGCCACCATGGCCCCTATAGGCATACTAATACTCAACAGAGGTACATCTTGCCACAGGCGTTTTGGTTTCAAGTGTAGAGAGGCATCATGATGCATTACCCAGTAAGGTGATAGGTAAGACCAGGATCATTATTGGTTACTGACAGGAATACACAGTCTATTGTTCACAAACTGCAAGCAAGATATCAAAAACACATTTTTGCATGACCAAATTATGACATCACAAGAATGTGGAAACAGGGCAGAACTAAGGCAAAACTGTTGCAAAGAAATAGGCTATCCAGAGCTCGCTGAACAGGAAGAATCAATTCGACTACTAAGATGTTAATTTTCATTGCTCTATTTAGCTCAATTTTGATAAGCTATATCAAAGGAAACGCTACGCAACTGAAGACAAGCATTTTTAAAAGTTGTGCACTACATGACAAACATTATGCAGGCATAGAAAGAACTATGTAAACTAAGGAGCCCTACATTTTGAGTTTCTTAGCTCAGTCTGCAAGAGCAGACTCACAAAACCCCAGGCATTTCAAGAGACTGGACCCTGAAACAATCCCATCTGACAATGTAATTCCAAGGTAAGGACTGTCGTGGCAAATGTTTTGCCAAACTGCTCTATCACAAGGTAATGTTTACCAGGAAAACCCCACAAATGAGTAAGAGTTTTGAATGCTACATGCTCAAGGCACGAAGTAGTGCAAAGTTTACACACATTACACAATCACTGCTTCCCTGATGGAAAGGATGTAGTGAGTATTGCCAGCAACTCAGACAAGGTAAAGGTCTCCCTTTCTTGAAAGCCAGTCTCGTCCAACTGTAGGGCACAGTGCTCACCTCTGTGTACAGCCAAAGAGCCAGTGCTGTCTGCGTCTACAGATGTTTCTGTGGTCATGTGGCAAGCATGAGTAGATACCAGAGCACACAGAATGCTTTCACCTTTCCTGCTGAATTTATCTACCAATAAAAAATCTGAACTGCCATAAGACCAAAATACAAGTAGTGTCAGAATTCTTTTCTTTTGTAAATTAACCTCTCCACCACATTCATTACTAGGTAATGGGGAGGCTAATAGGTAGCCACCTTGAGTTCTTTCAGAGGGAAAAAAGGTGGCCTGAAGAGATGGGGGGGGGGAGAAATCTCAGGAAGATACTGTTTTTGAGGCACCAATGAACCAGCACACCATCAGAGAGAATTACCTCTGAGGTAATCCATACAACATTGGAAGGAATGTCGATGCAACCTATCAATTGCATACAACCACAGTCAAGCCAAGTTGCTGTTGGCCATAGTCACAACATGCAAAGGATGTCCAAGGCACAGAAACACACCAAATAGCTGTATAAGCAACACATTGTCTTCAGCTGGCCTCGTAAACATTCCCAGATTCTGGAGGGCAAAAAACACAACCGACCAGCAATGTACAAGAGATTTCTTTTACCCTTGGGGAGGTCTCTCCAAAGAGGGGCCTGTTGTCCAGTCCTCTGGTCCCATAGGTCCGGGGGGTGAAGTCGTCCATTACTCCCCAACTCCACTCTTCAAGTTGGGGTTTATTTGGTGTATGTTTTTTAAAAAAAATAATAACTCACTCGCTCCAACATATGCAGAAGTTGTCAAAAAATAGCCATCCCTTGTTTCAAAGAGGCCTGAAGCCAGTGGCACAATGCAAGGAGTAGTAACAGATCAAAAGAAGAGTTCATTTAAGCAACATGCGTGTCTCCTGTGGTATCAGATGCTTCACACAACGTATGGTTTAAAGCAAGGGATTCAAGCCTCCTCTCCAGGGCTCAGCTTTCTCCCTCATGATCAGCAGCTGATAAAAGAGACAGAAAAAAATTAATAGAAAAATTGTGGCATTTTCACTGGCACAAATAAATATATAGTAATGTACTCTGTTTGACACTAATAATAATAACATGCTATCAAGTCAATTCTCACTTGTAATGACCCCTTCCAGGGTCTTCTAGGTAGTGAGTACACAGAAGTGGTTTGCCATTCCCTTCTTCTGAAGGCACTCTGGGACTGTGCAGCTTGCCCACAGCTACATAGGCTGGCTTTTCTGGGATGCACAGGGGAACGGACTCTGGTTCTAAAGCTAAATATCTAAACCACTGAACTAATAAGTCATGTCTGTTATTCTCTCTCCTCCTGATCCTTCTAAAACAGACACAGGGGAACCAGAAACTGTTCAAAATATGTTGGACTCCAACTTCCATCAATCCCTGCCACACGGCTCATGGGCAGGAATCCCAAAAGCCATGAAGAGGCACCGATTTCCCCCAACATACTCTAACTCTCTTTGGCCTGGTCTACACAAACAGTAGGAGAAACCCATCAGAGAGTAAACAAAACAAGACAAAACAAAAGCATTATGGCTTTTTAAAGACTAACTGCTGCACTTTAATGTTAGCTTCCATGGATCAAATCCACTTCGTCAGACATAAGAATGAGCCATAGTACGCAATGCTTGGCCAGCACAACAGATAAGTTTGCAAATCAGTGTATCTATTTACAACCAATAACAATGGAAGATCCCTGATTGGGGTGCAGATTTATTGCCATGAAGTTTGGTTCTGTTGAGGTGTAAATGGTTAGTAGATGGGTGCAAAATAAACACTGTGGGATTACACATCTGCCGATGAGTTAATTGAGGCTGGTGTGAGTGACCTAGTCAAAGGCCAATTGCCCACCCTGATCTGTGAAGAGGCCTGGGAACCATCCCCCTAAAATTTGTTCTGTAAAGGAGAAAATGTGCCCTTTTCAATTGTAGATAGATCAGTTTCAAACATTTACCTACTTAAAATCCCCCTGCAAACAGAAAAGTAGCAAATCTGACAAAAGCCAGGTCAAACATTTTCTCAGTGGAATGGAAATTTTCTGTTGGGGAGTTCCAGTGAGTCGCTGAAGATAAAAAACATCTCCCCCCCCGCCCCCCTCCCTTTGTGGCTCAATTGGTACAAGCAGTGGTGGGCATCAGCAGGTTCGCACCACTTCGCCAGAACCGGTGGCAGAAATTCTGGCTGGCCCCACCCATCCAAGTTTTGAAAGAAAGCAGTCTTAATTCGAGTGCAACGCAGGGCTTTCCCCTGGCTATGCCCACCATACCATATCCACAGTGTGGTAGTAAAAAAAATTTTGGAGCCCATCACTGAGTACAAGCTGTTCTTCCCTCAGACCTTCCTTTAAGCTCCTTCTATTTCTATGCTTGTTGACTTCGTGGCTTATTTAAGTGACCAAGATCCATCCTTCCAAAGGGAAATTACACCGCCACCTATGCAAGGGGGGGTAAAAGGAGGGAGAGAAATTCACCCCCAGAACTTGCAAAGGAAAAGGCCCTGTGGCTTCCACGCTCGGCACCAATGCCTGGAGCCCACATAGATGCCTCTTTCCTTGGAAACCAGTCCCAGATGGTTCAACTCAGGGACCCAAGCGGGTGGGTGTCTCCAGCCTGCAGACCAGCTGTCCGCCGGTGTTACTTAAAAGATGCACACAAAGTGAGGATGGAGGGCTAAAGACCTGACTCATGAATCAGCTCAATACTTACCAAAAAATAATAATAATACAAAAGCTGACTCCTTGAGTCGATTTCTATTCTTGTTCCCCTGCTAAGATTAAATTTGGGGGAGAAGAGAAAGGGAGGGTGGCTTATATCATATAAATTAAGGAAGAACGGATGGCGTGTAATATTCTCTCCCACGACACACGCGTTTCGTCCCCTCCTTGACCCTGATTTGAAACTCTGTGTGTGTGTGTGTGTGTGTGTGTGTGTGTGTGTGTGTGTGTGTGTGTGTGTGTGTGTGTGTGTGTGTGTGTGTGTAACCCGACCCTAACGATCCTTCCATTAAATGGCCTGGTTTTAAACGAGAGCGCTCTAAACTTCCACCAAATTAAACAGGAAGAAAGGTAAGAGTAAATCCCCCTTCTGCCCTCAGGAAGCAGTCGCCGGTCCCGGAGCAGCCCAGAGATAACCCTTCGCTGCCCAGAGAAACTACTCCACCGACGACGACCTCAATACAAACCGGGTACTGCACTCCACTCCTTCCCCCAAGCCAATCCATACCCAACCATGGGGGAGGGAAAACGGATTTACAACACTTCGAAAGACTAAAAACCAGACAAGATCTTCGCAGTGAAAGCCCGATTTCCCCCTCCCCCATCATCACCATCATCATCATCCCCCACCCTTGCAGGTGTGTCCCCTCCCCCACCATCCCACACACACAACTCGTACTTCCTTCGGAAAGCCAAGCTAGCAGGGAAACACGTGCGCCTACAAAGCAGTTGTAAGCAACGTTCCAAAAGAGAACGCGGGCGGAAGCAACGTTCCATCGCCCGCCGGCGCCGGCCCTTACCTTTCCCAAGCGGTGGAGGCGGAGGCGAACGACAGCCAAAGCCCAAATGCAAAACAGCCCCGGCAACTTCTTCTTGCCTTCTCACGGGATGGATTTCTCCTCCCCGCGCTCAGACACTGTCGCAAACCTCCCCTATAAAGCCCTGCCTTCTCCCTGCGCGCTCATTGGCCTGGCTGATCCAATGGCAAACCCGAGAATACCTGCACCTTGCTGCAAGCAAATCTGTAGTTTTGTTTCCACCGGCTGGAAAAGGATCTGGGTGTGTGTTTTAAAGTAACCAACCTTATTATTAGTATATATTGCTGAAGATGCAGTACGGTTGCTTAAATCATTCCCCGAAGAGCACATGCGGGTCAACGTGAGCACATTAAAACTTGGGCATGGGCACAGTTGCTGTTCAAACGTTGCCGGTCGCAGGCGAGCCTGGCTGCCAGGCAAAAGTAGCAAAACTGTTAGACGTACCTACAGAGAGCTTCGATGGCAAGACTTGTCGACAGCCCTTGGTCCGAGTTACCCTACCTTGCGAGTTAAATGGGTCCTCTATGATTTGGGAAGTACAATAGAACCCCGATTTACATAATGCCTTGGGTTACATAAAATTCGATTTACATAATTATTTTTGCACTAAAACCATATCCCAATTTACATAAATGTCCCGTTTTTACACAACACAATGTCCTATGGGTTTGCTTCGAGTTATATAAAAAATCATTTTTCCTATGGGGTTGCTTCGATTTACATAAATATCATTTTCCTATGGGTTTGCTTCGAGTTAAGTACAAAAATCATTTTTCCTATGGGTTTGCTTCAAGTTATGTAAAACATTTTTCCTATGGGTTTGCTTTGAGTTAAGTTTAAAAAAACTGATTTACATAAAAGCCTATGGAACAGACTTTTTATGTAACTAGGGGTTTTACCATACCTGTCAAGTATCTCGGACTGGCCGGGAAATCCCGTATTTTGTCACGTGTTCCTCCCCTTTCCTGGCGCCATCCCTTATTTAGAACAGTGGGGAAAGGGGTTACTGTGCACACGCGCATGCACAGAACCCATCTGCATGCACAAATGTGTTCTGCATATGCGCAAAGGAGTTCTGCACATGCGCCAAGGAGTTTTTGCTGCGCATGCGCACCCGGGCCAGAGCAGTTCTTGTATTTTCCAGAGCAGCGCTTGATGGGTATGGGTTTTACTGTAATCAAAAAACATAAATTAAAAGGCCATGAGGTCTCACTCCTATGTCTGACGAAGTGGACTTGATCCAGGAAAACTAGGATTAAAATACAGCAGCTAGCCTTTAAGGTGCCACAACTTTTTTTTGTCGTTTTGTTTACTTTCTGATATGCTTGCACAGACTAACACAGCTACTGTGAGGAGTTTCACAGCACGATCGCTGTGGCTCATTGGCACACCATGGTCATAAATCGTGGGTGATCGTTCTCCTTACCTCATCTGTTTTTACGCCGTAACTTAGAGGCCCCAGTTTGGGCCTCTGACTCAAGGTTTTTGGCCCTCCCCACTATGCCCAGGGATGGCACGCAGTCATTCAGCTAGCACGCAGCTTCTGTCCAATTAGCAAGGTGAGCACGAGGCAGACATGCTGATATTTAGCCAATTAAGTAACCTTATGCTATCGCAGGTAACCAATAAGAATATATTGCATACCCTTCTCTGGAATGTTTTTGTCCTGTTATTCCTAATAAACTCCGACCGGGCTATCTTGCCCTATTGCCTCTTCATGAATCAAGCCTCCGCTGTCTCCTTGATCCCAAAACACAACATCTGGCGACCCGCGACGCGATTGCTGGATCCCAACTCCCCGACTCACCGGCTGGAATAGCCCCCTGGTGCACCTCTCAGCTTTCGAGCTCCCGATTGTGAGTATGGGGGGGGGGACTTTCTTTAGGGCAAAAGACCCATGCAAAGGAATTGCAGAAACTCATCAAGGAGAGCGGATGTCCAGACATCACGCTTAATAGTCTAGAAGACTTCATTAAGGAAGTCGAATGCCAATGTCCTTGGTACCCAGAAATTGGATCCCTCAAACGGGATGATTGGCAAAGAATTGGAACAATTTTATTGGAAGAACCGAGGGCAGCGGTTCATCATTTATTGATTTGGCACAGAGTTAATGAGGCAGTCAGGAAACTAGTACCAGCAGAGGCATCCCTGACCAATCCTCTGAGTCATCCACCCGAGGACCCACCACCTCCTTATCCAAAAGTGCTGCCTGCTATTTTACCACCTACGGCACCATTGGTGCCGCCCGTCCCGAGCCTGGTTCTCCAGGCGCCGCCCGCCTACCCTGGCAGTGTGATGGGAAATGTTCGCTCTGCCATACATCGAGCCAAGAGCGATGGGGTTTTGTCACTAGAGGAGGCGGAAGAGTGGCAAGGAGAGAGTCCTTCTGCTTTTCCCATTACGGTTGAGATGGGGGTGGGGGCGGATGGGAATCCAGAGGAACGTATCCATTGGCAAGCTCTGTCATATACAGTAATTAGGGAACTTAATAAAGCTGTTAGAGAGGCTGGTGTCCGATCACATTTTGTGCAAGGGTTGCTTGAGGGAATTGGGAACGGGTACACAATGTTACCTCAGGACTGGAAAGACTTGTTTCGAATGATTTTGACTGCTTCACAGTATGTTGTCTGGGATAGTGAATTCCGAGCGGCTGCAGTGGCGGCTGGTACGCCACAAAACACCCCTGAGCAGATTTATGGAGCAGGTGCATTTGCTACCCTCCAACAGCAGATGCAACTCCCCCGGGAGTCTTTCCACCGCACGTTCATGTGCGTCATGAGAGCCTTTAAAAGGGTCCCCGTCTCTGGGAAACCCACATGCTCCTTTACTTCCACACGGCAGCAGCCCACTGAACCCTATCCACAGTTCATTGATAGATTGAAGGAAGCTATACAAAGACAGATAGACAACCCTGATGCCCAAGGAGAACTCCTGAAACGGCTGGCTTTTGAGCAGGCCAATACCGATTGCAAGAAGATTTTGCAAAATGTCATTCACCACCCTGAGTATAGTTTAGCTGACATGATTCAAGCCTGTATGGAGGTGGGCACTCAAACACATGCAATGGCCCTTCTGGCTGGAGCGCTTCGTGCCGGAAACAAGCCCACTGGCAATTGTTTCAACTGTCAGAAACCGGGCCACTTCAAGAAAGACTGTCACGCCCCCGGAGGGGGAGCGCATAAGGGGGGTGGAAAGGATGTCAAGCGCCCCAGCAAGAAGTGCCCCCGGTGTGGCAAAGGATACCATTGGGCTAGCCAGTGCAGAGTCAACCCCTCACCACAGGGAAACTAGATACCGGGCCCTCCCCGGACCCCGGAAAAATAAAGGGGACACGGGTCGATCAGCGCAAGGCTGCTACTGCTGGCAGCGCTGGACTCGATCTCGTTAACACACAGGACATGACAACTGCGTTGCCTGGGGAGCTTATCCTGATGCCTGCCGACCTTACTGGCCCCTTGCCAAAAGGGACCATTGGTCTGGTACTGCCACGTTCATCAGCGGCCAAACATGGCATCATGATAGTTCCTGGCGTGATAGACGCAGACTACACAGGCATCATTTATGTACAATTTTGGAGTCACCTCCCATTGCAACTGCGCAAGGGGGACTCCTGGGCACAATTGATCATTGTTTCTTATGAGACCCCAGGGGGAGCGGAGCCCGCCCTTCGCAGAGGGGGGTTTGGTTCCACCCGTGCCGGGGCCGATGGAGACACCTATCATCCACAGGTTGCCGCCCTTCAAGAGTAGATAGGACAACAGAAGCCGACCCGTAAGTATTGGGTAAACGGTAAGTTGTTGGAAGGACTGTTAGATAAGGGGGCGGATATTTCTGTGGTAGCCGCTGGGCACTGGGATCCCTTGTGGCCAACCGAAACTGCTCCCTCAGTTTGGGGCATCGGTGGTAGCCAGGCCTCCCGGAAAAGTGCTCAGTGGTTATCTGTCAGTCTCCAACCCGGTGGGCCTGAGATCACTCGCATCAAGCCCTGTATTTTACAAATTGATCTCAACTTGTGGGGGAGGGATTTGCTGGCGCAAGTTGGCACCACCCTCATAACTCATGAATAGCCATCAACATTGTGCTCTTCCACTCTCGTGGAAGACCGATCAAGCCGTGTGGGTGGAGCAATGGCCACTTCCGCAAGAGAAGTTGACTGCGCTTAAGCAGCTTGTCCAGGAACAACTGGACGCGGGTCACATTGAACCGACTAGTAGTCCGTTCAACACCCCGGTATTTGTCATCAAAAAGAAGTCCGGGAAGTGGCGGATGCTCCATGACCTGCGGGAGATCAATAAGATAATTGAGCCGATGGGCTCGCTCCAGTGTGGAACCCCGAACCCAAATTTGATACCCCATGATTATGAGATGGCTGTCATTGACATCGAGGATTGTTTTTATACCATTCCCCTTCAGGAAAAGGACCGGAAGTATTTTGCTTTCATGGTCCCAGTGTTGAATAACTCCCAGTCCACAGTCCGGTACCATTGGAAGGTATTGCCAATGGGAATGCTCAATAGCCCCACCATGTGTCAGTTTTATGTAAATGCAGCTCTCATGCCGTACAGAAAGGCTTACCCTAATTTGGTTATATATCATCACATGGATGAAAAACTGACCGTTTGAAGACCGATAACGGCCCCGCCTATTGTTCTACTGCCCTAGCAGAGTTTTGTACCCGCTGGCAGATTGTCCACACATTCGGCATCCCTTATAATTCTCAGGGACAGGCCGTGGTTGAGCGGGCCAATAAAACACTGAAAGAGGCACTGGATCGCCAAAAAAGGAAAGGGGGTCTATCCCCCTCTCACTTCCGGAAAAGGAGGAGTGGCTTGCTAGTGTACTGTTTACTCTAAACCAATTGGATTCTTTAACCAAAAATTGTTTCTGATATTAAGCAAAACCCTCTGCCTTCGTGGTGGAGCACTCTTTGGTCCTGGCTTCCCAACGGAGCTTGGGTACGGATCATCCTGCAGTATGGTATTATTCTTGCCATTCTGATAACTGCCTGTTGCTTTATTCAATGCATACCTTCGTTGCTAGCCACCTGCCTGCAAGGATTTCGCTTCCGGCCTCGTGCACGCAAGGACCAAATTTATTATGCTTATAAGCTTCTTAAAAACAGAAGGGGGAAGATGTGAGGACTTTCACAGCACGATCGCTGTGGCTCATTGGCACACCATGGTCATAAATCGTGGGTGATCGTTCTCCTTACCTCATCTGTTTTTACGCCGTAACTTAGAGGCCCCAGTTTGGGCCTCTGACTCAAGGTTTTTGGCCCTCCCCACTATGCTCAGGGATGGCACGCAGTCATTCAGCTAGCACGCAGCTTCTGTCCAATTAGCAAGGTGAGCACGAGGCAGACATGCTGATATTTAGCCAATTAAGTAACCTTATGCTATCGCAGGTAACCAATAAGAATATATTGCATACCCTTCTCTGGAATGTTTTTGTCCTGTTATTCCTAATAAACTCCGACCGGGCTATCTTGCCCTATTGCCTCTTCATGAATCAAGCCTCCGCTGTCTCCTTGATCCCAAAACACAACAAGCTACCACTTCAAAAATGTCAACAGAGAGAGAGGACATCAGCTTCATACACTTGCCAAGAAACATTCAAAATATCTGGCCGAACCCTGTTGGAATTGGAAGCAATAAGGCTTGCTGTGTGTTTTTAAGGAGATTGTAGACTGGGAATAACATGTGGTCGGGAGCAACCTTGGTGCTCCAGCTGTTTATTTATTTTTGTGATTTATATTGCCGCCTGACTCCAAAGATTCTGGGCGGCTCACAGAAAATAAAACCAATTACATTTTAAAAACCAATAAAAGCCACATTAAAACTGCACACTTGCTGATAAGGGCTTCTGGGAATTGAAGTTCAAGAACAGGTGGCGCACCAAGGATAGTCACCCCTGTCATGGATGTAAAACGAAGTTGCTTCCCCTTTACTAGCAGTAGAGTAAAGATCCACAGGTGTCAATGGTCATGCAAGCTGCACCTGCTGAAATTCCCTTTCCTCTACACCTGTTGAAGATGTAGAAATGCCGTTCTCTTTTGCATCTGGCCATTCTGTTTCAGAGAGAGCTTTAAAACTGGAAGGGGAAGAGATGAGAGTCAGAAGTATTTCAAATGTTCATTTGTTGTGGGTATGCCAACCCTGAGGTTAGTAAGAAAGGTTCTGACTCGAAGAAGGGCCTTCTCAGTGGTAGCACCAACACTTTGAGCTGTTGAGCTGTGCTAGGTTCCATCTTTATATTTAAAAAACAATTGACCGATTTTCTTTTTAAATAGGCTTTTAAAGAGATCCTGCCAATTGCCAAACAATAGAGTTAACTAACTTGATACTTTACCATCACCAGTGTTTTTATTATTATTATTATATTTATTATTATTAAACCTTTATTGAAATTAAAAATGGAGACAAAGACAAGAATTAACAAAATGTTCACATAGCTGACCATAACCTACACAACATAGCTACACCTACATATCTTACACAACACAATATTAAGAATTACGACTTCCATGTCTGTTAACTACTTTATCTAGAAAATGAGCAACTTATGATCATTCAGCAGTACAGAATTTGAGAGAATAAAATGTGCACAAACAATTGTTGACTTGTGTCATATGTACATTATAGACTTGAACTTATCGAGTAATTCTGGTGAACTATTATCTGCAATTCATTCTTAACAGTAAAATAATTGTTTAAAAGAAGGATTACAAGTGCAAATGGTATGAAAAGTGATTTAAAACGACGAAGAGCAGCATGACCAAAACATTTAAAATCAAGGATCATCAACTCTCATTGAATGGACGTGATTTGATGGCACCTGACAGAAAGGCAGCCACTAGATCCATGTAATCGGTGGAACCATTTTTAAGAGAAGCAGCAATCTAGAGAAATCTGAGAGTCCACTAGATTTGGTCAAAATGGGGTCTAGGTATTTGAAATGGATGTCCTTGTAAAATGGGTAGTAGAAGAGAACGTGACTAACAGATTCAGCACACTTGGCCCCACAAGAGCCAGTGTGTGTTGTCTTTGGGGCATTATTGTTTATGTCCATAATTTATTCTGTTTGGTGGGGGCTGCGGTGGCTCAGTGGTTAAGAAGCTCACCTTGTTAGCTGGAAGGCTGACAAGTCGGCATTTTGAAACCCGGGTACTGCATTACAGATTGAGCGCCTGTCTTTGTCCCAGCTCTTAGGGATATAAAAGGAGCCTCATTTGAGTGTGCCCTAAACAGAGTTTCTCCCACAAAAATCCTTTCAATCCAGAATAATTTCTGACACAAAATTATTATTATATTCTGTTTGGTTTATTGTTTGTGTTTAATTTTATATTGTTACTTTTTAAAATCTATTTTAATTTGTTGTATGCTGCCCAGAGTAGGTTCAACCAAACTTTTCATGATTGGGCCTTCCCATTTTTTGAGGGGCCTCCCAAGGGGTCTTTTTACTCCTCTGGGATACCACTCGGTGATTGCTACTTTCCAGTGCCTGTCTGTCATTCAAGAGACGTGTCCAGCCCAACACAATTTCCATTTGTGATATTCAGCACCAGCGTTGTTGATTGTGTAGCTTGCCTAAAGTTACACAGGCTGTGGTTTTGTAGCTTGCCCAAAGTTACACAGGCTGGTGCTTACCGGTAATGCACAATTTGGCTCCATAGAAATCCAACTCAATTATCTACAGAGCAGTAGATGAGCATTAATGGTAATACGTTATTGTACATTCATATACAAGGACTTAGAAACATTTCTCTGAAAACACATAATACACACAACCATGATTATTCAAAATTATCTGAAGGTTCATTTAAAAGATTACTCAAGCAGGATAAGTAGATTCTTTGTTTCTATACAGTACTTAAATGTGTGACAAAGATGCTATCCGTGTGACAAAGATGCTAAAAGATGGAATGTTCGAGTGGTACAATTTTCCCTCTAGCTCCTTATCGTTATTAAGAAATTGATCTTTATGGCATTTTATATTATATTGCTCAGCACTGCTTCATTATTTCAACAATAGCTAAATGAAGCCACATCTGTTGAGTACTTGGACACATCTAAGAGATGCCATTGACTCAAGCAGTGCTTGAAAACTGAATTGGGTTTTTGATCTCAACCTCCTTGAGTTATACTTGACCTTCATTCTGTTCCATAGTACCATTTGAGAAAAATATTTTTAAATTGTTGGTACCTGTACCTCCTCAAGCATTTTTCTCCTCACACAGAGGGAACATTGTTCACTCAAGTGCTGGCTTTTGATGTCTGATGGGGGGAAATCCTTCTTGTCTTGTGGATCCATTCTCAAAATGGGGGAGAGGCCAAAAAGGTGCAGCCTGATTAGAAGTAAAACCCTACTAGTGAAGGGTTCCAAGCACCTCCCAGACCCCTAAGTTGGAGTGAAACGCTGCAGTGTTTATTCAGCCTTAGGTAACATATCTTTGAGAGTTTCTCAAAATTACATGAAGTACCCACTAGATATTTGTGGGGGGTGGGGGTGGGGAGATGGAATAGGCATATTACACAATCAACAAAATATGATTTGCTGGAAAGACGGAGCGATGCCGGTAAATCTACTGGATTGCATCTTGAGCATTTTTTTAGTGTATGGGACCAAAGACAAAGAAACAGCCGAAGGGTTGGCTTAACACAGGTTTATTGCATGATGTTCCGGTGGAGCATGAGGTAATGGCGGTGATACATCTCTATATATACAGTAGCATTATACATTTGAATCTTGTAGCACGGTAGCTCATTGGCCGCTACCGGCGTGGCCTCGCCCAGGCACGCCTCTCTTCAGTAGTTCTTTTCTCCTGCTGCTGAATGCGGGGAAGGTTTTCCCGCGGCTGTCCATGATTGAGCAATGTGAACCATGTGAGACTGAACGCTCGCAGCTGCCCTCTATGGGCTGCTTGCTCGCGTTCCTTTACAGCTGAGATACATTGTAATTGGAGTGGTTACATTCTTATCTTACAGTAATGAGCATGCATACATAACATCCCTCCCCCCTAGGATGGGACGAAGTCCCGCAACCATTGTGGCTTGCCGCATGTGCGCTTGGGGCGTGCTTGCGCCTGACCTAGTACCGGAGAGCCTGTGATCCCTGACTCCGTAGGTGCTTGTCCTGCAACGGGAAACGGGGATTCGTTAGTGGCTCTGTGGGGCGTCCGTGCCTGCCTTGCGCTGGGGGATGGGAATGGAATGAACAGCTGGGACGTGAACCCCTGCCTGTTGCTCTCGGACCCCGGGGACCCTCCTATTGTGAACCGCGGGACCGATGAGGATGCCCTTGTGGTTCTGCTACCTTCTGTTCCCCGCTCGGGGGACCTTGAGACTGTGGTGGGCGGACTCGCCGTCGCCTCTTGTCTTGGGGGTGTCGGTCTCCGGGAAATTGGTGCTATGTTGCATTCTAACTCACAGGGGCTACTGGGACTGGAAGTACCAGGGGCTGAACTGAAACCCCTCTTTTCGCTAGGACGGGTGGGGGACCACTCCGCTAACTCCCCCTGGTACTGTAAATCAAGGTCTAAACTTATTGGGGATTCTGTGTTTTGGGGACGCTTCCGGGGGCTGTGTGTGAGATCGGGGCTCTTCCTTTCCGCCGCGAACTCCCGCAAAAGATCTCTGAGGATCGATTCCCTTTCCTCCCCCCTTGGTGGAGACCCATGTCCCCCTTTTTCTCCCCCTTGGGCTAAGCGGGTGGGGGAGTACCCTAACGCTGATTCGTGGCTATTTTCGTCTTCGTCCTGCTCTCCGGGGATCCTGCGCCTGAGTTGATCCGCGTGCCGTCTCCACAGGAGGCCTGTATTGGTCTCCACGCGGTATGACACGGGGCCGGTTTGTTCTATTACAGTGCCCGGCACCCAGGCTGGCCCCGCGTTGGCGTAGTTCCTGCAATGCACCGGGGCGCCTATGCTGAAACTCTTTGCGGGTTCCACCCCTACGTTCCGCCCTTTGTCCTCTACTCTCGTGGGGTCTAGCTTGGAGATTACCGTGGCCAGCTTCCTGCGCATTAACAGCTCCGCGGGGGAGTACCCTGACGCCAATGGGGTGACCCTGTACCTTAGCAGGAATTGGCACAGTTGTAAGTTGAGATCTCCGGGGCCCATGCGCCGCAGCGCGTCCTTAGTGGTGCGCACGAGGCGCTCTACTTGGCCGTTGGTGGCCGGGTGGAAAGGGGCGGAGGTGATGTGCCGAATGGCGTTGAGATCAATGAATGCCCTGAACTCGGCGGACGTGAAACAGCTAGCGTTATCGCTGACGAGGGTGTCGGGTAAACCGAACGTGGAAAAGACCCTCCGTAACTGTTTAATTGTTGTGGCCGAGGAGGTGCTCGAGACTGGAATGACCTCCAACCACTTGGAGAACGCGTCCACCACAAGAAGGAAAAGTGTTCCCCTGAACGGGCCAGCAAAGTCTACGTGAACCCAGGACCAGGGGCCCCTTGCTGCGTCCCACTCCCTATGTGGCAAGCGAGCCTCTTCTGGCCTGGAGCTTTGGCACGCTTCGCAAGTGCCGACCATGTGCTCGATGTCGGCGTCTAGCTGGGGCCACCAAAAGTAACTGCGGGCTAGTGCCTTAGAGCGGACGATCCCGGGGTGGCTGACGTGCAGCAGTTTAAGCACCCTCGGCCGGAGGGACGTGGGGATCACTACCCGCTGTCCCCACAAAAGGCAACCCCTCTCTAGGGACAATTCTAATTTCTTTTTGAAAAATGTGTCGAATTCCGCTGCTGGGGAAGACACGGGCCACCCTTTCTGTACCCAGGAGCAAACTGTAGCTAACGTTTTGTCCTTACCGGTCGCTTTGGCGATGTCGGCCGGTACTATTGGGGGGGAGTCTAGGACCTCTATCATTAAGACCTGGTGGTCCCTCTCTTCCTCGCCCACGTGGCAGCAATCCCGGGGAATGGGGGACCTCGACAGGGCATCCGCATGGCTGATCTCCTTCCCGGGCCGGTACACCAACGCGTGCTGATACGCGTTGAGAAAAATGGCCCACCTGAGCATTCTCGGGGACAGGATTTGGGGTGTGGGCTTATCTGCGGTGAAAATGCCTAGCAAGGGCTTATGGTCGGTCACTATGGTGAAGGGGCGGCCATACACAAAATCATGAAATTTCTTGGTCCCCGCAATTATCGCTAGTGCTTCCCTGTCTGTCTGGGCGTAGTTTCTCTCCGCTTGGGACAAGGACCTAGAGTAGAACGCTATCGGGGCCTCCCTCCCGTTCTCCAGCACGTGGCATAACACCGCCCCCACCCCCACCGGGGATGCATCGCATATCAGGACCACTGGGCGTTTGGGATTGAAGTGGGTCAGTACAGCATCTGATGCCAGGAGTCGCTTCAGGTCATTGAAAGCCTTCTCATGGTCGTCGCCCCACTTCCATGCCTCGTCCTTTTTTAACAATTTGTGTAGCGGTTCCGCCACGGCTGCCTTCCGGGGAAGGAAGGAGTGGTAGAAGTTGAGCAGCCCAAGGAACGACTGCAGCTCGGGCTTGGAGGTGGGGCGAGGGGCCTTCTTGATGGCGGCCACCTTGGATTGGGATGGCCTTATTCCCTCGGGAGTAACACGGAACCCTAGGAACTCAACCTCAGTTGCGAAGAAAACGCATTTGTCTTTCCGCAACCGCAACCCTGCCTTTTCGAATTTTGCCAGGACCTTTCCCAACCTTTCCGCTAATTCGGCCCGGCTCCCCCCTGTAATCAATACGTCATCAAAGTAGGGTAACACCCCCTCTAACCCCTTCAGGAGGCGTTCCACGAGTGACTGGAAGATCCCGGGCGCCGAATTCACGCCGAATTGGAGGCGCGTTACCTGGAACGCCCCTTTGTGGGTGATTATGGTCTGTGCAGCAGCTGCGGCGGGGGTCACCGGGAGTTGCTGGTAGGCTTGGGCCAGGTCGAGTTTAGCGAAACACCTCCCCCCGTGTAACCTGGCCAACAAGTGGCTGACTACCGGCACCGGATACGCATTAGGGCGGATCGCCTTATTGATGGTGCACTTGTAGTCAGCGCATATGCGGACCTCCCCGTTGGCCTTGAGCGCTGTTACAATTGGAGTTTCCCACTCCGCAGAATCAACAGGAACAAGAATCCCCTGGCCCACCAATTTGTCCAACTCCGCCTCTATTTTGTCCTTTAGTGCGAAAGGCACTCTGCGTGGTTTAAGTCTGATTGGACGTACTCCAGGGTCCAGGTCGAAAGTCACTGGGGGGCCCTTGAATTTTCCGAGTCCCTTTTTGAAAACCTCAGGGTGCGCATCGCACATGCTCTGTATTGGATCAGTCCCGGCGGCGTGTACTCCCACGGCGTGCACCCCCCCAATGAACAACCCCAGGGGCTGGAACCATTGAGTCCCGAGGAGGCTGCATTTACCTCCCTTGAGGACGACTAGGGGAAGCGTTGCGGCGCGCTTTTTGAACTGGACCTGGAACTTCCCAACCCCCAACACCGGGATGCGGTTCCCTTGCACGTCCTTCAGCGTGGACCTCAGCGCTTTGAGCTTGGGCCGCACGTGGGGGGCTATTTTTAGGAACTCTCCCTGGGAAATGATAGAGTAAGAAGAACCCGAGTCCACCTCCATCCTAACAGGGGCCCCTTGTATTACTACCTCAACGAAGTATCGGGGGTGCTCTGTGGATACGCTGAAAACCGGAGCGTCGTCCTCACTGTCGTCGGAGATGCGCCCTACTCCATCCCGCTTCCTCGTGGTCCGGGTGCCGTCCTTGGGCCTCGTGGTGCGGTCCTGCCTCGCCGAGCGGTCTGGGGAACTCCTCTTGGCCTCGCGCCGTTTTCGGCAGACCTTGGCGATGTGCCCGCGCCGGCCGCAGTTGAGGCACTCGGCCTTGCGGAACGGGCATCTGGCGCGGGCGTGGGCGGCGCCGCAGCCGTCGCAGCGCCGGCCTTCCTTCTGGACCTTCTGGATGTCCTCGTCGTCGCCGCTCTCCGCGGAGGAGTTCGAAACTCGCCGGGCCGCGCGCACCGAGCTCTCTGCCTTGGCGGGTTTCGGGCGCCAGTCCTGGAGCTCTTGCACCCCGGCCGTCGTGGCTTCCGCGGCCTGTGCCGTGTCGAGGACTTGCTGCCACGTGGGAGGCGGCTCCTGTCTCATCAGCGCGCGCTGAGTCTCGGTGTCCCTCAGGCCGCAGAGCAGGCAGTCTCGGAGGGTGACTTCTGGGGTCTCCCACTTGCATGGGCCAGCGGCCAGCCGCAGGGCCGCGGCGAACTCAGCGACCGATTCCCCGGGCGCCTGGACTCGCCTCCAGAACGCGCTCCGAGCGGGGAACATCGCTCTCGCGGGCCGGAGGTGGGTGCGCAACACCGCCAGGAGCTCTTTGGTTTTGAAGTCGCTCACCCTCCTCGGCGCGATCCGGTCCACCAGGGTCCTCTTGGTCTCGTGTCCAAGCATGCGGATGAAGATGGCCCTCTTCTTGTCCTCATCTGAGACTTCGAGCTCCACCAGCGCTCCATTGAAGTCTATCTCAAACAGCTCCAAGTCTCCCGGCTTCTTGATTTCGTAGCCGGCGCATGTCTTGGTCCCGTGGGCTGCCATAATCCCACCTTCGTCGCCAGTTTAGTGTATGGGACCAAAGACAAAGAAACAGCCAAAGGGTTGGCTTAACACAGGTTTATTGCATGATGTTCCGGTGGAGCATGAGGTAATGGCGGTGATACATCTCTATATATACAGTAGCATTATACATTTGAATCTTGTAGCACGGTAGCTCATTGGCCGCTACCGGCGTGGCCTCGCCCAGGCACGCCTCTCTTCAGTAGTTCTTTTCTCCTGCTGCTGAATGCGGGGAAGGTTTTCCCGCGGCTGTCCGTGATTGAGCAATGTGAACCATGTGAGACTGAACGCTCACAGCTGCCCTCTATGGGCTGCTTGCTCGCGTTCCTTTACAGCTGAGATACATTGTAATTGGAGTGGTTACATTCTTATCTTACAGTAATGAGCATGCATACATAACAATTTTATAAACAGTATGAATAATCTCCTGTGAATTATGAAATTACCACCATGCTTGTGCCTGTATATGTAAGTGCTAATAGTGATAGCTAGGTGGGTGTCAACATTCTCGGTATATCTGTTAAGCTTTCAAGCTTTTGCAAGATTTGCTTAGCATCTTTTAGTATTTTTTTAAGTGAATTGTCATTAGTTAAGAATTCTACATGTAAATCATCTGTTGCATACTCAGTCTCATGACTCAGCATAAGATCTATGGAGATATCTTAGCATATATTTTTTATACAACTCCCCTAATGCGATCCTCCTGATTAGCCAGTGAAACCAATAGTAAGGGAGCTGTAGGCCAATAAAATATCTGAGGGCAACAGTTGGCCCCCTTCACTGTCACAGAAAGAGTCAGCAGTAACATAAAGCTTAGGCAATCTGCTACATGAAGTTGGATTTTCTGCCATCTTGGCAATTGTCCCTTGGTAGAACCCGGAGGGCCAAACCAGACTGGCCACCTTTCTCTGTCAGACTATGTAACCCCTGTGCTTTTCTTCATTATTTATCTGCCATTACTAATCAACACCTGCTCTCTGATTCTCTTGGTGACTATTAGCACACTAGTGATTTTCCACATAATGTAATAACTAATATTTTTAAAAAGCTCATAACTGGCCTGGCCTCAAAGGAAGCAATGCATTTCACTGCATGCATTGACATTCTATGTGACCCGATGTGGTGTAATGGATAGTGTGACAGACTAGGACTCAAGAGACCTGCGTTGATTTCTCCACTGGCCACGGAAACTCACTGGGGTAAGGGTGGGTAAACCGCTCCTTAAATCCCTCTCTAATCTTGGGAACCAAGTTAGGGTCTCTTTAAGCCGGTTCTGTGTTGACAGCACATAACAGCAGAACAACTGACAATTTTGCAATGTCTAGGAAGACAGACCATAATATGGGACTGATCTTGAGGAAGGCAAACCAAGAGATAAACGTAGTCCTCCCTAGACCTTAGGAGTGTCACTTATTTTTGGAGTACTGATTCCCAGCATCTCCTGTCTGAGGATTCTGAGAGTTGCAATTTTTTAAAAAGTAACATGTCCAAACTGGCCTTTCCACTCATTGCAAGAAGGAAACACTGATCCAGGACCTAAGAATGTGATACATATCGTGCTTATTGTCAGTTTTTGGTGTCCATTCTTAATAGTCCAATACTCCACATATAGGGATGCCATAATTACCTCCCACAAAACCAGGACAGAAGTAAAGGTCACCCTTGCTCAAAAGCCAGTCGTATCCGACTCTAGGGTTCAGTGCTCATCTCTGTTTCAAAGCCGAAGAGCCTGCGCTGTTTGCTTCTGCAGACGTATTCCGTGGTCCTGTGGCAGGCATGACTAGACACCGGAGCGCACGGAACGCTGTTTACCTTCCCCCCCAAAGTGGTCCCTATTTATCTACTTGCAATTTCTTGCCTTCAAACTGCTAGGTGTGCAGGAGCTGGGGCAGAGATGGGAGCTCACTCCGCAAGCTGCTGCTGCCACGATTTCATTAGAGGCTCTGCTCTAAGGGCAGTAAAATGGCATGCGATTTTTTCTCTCTGTCTTCCTTGGCCACCAAAGCTGTTGCTGCTGCACCACCTGATGGTGTTTCAATAGAGGTGCTGCTCTATTGCAAGCAAAAGGCACAATTTTTTCCCCTTAAAACCAAGCACACCCCTTAGTCTGAGAAGCGGGAATTTTCAATGATTTTTTTGGAACCGGGCCGGGACAGGTTCAACCCGTGAAATTCCCAGTTTTCCAGTACGTATGGCATCCCTATCCACATACTGTTTGTGCTCTTACTCCTTTTGCCCTGGATGCCTCTTCTGGCTGACATTTGGTGGAATCCTTTATATGTTCTCATGTCATGTTTTTGCTGGATCATTGCCACTGTTCTTTGGGAAGCTATGAATCTTTATTCACATTCTACACTTGATCTCTTTTCCCATGTAGTGGTAACTCTTTTTATTCTGGTATCCATTGTACTGCTTTGCTCCAGCTTCTTTATGCCTGACTCTTTTCTCCGAGTGTTTCCCTCATGTCACAGTCTGTGTAACCAGGGAGTTGACAACAGCTTTCATCTACATGACGTGACATTTTAAAAATGGTCTTTATTTTCGCTATGTCCTCTTCCTCCTCCCATTTCTGGTTCCTCGGCACCTTTCTTGTTAGATTGCAAGCTACGTACATTGTCATGACATAGTTCTTTAAGTGTACCTAATGTGGGAAAGAAGAGCTGTAACAGACTGTGACGAAAATGAATGGAAGCAAATCCAGCAAAGATGAATATAAGCTAGACCATGTTCTGTAGTAAACCAGTGTTAGGATTTAAATGCTGATGGAGAAAGCAAGGCACCTCCTACATTCTTCAGGCAAGGTTCATATTCATGTAGCATAGACTCATCATGTCTCAGCGCAAGTGAACAAAAGGTGCAGTACAGTTATACCCCCAAGAGCCACATATGCTAGTGCAGAGTTCATGTCTCATGTCCATGCGCAAAATGCTTTTGATGTGCAATAGGACATCTGCACATGCACCCATCACACAAATATCTTTTTCTCATTTAGAGAGAACGGAGGCAGTCTCTCCTCTATACTGCTTCAAAAGATCTTGATTACAGAGTGTCCCATTCCTTGGTGTAGGAAAGGGGAGAGGGATTCAGCAGGATTAGAGAATCCTGAGGAGTCCGGGTTGCCAGAACTGGAAATTCCCAACAATGCATAAGATTATGCGCTCCAGCCCAACCCCAAGCCATGACCAAACTATATCTTTTTGGTTCAACTGTCGGGCTTCTACTTTTCAGGGCCAAGCTGTAGTGATACTCCCATGGACAGAAGGATTGCCAGAAGTGAGATCACTCACATTACATTGATCCTTTATGATGTGTGATCGCACCCTCACTTAAATGGGGTCATTCCCAAGAAAGTGCATGTAGGATTGCCATCAACATATAATCCTTCCACAACTAATCCATGGGAACTTTTGATTTGTTTTTAGGGAAATTCCCCCTACTATCAATGGACAAAAAGGTGAGGAGGGGACAGAAGCAAATATTTTACAATTCCTTTATGAGTACTGTATAATTTGTCATTGTTCTTGCTAAAAAGCACTTTTATTATAGCTACGGTATATGCTTGAGTATAAGCCGACCCAAATATAAGCCGAGGTGCCTAATTTTGACCTGAAAACTCAGGAAAATAGATTGACCTGAGTATAAGCCAAAAGTCAGAAATGCAGCAGCTGCTAGTGAGTTTCAGTAATCAAAATACAGTGGAACCTCATACAACAATCACCCCGTATAGCAACAAAATCGCATGACAATTAGGTTTTGGGGGGAAATGGCATCCCACACAACAATTTTCCCTATGAGAAAAAATATACAACAATTTTTCAAAGGAAAAAACTGCTTAGCAAAAAAAATATCATTGTACGATGCATCCCATAGTGAAAATCACATGCATCGTATAGCAATTGTTTCATACAACAACGAGCCCTGTGGAACGGATTAAAATCATTGTATGAATTACCACTGTACATGAACATATGGTAAAATTAATTAAATTATTGGTGCATCTCAATCCAATGCGGTCTTGGGACCCTCATGGTCATTGACTCGAGTATAAGCCATGTCCCCTTTTTGTGGCTCATTTTTTTAGGCTAAAAAAATTGGCTTATACTTAAGTATATAATTATTTAAATGGATTAGAGACCATGGAACAAATGCCTATTGTCCTTTTCAAGACCTGTATAGCAAATATCTTCAAACACTCTGCACAGAGTCAATTCTGAAATGATGGAGCACTCTCAACTTCAGAAAGTACTTCCATTCTAATTGAGAGCAGAAGGATTCACGCAATAGCTATGAAGTGTGCTCTCCAGTGAGTTAATAAGTGAAGAGAAGTACAGTATTGCTATTTTTTCTATCTCAACTCTGCAGACAATAGATCTTTTATTTCTTTTATTCATCAAACAGTTTCTACCAATTTACATTTTTTTTAAAAAAACTGAAACTAAATGGACATCAATGTGTAAAAGCCATGTGACCTGACGTATAGTTCCAGCGAACTGAGCACCCAGTTTACTAAAAATATGAGAGGAAAGTACAGTAATGCCTTTTGCGTCCCTGGCCACTGAAAACAGGAAAAAGCACAATGAGAATAAGGGAACAACTCATCTGGTCATTAGTTCCTTTGTTTGTGCCACGTTTCTCACTGTTCCTTTTTATTGACTACAGAACATTTATGCTAATTCTCAGTTGATCCAATCTTTTGGACTGAGTATGCAATATATTTTGTTCCAATGGCAGGGTGTTTCTTTTTGTCAATTGTTTTTGTACTGCTTCCAGTTGCATTGGGGACTGCAGTGGCTCAAGTGGCTAAGATGCTGACTGGAAGGCGGGAGGTCAGCAGTTCAATTCCCGAGTACTGTAAGACGGAATGAGCTCCCGTCTTTGTCCCAGCTGCTGCCAACCTAGCAGTTCCAAAGCAAGAAATTGCAAGTAGATAAATAGGGACCACTTCAGTGGGAAGGTAAACAGCGTTCCGTGTGCTCCGGTGTCTAGTCATGCCTGCCATATGACCATGGAAACGTCTGCTTTGAAACAGAAATGAGCACTGAACCCTATAGTCGGATATGACTGGCTTTCGAGCAAGGGAAACTTTTACCTTTGCAGTTGCATTATTTTGTCACACTTTTGGTTTTTATGCCTGCCTCTATTGGTCCTTCAGAGTGTTGGCTGGGCATGTTGAGATGGCATCATTGATGATGTGCAGGGTGGTGTGTTGTGAGGGTGTGAAACCTGCCCTTTTTTGCCTACCTTCTGTTTATGCTGATAAAGACTACAACTGCAATACAATTTGTAAAAATTGTGTTTTTCAAAAGAAATTCTAATTGTTTAGTGCTATACCAAAATGTTAAACTTATTATTATTATTTTTATCGTGTCGGAAGCACACAAAGGTACTTTCTATGTTGAAATGGTTTTTGGTGGAGAAACTCCGCTACGGGGATGCCCGAATGAAGCTCCTTTCATGTCCCCAAGATCTTTTTCCACCGAAGTGGTCCTTATTTATCTACTTGCAATTTCTTGCTTTCGAACTGCTAGGTTGGTAGGAGCTGGGACAGAGATGGGCGCTCATTCCGACATGCAGTTGTACGGTCTTGAACTGCCGACTTGCTGACCTTCCAGATACAGGCGTAATTCAAATGCTCATTGTGTCTTGTCAACTCAATGTATTTTCACTTCCAATTTTTTTAAAATAAGGATTTGAATACAATAGAACCTCAGATAATGTCCAAACTCTGTTCCACAAGTTTGGACTTTATCCGATTTTTTACTTTATCCGAATCAAATGGGTGATGCATCGGATAATGTCCAAAAAATGGACGTTATCCGAGGTTCCTATACCAAATACCTCAGATAACGTCCATTTTTTAAGCGGTTTTGGACTTTAGGCAATGCATCACGTGTGCATGAAAACTGTCACTTTATCCAAATCGGACTTTATCCGAATTGGACTTTATCCGAATCGGACTTTATCCAAGGTAACACTGTACAAGTAAAAGGGGACGGACAAGGATGAGATGGCTAGATGGCATTGTGGATGCAGTGGGCACCGAGCTGAGCGGGCTGAGGAGGATGGTAGAGGACAGGGGTACCTGGAGATCTATGGTCCATAGGGTCGTAAAGGGTCGGAATCGACTGTGTGACTGAACAACAAAAGAAGAGGTGACCATGATAAAGAAAGGTAAGAGGGAAGTGAGGGATGTGGGATAACAATATTTCTGTGTGAACTGCAACAGTAACTGAAAAGCCAGTGTCCAGTATAGAGACAATTGCATCAGCTCAGGACAAACATTTATCCACAGCCTGCTAATTCCTGCTGCCCTCTTGCAGAGAGGAAGAATCAGGACCCCACTTGTGTTCCTCTCCTGTAACATGCACGTACATGTGAATGCTTACTTGCTTTCATGTCTATAATTTTGCATGTGGGTATGAATACTTTTGCTCTATTTATTTGTTTGTTTATTATTTGTTCAATTTCTACCCCGCCCAATCAGCCAAGGCCGACTCAGGGCGGATAACAAACACAGGATAAAACAGCAGATAAAACAATTAAAACTACCACACCACACCACCCATAAAAAAGGGTGCTGGAACTGAAGGCGGGAGCCCCTCTAGCTGATGGTACAATCAGAGAGCTCCTCCGGTCCGCTCTGGTCAGTGGATAGAGTCTGTTTGGTGTCTTGCACGGAAGACAAAGAAGGAGTCGCAGGAAGGACTAACACAGGTTTATTCATTGATGCTCAGCACAAACATGTGGTAATGGGGGAGATACATCTCATTATATACCATAACACAATACATTTGAATCTTGTTGCACGGTAGCTTATTGGCTGCTACCGGCGTGGCCTCGCCCAGGTCACGCCTCTCTTCTGCAGTTGTTTTCTCTTCTGCAGTTGTTTTCTGTAGCTCCTGATCATGTGGGGAAATTCCCGCGGCTGTTCGTGATTTGGGCAATGTGGACCATGTGAGACTGAACGCTCGCAGCTGCCCTCTATGGGCGGCTTGCTCGCGTTCCTTAACAGCTGAGATACATTGTGATTGTGGACTGGTTACATTCATATATTTAAAGTAACATTGTACATGCATACATAACATCCCTCCCCCCTAGGATGGGACGAAGTCCCTCAACCATTGTGGCTTGCCGCATGTGCGCCTGGGGCGTGCGGCCGCTTGACTTAACACAGGGGAGCCGGAGGCTCCTGGTTCCGTGGAGTCCTGCCCTGCAATGGAAAGGGGGGACTCATTAGCGGCTCGGTGTGGCGTCTGTGGTAACCTTGCATTGGGGGACGGGAATGGAATGAATAGTTGGGAAGTGAATCCCTGCCTGCCGTTTGAGGAGTTTGGGGACCCCCCCAGTACGAATCTCGGGACCGACGAAGAGGCCCTCGTGGCCTCGCCACCCCCCGCTGCCTGTCCGGGCGTTCTAGAGACTGTGGTGGGCGGACTCGCCCCTGTTGCCTGTCTTGGGGGTGTTGGTCTCCGGGGAGCAGGAGCTATTGTATACTCCAAAACAAAAGGGCTAGGGGGACTGGAAGTACCAGGGGCTGAACTGAAACCCCTCTTCTCGCTAGGACGGGTGGGGGACCACTCCACTACATCCCCCTGGTACTGCAACTCATAATCATCATCAAACTGATCCCTCTCTTTGAAAGTATCCTCCTCTGTGTCTCCCCCTTGGGTAATGCGGGTGGGGGAGGACCCTAACGCTGATTCCCCCTCGCCGGTGACTCGCCTTCGGAGTTGGTCGGCGTGCCTTCTCCAGAGTAGACCTGAACTAGTCTCGACCCTGTAGGATACCGGCCCAGTTTGCTCAACAATTGTCCCTGGCACCCACGCTGGCCCCGAGGCCACGTAGTTTCTGCAGTGAACCGGGTCCCCTACCGCAAAACTTTTGGAGCTCTCTCCCCCTATGCTTATGTTTCTCCCTTCATCCTCCACCCTGGACGGATCCATCCGGTCAAACAGTGTTACCGGACGCCTCCTCATGAGGAGTTTGGCTGGGGAAAAACCTGACGCTAAAGAGGTTGTCCTGTAGCAGATGAGGAACTGGCACAGATGCAGGTTCAACTCACCGGGACCCATGCGCCGCTGTGTGTCTTTCATAGTGCACACTTGGCGCTCTACCTGACCGTTTGTGGCGGGGTGAAACGGGGCAGCGGTTATGTGCCTGACGGCGTTCCTCTCCATAAACGTCTTGAACTCTGCCGACATGAAGGTACTCGCGTTATCGCTCACAAGGACGTCTGGCAGGCCGAAGCAGGCAAACAGCTTTCGCAACTGTTTAATGGTTGCGGCAGAGGACGTGCTGTTCATGGGGATTACCTCCAACCACTTGGAGTAGGAGTCGACTACCAGGAGAAACATGGACCCGCGGAAAGGGCCGGCGAAGTCGACATGGATCCGGGACCATGGCCCGCGGGCCGTATCCCATTCCCTATGGGGTAACCGGGACTCCTCGGGCCGAGAGCTCTGGCAGCTCTCGCACGTGCCCACTAGGCGTTCTATGTCCCCGTCTATCTGGGGCCACCAAAAGAAACTCCTGGCCAGAGCCTTGGAGCGCACGATCCCGGGGTGGCTGGTGTGCAGTAGCCTCAGCACCTTGGCCCTCAGCTTCTCTGGGATAACCACCCGCTGGCCCCAGAGTAAGCAGCCCCTTTCCAGAGAAAGCTCTACTCTGCGCCTGAAAAACGGCTTGAAATGTTCCTCGGGGGGAGAGGTGGGCCACCCTTTTCTAACCCAGGAACTAACTTGGGCCAGGATCTTGTCGGCCGCCGTGGCCTTGGCGAGGTCGGCTGGCACAATTGGGGGTGAGTCGAGAGACTCAATCAGCAGGACTTGGTGTTCCTGCTCTACCTCACACGTGGGGTCCCCTAAACTAAGGAGAGGGGATCGGGACAGGGCGTCCGCATGGGAGATCTCCTTCCCTGGGCGATAGACCAGCTCATATTGGTAGGTGTTGAGAAAAATGGCCCAACGCAGCATCCTGGGGGATAGAATTTGTGGGGTTGGTTTGCCGGTAGTGAAGATCCCCAGCAGCGGCTTGTGATCCGTCACTACCGTAAACTCGCGGCCGTATAAAAAATCGTGGAACTTCTTGGTTCCCGCAATTATTGCTAGGGCCTCCCTATCTGTTTGCGCGTAATTGCGCTCGGCTTTCGAGAGGGACCTTGAGTAGTACGCCACCGGGGCTTCCCTCCTGCTCTCCAACACGTGGCACAGGACCGCCCCCACCCCCACCGGGGACGCGTCACAGACTAGCACCACTGGTTTTTTTGGATCAAAATGGGTCAGGACCGCATCCGAAGACAGGAGTGATTTAAGCTCTTTGAATGCCCTCTCCTGCTTGTCCCCCCACCGCCAAACCGCATCCTTCTTAAGTAGCGCGTGCAGTGGCTCCGCGACCGATGCCTTCCGAGGCAGGAAGGAGTGATAGAAATTTAGGAGCCCTAGGAATGACTGCAGCTCCGGTTTCGCGGTGGGGCGAGGGGCGTCTCTCACGGCCGCTACCTTGGACTCGGAGGGTTTGATTCCGTCCGGGGTTACCTTAAACCCTAGAAACTCTACCTCCCTCGCGAAGAATACGCACTTGTCCCTCCTCAATCGAAGTCCTGCCCTCTCGAACACTGAGAGAACCCCATCTAGCCTCTTGGCTAACTCTAATTCGCTCCCCGCTGTTATCAACACGTCGTCGAAGTATGGGAGGACGCCTGGAAGCCCCTTTAAAAGGCGTTCCACGAGGGACTGGAAAATTCCGGGGGCCGAATTCACGCCAAACTGAAGGCGCGTTACCTTAAACGCCCCCTTGTGCGTTATGATCGTTTGCGCGGCGGCAGCAGCCGGGGTTACAGAGAGCTGCTGATACGCCTGGGCCAGATCTAACTTGGCGAAAAACCTCCCCCCATGTAGCGTGGCCAGCAAATGGCTGACCACGGGCACCGGGTATGCATTTGGCCGAATGGCCTTATTTATCGTACATTTATAGTCCGCACAAATTCTGACCTCCCCATTTGACTTGAGGGCTGTAACGATCGGCGTTTCCCACTCCGCCGAGTCAACTGGAACCAAAATCCCCTGCCCCACCAATTTGTCCAGTTCCGCCTCAATCTTGTCCTTGAGGGCGAAGGGCACTCTCCTTGGCTTGAGGCGGATGGGTCGGATTTCTGGGTCCAGCTCAAAGGAAACCGGGGGGGCCTTGTACTTCCCGAGCCCCTTCTTGAAGACGTCCGGGTGTGCATCGCACACATCCCGCATTGGGTCAGTCTTGATGGCGTTAATGCCGGACAGTTCGATCCCCAGGGGAGCAAACCACTGCGTTCCCAAAAGGCAGCACCTCCCCCCTTTTAGGACCACTAGGGGCAGTTTCTCGGAGTAGTTCTTGAACTTCACCTTGAAGTTCCCCACCCCCAACACTGGGATCCCATTTCCCTGCACGTCCCGTAGATTGGATCTCATGGCCCGCAGTTTGGGCCGTTTCTCTGGGGGAATGCGCATAAACTCTTTTTGGGACAGGATGGAATAAGAAGACCCCGAGTCTATCTCCATCCTCACTGGGACCCCCTGCAACAGTACCTCTATGAAGAACCGCCGGTGCTCCAGGCCCACGCGGTTCACGCCTTCCTCGCTGTGGCCGGCTGAGACCTTCCTGGTGCCGGCCGCCTTTCGTTGGTGCGTCTGGGAATGGCTGGAGCTGCCCTTGTCCTCGACTCGCCCGCGCCTGCATACTCGGGCGATGTGTCCCTTTCGGCCGCAGTTGTGGCACTCGGCCTTCCGGAACGGACACCTCGTGCGGTCGTGGGCCGCCCCACAACCGTCGCAGCGGCGGTCCTGCCGTTCTCGGGTCTGCCGCTTCTCACCTCGCTTCTTGATCCTCTGGACGTCGTCGTCCTCGCTGGAATAGGGATCCGCTGTCGTGGAGGACTCCTCGGACGACGTTGGTGCGGCGGCGGGCGGCTTGGGGGCCCGCCAGGCCGTCTTCGCTGGTGTCTGCCGGGCCGCCTGCACTGGTGATTTGGCCCTCTCGGACGTGGCCCCTCGAGACTTGAATAGCCGGACGCCGCTCCTGGCCTCCTCGGCTGCTTGCGCCTCCCGCAGTACCTCGTTGAACGTGAGGCGATGGTCGCGGGTCATGAGCCTCCTCTGAAGCTCCTCGTCCCTCAAGCCGCACAGCATGCGGTCACGGAGGGCCTGGTCCAGGTCGTCCCACTGGCAATGCACCGCTGCGAGCCTGAGGGCCGCCGCGTAGGCGGACACGGATTCGCCCGGTCGCTGGTCTCGCCTGTGGAACGCGACCCGGGCTGGGAAGATCGAGACGGGCGGCTGGAAGTGCTCACGCAGCCTCTCCAGGATACGGTCGATGGGCACCTCGTCCACCTTTCGGGGGGCCACCAGGGTCATCAGGATCCGCAGCGTGGCCGGCCCCACCTGAGACAGGAAGTGGGAGCGCATCATCGCGTCGTCGTCGACGCCTGCAGCCTCCATGGCGTGCCGAAACTGGCACTCGTAGAGCTCCCATTGTTCGGGCTCGCTGACATCGAACTGGTACGGCTTGACCTTGGGATTCGCCATCGATCCCACCTTCATCGCCAATTTGGTGTCTTGCACGGAAGACAAAGAAGGAGTCGCAGGAAGGACTAACACAGGTTTATTAATTGATGCTCAGCACGAACATGTGGTAATGGGGGAGATACATCTCATTATATACCATAACACAATACATTTGAATCTTGTTGCACGGTAGCTTATTGGCTGCTACCGGCGTGGCCTCGCCCAGGTCACGCCTCTCTTCTGCAGTTGTTTTCTCTTCTGCAGTTGTTTTCTGTAGCTCCTGATCATGTGGGGAAATTCCCGCGGCTGTTCGTGATTTGGGCAATGTGGACCATGTGAGACTGAACGCTCGCAGCTGCCCTCTATGGGCGGCTTGCTCGCGTTCCTTAACAGCTGAGATACATTGTGATTGTGGACTGGTTACATTCATATATTTAAAGTAACATTGTACATGCATACATAACATCCTGTCTGCCCGCTTCACCAGCCAGTGTTGTACTTTCAATTCCAGCAACCAAAATGGCCAACTATACCAGTAGACAAGAGACTTTAAAATATTCAACACTAGTGATCTTGGGTCCTCTTGAGGAGAAAGGCAGGATCTAAATATTTACATAAAATAAAGAAATTAAATAATAGTATATAGTATTTAGGAGAGCACAATTTCTCCTTCCCTAGATATGCTTTTGTTTTTAAGTGGGCTCTGTTGGAAAAGAATAGTAAGTGAAGAATGCTTTGGAAATAAGGTACTTGACCGTTAATACTAGAAGTAAATATCCAGTGAGGTGCAGTGGATAGACTGATGCGCTAAGATTCAGGAGACCTAGTGTCAAATCCCATTTAGCCATGGAAGCGCATGGAGATTGGGGGTGGGGCTGTTTAAATCAACTCCTTAAATATCTCACTTATCTTGAAAAACCCATTAAGGTCACTGTAAGTTGGTTTTGACTGCACACAACATACACTAGAAGTAAATGGTCCATGCAGTACCTCCTTCTCCTTCTTCAAGTGCCCTATCTGATTTTGAATATTGGCTATCATCATGGCGATCAGCCATGAAGATTGTCCTAGGAACAATATAATGCAGTGGACTTTTGACAGCGTCCGTGGGGTGAGCCGCGGACAGCAGAGAAGCGCACAGTGGTTGAGACAGGAGGTTCGCACCTGGGGAGATGTCTCCCTTCCTTATGAGAATGACACAGACAAACAGGCCTTGGCTTTGGTGAAGAACTTAAGCAGGTTTACTCAAAAGCAGGTAGTGCAAAATATATACAGTGTAGTAACAGAAAGTCAGTACAGTCCTCTGTGCTTCTGTGTAATCTCCACTGAGAAACTATAATGGTGAAAATATATGTACAAGTCTCTACCCAGTCTCTACACAGCCTCAGAACAGTCCAAAGAGAAGCTGTGGCTGAAGGCCAAGTTAGACAGCTTTGCAGCTTACCCCCAAGTAGTCCTTCTTTGCAGCAGACAGGCAAGTCAGGCAAAAGCCTTTCCACGGGGCAGATTGAAGGCTCAGTTTTTGCAGTATGTGCTTGGGTTCGCAGAACTCCTACTCCAGGCAGTTGGCGGAAGAGTGAAGCAGAAGCTGGGCACCAGAGCTCCAGCATGATGAGCTTAGTATCCCGGGTCCGGGGTTGGGCATTGTAGCCAAGGTCAGCATTGATGCCGAGGTGAGCATTAGAGCTAAGGTCTGTGGCTCTGCTTAGTCATAAATACAGTGGCCATGGATCTCTCCAGAAACACCACAAGACCTGTGCTTTTTCTACAGCCAAGCCTCAAAGGAACAGAGACATAATGTATGCCTTTCAACCTAGTTGGAGCACCAGGCAAAGACTTACACCCTCAACATCCTCAACAACTTTCATTTGCCTTCCACATCAGAGTGTACCTCCTGTACTACTGATCCAGTTCCGCAAATCATTTTCTGGTCATGAGCCCTTTTGGCGCACAAAGTCCTTCTAAGCCCCAGGCCAGCATTGATGAAGCTGCTACCCTCCATCAAGATGGGCTCAGGTAGGATTTAATCCACTTGGGGACCATCACCGTTCTTGATGGACTTCAGCACCCAGAGCCATGAGTCCTCAAGGTTGTCATGTTAGTTAACCACCACCTGACAATCAGCATTGAGACACTGGCAGTATGGTTTATTCTATTACTATAGCAGGATAACCTGGCCAAACTATAAAGTACCTCCTAGAGTACGGGCTCTCAACATTTTCCTGCCACAGGCCAGACCATGACCCCTCAGACAGTTGAGTGGGCCAGACACGTGGTTCCCACACCATAAACACTACCATAAAATGCATCCACAGCTGTCGTAAACACATTTACAACTGCCACTGGTGCATTTGCATCCTGTTTTCAGCTGTTTTTGCCACTTCTGCCAGTGGTGGTGAGAGTGAGGGTGGCAGGCCATATGAAATGGCGGCAGGCCACATGAAATGGCATCATGGGCCGGGTCTGTCCCGTGGGCTGTAGATTGTGAACCTCTGCCCTAGAGCTTCAGAAAGGTACTTTTTCAGACTACAATTCTCAGAACCCCTCAACCAGCATGGCCAGTGATCCTGCTAACTGGGCATGGGTATCCAGGAGTTACAGTCCAAAAAGAGAGAGTAATTTTTCAATCCCTGGTGGCTCCTCCACAATATACAGTATTGTTGTGTTCCTAATACTATGCCTTTGCAACAATGTAACACCCATCAGCTGTAACACTGTAACCCTCTGTAATAGGACGCGAGCTAGTAACCACCAGGTGGCAATAGCGAGCGTCCAGCTCATATGGTTCCAATTACGCAAGAACTTCAGTGCGGGAAGATTCCCGCCACTACCTCACCTGGACAAGAAGGGCGTGACCAGGGATGACGTCACGCGGGCGGTAGCCAATGGGCTATCGTGGAGCCACATTCAAATGTATAGCCACTGTATATATTGAGCTGTTCGTCCACCATTACCACATGTTCCCCCGGACCACCATGCAATAAAGATGTGTTAAGCCAATCCTTCGGCTGTTCCTGTGTCTTGGTTCTCATACACTAAATTGGCGACGAGGATGGGATAATGGATCCCCACGAGATCAAGACACACGCCGGTTTCGACATCAACAAGCCGGAAGATTGGGAGCTCTTCGAAATGGACTTCCAAGATGCGCTGGTGGTGTCCGACATTACGGACGAGGGAAAGAAGAGGGCCATCCTCACCAGGATGCTCGGGCATTCCGCCAAAAGAGTATTGGTGGACCTGGTATTACCGAAGAAGGTGAGCGAGTTGTCGGTCAAACAGCTTCTGAAAGCGATGCGCGACCATTTCCAGCCCTCGGTCTCGATGTTTTCGGCTCGAGACGCGTTCTGGAAGAGAGTTCAAGCGCCTGATGAGTCCATCGCCGCCTTTGCAGCGGCCCTGCGGTTGGCCGCCGGCCCATGCAAGTGGGAAAATCTGGAAATCGCCCTCAGGGACCGCAGGCTGTGTGGCCTGTGGGACGAGGAGGTTCAGCGAAAGTTGATGAACCAGGAGCCACCCACGACACTGCGCGAGGTCGTGAAGGCGGCGCAGGCCGCGGAAGCCACGAGGGCCGGAGTCAAGGGGTTCAGAGAAAGGCCCCCACAGTCCGACAAGGCAGCGGGCTCGGTGCACGTGGCCAGACGAACGCCGAAATCCTCCACGGAGAGCAGCGACGACGAGGACGTCCGGAGGGTTCGGAAGGACGGCCGACGCTGTGACGGCTGTGGAGCGGCCCACGACCGCATCAAGTGCCCGTTCCGGAAGGCTGAGTGCCACAACTGCGGACGCTGGGGGCACATCGCCAAGGTCTGCAGACGGCGGCGCAAGGACCAGAAAAGCTCGTCAGACCGCTCGCCGAGGACCAAGGAAGGCGCCCGGCCCACGAGGAAGCAGGACGGCGTGGGCCGCATCTCCGACGACAGCAGCGACGACACCACAGTTTACAGCGTGTCCTTGGGACACCCCCGTTACTTTGTTGAGGTACTGGTGCAAGGGGCCCCTGTTAGGATGGAGATAGACTCGGGTTCCTCCTATTCAATCATGTCCCAGCGGGAGTTCTTGGGAATTTCCCCCCACGTGTGCCCCAAGCTCAAAGCGTTGAGGTCCACGCTGCGGGATGTGCAGGGAAATAGCATTCCGGTGTTGGGGGTTGGAAAAGTCAAGGTCCAATACAAGCAACACGCCGCGGAACTTCCCCTGGTTGTTCTCAAGGGGGGAAGTTGCAGTCTCCTCGGGACTCAATGGTTTAAGCCCCTGGGTTTGTTCATTGGGGGGGTGCATGCCGTTGGGACTGACCCAATACAGGAGGTGTGTGACGCGCACCCCGAAGTTTTCAAGAAAGGACTCGGAAAATTCAAGGGACCCCCAGTAGCGTTCGACCTGGACCCGGCGGTCCGCCCAATAAGACTCAAGCCCCGCAGAGTGCCTTTCGCACTAAAGGACAAGATAGAGGCGGAACTGGACAAATTGGTGGGCCAGGGGATTCTTGTTCCTGTTGATTCCGCAGAGTGGGAAACTCCGATTGTAACTGCGCTAAAGGCCAACGGGGAGGTTCGCATATGCGCTGATTATAAGTGCACCATTAATAAGGCGATCCGCCCAAATGCGTATCCGGTGCCGGTAGTCAGCCACCTGTTGGCCAGGTTACATGGGGGGAAGTGCTTCGCAAAACTTGACCTGGCGCAAGCATACCAGCAACTCTCAGTAACCCCAGCTGCAGCTGCTGCGCAAATGATAGTCACTCATAAGGGGGCGTTCCAGGTGACGCGCCTACAGTTCGGCGTGAACTCGGCGCCCGGCATTTTCCAGTCGCTCGTGGAACGCCTCTTAAAAGGGCTAGATGGGGTCTTGCCATACTTTGATGACGTATTGATAACGGGGGGGAGTGAGGCAGAGTTGGCTGAAAGGCTAGACAAAGTGCTGACGGTGTTTGAGAAGGCGGGGTTGAGGTTGCGAGAAGACAAATGCGTTTTCTTCGCAAAGGAGGTTGAGTTCTTGGGTTTCCGGATAACCCCTGCGGGAATCAAACCCTCCAAATCAAAGGTAGCAGCCATTCAAAATGCCCCTCGCCCCACCTCCAAGCCCGAATTGCAGTCGTTCCTAGGGCTCTTAAACTTCTACCACTCCTTCCTGCCTCGGAAGGCGTCGGTAGCAGAGCCGCTTCATAAGCTACTCAAGAAGGACGAGGCGTGGAAGTGGGGCGAGAGCCAGGAGAGGGCATTCATTGAACTGAAACAACTCCTATCGTCTGATGCCATTCTAACCCACTTTGACCCCAAGAGACCGGTGGTTCTGATATGTGATGCATCCCCAGTGGGGGTGGGGGCGGTGCTGTGCCACGTGCTGGAAAACGGGAGAGAGGCCCCGGTAGCATTCTACTCCAGATCCCTGTCCCAGGCAGAGCGAAACTACGCCCAAACAGACAGGGAGGCGCTAGCAATAATCACGGGGACGAAAAAGTTCCACGATTTCCTCTATGGCCGCCCCTTCACCATAGTGACCGATCACAAGCCCCTGTTAGGCATTTTTACTGCAGACAAGCCCACACCTCAGATCCTGTCCCCTAGGATGCTAAGGTGGGCCATCTTCTTAAACGCGTATCAGCACGCGTTGGTGTACCGCCCAGGAAAGGAAATAAGCCACGCGGACACCCTGTCGAGGTCTCCCCTCCCCCACGCAAGCAGCCTCGTGGGCGAGGAAGAACAAGACCGCCCAGTGCTCCTGATAGAGGTCTTGGATTCGCCCCCCATTGTACCCGCAGACATCGCCAAGGCGACCGGCAAGGACAAGACGCTAGCTCTAGTCAGCTCCTGGGTGCAGAAAGGGTGGCCAGCGTCCTCCCCGGCGGCAGAGTTCGCCCCGTTTTTCAGGAAGAAGCTAGAGCTGTCCATAGAGAGGGGGTGCCTTCTGTGGGGCCAGCGGGTGGTAGTCCCCGAATCCCTGAGGCCTAGGGTGCTCAAACTGCTGCACGTCAGCCACCCTGGAATTGTCCGCTCCAAGGCTCTGGCCAGGAGCTACTTCTGGTGGCCCCAGTTAGACGCCGACATCGAGCACATGGTGGGCACTTGTGAGGGCTGCCAATGCTCCCGACCCGAAGAGGCTCGCCTGCCGCACAGAGAATGGGACGCGGCAAAGGGGCCGTGGTCCCGTGTGCACATTGACTTTGCGGGCCCATTTAGAGGGACACTTTTTCTCCTCATGGTGGATGCTTACTCCAAGTGGTTGGAGGTAATCCCAGTCACGAACACCTCCTCAGCAACGACAATAAAGCACTTGCGTAGGGTCTGTAGCACGTTCGGCATACCCGACACCCTAATTAGCGATAACGCTAGTTGTTTCACGTCCGCTGAGTTCAGGGCATTCACCGAGATCAACGCCATTCGGCACATCACCTCCGCCCCTTTCCACCCGGCGACAAACGGCCAGGTAGAGCGCCTCGTGCGCACCACCAAAGACGCGCTGAGGCGCATGGGCCCCGGGGATCTTAACCTGCAAGTGTGTCAGTTCTTGCTGGGATACAGGGTGACCCCCCTAGCTTCGGGGTACTCGCCCGCGGAGCTCCTAATGCGTAGGAAGCTGACTACGATACTGACCAGGCTAGACCCTACGAGGGTGGAGGACACAGGGAGGAACATCGGGTTAGCGGACACGAAAAGTTTCGAAGTAGGTGCCCCGGTACATTGCAGGAACTACGCTAGCGCGGGGCCAGCCTGGGTCCCGGGCGTCATCGTTGGGCAGACAGGTCCCGTGTCGTATTGTGTAGAGACCAGCGCGGGTCTACTCTGGAGACGGCATGCAGACCAACTCCGGAGCCGGGTTCCGGGAAACCAGAGCGCGGACGGCGCGGAAAAGGATTCAACGTTAGGGTTCTCCCCCACCCATTCAGCCCAAGGGGGAGGAGAGGGGGGCCAGTGGTCCCCACCTAGGGGGGAGGGGAAGGAATCTGTCCTCATAGATAGCCTGAGGGATGCCCCCAATGACATCTCAGTAGATAATTTTGAGTTTCAGTTACAAAACCGGGGGGGTTTCGGAGTGGTCCCCCACCCATCCAAGCGAGAAGCGGGGTTTTTCGTTAGCCCCCAGTGCCCCCGGTTTTTCCACAATGGAGTTTGTCCCTTCCCCAAAAGCCGCAGAACCGCGGCAAGTCACTAACGAGTCTCCCTCTCCCGTTGCAGGACAAGAGACCAGGGGACAGAGAAGCAGTAGCGCCCCCGGGACAAGCCAGCCAGCATCACGCCCAAAACGCATTTGCAATAAGCCATCTTGGATGAGAGACTTCGTCTCATCCTAGGGTGGAGGGATGTTGTGTTCCTAATACTATGCCTTTGCAACAATGTAACACCCATCAGCTGTAACACTGTAACCCTCTGTAATAGGACGCGAGCTAGTAACAACCAGGTGGCAATAGCGAGCGTCCAGCTCATATGGTTCCAATTACGCAAGAACTTCAGCGTGGGAAGATTCCCGCCACTACCTCACCTGGACAAGAAGGGCGTGACCAGGGATGACGTCACGCGGGCGGTAGCCAATGGGCTATCGTGGAGCCACATTCAAATGTATAGCCACTGTATATATTGAGCTGTTGGTCCATCATTACCACATGTTCCCCCGGACCACCATGCAATAAAGATGTGTTAAGCCAATCCTTCGGCTGTTCCTGTGTCTTGGTTCTCATACACTAAAAGTATGTACATATTTTTATACAGAGACCATCATGGCCACAAGAGGCTAAGATGGAGAGAGGGAGATAGTGCAAGTTTGCTAATTAAGAAGTGTGACTAAGATGTGTGTGTTCATCGTGCAGAGAGCCTGCAGTGTCAAGTGATGACTTGGATGTGTGAATGAGTTGGCATGTAGCTGATGCCCCAGATAACCCTTTTCACTCTCTTTATATTGTTTCAAATGAAATGCGATTCATCAGAGTCAGTTCTCACATTTAATTACTGTACCATGATAATTGTGACGTTACCCAAAGAAAGAGATTTACACAAATGTCTAAATAAACCATCGCTATGTGATGTCGGAATCAACTGCGACTGGACAACAACAAAATGTGATGTAAGTCCTAGAATAGATTGATAAATTGTATCTAATTGGGCAAGTCTAATAACTTGAACCCTAGTAAAGGCTAAATTTTATTAATATGGCAACATAACTGCAGTGGCTCAAGTGGCTAAGATGCTGACTAGGAGGTGGAAGGTCAGCAGTTCAATTCCCGAGTGTAGGAATTGGGCCGTGAGGAGGCCCTTAGGATCCCGGAGGAGACTGGTCAAAGGAGCGACACGAGGCAGGATGGAGTGAAGACCAGTAGTTTATTGAGAAAAGGCTGCAACATATATAGGGGAAAAAGAGCAACGGTGGCAAGCTGTCATCTGACAGGAAAATTACCTCACCCACGTACCCGGGTTAATGGGGAACACCTCAAAGGGAAGTTAATTAACTGGGGCAAACATGGACTTAGGAGTCCCATTGTCTTGGGGATTAGGCATGGGCAAACATGGCTTATTTGCACCAGGGATTTCCCCCGAGCTGGGAGATGAGGTATACACTTAATGTCAAACAGGAGTCAGCTATCTGCTTACTTGGCAGAGCCGTAGGTCAGGTCACAGTAATTGGGTGAATCAAACCCTATATTTTATTCACCCCCCTTAATTTGGCGGCCGCAGAAACCACATGCAAGGAGCGTGTCTCACTGCGGTGGTTCCTAGCGTGCCGTTCCATGCCCTATGGGGCACGGGGAAACCGCATCTCCCCTTTATTTTCTATTTAAGGACCTGACTGGCGACCTTGCGCAAGAGCGGCGTCAGCTGTTGAGCGGGTATGACGTCACGGAATTTCTCTCTGGGGCGGCACTTGGAGATCAGCGAGGGAATACACTGAGCAAAACAACAGAGCGTAATGCCTAGTATGCCTATCCCCACCTCTACCTTAAGCACCGTTTGCAGCCACCCCCAGGGAATCCATGACCACAGGGAGTCCTGCCACCCCCATGAAGAATCCTCCTTGATGTCCCTAACTGGCGTGTGGAGGTCCGTGAGCTGGCTCTGTATCTTGTGGGTATAAAGCAACACATGCCATGGACAGACTTGCAGCCCAAATGATGTGACTACAGGGGATAATCGATAGCTGCTTGATTATCCAGTATGGCATGGCGAAGCTCTGTCTGCTCCTGGCTGAGCAGCGCTATTGCTGAGGAGGTGTGGTTAGTGGCTTTTGCAAAAGGCAAGCCAATTGACCAATTCATTCTCCGAGCGTTGCTATGGCTAAGCCTGGCACACTGAATATAGCAAGGCAAGATAACGAGATGTGTCATTGATCTCTTACTGCGACCTGGGGAGATTCTAAGCTATCTCTGCAGCTTCTGGCATGGTGCAAATGTCTTTCTAGCACCTATGGGGAGGTGTGAAACTAACTGGGGATTACCAGCTACCGGGTACTCAATCTTTCCAAGCAATGGGCCGGTGCAAGCATGGGCCGGTCTGGCTTCCTTTGGTGGAAGCTGGCCGTTATTAACAATATACAGAAATTCAAGTGTCCCTTGCAAATCCCAACTGGAGCATTGCACAAGGCATGAATAAATAATAGCAACTACAGATAATAAAAAGACATTCAGCAGCTTTTCGAAGGATGAGGCTTCTCTTCTTGGTGGGGTTTCCTGTGTAACTTGAGTTTGGAGAAGTCTTGTTTTGGGGAGCACTGAGTATGCAAAATGTTCATAGAAATGTCCTTGAAGATGTGAGTCATAAAGGAAGACGGGCAGCTGATGACATCCAAGACAGTGACTGGTGCTGCTCTTTGCAATCATCCGGGTCTCATTCTGGCCTCTGGGACCTGCATGGGGAAGAGACTTGTTTGGGAGATAAAAATTCTGAAAGAGTTAGTTGGTTTTTGCACTTATAGGATAGCAATTGCTGTGCAACTATGGGACGTGGTTTCCCCCCTTTCTGTTTGTTTGTCAACGTAGGACTTAAGCGTCCGATAGACCCGTTCCACAATCGCTTGCCCCTGCGGATTGTAAGGAACGCCAAAAGTGAGCTTAATATCCCAGGTGGCCCTGAAGGTGGCCAGCTGCCTGGAGCTATAAGCTGGGGCGTCAACGGACGTTGTGCGCCGACGTTCGCCCTTGGCCGTGGGAAAGGAGGTGCTGCTCCACATGGGGAGCCGTTACTCCCTTCTGTGCTGTTACCCAAACAAACTGTGGGAAGGTTTTAATGCAAACGTCCATGTATAGCCAATTGCCAAAATGTGGGGATGTGTGACGTCCATGTGCCACACCTGGATGGCCTCTGTCCCTCGTGGGTTGACCCCCCCACGAGGGCCCCTGCACAATGCTGGCAAGAGCGAACCATGCCTTGGGCTTGAGAAAGTGGCAGGTTGAACTGCCTTGCGAGTGCTTGGCATTCTGAAGAAGGAATGCATGACTCTGAAGTGGAGTTGCGAGGAACAAACTTAGCAAATTGTTGTCTATCACGGGAGTGATGTATGCTCCTGGTAGACTGTGGAGCAAATTCCTAGGAAACTGGCTGTCAGCAATTATGTTGGAGCGTTACTTGGCAAAGGTGCGCAAAGCGAGGCGCACGGCTGCCAGCTCTGCCCGCTTGCGGAAGAGTCAGGAGCGTGCGCCAAGCTTGGTCCTCTTGCCAAGTAAGAACCTAATATGTGCGACCCCCATAAGTGAAAACTGTCCTAGCCCCCCCCGAAGGGGAACCAGTGACATTCATCCACACAAGGTGACTGTCTGCTAGAAGTGAGACGAGTCTGGGGTCTAATGGCAAACCTTGGCGCATGAAGCGCCAGGCTTCCCTTGGGTAAATTTCTCATGAAGGCCCCCCTGCGCACATCCATTCAAGGTGTGCGTGCACACTTTCACTGGAGCGATTCTGGTGCTCCTGTGAGAAGGGTGCCAGATGCTGGCTTAGCTTTTTGCCTGTGCTTAGACTAGCAGCAAAAAGGGAAGGGGTGGCCTAAAATTGCCTGTATCCGATTGAGGGTGTGCCCTGACTGCACTCTTAAAATGGTCCTAGGCTGTCCTGACTAATGAGTGGCACTCTGCATATGCTCGGGAGCTCAGGGACTAATCCTTCCTCTGTGCTCTGGAGTTTGCAAAATGTGTCTGCACACTAGAGAGGGTGCTGTGGGCCAGGTGCCATACTTAAAACGACCTACTAAGACTTATTAAAGACAAGCCAACTATGACGTGCCAGCTGTAAGGAAATAATACACAAAAATGAAAAGATACACAGGTTAAGCATTGCCAGCAGGGAGTTCCACTGGCGAAAGGAGAAAAGGAGGAAAGACAAGTCAGAAGTTAGCACAATGAGAATGCAACAACTCTTATCATAACGAAATCAGATTAGGTCAGGTAACCAAGGCAACCAGGTCCTTCTGTCAAGAAAATCCCTATCAGTAATTAACTTTGGAAAGGAAGCAAGTTAAGGCTGTAGGAAGAAATGAATTGGTTACAATTAAGGCCTGGAGAGGAATTTTATTCCTGTAAAAAGGTAAGCATTTTCTGAAGATACAGAGCGCAAAAACGTTTGCGTGCTTTTTCCTGTGAAAGGGGTACAATGAGTGAGTTACTGATTACAGTCAAAATACCAGAGCAGTATCTTTCCTAAGAGAATGAAGGAGAGTTAGAACGATTCTCAACCTGCGGCCAGATGTGGGCCAGATGTGGCCCATGTTGCTCTGCCACTCCCCCCGCCAAGCCAAGAAGGGCTGTGCGGTGAAGGAAGGGCAGGATGACTGTCGGGACCCCAGAGCTGCCTGAGGCCCCGGAATTTGGCCCCTGACTTTAAGAGGTTGAGAACCGAAGTTACAAGATGATAACACAACACACACATGAAGACAATGCAATTCTCTCACTCCTGGTGAGATACGCTACTCCAAGACGCTAAGAGACATTCAAAAAACCTTAAAACACAGAGATGGGGTTTTGAGGAACACACACAGACGTAGGAAGGGGCCCCATAGTTTATGATCTAGTGAGGAGAACTCATAGAAGCGATTTTTTGTTTTCAGATCGCGCTTCTGAAAAGAAAAAATCAGTTTTCCTGATTGCAAAACCGGTTTCCAAGAGAGGCTTAATCCTTTGACAAAGAGAAGAGTCTCAAGGGAAGGGGGAGGAACCACCCTGCCCCATCCCCCCCCTCTCCTGCCCAAACTGCTAAGCAGGCAAGGCAAAGGGGTTTGCTCATCATGCTTCCTCAAACTTTAAATAGCTCCTGCCCACGAACAGAGTGCAAACTGTTTTAACACATATTTCACAGTGACATTACCACGCAGTTACACACAAGGAACACTTTTTCAGTCATACTGTGGTCATAGAGACAAGGCTTTTGCAATCATACGCAGTTCTTGCAGACATACATTCAGTGGTGCACCACGCATACACACATCTATTTACGCATTCGCACATTCCTCCCCCGATCTGCAGCATTCTATACTACACATGAGGAGATGGCTAATACACAGCTGGCTATTTACAACCATCTGGGTGCTTTTACTTAGGGGCAAGTTTCTCTGGGCTACTCCCAAGGTGAGACAAGTAGGTTCTGCCTGTGCCCTGGGGGAACTCGGGGTACTATTGCTGGGATGGTTCTCCTGGCATAGCCAGGGCGATGGCTGCCTCCTTTCTAGCCTGGGCCCCCTTTCCAGTGCCAGCGTGGCCATTTGGTATCCAGACAACCTTTTGAAGATCTGCCTGGTCTAGATTGGCATTCTCTTCTAAGGTGTCTCACTTTTCCACACTGGAAGCAGGCGCCTTGGGGTTTTGGCACTGCTCTGCGCCTGAGTGTGGAAATGGGTCTGCTCTGGAACCCTGCGTGGCCAGGGGCCGTGCAGGTTTCCGTGAGCAGTGGGCGCTGAGCATCCCTGCCTGAACGTGTGTCTGCCTTCAGATAGGCTGAGCACGGCAGTTGGGCGCTAGCTAATTGTGCCACTGGCAATTTCCCCGTGAATGGATCTTCCTCACCCATGCGCTGAATGGAGTTCTTTCTTTGCAGGGAACTTTTAACTGTCCGAGAAGCACCAAGGCCTCTCATGCCATGAATTCCTTCAGTGACGTCTGCAGCTGCCACTGAGGGAATGCTCCCTACACTGCCCTGCTTAAGCTGAAATGACGAATAGAGACTTCTTGGGGCTGATGGTTCTGACTGCGCTGGGGTTTTCTGGGTCTCTATCCGGACTGGGTCTACCTCTGCTGAGAGTTTCCTACATTTGCTCCATGTGCGGGTTATGCCCTCTGGAGCTTTCAGGGGTTGCTGAATGCAGTCTCCTATCTGATCCCAGAGCTTCAGGGTTAACGTACCTACTTCTGGGTAAAGTAGGCAGTGTTCCCTGAGGTACGCCAAAAGTCTCGCTAGCTCTCCGCTGTGAAATCGCAACTTAAAAACCCTGGCCAGGATTATGAACTCTCCCTCTCGAGTTCTTTGGCTAGCGGACGGACTTGGTCTATGAGAGCAAGTCCCCATATTACCTGCGATGGTCCTCTGAAGTTTCCTCCTCGGGACGAGAGTCGACGCGTCTTTGCAGGCAACAGGTTCGGGCGACGAGTGTCTGGGGTAGCCCTCGGAGCGTGGACCTTCTGCCACGGGCCCTTGGCGGCCTCTGCGCTGTCAGGGGCTCACAGCCTGCCCTGAGCGGAACGCGTTTCCCTCTATGGCAACCTCCTCGAAAGCGGGAGCAGGCTGTAGGAATGTCTCTCTGGAATGCCTCGCCACAGGCCACTCCTCCGATCGGCTGGCTGCCGGCCGGAGTGCTGTGCTGTCCTCCAGGATGATGGGACAAGGTTCTGGCACAGAACCTGGCCGCGTGGATCGCTACTCACGAGTAGACTCCAGGGTCCCTTACCCACTAGTAGAATCACGTCTCGGGTCACCAGATGTAGGAATTGGGCCGTGAGGAGGCCCTTAGGATCCCGGAGGAGACTGGTCAAAGGAGCGACACGAGGCAGGATGGAGTGAAGACCAGTAGTTTATTGAGAAAAGGCTGCAACATATATAGGGAAAAAAGAGCAACGGTGGCAAGCTGTCATCTGACAGGAAAATTACCTCACCCACGTACCCGGGTTAATGGGGAACACCTCAAAGGGAAGTTAATTAACTGGGGCAAACATGGATTTAGGAGTCCCATTGTCTTGGGGATTAGGCATGGGCAAACATGGCTTATTTGCACCAGGGATTTCCCCCGAGCTGGGAGATGAGGTATACACTTAATGTCAAACAGGAGTCAGCTATCTGCTTACTTGGCAGAGCCGTAGGTCAGGTCACAGTAATTGGGTGAATCAAACCCTATATTTTATTCACCCCCCTTAATTTGGCGGCCGCAGAAACCACATGCAAGGAGCGTGTCTCACTGCGGTGGTTCCTAGCGTGCCGTTCCATGCCCTATGGGGCACGGGGAAACCGCACCCGAGTGCTGCAGGATGGAGTGAGCTCCCATCTTTGTCCCAGCTCCTGCCAACCTAGCAGTTTGAAAGCAAGACATTGCAACTAGATAAATAGGGGCCACTTTGGTGGGAAGGTAACAGTGATCCGTGCGCTCCAGTGTCTAGTCATGCCTGCCACATGACCACGGAAATGTCTGCAGAAGCAGACAGCACTGGCTCTTCAGGTTTGAAACAGAGATGAGCACTGAACTCTAGAGTCGGATACGACTGGCTTTCGAGCAAGGAAAACCTTTACCTTTACTTTATGTGATGTCAGAATCGACTGTGCGACTGAACAACAACAACAAAATGTGATGTAAGTCCTGGAATAGATTGATAAATTGTATCTAATTAGGCAAGTCTAATTACTTGAACCCCAAGGGCTAAATTTTATTAATATGGCAACCTAAGTTTATTAGCATTACTGTGTTTTTTTAGTGAAAGGAACAGAGAGAGTCTCAGCAGAAGATCTGAAGAGTTGAAGGAAGAGGGTTGCTGATCATGGAAACAGTCGCCAGCAGTGATACAGGATAGGCTTTTGGTTTAAATTTCCTGGCTGCCATACAAACATTAGGCTGAATCCCTGGTATAACCACAAACAGAGCAAGATGAGTACAGATTGCAAGAAGGATTGTTAGTCTGAGTGTGTGGTTCACAAAAGTGAGTGAGAGAGGGAGAGGGCAGGGACACATTCACAGTGGTGATGAAAAAGGAGGAGGAACTAGAGAAAGCCATGCATTTTCCAGATGCAAATGGAAGGCCACTTACACTCTAGATTGGTGGTTCAACACTAACTTTTCTCTTGGAATGCTTCTCAAATTGACTCACCCATTGAACAAAATGCAGGTGCCTGCAACAGACACACTGCCAATTCTGGAGGATTATAGGACATGCTCTAGGACAGCTGGGACTTTTCTAAGCTGAGTCCCAAGAAATCTTGTCAGAATTGAGCAGAAGTGTCTTTCTGAGGATCAGTAATGGCAGGCAGGCTTTCATGAAAGGGAGAATCTCTGCAGGCAATCTGCCATTCCAGGATTGTGGCTACATTGAGCAAGGTTTACGAGTAATGCAAGGTGTCACCCAAAATGTACGATGAACAGGTTAGCCACCTCAAATTGTGGCTCAAAAGCTTTTGCAATTTGTAGATGCACTGGGGTTCTTTTTTTAAAAAAAAATCAGCAAGCAAAGGGATCCTGCAGTATAGGAATTTCTAGAGTATACACACAATTCACATCGAGTAATACCAATATCATTCTTTCTGAAGGGTAAGTTTAGTGTCTCGCAAGGAAGACGAAAGAAGGAGCCGCAGTAGTGCTAAACACAACTTTATTGCATGATGGTCAGGGTGAACATGGTGGACAAACAGCTCTATTTATAGTACACTGTACATTTGAATATCCCGGTGTGGTAGCTCATTGGCTACTGTCCGCGTGACATCATAGATCGTCACGCCCATCTTCTCCAGGTGCGGTGTGGCGGGAAGGTTTCCCGCTCTGCAGGTATTTGGGGAATCTGTACCATGTGAGCCGGATGCTCGCTACTGCCACATGTGGCCACTTAGCTCGCATCCTTATACAGCTTGTTACAATGTGTCTCTGATTAGATACAATTGGATACATTGACTGGATGCATTCTGTTAAAGGGAAACTGTAACATTCATTCAATACATAACAGTAAGGGAATACAGAAATACACCAGAGGCATCCCTGAAGATAAATATTACAACAAAAGATCGGTAGTGGTGGACTGTTGTTGCTTTTTAAAGAAAGGACTGGATTTCCCAGAACATAATTTGAACACCATAATTCTAGGAAAGATGCCAATTTTAGCCAGCTCAGAGTTGGCCAGAATGGAAAATGGCATTATCAGCCCAAGACAGATCCAGATTGAGGGCAAAACAGGATGCAGATCCAAATTGGGCCAAATAGGATACAGCCATACTTCCTGAGCTATAAGTAAAGCGCTCCAAAATTTTCCAGGTCGGATAGCTGCCCAAGGTGTTTTGAGCATCCTGTCTCTAAGGGGTTCCTAGAGTAAATCTGATTATTATGACAAAGCATTTCCTTTTGAAAGGATTATTTCTATCACATTTCTGCCCCTCCCCACTCTATTGATACAGTATATACTTATCAATGAAGTACAAACAAGCATTTTATTGATTTGGTTATTTTGGTGGTACATTCTTCTCTATAAAGATGGAGGCACAATATTTTTAAATACACATGGACTAATCCCTGTGATTGGACCTTATCTTCATATTTGTGTTTAAGGACTTGTTCATACATGCGCATCCATCTCTTTATTTCTCGACACTCTGTTGTTGTACATTCGGCTGTGAAAATGTGGGAATTTATAGACAAGCACTGTATCTAAGGTGCCATGATAGGGAAAATATGTCTGTATTGTGGTGGCTTAGTAGTTAAGACACAGAACTTGAAGACTGGAAGGTCAGAGTTCAGTACAATACTCGAGTACTGCATGACGGAATGAGCATCCATCCCTGTCCCAGCTTCTGCCAACCTAGCAGTTTGAAAAAAAAATTGCAAGTAGATAAATAGGTACCACTTTGGTGGGAGGGTAAACAGCATTCCATGCACTCCAGTGTTGAGGCATGCCTGCCACATGTCCATGGAAACGTCTGCAAACACAGACAGCGCTGGCTGTTTGGCTATAAAACAGAGATGAGCACTGAACCCTAGAGTTGGATACGACTGGCTTTTGAGCAAGGGTGACCTTTACCTTTATTGCTACATCTGTGATGGCCAGAGTTTGGAGAGAAATATTATTTTTTAAGCATAACTATGAAACATCCAAGATCGCTGAGGAATTTTGCACCTTATAATCTGAAAAGGCCTTTCCCAAGTTCTGTTGATGGTTCCTTCACACAAGTACAGTACAACCACGACTTACATAAGCCTGGAGTTACATAAAATTCGACTTACATAATGGTTTTGTGCTAAAACCATGTCCTAATTTACAAGATTTCCTATGGGTTTGCTTCGAGTTACATAAAGATTTTTCCTGGTTTGCTTCGAGTTACATAAAAATTAATTTCCCTATGGGTTTGCTTCGATTTACATAAAATATCATTTTTCCTATGGGTTTGCTTTGAGTTACATAAAAATATTTTTTTCCTATGGGTTTGCTTCGAGTCAAATAAAAAAACGATTTAAGCAAAAGCCTACAGAACGGACTTTTTTCATAAGTAGGGGTTTTACTGTAAATCTTCATTTGCTATTGAATCATCAAGTTGCAGTTATTATGTAACTGCAGAGATGAACACAGTTACTAGGGTAGAGCTTACTTGATTTTTTAAAAGATAAACATTGCTCCATTGATATCTATGAATGTATTACTAGGCTGCACTGCTAAACAACCTTATTAGAAACAAGTCAGGGATTTATGGTTGTTCATTTTGGCCCATCTTTCATGCCCCCTAGCTAGCTTACTATAAGGCTGTGAAGTCCAGTTTTCAGACCGAGTCCCATGATTCTGCACTGATTTATAACATTACCGTACCTACATAAGCAGCCTCTACAAACATTGTTGTCACTGGTCCTGAACTGCTGTTTTCTTGGCTAGATCACTGTGCAAAGAGACTTAGAATTAAAAGGTCAGTTTATTTTTATTTATTTATTTATCCTTAGATTTGCATGCCGCCCACTCGGGGAAACCTGACTCAGGGCAGCGCACAATGGTAAAAACAGATAAAATACAGTAAAATATGCAGTTGTTAGCTGCAGGACAGAATAAGCTCCTGTCTTTGTCTCAGCTCCTGACAACCTAGCAGTTCGAAAACAAGAAATTGCAAGTAGATAAATAGGGACCACTTTGGTGGGAAGGTAACTGTGTTCCATGTGCTCTGGTGTCTAGTCATGCCTGCCACATGACTACGGAAATGTCTGCAGAAGCAGACAGTGCTGGCTCTTTGGCTTTGAAACAAGAGATGAGCACTGAACCCTAGAGTCGGATACAAATGGCTTTCGAGCAAGGGAAACCTTTACCTTTATCTTTATGTTTGATTTTGTCCAATTTGTTTGATTACTTTGACTATTTATTTTTTAAAAAGACTTGAGTGCTCTATATGTGCCTTGCTGTTTATTCTGTGGCAATGTCACGCAAGAATACAATGACAGTCTAGTAGTGTGCAAATTCAAATCAACACACAGAAAGGGGTCAGACAACCGATCCATAAGGGATCCATTCTGACATGATGGCAACTTTCTAGGGCTTTGGAAAGACATCCTTCCATGGCCTATTGCTGGAGGCGTATGGCCAAATCTGGCCTCTTCTGCACACAGAGTACGTGCTCTGTCTGTCATTAAATGATGGACCCTCCTGAAATGTTTATACCCTCTTATCTCTCTTGTACTTTCCCAGTGTTTTCCCTGAAGTATTTGTTGCTGAATTGTGTCAAGAATCCATGGAGACAGCGTGCTCCTCCGGAAGGTTCAGTGGAACGTTTGGCAACAATTCTGGACCGGTAGTGGGCTGGCTCATCCTTCATCGTTGGTACATCATGTATGCATGTAAACAACCTTTATGTTTTATTTATTCCATGACTCAAAACACTTTGGAATTCAGCAGGCAGTGTGTGATACATCCAAACAATTCAATACGTTGCGACCAGGACTATGAGAACAAATCCAGGACTCTTGTGAGAGCATGAATGAGGCAGATGCGGACTTGCTTTCAGCTTCCACAACAGCTGAGAATAATCCTTTATCTCATTATCCAATCAATTTTGTCCTTTTGTTTCTCAAGCACAATTTCGTGTTGCCCCTCTCGCCCTGGCTCTCCAAAACATTTTACACTCCAGCACAACAGTAACACTCTTTTTTCTGTGGCAGCTTCCATGTTGATTCTTCTCATGGAACAGTTATTCCATTTTCTCTCCAAACTATGCCACCCACTTTTAGGTAAGTTTTGGGAAATGAAAAGGCAGGAAACAAGGCAAGGAAGGTAAACGAAGGATAGGCAAATCTAGCCTTCACTATCCAACCTGACCACAGCCACTTCTACACCTGCAGTTTTTGTTCTAGTTATCAAGCTAAAGCAGGGGTGCCTAAGCTACAGCCCGTGGGTTGGATCCGGCCCAATGCCAATTCTTTCAGCCCATGGCCCGAAAGGTTTGGGCACCCCTGAGCTAAAGCATGGGGAAACAGAGGAAGGGACTAGACAAGGTTAGGCAACTATGTATCTCTGTGTTTTTTGAACTGACTACTTGGTTGATCCGTGTTTCACACGTCAGGTTAATGTGGCGGATCGAAGCATTGCCTTCCACTGTTTCCGATCCTGTGCCAGTCTCATTCAGGGTCTCAGGAACTTTGCCCTGAACTGGTCTTCCCACCTTGTTGCTGGCCTTCCTAGTGGTCACTTTATGTCAAGTGGTATCCACTTTGTGATAGCTTTTGTCCACTTGCCATTTTCAAAGTGGCACACATGCCCGACCCACCAATGCCTTGGAAACTCAATCAATGTTCATGCTTGTTTTGCAACTGATCTTACACACAGTTCTTCATATATTCAATTTTATATTTGATAGTCTTTTCAGTCTTTTGAACTACAGCTCCCTTAATCCATATCAATTAGGTATTCAAGCTACACCTGATGGGAGTTTTAGGTTCATACAATGTAGAGCAGGGGTGGCCAACCTTGGTGCCCCAGGATGGTGTTCTTGGACTTCAGTTCCCAGAAGCCCTGATCAGCAGGTGTGCTTACTTGAGCTTCTGGGAATTGAAGTCCAAGAACACCTAGGGCACCAAGGTTGGCCACTCCTGATATAGAGTCACAGTTATGCCAAAGCCTTGATGTACGTCCAAGCTAAAACTTTGTGGTCCAGCTTGTAGGATGGGAGCGGGTGTGTGTGTGTGTGTTTGGAATAGAGAGATTCCCCAACAGATGGAAGGGTCACTTTAAGGAAGCTTGCTCCCTGCAAAGCAATCCTTTTGCTGCATTTGGATGCATGCCTTTCTTGCCATCTGACCACATCCTGAATCAGTAGCACCTATGGCCACATTTATTTATTTATTTATTTATTTATTGTTTAGACTTTTATACCGCTTTCCTCCCCATAAAGGGAACTCGAAGCGGTTTACAACAATAATGCCAAACAATATAAAATATGATACAAATAATACAACAAAATACAGTTACAGTATGAATTATCAAAAACATATTCAATACAATATCAAAATTACCCTAACAATCATAAGAGTCAAACAAGTTCAATAATGCAAAACAAAATAACAAACCACAAACTCAAAGTCAAAGAGGGAACCCCCCCCCCCCTCACACCCAACCCTTCTGCCACCAAACCGCACCTCCCTACAGTCTCGGTCTCAGTGGCGGGGAGCAAAAGCCCGGGGGTGTGGTGGCTCCACCAACGCTGAAGCTGGCAGCGTCCCTTCCAGCGTCCCTTCCAGCCATGCCACACTCCCCAGCCTTTGTAGCCCCGATGGCGTGGGGGCGGGGGCTCGGGGGTGTGGCCGCTCACACACAGCTGCTGCAGGAGCCGGCCAAGCTCTCCTTTGCCGTGCAGTTTCTCCCTGCATTCTCAGTCCAGGTGGTGTGGAGACAGAAGCCCTGGGGTGTGGTGGCTCCACCAACGCTGAAGCTGGCAGCGTCCCTTCCAGCGTCCCGTCCAGCCGTGCCACACTCCCCAGCCTTTGTAGCCCTGATGGCGTGGGGGCAGGGGCTCGGGTGTGTGGCCACTCACACACAGCTGCTGCTGAAGCCGGCCAAGCTCTCCTTTGCCGTGCAGCTCCTCCCTGCATTCTCAGTCCAGGTGGTGTGGAGACAGAAGCCCAGGGGTGGGGTGGCTCCACCAATGCTGAAACTGGCAGCGTCCCTTCCAGCGTCCCTTCCAGCCGCGCCACACTCCCCAGCCTTTGTAGCCCCGATGGCGTGGGGGCATTACTGCATAGAAAATACTAACCCAGTGATGGGCAGTCTTGGCCCTCCAGCTGTTCTTGAACTTCAATTCCCAGAAACCCTGACCAGCTGGTGTGTTGACTTGGGCTTCTGGGAATTGAAGTCCAAGAACAGCTGGAGGGCCAAGACTCTGTACTAACCCCAGAGTCCCCCAAATTATCATGAGTTTCAATTCCCATTCCACTGTTCCAATGACTGCAGGGTGTTTTTTTAATGGTTTCATTAACAAGATAAATGATCTTATATCTTCCTCCCTAGAGAAAGAGTGAGCCATATTTAAAATCTGATCAAGTTAGTCTAGAAGCATTGTTTTAATGGTTTCTGTATCATTCATAACAGCAACAATATCCAAACATTTTACTTTAAAACACACACACAAAATGATGAACTATAAATAAAATCAGTAATCATAAACTTTAACTTTATGGACTTCTTTGTCTTCACATTCTCTTTCTTTGTCATAATAATAGTAAGTGTTGTCCCTTCTCTGAAGCTTCTTCACAAATCCAGTTTCTGGCCACCTATCTACCTACATGCAGAATGACGAGAAGGAAAACATTTATGTATTATAGACAGGTGGCACAATGTGGTAAGCATTTATATAATAAATAATGCAGAATCCAAAGAGGATATATGCACAGCCATCTCAGTGCTTGGGTGTATTAAATAGGCACACGCACAGCTCCTTAGCATATACATGTGCTGTATTTGGAGGCAAAAATTCAGGACCCTTCTGTATTCTCCCTACTTTCTGCCAATCAGTTATCAGCAATATCCCACCTTCTTCTACTGGTGGTACAGGGCTGTTGGTATCTGCTTCTGTTGAACTGGTATTCTAGAATACTAAGATTGAGATAATTGAGTTAAAGGATGGACCAATAGTCTGAGAATGTAATATGTCACAAAACAGACGGTAGGTTGGACAACATAGGAAAGGCTTAAAACGGGTTCTTAACCTACGGCCAGTGGGCCAGACCTGACCTGCAGCACCATTTCATGTGGCCCACGTCATCATTGCCACCAGAAGTGGGAGTGTTTACAACAGGCATTAATTGCACCCTCGGCTGTCATAAATGCGCTTACAACAGCCATAGATGCGTTTTACGACAGTACTTATGGCAGGGAGAACCATCATTCTGGCTCACTCAGCTATCTGAGGGGGCGTGGCCCGGCCCACGGCTTTAAAAGGTTGTGAACCCCTGGCTTAAACAATAGATTTCTTTGGGATATACAGTAAAACCACGTATAACTAATTTAAATCATTCCGCTGGGCTAGTTGTTGTACGATTCTATCGCTATGCAATGCATGCATCGTATAACGAATTTCTCTATGGGATGCATCATACAATGAATATCTGTATGCGAAAAATCGTAAAGAAAAAAAATCTTTGTACAATTATTCCTATAGAGAAATTTGTTGTACGATGCATCCTATAGGGATGCATTGCATCGTACAACAACAAAAAAACATTGTATGATATAACGGGTTTCCCCCCCAAATTCAATTCATTATACAATTTATTCATTGTATAATGCAATCATTATACGAGGCTCGACTGTACCTATAAAACTACAAATTATTGCAACATGCTGGATTTCTGACAGCATTAGACAAAACTAAAAGCAGAACACTCTTAGAAAGTAAGATGCTGCTTCAGCCTATATATGCATACTTTTGTAATTGGTCAGTTGTAAGATAAAGTGGCTCTGCAAGTTTCATGTAGCAGGGGAAGATTTGTATTCCTCAAGGGATAATATCAGAAGAGGAGGAAATAAACATTTGTCTTAACATATGATCTAATCCTAAGAGAAACGTATTATATACTGGATCCCACTGTGCTAAATGCCACCCTCTGAGGAAACTTCAGAAATGCATGGGACCACCAGTAGGGCTTTACAAATGACCTCAAAAACCAAATACACCTATAAGGCAGAAGGCAAACTTTCAGGTAATTTATTAGAGCTACTCCATTGCTTCTGAGCCCATCTTATCAAGGTATAATACAAAAAATAAAAATATATACATTGTGCAGATGTGCAAAACAGGATTATTATTTTTTTGCTGTTGCTTGTTTGAGGATATTTTAATTCATCAGCAAAAATCTAGGGTTGTTTTTCACAGTAGCTTTTATTCTTGTCTTTCATATACGGTATAGCAACCAGCATACCTTATACTACTGAAAAAACAGTTTTGAAATGTGATTAGACCCTTAATGGTGAACCTTGGCACTCCAGATGTTCTTCAACTTCAATTTCCAGAAGCCCCCATGAATCCACACGGATGGGTTTACTGCGATTCATCCAGCCCACGCCACCCTCTTTGCTCCTGGAAGCAGAAGTAAAATGTGCCCGTACAGGCACATTTTACTTCCGCTTCCAGGAGCAAAGAGGGTGGCGTGGGCCGGATGAATCGCAGTAAACCCATCTGTGTGGATTCATGGGGGCTTCTGGGAATTGAAGTCCAAGAACATATGGAGTGCCAAGGTTTGCCATCATGGGATTAGACTGATAAACTCTAGTAGGTAGAATTAGTGAGATTCCTCAAGGAAAGGCACTTGAAGCACCCTCCCCAAGGATGGCATTTATGGGTCACCCATACATGCCAGTTTACACTTTCTCCTCCACTTTTTGATGCTGCATTTTCTGCCCATATTAGATGGGAAGGGAGATTGGTAGAAAAAGAATCATTGTAAAATAGAAATATTGTAGTTTGTAGTTTCAACCTTATTTAAAAGGGCAGCATTAAGCAGCTTGCATGATTGCTAAGTCTTACCGCATCAACATGTTTCACTTGTTTATATTCAATTTCATCCCTATATCCAGCTTGTTGAAATCTGTACAAATTCTCAACTTCATCTGACCATGCTTTGGCACGGTGTATGGATTTTGGTTTGATGTTAATGTCGCCTGTGGCACCAGCATCTTGCCCAGTTATTTTGCTGAAAGAAATTGTTCAAAGATTACAGTCATATATATGAAAACTGATGTCAACCGCATGGAGGTGTACAAACAATGGCAACAAATGTGTGAATTAGATATGGTTTTGCCATAACTTTCTGGCTAAAATCCAAGTAAAACCAAGCACTTTCTAAACAAAAATAACTCCAAGTAATGTCAACCACATTAAGAGCTATGTAATACATGATAAATAAGTGAGAGAATCAATCAACTTCAATTTATATCCCACTCACCTAACTATACACTTAACTCTGGGCAGTTTTAATACAACAAATTAGGGTCTGCGGTGGCTCAGTGGTTAAGAAGCTTGCCTTGTTAGCTGGAAGACTGGCAAATCGGCAGTTCGAGACCCAGGTACTATATGACTAATTGAGTGTCTGTCTCTGTCCCAGCTCTTAGGGACATGGAAGGAGCCTCATTTGGGCATTCCCTGAGTAGAGTTTCTTCTGCAAAAATCCTTTCAACCCAGAATAATTTCTGACACAAAATTATTAATACAAATTGCCATCCTGCTTATACTATTTTATGGGAAATGTCCCTTCTCCTCACAATCCTTTATATGGGAAAAACAAAGGAACCTTTTACTGCTGAACGATAGTAGGAGATGGTGACTCGGGATGCCAATTGTCCCTCCTCTGGGCTCTTTATGGAAGCAAAGAGAGGAAGATATTTTCACAGCATTTTCTTGGAGCAAAATTCTGCCTCTCTCTGTGCTCTTTCAGTTAGGAAGGAGCATCCTTGACAGTTGGAATGGGGTCTTAGGGTGTACATTTACAGCAGGGGGTTGGCAACTTATGGCCCATAAGCCGAATCTGGCCTGTGGCATCCAATCATCAGGCCCCCACCCTTGCTCCACTCCCGCTGCCACCACCGCAGCTGGAAGCAGCTGTGGATATGTTTATGGCAGCTGCAGATGCTTATGGTTGTCGTAAATGCATTTGCAACAGCCGCGGACATGTTTACAGCTGTGTTTAAGGCGGGGCAGACCATCAGTCCAGCCCCCTCAACAGTCTGAGGGAGCGTGACCTGGTCCCCGACTTTAAAAGGTTGCTGACCCGATTTACAGGGTACAATTCCCCATTGTATCTCCTTCACCTTTTTGTCTCCCGGCAGAAAGTAGTAGCACTTGAGTACAGTACATTTTCCTGCCAGGAAATAATTTTGCTCCAGAAGCCCTTTCCTACACAACCCATACCAATTTTCCATCATGCTGTTTGGTATGTGCCTTTTTTGGTGCCATTGTGCTAAGTCAGACCACCTGGCTATGGACCCCAGAATATAATTCCCTGTTGTGCCTTGCAGGAGAAGAGCCAGTCTGTGTGTTCCTGGACAAGCTGCACCTTCTCAGAGAGTCAACAAAAGAAGGGAATGATACACTAATCCCGAGTACTGTACTTTACTGAAAAGGATGAAACAGTAGATCATCTGATCAGCGGATGCAGCAAAATTTCACACACTGATTATTTGCAACACTGTGACTGTTGCAAAAATGATTCATTGCAAACTTTGCCAGAGTTTTGGATTTGAATGCAATAAAAAAAAATATTGAGAACATCAGGTAGAGAAAGTTTGGGGAAATGAGAGCATCAAGATCCTGTGGGACTTTAAAATTCAAACAGATAGACATCTGACTCACAACACACCTGATATAACTGGTGTGGAAAAGAAGACCTGGTTTATTGACATTGCTATACCAGGAGATGCATGAATTGAAGGCAAACAACTGGAGAATATCACAAAATATGATTTGCAAATTGAAGTTGAGCATTTATGGAAAGAGAAATCTGTTGTCATACCCATTGTGATCGGAGCCCTTGGAGCAATATCTAAAGGACTTCCTAGATATTTGGAAATTTTGGCTTTCTTGGACTTGAACATTCTAACTACAAAAAACCACTTTACTAGGTACTGCCTATATATTGAGTTGTTACCTTAACAGTTCTTAGGTTCTTGGTTAGGTCTTGAACTGTTAATTTTATACCAGTCTTCCACTTTGAATCTAATGATAGATTTTTATTTTATACCTTGAAAACCTTGGGAAGGGTTGCCATAAATCATAATTGACTTGACAGCACCTAAATATTATTGTCGCTACTCATCTTAGTCCCTTAAAATTTAATGGATTAACATGTACCTAAGTAGTTTAAGTATCTGGCTGTGGAGTCAGAAGTTGGGAGTTCCTCGCTGTGCCTCCCAGGAGAAGAGTCAGCCTGTATAGAAATGGGTAAGCTGCATAGCCCCAATTTGCTCTCAGAGGAATGGAATGGTAAATAAACCACTTCTGAATATTCTCTACATTAAAAAACCTGAAAGGGGTCGCCATAAGTCAGAATTGACTTGATGGCACACAGTTATTATTAGATATTATTGCAGATTTTTTAAAAATGTCAATGAAGAGTGAACTTTAATGGATAAGTATAAAGACCATATATTATCACCACTTACTTATCTTCAGAGTTATCTGTTTCTCTATTGAAGGATGTATTGGGTTCATCTTCAAAACCTGTACATGATGCATCTTTACTGTCCATGAACACAAGTGGATTTTCCATAAGAATGTCTGTAATAAGCACAAACACAAACATAGATATAAAATATGCAAATATTTTCATTAAAAAATCATCAAGTGTTTTTCACATATACCACTTAACAGCACCTTTGAATTTGTGTTGTTTGTCAACACATATGACTGAATTTAATGCAGCTTTAAATACACAGGAATTCAAGTTTTGATTCAGTTCAAAACTATATCAGAGAGTGTTGTGTGTCCTTTTGATATTAACTATAAAGATGGACCAAGCTCATGCATATTTGACTACCTGTACTACTAACCTGCAATTATTAACACAAAAATGTATGTTTTTTAAGGAAATGTTGTCTCCCTAGTAAGAAGTAGTAGGACATCTTTACAGCTGAGAAAATACACATTTGAGAATGAATTCAAGAGGAAATAGTGCTGTAGAGGACACTGAAGAAGTTATTGGACAAATTTGCAGTGCTGATACTTCAATTTGTATATTACAATCACTTATTTAATTAGTATAATCTGAAACAACAATAACAACAATAAACCAGGGTTATATTTGCAACCCAAGGACACGGACTATAAACTAACATAATTAAATCAAAAAGTGAAAAAACTGGAACTGACAGTATATATAGGCTTTGTAAAGGAATGGATGAAACAGTGAACCACATGATCAGTGGACGCAATAAGATCACACAGACTCAGTATAAAGCATGGATTCTCAACCTACGGCCTGTGGGCCAGATGCAGTCCGCTGCACCATTTCATGTGGGCCACCTCACTGTCTCCACCACACCAGGAAGTGCCATGTGATGGAGGAAGGACAAAATGACCATCCGGCCCCAAAGGCTGTCTGAGGGAGTGTGACCCGGCCCCCGTCTTAAAAAGATTGAGAACTCCTGGTTTAAAGGATGTAATAACCGAGTCGCAGCAATGTTACCTTGGAATCTGTGCAAGAATTATGGAATACCCTCTACAAAGTAGTGGTGGGAACACAAACCTGAAAAGGTGGTTAAGAATAGGATAATTTGGTTAAGATCTTGTGGGACTTTAAGATCCGAACCAAGATATGATGATCTAAGTGTAATGGTAATTCAAAGGATGCCATTTATTCTTTTCATTTACTATGTGTTATAGTAGGATGTGTAGCCAATTGGAGTTAAGATGCCTTGTCAATCAAGTAGATTGTTGTAAACCCCACGTGTGCTAGTTAGCATACCAGCTCACACTGTCGCCAGTTCAAGGACACTTAGTCTGAGAATCTGACATTTTTGATCTATCGTAACTTACAGGTGCATGTCCAGCTGTATGGCCAGATGTCCAGGCCAGAAGTCCCCACACGTCAACATTTGGGGAATTTTCAAAGAATTCAATGGGAGGTGTGAGTAAAAACATAAAAACCGAGGGGTTTTGCATCTCATTAGCAGACACCTCAATTTCAGGGGACCCCCTGCCCATTTTTCCTTTCATTATGCCCTGGATGAGGGACCTCAAGTTGAACATTCATGGGGGCATGAAGATGTCCGCTTTTTGCTTATTTAGCTAAGCTTAGGAATTTCTGTTTCTTTTATGTTAAGTGTTTTAGTTCGTTTCTTTTTAAATGCCTTGATCTGCACACTATTTCAACTTATTTTTGTAACAATAAACACTGCTAAATTTGAAGAATCCTAGTAGCGTCCTTTTTATTCTCCTCAAAGAGAAGAGAGGGGAATTTCCAGAGGTTAGTTTATAGGTCATCAAAGGGATATTATTCAAAGGTCTCTAACAGAGGGGTTGCCAGAAGACGGAACGGCCTTGAGTGTTTCATTTCCCTGCAAGGAGTGTTATCTGGATCGCAGATCCAGCCACCCTGAAGGCTAGCTGATCTCTGCCAAGTGTCATCAACAGGAGAGGTGGCTTTAGATGGGCTATTTAGGAAACTGGACACCTCCAAGGTCCAGAATCGCCATTTTATTAACCAGTTTAATTCTGGAAGCAGACAGGTCCGCACAGCTCAAAATGTGGTCTGCCAAAACAGCAAAACCTCTCCTAGCCACACTAGCCCTTGGTCAAAGCCAAAGGTAAAAATTTCCAGGTTAAGACGGGGGCCATCTATGTCAGCCTCGGCACTATAAAGACTTTCCCGGCACTAAGAACCGAAGTACATTATCTCTGATTTTTATTCTTATCGCCATCAAAGGTGTTCACTGTGCACCAGATATTTTAGAACCCCACTGCTTGGGTCCTAGTCTTGATGTGATAATGTAGCTGGTATCTAGTAGTGCTACTCTCTGCAACTATTCTATTGAGCTCTTATCCATGCCAGTCTCACTCAGATGCTTTTTCAACACTTTTGGGATTGTTCCCAGTGCTCCAATCACCACTTGTATTACTGTTTACCCTATCTCTCAGAAATGATGTATAGTACTTCGGTTCTTAGATCCTCATATCTTGCGATCTTTTCAATTTCTTCTACAAGACCCTTACCTGGGATGATCACATCAATCAACTTAACCACATTTTTCTCTAACACAGTAATGCCTAGAATGTTGGGTTCCAGCTTCTTATTGTTTCGGATCTTAAAGGTATTTTATCCCAGCCAGACACTTATTAATAATTTATGTCTCTAGCTTAGTGATGGCATGGTAGATACTCTGCATTCAAGGGGGAAAATCCTCAAAGGATTATTTCCTTTGGGCAAAGCATAGAAAGACCAGTTTTGAAACTACCAATGGTCTGAAATCTATACCTATAAAATGGTGCGTTAACCGTTGGAATGTGACAAAGGATGTTGCACCAGGCCCCACTAGCCTGTAATGGGCCTCCGTTTACTCGCCCGGACCCAGTTCGCAGGTAACTGTCGGGTTGAAATTTTTGACCCGGGGGCAGGAGCCCCCCAGTTGCAAACAAAAAAAGGGAACTTCAATTCCCAACGTTCCTTGCGCCGTGCTGCAGCCAATCAGGCTGAATGTTCGGAAATGCGCTGCAGCCAATCAAAAAAAAACCGCAGGAAACAAACCGCTAAAGTAAGCAAACACACGCAGGCAAAACTACAAGCCCCAGCGTCCTGCGCACCATTAGCGCGCAGAACGCTGAGGCGGCTGGCGTGCGAAAAATAAAAATTAAAAAAACGTCTGCCGCAACTGCCCTTCTTCTCCATGGGCCAGCCAGCATGGCCCGCAGGGGAAAAAAAGGAACCCCCCCGCCGCCGGTGCCCTTCTTCCCCACGGGCCAGCCAGCATGGCCCATGGAGAAGAAAGCAAAAAAAAAGCCCCCCCCCCCCCCCGGCCAATGCCCTTCCTTCCAATGGGCCAGCCAGCATGGCCCGTGGAGAAGAAAGCAAAAAAAAAAGCCCCCCCCCCCGCCAATGCCCTTCCTTCCAACGGGCCAGCCAGGAAAGAAAGCCACCCCCCCTGAAAAAGTTAACCCCAAAAAACAAACCAAAAACAATCAAAAACACTCAAAAATCCAAAAAGGAAACACAAACACAGCCAAAAACAAACAAGAAAAAACACACAGACCCCCCCCCAAAAAAAATCCAACCCCCCAAAAAAACAACAACAACAAAACAAAAACAAACAGAGAGCCTACCAAGAGACGTCTTGACTTCATGACCACCGGAACTCAAATGAGCAAAGAAAGGAAACACTTACCGGAAGCACCCAGAGGACAGAAGAGAAGAATTGTAGAGAGGAAGCAAAGCTCACCACCCCCACCCAGAGGCCACAAGAGAAAAAACATTCAAAAATATTTCAAAATAAAAGATTAATTCCCAAACAAATCAAAAAAGTTAGCCAAAAATTCAAAAATATTCACACTAATCTCAAAAAATACCAAAAACAAAACAAAACAGAAATCACTTTTCACTCAAAAAACCCAAAACACCAAAACAAAAAATAAAAAATGTGTAAAAATAAAGATTTAAAAAAACAAAAATAAATTTTAAATTAAAAAAATTATTTAAATCAAATAAATTAAAATAAAATTTGCATAAACCAAAATTAAATTTTAAATTAAAAAAAATAATTTAAAATAAAAAATTAAAATAAAATTTGCATAAACAAAAACCAAAAACCTTCAAAAACCAATTTAAAGAGCCCAGCACTAAGGAAGCCAGTGCACAAAAAATAAAAATAAAACACACACAGGGAGCGCAAGTCCGCCGCAAGCGGACGCAGCGCCTCAAAGCCACAAAACCTTTCAACACCATTTAAAACAGCCCAGCACCATTTGTACAAGAAAAAACTAAACCCTTTACTATCCAACACAATTTTACAAAGCCCAGCACCGCCGGCCACAATATGCTAGTTATATATATTTCTAACTGAAAGCAGTACTGGTCAAATAGTGGACTGTCCTAAACAAGAGTCCAAATAGAGAGATGCATATTGGTTATCATGACATACCCTAGCTCAGTAATGACAAACCTTGGCAATCCAGTTGTTCTTGAACTTCAATTACCAGAAGCCCAAGTCAGCACTCTGGCTGATCAGGGCTTCTGGGAATTGAATTTCAAGAAAAGCTGGAGTACCAAGGTTTGCCATCACAGCCATAGCTTAAGGAAAATAAAGGCAGAGATTCAAAGAGTATTATGACAAAGATGCATACAATCGCCATTCCTTCTCAGCTTGTTCTCCTAGGAAAGCATCTTCACATTTAAACTTGATTATTGCCAACAATGGGACTGAGGTGGCTTAGTTTTGCATTTTGTGGATTGTTTTGCTTTATCTTGTGATTTGTGTCATTTTATTTACTTGAAACATTGTATTTATTATTGTATTTTGAACATTGTATCTTGTATCTTATATGTAAACCCCTTGTGTTGCCCTGTGGTCATTTATATGTTGTTAGCCGCCCTGAGTTGGCCATGTGTTGAGTAGGGCGGGATATAAATTGAATTGAATTGAATTAGTGGTTAAGATGCTGAATTTGATGGTTGGAAGGTCGGCAGGTCAGCAGTTCGAGACCCGAATGCTATGCAACCGAGTGTGCTCCCATCGTCTGTTCCAGCTCCTGCCAGTTCAAAAGCAAGAAATTGCAAGTAGATACATAGGTGCCATTTCACTAGGAAGGTAAAGTGTCCCATGCACTCTGGTATCTAGTCATGCTTGCCACATGACCACGGAAATGTCTGCAGACGCAGACAATGCTGACTCTTCAGCTGTAGGCGGAGATGAGCACCAAACCCTAGAGTCAGATATGACTGGCTTTTGAGCAAGGATGAACTATTGCCAACAACATTCAATATGCAAATACAATTACTGTATTACCAGCTAAAATTTTAGAGGGTCTACATATATTACTCAATAATAAGTAATGGGTAGCTCGTAGAGATTTTTTTTAGAAAAGCAAGAAGCCCAAGGAATTAAGTTAAAAATCTGAAATGAAGCATTGGTCATGTTGACAATGAAAGCACCTTTGAATTGGGTTGAATTAACCATTGGGATCATAATGGTCTCCCTTGCTCGAAAGTCTTTCACATCGACTCTAGGGTGTGGTGCACTTCTCCGTTTACAGTCAAAGAACCAGCGCTGTCTGTGTCTGCAGACATTTCTGTATATAATGAGCTGTTCGTCCGCCATTACCACATGTTCCCCCGGACCACCATGCAATAAAGATGTGTTAAGCCAACCCTTCGGCTGTTCCTGTGTCTTGGTTCTCATACACTAAATTGGCGACGAAGGTGGGATGTGGATCCCCACGAGATCAAGACACACGCCGGTTTCGACATCAACAAACCCGAAGATTGGGAGCTCTTCGAAATGGACTTCCAAGATGCGCTGGTGGTGTCCGACATTACGGACGAGGGAAAGAAGAGGGCCATCCTCACCAGGATGCTCGGGCATGCTGCCAAAAGAGTATTGGTGGACCTGGTATCACCGAAGAAGGTGAGCGAGTTGTCGGTCAAACAGCTCCTGAAAGCGATGCGCGAGCATTTCCAGCCCTCGGTTTCGATGTTTTCGGCTCGAGACGTGTTCTGGAAGAGAGTTCAAGCGCCTGGTGAGTCCATCGCCGCCTTTGCAGCGGCCCTGCGGTTGGCCGCCGGCCCATGCAAGTGGGAAAACCTGGAAATCGCCCTCAGGGACCGCATGCTGTGTGGCCTGTGGGACGAGGAGGTTCAGCGAAAGTTGATGAACCAGGAGCCACCCCCGACGCTGCGCGAGGTCGTGAAGGCGGCACAGGCCGCGGAAGCCATGAGGGACGGAGTCAAGGGGTTCAGAGAAAGGCTCCCACAGTCCGACAAGGCAGCGGGCTCGGTGCACGCGGCCAGACGAACGCCGAAATCCTCCATGGAGAGCAGCGGCGACGAGGACGTCCGGAGGGTTCGGAAGGACGGCCGACGCTGCGACGGCTGTGGAGCCCACGACCGCATCAAGTGCCCATTCCGGAAGGCGGAGTGCCACAACTGCGGACGCCGGGGGCACATCGCCAAGGTCTGCAGACGGCGGCGCAAGGACCAGAAAAACTCGTCAGACCACTCGCCGAGGACCAAGGAAGGCGCCCGGCCCGCGAGGAAGCAGGACGGTGTGAGCCGCATCTCCGACGACAGCAGCGTCGACACCACAGTTTACAGCATGTCCTTGGGACACCCCCGTTACTTTGTTGAGGTACTGGTGCAAGGGGCTCCCGTTAGAATTGAGATAGACTCGGGTTCCTCCTATTCAATCATGTCCCAGCGGGAGTTCTTGGGAATTTACCCCCACTTGCGCCCCAAGCTCAAAGCGTTGAGGTCCACGCTGCGGGACGTGCAGGGAAATAGCATTCCGGTGTTGGGGGTTGGAAAATTCGAGGTCCAATACAAGCAACACACCGCGGAACTTCCTCTGGTTGTTCTCAAGGGGGGAAGTTGCAGTCTCCTCGGGACTCAATGGTTTAAGCCCCTGGGTTTGTTCATTGGGGGGGTGCATGCCGTTGGGACTGACCCTATACAGGAGGTGCGTGACGCGCACCCCGAAGTTTTCAAGAAAGGACTCAGAAAATTCAAGGGACCCCCAGTAGCGTTCGACCTGGACCCGGAGGTCCGCCCAATCAGACTCAAGCCGCGCAGAGTGCCTTTCGCACTAAAGGACAAGATAGAGGCGGAACTGGACAAATTGGTGGGCCAGGGGATTCTTGTTCCTGTTGATTCCACGGAGTGGGAAACTCCGATTGTAACTGCGCTAAAGGCCAACGGGGAGGTTCGCATATGCGCTGACTATAAGTGCACCATTAATAAGGCGATCCGCCCAAATGCGTATCCGGTGCCGGTAGTCAGCCACCTGTTGGCCAGGTTACATGGAGGGAAGTGTTTCGCAAAGCTTGACCTGGCGCAAGCATACCAGCAACTCTCAGTAACCCCAGCTGCAGCTGCGGCGCAAATGATAGTCACTCATAAGGGGGCGTTCCAGGTGACGCGCCTACAGTTCGGCGTGAACTCGGCGCCCGGCATTTTCCAGTCGCTCGTGGAACGCCTCTTAAAAGGGCTAGATGGGGTCTTGCCATACTTTGATGACGTATTGATAACGGGGGGGGAGTGAGGCAGAGTTGGCTGAAAGGCTAGACAAAGTGCTGACGGTGTTCGAGAAGGCGGGGTTGAGGTTGCGGAAAGACAAATGCGTTTTCTTCGCAAAGGAGGTTGAGTTCTTGGGTTTCCGGGTAACCCCTGCGGGAATCAAACCCTCAAAGTCAAAGGGAGCCGCCATTCAAAATGCCCCTCGCCCCACCTCCAAGCCCGAATTGCAGTCGTTCCTGGGGCTCTTAAACTTCTACCACTCCTTCCTGCCTCGGAAGGCGTCGGTAGCAGAGCCGCTTCATAAGCTACTCAAGAAGGACGAGGCGTGGAAGTGGGGCGAGAGCCAAGAGAGGGCATTCATCGAACTGAAACAACTCCTAGCGTCTGATGCCATTCTAACCCACTTTGATCCCAAGAGACCGGTGGTTCTGATATGTGATGCATCCCCAGTGGGGGTGGGGGCGGTGCTGTGCCACGTGCTGGAAAACGGGAGGGAGGCCCCGGTAGCATTCTACTCCAGATCCCTGTCCCAGGCAGAGCGAAACTACGCCCAAACAGACAGGGAGGCGCTAGCAATAATCGCGGGGACGAAAAAGTTCCACGATTTCCTCTACGGCCGCCCCTTCACCATAGTGACCGATCACAAGCCCCTGTTAGGCATTTTTACTGCGGACAAGCCCACACCTCAGATCCTGTCCCCTAGGATGCTACGGTGGGCCATCTTCTTAAACGCGTATCAGCACGCGTTGGTGTACCGCCCAGGAAAGGAAATAAGCCACGCGGATCCCCTGTCGAGGTCTCCCCTCCCCCACGCCAGCAGCCTCATGGGCGAGGAAGAACCGCCCAGTGCTCCTGATAGAGGTCTTAGATTCGCCCCCCATTATACCCGCGGAAATCGCCAAGGCGACCGGAAAGGACAAGACGCTAGCTCTAGTCAGCTCCTGGGTGCAGAAAGGGTGGCCAGCGTCCTCCCCGGCGGCAGAGTTCGCCCCGTTTTTCAGGAAGAAGCTAGAGCTGTCCATAGAGAGGGGGTGCCTTCTGTGGGGCCAGCGGGTGGTGATCCCCAAATCCCCAAATCCCTGAGGCCGAGGGTGCTCAAACTGCTGCACGTCACCCACCCTGGAATTGTCCGCTCCAAGGCTCTGGCCAGGAGCTACTTCTGGTGGCCCCAGTTAGACGCCGACATCGAGCACATGGTGGGCACTTGTGAGGGCTGCCAATGCTCCCGACCCGAAGAGGCTCGCCTGCCACACAGAGAATGGGACGCGGCGAAGGGGCCGTGGTCCCGGGTGCACATTGACTTTGCGGGCCCATTTAGAGGGACACTTTTTCTCCTTGTGGTGGATGCTTACTCCAAGTGGTTGGAGGTAATTCCAGTCACGAACACCTCCTCAGCCACGACAATAAAGCACTTGCGTAGGGTCTTTAGCACATTCGGCATACCCGACACTCTAATTAGCGATAACGCTAGTTGTTTCACGTCCGCTGAGTTCGGGGTTTTCACCGAGATTAACGCCATTCGGCACATGACCTCCGCCCCTTTCCACCCAGCGACAAACGGTCAGGTAGAGCGCCTCGTGCGCACCACCAAAGACGCGCTGAGGCGCATGGGCCCCGGGGATCTTAACCTGCAAGTGTGTCAGTTCTTGCTGGGATACAGGGTGACCCCCCTAGCTTCGGGGTATTCGCCCGCGGAGCTCCTTATGCGTAGGAAGCTGACTACGATACTGACCAGGCTAGAACCTACGAGGGTGGAGGACACAGGGAGGAACATCGGGTTAGCGGACATGAAAAGTTTCGAAGTAGGTGCCCCAGTACATTGCAGGAACTACACTAGCGCGGGGCCAGCCTGGGTCCCGGGCGTCATCGTTGGGCAGACGGGTCCCGTGTCGTATTGCGTGGAGACCAGCACGGGTCTACTCTGGAGACGTCACGCAGACCAACTCCGGAGCCGAGTTCCGGGAAACCAGGGCGCGGACGGCGCGGAAAAGGATTCAGCGTTAGGGTTCTCCCCCACCCGTTCAGCCCAAGGGGGAGGAGAGGGGGGCCAGCGGTCCCCACCAAGGGGGGAGGGGAAGGAATCTGTCCTCATAGATATCCTGAGGGATGCCCCAAATGACGTCTCAGTAGATAATTTTGAGTTTCAGTTACAAAACCGGGGGGGGGGGGGTTCGGAGTGGTCCCCCACCCATCCAAGCGAGAAGCGGGGTTTTTCGTTAGCCCCCAGTGCCCCCGGTTTTTCCACAATGGAGTTTGTCCCTTCCCCAAAAGCCGCAGACCCGCGGCAAGTCACTAACGAGTCTCCCTCTCCCGTTGCAGGACAAGCGACCAGGGGACAGAGAAGCAGTAGCGCCCCCGGGACAAGCCAGCCAGCATCACGCCCAAAACGCGCTTGCAATAAGCCATCTTGGATGAGAGACTTCGTCTCATCCTAGGGGGGAGGGATGTTGTGTTCCTAATACTATGCCTTTGCAACAATGTAACACCCATCAGCTGTAACACTGTAACCCTCTGTAATAGGACGCGAGCTAGTAACCACCAGGTGGCAATAGCGAGCGTCCAGCTCATATGGTTTCAATTACTCAAGAACTCCAGCGCGGGAAGATTCCCGCCACTACCTCACCTGGACAAGAAGGGCGTGACCAGGGATGACGTCACGCGGGCGGTAGCCAATGGGCTATCGTGGAGCCACATTCAAATGTATAGCCACTGTATATAATGAGCTGTTCGTCCGCCATTACCACATGTTCCCCCGGACCACCATGCAATAAAGATGTGTTAAGCCAACCCTTCGGCTGTTCCTGTGTCTTGGTTCTCATACACTAAAATGTGGCAAGCATGACTAGATACCAGAGTGTATGGCACAACCTTTTCCCTATTTATCTACTTGCAATTTCTTGTTTTTGAACTCCCCATGCAATAAAAATCAAGACAGATAATCCAAAATGAAGACTATGATCTGGAGTAAAACAAAAACTTAACATTGGCTTCGAGTGCGTGGGATGATGTTGTCTACTTTGAGTTGGCATGGAAACCTTTACCAGGCAAGTGCGAAAGGGGCAGAAACATTTCAAATGGAAATTTGTTGGCAGACGCAAATAATTTCTTCGTTTAAGAACCTGTGCAACCAAGAAGTACTAAAGAAATGAAGTTTTTGAAGTGGTAGCCGTGTTAGTCTGGGCAAGCATATCAGAGAGTAAACAAAACAAGCATATCGGAAAGTAAACACAACAAAACAAAAAGACAAAAAACATGGTGGCGCTTTAAAGACTAAATGCTGTATTTTAATGCTATCGTTTGTGGATCGAGTCCACATCGTCAGACATTTTTGTCTTTTCTGTTTTGTTTTGTTTACTCTCTGATTGAAACACAGACTAAACAAAACAACAAAAGAAGCCAAATTGTGGAACCTTAAAGACTGATGAAGAGGACTTGATCCATGAAAGCTCACATCTAAATGTTGGAACAAGTGGCTAAGACGCTGACTGGGAAGCGGAAGGTGAGCAGTTCGATTCCCGAGTACTGCTGGACGGAATGAGCTAGTCTTTGTCTTAGCTCCTGCCAACCTAGCAGTTTGAAAGCAAGAAATTGCAAGTAGATAAATAGGGACCACTTCGGTGGGAAGGAAACAGCGTTCCGTGCACTCCGGTGTCTAGTCATGCCTGCCACATGACCATGGAAACGTCTGCAGAAGCAGACAGCGCTGGCTCTTTGGCTTTGAAACAGAGATGAGCACTGCACCCTAGAGTCGGATACGACTGGCTTTCGAGCAAGGGAAACCTTTACCTTTAGTCTTTAAGGTGGCACTTTTTTTTACTTTGTTATTGTTGTTTTGTTTACTCTCTGAAAAAGAAATTTTGATAAATCTTTATTGTCATTGTCCCCTTGCGGGAACAACGAAATTTCTCGGTTGCTATATATCAACTCGAATAAGGCATATCCCTTAATTTAAAAACAGCTACAGAAACACCAATTAAGATAGTACCATACAGTACAATTTAAAATTTTAAAAACTTCAAAACTTTAAAATTTCAAAAATTTAAAATTTCAAAATTCTAAAATCCTAAAAATTAAAAATCTAAAAAATTTAAAATTTTAAAATAAGATAAGATGACTTCAGAGCCCAGAGTTTCCAGAAGGAAGACCAAAGAAATAAAAGTAAGAGACACATAAAATGCAAAAAAAGAAGAGACACATAAAAGCTTACAATAATGCTTCAGCCACTGTTTCAGAAACGGAAAAGGCAGGTTGTTACTGCTGATCATTCCTGGTAAAAGAAATAATAAAGCTTTAAAGCAGGGGTGCCCAAACTTTTCAGGCCATGGGCCGGTCACATGGTTCAGTGGGCCAGTCATGTGGTTCCTCCCACCGGAAGCAAAACGTGCCTTGCAATCTGTTTCACAACAGGTTGGAATAGATTTTAGGCTGCTATTATCTCTGATTAAACCAGGGGTTCCCAAACTACGGCCCGTGGGCCAGATCCGGTCCCCGACGCCAATTCATGCGATCCATACCGCCCTCGTCGCTCCTGGAAGGGGAAGTAAAACGCGCCCGTACGGGCGCGTTTTACTTCCCCTTCCAGGAGCGACGAGGGCGGTATGGATGGCATGAATTGGCGTTGGGGGCCGGATCTGGCCCACGGGCCGTAGTTTGGGAACCTCTGGTTTAAAAGAAGCGGAGGGAGGAGCACTTAACGGTTGAAACACAAGCCTTGGCTACTTTCAAAGCCCTTTGACTTCGGTTCGGCCACCCCAGCCACAAATGACCCGCCCCACGAGCGGATTCGCCGCCTCCGTGGAGCCTCGGCTCACCTCAGGCAACCGCCACCTCCTTCGCCCACACCTCGCACGAGAAAAGCCGCCCTCCCCGCCTACCCACACACATATACCCCCCTATTTGGCCGTTGCTCAGCAACCCGCTGGCTTCTCTGGTGCTGCCCCCCCCTTCGGCCAATGGGGAACTCGCCTCCCGACCCGCGACGTATCAGAAGGCGGGGTGGGCGGGCGCTGCCCCAAGGGAGCCAATCGGCAACCCTGTGTACGGCAACGGCGGCTGGAGCACATTGATAACGAAAAGACTCCCTAGATATTTCAGATTTATTGGACTTGTATATTGAGAAGTGGCTAAGACGCTGACTGGGAGGCGGCAGGTCAGCAGTTCGACCCCCGAGTACTGCAGGACGGACTGAGCTCCCGTCTTTGACCCAGGCTATTGCCAACCTAGCAGTTCCAAAGCAAGAAATTGCAAGTAGATAAATAGGGACCACTTCGGTGGGAAGGTAAACAGCTGTTCCGTGCGCTCCGGTGTCTAGACATGCCTGCCACATGACCACGGAAACTTCTGCAGACGCTGACAAAGGAAACCTTTACCTTTACGTCCAACTGGGTGTCAGGAGACGAATAAAGAAGAATGTTCTTCTAGACAGCGCTGGCTCTTCGGCATTGAAACAGAGAGGAGCACTGAACCCTAGAGTCGGATACGACGGGCTTTCGACCAAGGGAAACCTTTACCTTTACTATACTAACTGTACCAAAAAAAAACTTTACTAGGAACTGCATATAAGAGTCTTCGAGGCTACATTAGCAGTTCTTAGATTCTTGGTTATGTTTATGTTTATTCAATTTTATATCCCGCCCTACTCAACACATGGCCGACTCAGGGCGGCTAACAACATATAAATGACCCTGGTTAGGTCTTGAACTGTTAAATTTATGCACCAGTCTTCGACCGCGAACCTAGCAGTAGTTTGATGATGGTGGTTGATTGCAACGCCATGGCAGGGTTTCAAAAATTAATCATTGGAAATTTTGTCTAGTATGAATGCAGTTAAAATTATTGGGGACATCAGGTTGAGAAAGTCTTAGAAAATTAGTATTGGAAAATGAGAGCCAAGATCCTGTGGGACTTTAAAATGAAACAGATAAATATCTGACTCACACTTGATTTAACTGGTGTTGGTTTTACGTAGTTTCTTCTTCTGCCGTATCCGATTCCGAATATTGGCGATCAACCACGAAGACTGCCTTGAGAATATAATGCAGTGGCTTTTCATCTCATCGCAGCATGACACCCTGAGTACCACTGATCCAATGAGTCACTTTCTGGTCCTGCGCCCTTTAGGCACGCAAAGTCGTCCTCAGCCCCAGGCCAGTATTGATGAAGCTGCTGTCCTCCATCAAGATGGATCCAAGTGGATTTTAATCCACTTGGGTACCATCACCCATCCCTGTGGATGGGACATTAGTAACGGTAAAGGTTTCCCTTGCTCGAAAGCCAGTCGTATCCGACTCTAGAGTTCGGTGCTCATCTCTGTTTCAAAGCCGAAGAGCCAGCGCTGTCTATTTATCTACTTGCAATTTCTTGCTTTCGAACTGCTAGGTTGGCAGGAACTGGGAGAGAGGCGGGCGCTCATTCCGCCCTGCAGTACTCGGGAATCGAACTGTTGACCTCCCGGCTCCCGCCTTCGAGTCAGCGTCTTAGCCACTTGGAGCAGTTCAAATCATTGGAGCTCCAACCACGTGGAAGCCCGTAGCCCGCCTCGGCCACTGGCAGAGGGAAAGGCGGGAGTTCTCTCCCGGGATCCAACCAGCGTCCTTGTCATGTTGCGCTGTGGGGCGTGGCGTTCCGATGCTTTTCGGTGATTGGCCCCAATTTCAGGCAACGGGGAGGTGGCGCCGCGCGGAAAGAGACTGGCGGAAGTCATGGGTGAGTGCCGAGCGGCGCCAACATGAGTACCTTCGCGGGGACGATGCGGGAGTATCCCCACCTCTCCATAGACCGCTTCGACCGGGAGAACCTGCGAGCCCGAGCGTACTTCCTATCCCACTGCCATAAGGGTGAGAGAGACCTCCCTCCCTCCTGCACTCAGTCTTCCTAACCGACGTTACAGAGCTGGGTAGGGAGAAGGGCTTGCGTTCCGTTCCAGTAACGCGTTACATTTGGAAACACAGACACCCCCACCCCGCCTGCCTTTATAACCCCACAGTCTCGTCTCCATCCAACATACAGCAAAAGTAGTGGGTGGTATCTTCTCAATTGGTACTACTCACTCGAGGTGGAATCACTGGTTTGCTTTAAAGAGACTTTCCTGGGATGATGATCAATGTCTTGTTCTGTTCGTTTTATGCTAGTGTTCGCTTGGTGCTCCAAGTCCACAGACAGCAAGCAATTAATTCTCACTTTCCTGGAATACAGCATCTCTGTACAGGTGAAACTCGGAAAATTAGAATATCGTGCAAGTGTTCATTCATTTCACTTAAAAGGCGAAACAAATATATGAGATAGACTCACTACATGCAAAGCGAGAGATGTCATGCCTTCATTCGTTATAATTGTGACGGTCAGGGCGTACATGAGATTATGTGATGATTATGGGGGACATGAAATTGGGAGGGTTGGGGTTTTCATAAGCTGTACCTAGCAGTTCGAAAGCAAGAAATGGCAAGTAGATAAATAGGGACCACTTCGATGGGAAGGTAACAGCGTTCCAGTGTCTAGTCATGTCTGCCACATGACCATGGAAATGCCTGCAGGAGCAGACAGCACTGGCTCTTCGGCTTTGAAACAGAGATGAGCACTGAACCCTAGAGTCGGATACGACTGGCTTTCGAGCAAGGGAAACCTTTACCTTAAGCCATAAGCATCAATATTATAATAAAGTAAAGCTTGAACTATCGCGCTTTGCACGTAATGAGTCTATCTCATATATTTGTTTCACCTTTTAAGTTGCATTATTGAACTGAATGAACATTTGCACGATATTCTAATTTTCAGAGTTTCACCTGTATGTTAACCGCCATGGGTTAGTTAGTCAGCCAGCAGGGTAGTGTTTAAATAAAATTACATTAAATAAAGCTCAAATAGCAGGGGTGGCAGCTGCCTGTTCTTTTGTTACTGTTTCTAGAAGGCTTATGAGACTAGGAACGTGATCTAGGAAAAAAGAGGGAAGAAAGTAGTACTGTGGGGGAATTTGTGGATCTGATTAAAAATTTCCTTACCATTTATATTAGGGGTTTGCAACCTATGGCTCATGGGCTGGACCTAGCCCGTGGCAGCAAATCATCCAGCCTGTGGCGGTGACCCCAGAAGCAGACACATTTATGACAGCTGTAAATGTGCCTGTGCATGCACAAATGCACCCGCCATGGTTTACGGTAGTGTTTATGGCAGTGGCTCAAGTCACTAAGACGCTGACTGGGAAGTGGAAGGTCAGCAGTTCGATTCCCGAGTACTGCAGGACGGAAATGAGCTCCCGTCTTCATCCCAGCTCCTGCTAACCTAGCAGTTCGAAAGCAACAAATTGCAAGTAGATAAATAGGGACCACTTCGGTGGGAAGGTAACAGCGTTCCGTGCGCTCCGGTGTCTAGTCATGCCTGCCACATGACCACGGAAACGTCTGCAGAAGCAGACATCGCTGGCTCTTCGGCTTAGAAACAGAGATGAGCACTGCACCCTAGAATCTGATACGACTGGCTTTCGAGCAAGGGAAACTTTTACCTTTACTTATGACAGGGGGAACCCACATGGCCGGCCTGCTCAGCTGTCTGAGCAGATGTGGTCCGGCCCATGGTGTGGAAAGGTTGCGAACCCCTGGTTTATACCATAACTCAAGCAGTGTCTGAGATTTGATTCTAAATTAGTTTGAGAGCTAGGTGAGTTTAGCTTAAGTGTTTCATATTCACTACAGTTGTGCTCCACTATAGCAAGTTCTTTATTTCAGTACAGCCTGCCTTTTCAAATACTGTATATAATTCCTGCAGAGCTTCCTAGTCCTTACATTTAATTTCATGTGAATTCTTTTCTATTCCTGCACCCATTTCATTTGCACAATGAAAAGGAGGTTGTATAACAAAATGTAATGCTGAAGTCCTGTTGTTCATTTATCCTCACAGTGCATCTGTGAGCATTCTCTGAACATTGATCATGTTCAGTATTAATTAGGCAATATTAATTGTTCAATTGTACGGATGAGAATGTGTGGAAATTCAATTGTGAAAGGAAATTCAGGCATTGCTTTTGGATTATCAGCCAGCTGTGTTTGTAGTTGTCTTCCAAACAACTGTGTTTGTATTTGCTCCCATGTGGGAGAGAGAGAATTGGGAATTGTCTCTCGTAAGGTGGTTCTAACCTTCTGCGATTTTTATAATGAACTTTACTTCAAATTCTATTTTAAAATTAATTAAATAAGTCTGTTAGACAAACCAGTTGTTATCAGCTTTGTGAAAATAAAAAGTCAGGTCTGTTTATATCAGAGTTACATGAAAAGGGGAGGGGCAAGAAGAAAATATATTTTCTCACAGTTTTGAGTGCGGGAGAATATAATAAGAAATCCTGCTTTTTCTAGGCTATGACATCTATTCATATAGAGCAGGGATTCTCAACCTGCAGCCCATGGGCTGGATGTGGCCCGCGGCACCATTCCATGTGACTCCCCACCACCTCCACCACACCAGGAAGTGCCATGTGGTGGAGGAAGGGCAAAATGGCCATCCAGCCCCTGAAGCTGTCTGAGGGAGCGTGACCCGGCCCCCGGCTTAAAAAATGTTGAGAGCTCCTGATATAGAGCCTGCTTCTTTAGGTTAGAAAATAGTCCTTGTATATCTTTATCAAACATTTAGTCATTCTACGGCTCAAGATTATAAAATGCTTTTGTTTATATGCTGGATTGCTGATATAAACTTTTTGTTGAATATTTAGACCATATGAAAGGCCTAAGGGCCCCTTCTATGAAAAGAAGACTAGCATGCAGGTAAGGAATGGTTTCTGGTGTCTTTTGGCTACATTTAATAGAAATGCTAACTCAGGTAATTAACAAGACTGAAGTCCTTGGGTAGCAAAGTCCACAGGGATGGGTGATGGTCCCCAAGTGGATTAAATCCCACTAGAATTCATCTTGATGGAGGGCAGCAACTTCATCAATACTGGCCTGGGGCTAATGAGGACTTTGGGTGCCAATAGGGCTGAGGACCAGAAAGAGACTCATGGAACTGGATAAGCCATACAGGTGTCATGTTGCAATGCGGAAGGCAAATAGAAGATCACCACATTATATTGCTCCCAGGACAATCTTCATGGCTGATCACCATGAGGATAGCCGATATTTGGAATTTGATACAGCACAAGAAGAAGAACCATCAAATGCATTGTGCCATATTTCGTAGTGTAATTTTTACATTGCAGTTTGTTATATACCCAAAACGTTACCATCTGTACAGTATTTAGTTCCCCCCCCCCTCTGCCAATCTTACTTGCGCTCCCATTGGGCTGTTGGGCAGAGGGGCAGGGAGAACTCTGTGCTAGGATGACTTTATGGGTGCCCACAGAGAGGGCTCTGAGTGCCACCTCTGGTACGTGTGCCATAGGTTTGCCATCACTGGTCTATGTAATATGGACACTGATTTTTGACAAGCAGAAATCCCACCCCATTAGGAGCGAAGTATAGGGTCTTTTCTTCAGTTGCAGTCATTTTATTTCCTTTTTTTGAGTGTGTGCACACCATTTTCCTTGTTTTTCTTCTTCTTTTGCCTTCAAAGCCTGCAGGTTCGCCTGTACTGTTCACCTGTGACAAAGGAATTGTTGCTGACTAATCCAAAATATAAATTTTGGGAGAATCACATGGTAAGTTCTTGTGTATTGTAACATGTTTAATGGCCTCTGCTTGCATATTATAGCATATTTAATGGCTGTAAATAGATTCTGTCACCGCAATTTAAATATCTTCTACACAGCAATATATGCAAAGGTCAGATAACCATAGTCTTTAGAGCTGAAGGACATTGAGTATTGTGTTCTCAAAACCTGAGTTTCATTTCATCTTGTTGATCTGCCATTTCATGAAGGAATATGAGGCACAAAGGGGAAATTATTGATTATCCAGTGATTTGCTTTCTTTAAACAGCTTGAGACCAGGTCTTTCCTCCAGGCACATACAACCATGGCAGAAAATGATTAAAATGATCTTTAATGTGGAGTAAAAATTAATCAGCATCTTGATCTTAGTTTTTGGTATCATCAAATTATGCTTAAAGCAATGCCGTGAACTTTCTTGTATAGCTTTGAGGTTTAGGCTCTAAAGAAATTGAGGAACAAAACTAAGGGTGAGTGGGGAGAAGGCCCATCAAAGGCTTTAGTTTCAAGATTTTTTAAAAAAATGATTTTCACTCTACAACTGACCCAAGAAATTAGACTCGTTCAGAAGATCATATAACATTGGACTAAACTGAATCTAATGTTTGTTTTTGCTATAGGTTGCCCTTGAAGTTGAAACTCCCACACAGATTTCTCTAGTTGAGGAAGCATCTGGTGAGGTAGGCATCTATTGATGTATTTTTTAGGAGGAAAAAGCAGTACTAATTAATTCCTTGCAGTGATTTTTTAGTGCTAGTCAGTATAAAGTAAGTCCATTCATTTCCCCCCTTTCTCCTATTCTTTTTTCCCCTGCCCCATTATGTGATCTTTGGATTTCTCTTCTCTTCTGTACCTCTACGACATGGGTGCCCAAATCTTTTGGGCCGCGGGCTGGACACGTGGTTCAGGAAGCCAGTTACTGTGGCCCATAGGCTGGATCCAGCCCGCGATGCCAATTTATCTGGCCCACGAAGCCCTTTAATTTAAATTTTTTAATAGTCATATTTATATATGCCGCCCACTCAGGTAGAACCCGACTTGTTGCTCCCGGAAATGGAAATAAAATGTGCCTGGACAGGGACATATTACTTCCACTTCTGGGAGCAATGAGGGCTTCGTGGGCAGGATGAATTGGTGTTGGGGGCCGTATCCAGCCCACGGGCTGGAATTTGGTCACTACGATATGAGTCTGCAGCATGTCAAATGAAATAAAATCATCACCATGCCAATAAACACAAAGGTCAGGTCTCTATAAGATGGTACGATCCTGCCTCAGCCATTTTCTCCCATATTCATTTCCCTTAGGGGCAATATTTTCCATTCCTTATCTTTCCTTTCCACAGTATCCAAACAAGAATCTGTACTTACCATATTTATTTATTTATTTATTTGATCACACTTGTATGCTGCCTTACTCGCATAGTGACTCAGGGCGGCTGACAAAGTATGACAAAATGTCACAAAATCTCAAAATATAAATAAAAACAATAAAACAATAAAGACATATTGTCTTTTGTCAGCACAACAACTGGACGTTAATAAAACATGGGGGTCAGAGCCCGGGGCTCAACGTCCACGATGGAGCCCAGGGCTCAACATCCACAATGGAGCCAGTGTATAAAATGTACTTCCCCTATTAAAATACACTGGAAAAACGGAGTGCGCCCTATACTCTGATGCTTCTTATATGCCAGCAAATACCGTATTTGTTAGCATATAGATGCACTTTTCCCCTTAAAATATACCAGAAAAACAGGGTGCATCTTATATGCCAATGTGTCTTATACATTGGCAAATATGGTAATCTGTATTTCTTTTCCTTTTTTGTGTCTCATTCCAGAGAGAAGATATTGTTGTAACCCTTCTGCCAGCTGGCCATTGCCCAGGATCAGTCATGTGTGTATTATGTCAATCATATCAGTGGCTTTTCAAAAAATCATTTATATATAGTAAATATCTCAGCAGTCTAAAGTAGTGTCAGAATACAGATGAAATCAATTTATTCAGGATGTTATTTCCCAAGAGATGCATTCTCCACTTCTGTCTCCTGATGTTTATGATTTCAGTACAGTAAACTTGTATGCTTTCAATGGCTAGTTGATACACTATAGTTACATTTTCTATTGTTGTTTTTTAAATTTTTAATTTATATCCTTTTGTATAAAAGTATGTAAAATAGTTGCCATAAAAGCAACATGTTACATCATGGTTGAAATTGCTATAATATTTTAGGTAAAGGTAAAGGTTTTCCTTGCTCGAAAGCCAGTCGTATCCGACTCTAGGGTGCAGTGCTCATCTCTGTTTCTAAGCCGAAGAGCCAGCGCTGTCTGCTTCTGCAGACGTTTCCCGTGGTCATGTGGCAGGCATGACTAGGCACCGGAGTGCACGGAACGCTGTTTCCTTCCCACCGAAGTGGTCCCTATTTATCTACTTGCAATTTCTTGCTTTCAAACTGCTAGGTTGGCAGGAGCTAAGACAAAGATGGGAGCTCATTCCATCCTGCAGTACTCGGGAATCGAACTGCTGACCTTCCGCTTCCCAGTCAGCGTCTTAGCTACTTGAGCCACTGCAGTGGCTCAAATAATATTTTACCTGTTACATAACATAGATATCCAGTGTGATGTAGTGGATAGAGTGATGGATTAGGACTCTTGAAGCCTAAGTTCAAATCCCTGCTCAGCCATGGACTTTCACTGCTGATGTTGAACTTTTAAAGCCACTCCTTAAATATCTCACTTACAGTATTTGCCAGCATATAAGACACACTCCTCCCCCCCCAAAAAAAACACACCAGAAAAACGAAGTGTGTCTTATACGGTACTTAAAAGACCTATTAACCTGCGGCCCATGGGCCGGATGCAACCCATGGCACCATTTCATGTGGCCTCCCACTGCCTCTACCACACCAGGAAGTGCCATGTGGTGGAGGAAGGGCAAAATGGCCATCCAGCCCCCAAAGCTGTCTGAGGGAGCATGACCTGGCCCCCAGCTTAAAAAGGTTGAGAACTCCTGTATTAGGATCTCTGTAAATCAGTTTTAATTTGACAGCACATACAACATATAACAAAATTAATCTCCAACATTTCTAAAAGCAGTAGCTCACTTTTAAAAAAAGAAGTAGATTTCCCCCTCTCTAATTAATGATAACCATATTAATCCTTTCCAGCAGTTGATAGTGCTGATGTTGCATGAAGCAGTAGTTTAGTTAAGGTCGGATGTAAGATTTTTGAAAAAGGAAAGAAGGAGCAAGAAAAGGGCATGCACAGTCCTTGTCAGAGTGAAATGTGCTAAAAGAGTCAAATGTCCCTTCATTCTGTATCCCTTATCCTCTTATTAGGTACGGTTCTTCCGATGCATTTTCCCACAACCCACTGCCTTCTGGATGCATTGGCTTGCAGTTGCTATCCATTCCAACCATAATGGCGAGCAACTTAGAAATGATGAGAGATGTAGTCCAAAACCTAAATAGGGCACCCGGGGATTATGGGAGATGTAGTCCAAAACAAAGAAGGCACCAACTATGGGGAGGTCACCTTACACATGAGTTGGTTAAAAAAAAACCAGTGCCTTGCAGAAACTTTTGCTTTGGAGCTTTGAGCAACAGAACAAGAATCATTTGTATGGTCACATTGTGCTTACAAAGCTGGAATGGGTCTATGGAAATGGGTCTATAGAAAACAGGGCAAGCGTGCTCATGGATACAATGTTCCCCATGTTGAATAAAAAGCAAAGCATTGTCCATAAGGCAAAATATTGCTTCAACAAGCAAAGCCTAGCAAAACTTAAGAATAACATTTGGTCCATCAAAACCAAAATGAAACATCCCATTCCTGGGTAAAATCTAAGCTATTGAGCTTCTAAACCTTTCTATCACTATCCTGTTCCTAAGCGCAATATCCTACCTAGCACTTTAACTGGAAAGCAAAAACTCGATATTTCTAAGAGCAACTTCTCACTCTTTGAGCTAAGAAATTCTAAGTCCCAAACTTTGGGGGAAACTCTCTAAGTGCGATAGCTGGAAAATAACCTAAGTGTCAAGGTTACGGATTTTCTTCTAAGTCTAGTGGCTGGCCTCCTTTCCGCTGATAAGTTTTGAAGGGACGGCCTTTCGAGGCCGCATCTCTCTTCAGATGTCCATCCTCTGTCTTCTCTGTGATGTGCTCCCTTGAACTTCAAAGGCTTCCGCAGCTACTCCAAAAGTCCTTTCTAACTCTCCTTTGACTGCCCTTATTATAGGGTTCTACAAGGTGATTTGCCTCTGTTTTCTCAAGGTTCAGTGATGTCCTTGAGATTAGATCGTTATTTAGGGATTACTTCTCCCCCATTGTCAAGGTTGCCCTTCCCCCACTCTCAAGGTTGCCCTTCCCCCACTCTCAAGGTTGCCCTTCCCTTCACTCTCAAGGTTGCCCTTTCCCGCACTCTCAAGGTTGCCCTTCCCCCACTCTCAAGGTTGCCCTTCTCCCACTCTCAAGGTTTCCCTTCCCCCACTCTCAAGGTTGCTCTTCCCCCACTCTCAAGGTTGCCCTTCCCCCCACTCTCAAGGTTGCCCTTCCCCCCACTCTCAAGGTTGCCCTTCCCCCCACTCTCAAGGTTGACCTTTCCCCCACTCTCAAGGTTGCCCTTCTCCCACTCTCAAGGTTGCCCTTCCCTTCACTCTCAAGGTTTCCCTTCCCTTCACTCTCAAGGTTTCCCTTCCCTCCACTCTCAAGGTTGCCCTTCCCCCCACTCTCAAGGTTGCCCTTCTCCCACTCTCAAGGTTGCCCTTCTCCCACTCTCAAGGTTTCCCTTCCCTTCACTCTCAAGGTTTCCCTTCCCTTCACTCTCAAGGTTGCCCTTCCCCCCACTCCCAAGGTTGCCCTTCCCCCCCTCATGGGTAGGTGAACACTTGGGAGTCAAAGTGTGTGAACCTGCATGAGGTGTCTCTGGGTTAATTCTTGTACTAATAAAGTGAGCCGCCAGGGGCTCTGTTTAAACTTGGCACGAAGCCCTCTTCAGGAATTCTAAACAATAACAGCTCGAAACAGTTTTGTTTCTCCACAGCATAACTTAGCAGACTTGAGTAACTCACTTCGGCACATTCGTGTACCTGTTTAAATGGTAAAAACATTCAGACTCTCATAACAGGATCATGGAATAACACAAATATATTTCCACTCAGGTTTCTGTTCCAAGGTGAAAATGGCACTGTGTTGTATACTGGGGACTTCAGGCTTGCGAAAGGTGAAGTGGTCCGAATGGAACTTCTGCATTCAGGGGACAGGTAGGTGACCGTAAGTTCTTATCCTATGAGTTCGCCACACGCTGCAATTTCTAACAGAATGGGTTAATCAGGGGCATTACTAGTATGACTTTAAAAAAAAAGACTTGTTATAAAGTTAAGCCTTTAGAGAGTCTCGCAATTATGTCTTACAGAGTGAAAGACATCCAGAGTGTATATTTAGATACGACTTTCTGTGATCCTAAATATTACCAGATACCAAGCAGGGTAAGTAAAATGAAGGAAATAACAATCATACTGTTTCACTTGTTTTCCTGCTAGCCAGAAAAATCCTGCTTGCATCTTCTGGCATTTTTTTTCCTGCCGTTGCAGCTGAAAAGTTAACTTATTTTTGATATGTTTCATAAATTTGCTTCCAATTTTTGGCCATCTTAATGAGATTTTCAAGGTATTTGAGAAAGTCAAGGAGTGATTTGCCATTATTCCTACCCTGTGGCAGATCAAGGATTTGAACCCTAGTTTCCTGAGTCCCACTGCAACACTTTATCCCCTACACCTGTGATGGCTGACCTTGGCACTCCAGGTGTTCTTGGACTTTGATTACCAGAAGCCCAAGTCAGCACTCCTGCTGTTCAGGGCTTCTGGGAATTGAAGTTCAAGAACAGCTGGAGTGCCAAGGTTCGCCTTCACTGTCCTACACCATAGTGTCTCTCAGTCTCAGTAACTTAGAGTCCCAAATATTTTAGCATGCTATGTGTTGGATATTTAAGCAACTGCAGTGGATTATTTCCCCTCTGATCTCAGTTGTTTTGTTTTGCATCTACTAGGCAGGATGGCCTTGCCAGGATGGATTACAGCTCCCATGTGCCCTCCACAGTATTCCCTGTGTTGAGGGCTAATGGGATTTGTAGTCCAACAACATTTGGAGGCTCAGCCCATCAAAGGGTTTGGGTTTACTGTATGCACAGTGCCTTCACTGATCATCCTTTAGGACAGGTAGTGATTTCATTGGTGCTCTGGTTTGGAGCGGTTCCAGAGCTCAGCCATGATGCTCCTCATGCTTGTCTATAAGAGCCATTACCACCCATTCTTTCCTGAGCACTTGCAGTTGAAAGACATTCTCATAGCAACGTTAAAAAGATCTCTGCCTGAAATCTGATTCCCTAAAGAGCTGCTGCCAGTAAAAAAGCAGGAAGGCATTGCTAGATGAATCGGTAGCCTGAAGTAGAATATAAAGTATTAAACAGGATTGTATTAAAATAGCTTCACTTCAGACAAATGTGCTTTTGCATAATGTTTATGGTAAAAATGTGTGTGTACATATGGGAAAAAGAGGAATTAAATTGACTTCCTGTGATCAAATGGACACCAAAAACAGAGAGAGGGGAAATGATGCCTAATAGTCTTAAGGTTGCTCTTAAATTGTAGGAACAATATTTAGTGTTGCCTGGGAAACAAATGTCAACTTAATTTACTTTAACCTGTGGGTTAAAGTAAATTATATTCAACTTTAATCCACCACAAATATGGTATCAAAATTTGATTTGAAACCAGTATGTGCCTTCTTCCCCTTTGTAGGAAGAATGCATGAAGGGGATATTAGAGTTAGTACGAAGCTGGATCACTTTGAGTCCTTACCATGTGGTATGGCTGAACTGCAAAGCAGCTTATGGATATGAGTATTTATTCACAAACCTCAGTGAGGAGCTTGGAATCCAGGTAAGATTGCCATTCAGCACAGCTCATTTCAGAAGTGGGGTGGGTGAGAATCCGCATCTGAAAGAAAGTCTGTTCAATGAAGTTGGAATAATTTACTTTACTTGGATGGGATTTAGTGGCCCTTGATCTGTCAGAAGGCAGGCTACACACACCAGACCAATCTACTAGGTTGAGGATTCTCAACCTTTTAATACTATGGGCCAGGTCATGCGCCCTCAGACAGTTGAGCGGACCAGACTGGTGGTTTCCTCTCCCCCCCCCCCCCGCCATAAACACTGCCATAAAATGCATCTACAGCTGTCACAAACATGTCCACTTCTGCTGGCAGTGGTGTGTGCCGGATGATTTGGTACCACAGGCTGGACCTGGCCCACGGGCCGTAAGTTGAGAACCCCTGCACTAGGTAAATCACACCATCCACTTGAGGTGAGTGGATGGATGGAGTGTCATCCAGGAATTAAATAAGAGGTACACACTATACTGGGGACCAGTTCAGTTGCTTTCTGCCACCTCCTTCTGTCACTCAGCACATGGTGTTATGTTTTGTGTCAAGGTAGAATGTAGGCTGTTTGCCAAGGTCAGAGCTCCACCTATGTTATTCTGTGGGACCTCAGGGGCTCCGATTGAAAAGGCCAACTCATCTTTCAAACAAACTCCTGTCACTCTTGAGGGTGTTTCTTCCTACAGGTGTGTGAAGGATACCTGGCTAAAGGAATTGTTTATATTATCCCTTTGCTACGTTGACAGGGATCAAGGAGAGCAGAGTGGTGGCAACATGCAGGATAGTAATAAAAAAATTCTAGGCATGTAGGGGTGTGGAAAATGTACAGCACTTCTTCATAATCGGGCAACCTGGTAGACTTGATGTTCCAGATCATAAGGAAAGAGTCACAGTGCTCTTAGTATTTCTGCCAAAAGGTCTTTTCCTGTTGTGTCATTGAGTACTCAGAGGGCATGAGCCTCTTTTCAGCTTCCTTCTCAAGTGGTTGGCAAAGCGGCCAATGGCTTTGTGGAAGAACAGGTTTGCTGACTCTTATCTAAATCCAGTCTGGAAAGATGTTAGTAACTATGAACTTAAATTTCCTAGGTGCACGTGAACAGGCTGGACATGTTTAAAAACATGCCAGAACTCCTCTGCCATATCACCGCTGATCGGCATACCCAAATTCATGCGTGTCGCCATCCGAGGGTGGGTATCTGTTAATAAGCATCATGATGTTGTTTCTTGTGTTTGGCATTATATCTCCCATGGCCCCATCCAGTGCTCTCCTACCTACACCACACTGGCTCTGTGTGTACAAGCAACATCTTTGTATTTTTATTTTGTAGATCTCTGTGGTTTACTTATGAGTTGCTTTCCTAGATGTTTATTCAGAGTGCAATAAAATGCGCTTGAAGGTTGCATTTAAAAGCTTAAAACATGCATAAAGGAGTCTAGTCCAGGGTTCCTCAAACTTGGCTCTCCATATGTTCTTGGACATAAGTTTCCAGAAGCCCATGATCAGCAGGTGTGCTGAGTTGGGCTTTTGGCCTTACCATCTGAGGCTCAACAGTTGGGCCTCTTCACTCTTGAGCGATGGCATCTAAGAGGTGACCTGATTGAAGTTTATAAAATCATGCACGGTGTGGACAAAGTAGATAAGGAAAAACTGTTTTCCCTATCACACAACACTAGAATCAGGGGGCACTCCATGAAACTTTTGGGTACTAGTTCTCAAACAAGTAAGAGAAAGTACTTTTTCACCCAGAGGATCACTGGTCTATGGAACTCCCTGCCAGAAGAAGTGGTGACAGATGTCAGTCTTGACAGCTTTAAGAAAGGATTAGACAAGTTCATGGAGGACAAGGGTATCAATGGCTATAATTATGGATACCTAAGGACAACCTCCGGGTTGGAGAGATAGGCAGGATATCTCTCAATGCCATTTCCAGGGAATCCTAAGCAGGTGAAGGCATCTGCTTGGGAATACCCTGAAGCAAATGGTGAACTACTGTGTGAGACAGAAGGCTCGACTGGATGGGCTGTGGCCTGTTCCAGTAAGGCTGGAATAACTCCAAGAGAGCAAGGTTTGATGTCCCCTTGCCTTGTCCAAACCATAAAAGGCTAATAGCCTACTCTCTTACTGAAAATGCCATCCTAATAAAGCATTCTTTCCTTACTGTAAAGCCTCATGGGGGACTAACAATAAACACGTTTAGATAGGCCTTTTGGAAGTGAAACGATGTAATTGGGAGGACTCCACTCACAGTAGGTATGCAGTTTCTAGGATGAGTACCACAAAGTTGGGATTCCCACCCCCCATCCCCCACCACTGGTATTGATAAAATGGGGAATCACTGCATTTCTCTGTTTCCATTGTTCGCAGTAAAATGGCTAAGTAGTATTTTATTTTGTTTTTACACATGTGATCTTGTCAGTAATCAGAGCTCTGTACCTAGCGATTAGAGACCTCAAATCCCATGAGCTTTCATGGTAACTGAAAGGTGATACTTTGGCTTCTCTGGTTCATTTAGATTCCACAGTGGAACCCTCTAGGGCTGTGATGGTGAACCTTGGCACTCTAGGTGTTCTTGGACTTTAGTTCCCAGAAACCCAAGTCCCTGTGAATCCACACGAATGGGTTTACTGCATGTACAGGGACTTGGGCTTCTGGGAATTGAAGTCTAAGAGCACTTGGAGTGCCAAGGTTCGCTATCACGGATGCTCTAGGGCCACTACATCATCTCAAGTGAACTAAAGAAACTCGAATTGGATGATACAGATCAGAGGCCTGTACTTGGCTGTGGTCTATGAGCAGGAGGAAACAGAACTAGGGGAGATAGGATGGATTCAAACCTAACAGAGGTGTGGCCTGTTCCAGCAAGGCTGTTCTTATGTTCTTATGTTCTTATAACAGGGAAATAGAAGAAAGAAGGAAGTTCTTGCAGAGTTACTTCATTTGTTTGCTTTAGATCCTGCCTTTGTCCCATGACCTGGGCAAAAGATGGGGGCGTTGAAATACATGTTTTGGGATATTCTACCTTTATTACCTGAAATGCTTCTCCAGCAGGATGACGAACTCTTCAGAGGGAACAGATTGCCGTGTGGAATGACGTCCCCAAATGGGAAACCTTTGCAAGTAATTAGTGTTAAGCCATCCACAATGTGGTTTGGAGAAAGGACAAGGAAAACGGATGTAATAGTGAGGTGAGCAAAGTGCCTGGTTGTATTTTTGTAAAGTAATGGGGCCTCCACAGGAACTACAACTTAAACGGCTTATTCAGTTTCTTGCCAGTAAGCTGAGCTCTTGAATCAAAATGGTGACTTTGGTGCTATTCTTGCTGTGGAACCCAAGCTAGTGTCTGCAGCCTGTACAGAATAGCAAAAGCACAACAGGCCAATGGCCCATCCAGTCCAATGCTGTTCCTCAAGAAGAGGTCCAAAAAGCACCTCTAGAGAACAGCAAAGGAGGGATGGAAAATGATGGGTTTGCTCATGTAGTTTGGGCTTGGCACCTCATTATTGGGGACATGGGAGGCCTCTGTGACACATGGCTAAAACCCACTGAGAAAGTCTGTCCTCACTGCAGCCACATCATGTCTGTTGCTAGTGGATACATTGGTTAGTTAAAATTAATCTGGAGAATTGGTATTCCATAGAATAGCAGTAACAATTACCGTGTATACTCGAGTATAAGACAACTTGAATATAAGCCAAGGTACCTAATTTTGACCTAAAACCCAGGAAAATAGATTGACCCGAGTATAAGCTGAGAGTGGGAAATGCAGCTGCTGCTAGTGAGTTTCAATAATCAAAATACATGAAAATATGGTAAAATTAATTAAATTGTTGGCACCTCTCAATCGGGCATGATCTTGGGACCCTCGTGGTCATTGACCCGAGTATAAGCCATGTCCCCTTTTGGGGCTTAAAAACCCAGCTTATACTCGAGTATATACAGTGCATTTATATACCGCCCCATAGTGTTCAGTACACTTTTGGTGGGTCACAAGATAATTAGCATTTTGCCCCCAAAATGCTGGGTACTGACTTCAGAAGGATGGAAGGCTGTGTCAACCTTGAGCCCTGATCAGGATCAAACTCACAATGTCAGCAGTTTTGGCTGCAGTGCAGCCATTTAACCACTGCACCATTAGGGCTCTTCTGCTCTTTGAAAAGGCTCTTTTGTATATCGCCTACTCCAGAGGTTGGCAACCTACAGCTTGCGGGCTGAAATCATCTGGCAATCATTCCTGCCACTGCTGTCGGAAGTGGTGTAAACAGATGTAAAACGCATCCACAACTGTCATAAATGGGTTTGCGACAGATGCAGACACATTTTACGGCAGTGTTTACAGTGGGGGGGGGGGGCGGGGGACCACCAGTCCAGCCCCCTCAAGTGTCTGAGGGAGTGTGACTTGGCCACCGACTTAAAAAGGTTGACAGCCCTTGGCCTACTCCTTTTGTTCTTCCCCTGATATGCAGCAGGGGGAAATGTCTTTAGCTTTTTTTATTTATTTATATAGGACTGGAGAGAGTTCCTACAGAGCTTGCTTCTCATTTCATTCTTCTTACACCGAGGTATGTGCATCATTTATTTTGTAACATGGGATTTTCAGTACACCCCCGTGTAAATATCTGGATGCACCTTTTAGATGTTCCCTGCCTTGTCACAGGCACTAGGGGCTTGTAAAAGTGTATTTATGATAATAACAATAACTGTAGTACTTCATAATCTTCGAAGTTCTATAATGCTCCGTCTTGCTAGCAGTCCTCTCCAGAAATGAATGGGTCCATCCCATAAACAGAAAGAGGATGGTGTCATGGAAAGTACTGGAATTTGAAAATGGGTAATTTGCCATTTTGGGGACTGCGGTGGATCAAGTGGTAAAGATGCTGACTGGAAGGTCGGTAGGTCAGTAATTCAAGACCCGAGTACTGCACAACTGAATGTGCTCCCATCTGTTCCAGCTCTTGTCAACCTAGCAGTTTGAAAGCAAGAAATTGCAAGTAGATAAATAGATACCACTTTGGTGGGAAGGTAAACAGCATTCCGTGCACTCCGGTGTTGAGGCATGCCTGCCACATGTCCACGGAAACATTTTCAGATGCATTCAGTAGTGCTGGCTCTTTGGCTGTAAACAGAAATGAGCACTGAACCATGGAGTCGGATATGACTGGCTTCGAGCAAGGGCAACCTTTACCTAATTTGCCATTTTATCTGCGAACTGACTGAATGCTCTTTGATCATGACATCTCACTGCTTCACTCATAAAATGCAACCATTAAAACCTCTTAATTGCAATACAGCTGCTGCTCAAAGCAGTTGCAGATTAATCTGCAAAATGAGTGGTAAAGTTTTGAATTTTGACAGTACTTTCGCTTTTCTAGATCAAGGATTTTGTAAGCTATATTTGCCCAGTGAATGTGTACCCCAATGTAATTCCAATTGGTGCGACACAGGAAGACGTTATAGAAATGTAAGTATCTTTTGTTCCATTTATATGGCCCTTTTGCTATATTTTCCCCGCAGTGTCCCTAAAATCAAGCTGTGAATGTTAGTCATAGAATCATAGAAAAATTGCATTAGAAGGGGCCCGTGAGGCCATCAGGTCCAGCCTCCTGTTCAATGTAGGAATCCAAATCAATGCAAATCTGACGGATAGTTATTACCTGTGGTAGTGATATCTTTTTTAAGCCGCAGCCATTCAAATTAATTGCCTGACAATGACATCTCAGTTTTTAAAATCAATCTTTTCCCTGGGATGTTAGATCCTCCTCTGATGCGCTTACAGACAACCGTTCAGTCTAAACCAGTGTTTCCCAACGTTTGGACTACCTGCTAGTCTTAAGAGACCGCATCACCCCAAGGTTTTCAGCCTGTCCTACAAGGGCAGACAGGAGGGGCTCTGTGGTGGTCCCCTCAGCAAAAGAAGTACCGTATTTATTCGTGTATAACGCACAAAATTTTATACCAAAAAAAGAAATCAAAGTTGGGGTGCGCGTTATAAACGAGGACTGGTGTGGCAGTGGCGGCCGGTCCCTTGAGGGCGCGAATGGTGAGTTCCCGCGAGTTCACGTCACCTTGTCGTGTACAGTGTGCGTCACAAATAGGGTTGTGCCGCTTCATTTCCTCGCCCACACGGGAGACTCAGTGAGCGCATGACGTCACCCACCCTACAAGGACGGCGCCGGCGTGGTTTTCTCCAGCAGAACGGAGCGTGGCCTCCGTCTCCAGCCATTTCCCGCCATACGCCTCCTCACTCCCGGAGTCCCACCCCCGTCGCGAGCCTCTTTTACTTCCTTTTTAGAATTGGGTCGGCTGTCTATTGCTGCGGCGGGTGAAGGGGAGGCGGGGGCGTGGCTTTGAAGAAATTGACGGGATCTGATTGGGTGGCGCGGGAGACGAGGCGTGGCCCGGAGGTAGCTCTTATGAACAAGCTTTTTCACCACGCATTCAATTACAATGCGTGGTGTGAAACAAAATTTTATACCGAGGTTTCATGGAAAATTAGGGGTGCGCGTTATACACGAGTGCGCGTTATACACAAATAAATACGGTACATCTTACTGGGACCAGGAAGAGAGCCTTCTCTGTGTCTGCCCCAGCCCTGTGGAACCTCCTACCACCAGAACTGTGTCTCCAGTCAGAATTACTCCCTTTTAGGAAGATGCTTAAGACTTGGCTATGCCAGCGGGTGTGGGGCACGTTTCACTCCACTACTCAATCCCGCTGGCTGGTCTAGCTTGCATGAGGGATCTTGCCTGTCCCAGGTATCCTGTTTTAATGTGGGTGGAGGGAGTGTGAGAGTCGTATTTTTAATGCTATGTGTTAGCTTTATGTGTTTTAACTTTGATTTTAGCTGTGGATTTTAGTAATGTTTTTACTATTAATGTTTTAATTGTTTGTGTATTGTGTTTCTCCTCTGTTGTTTTGCCACCCTGAGTGGTGTTTACACCAGGAGTTTGGGGTACAAATTATTATTATTATTATTATTATTATTATTATTATTATTATTATTATTATTATTATTATTATTATTATTATTATTATTATTATTATTCCCACAAGCCTAAGTCAGTTCCCCAAAGCACTGATCTGCCAATGTACTGAGTTAGGTTTCTGGGAATTGAAGTCCAAGAACCAAAAATTTGGGAAATACTGGTCTAAACTCTAAAGCAACTATCGACACACAACAGACTACACGACAGTGAAACCGAGATGGGGACTAAACCCTGCTACAATTCCAGATGTCAGCTCTGTCCCCACATTTATTCTGACAACACAATTAGAGGGCCCAACAATGTTACACACATTAAGGACAGTTTTACTTGTTCTTCTGCCAATGTGATTTATGCCATCTCTTGCTAACAATGTCCTTCTTCACTCTGCATAGGACAGATGGGATAGTCTGTGCAAAAGAATGAATGGGCATAAATGAGGCATCGGGAATGGCAATACACAGATACCTGTATAAGATCATTTCATTTTGGAGGACATTGCCAAATTTGAAATGCCACAATTATTAGGTGGTTATATCCTATAATTTTCCATACCACCTTTACAAAACAAACTTGAAAAATGTGGTCCATTATTCTTATTCATTACCACAGGTTATCCATAGCCTGAGGCCATTCACAGAGCAAAGGGAGGTACTTGCAGTCTAAATCAATTTACACCATTGTCACTTTTCTAAGAACATAATCTGTAAATGCTAATTGTGAGGTCTGAAAGGTAAACTCATTACCAATTGTGTAATGCCAGTTTATTTTGCATCTGCCGACTAACCATGTGCCCTTTTACATAAGAAAGCTTAATAGTAATAAATCTGAGGATTTCTTGAATTGAGCTTGAATGCCTATTATTTTGTCCTACACCTCACCCCCTCTAGCAACATTTGGTGTAGCAGCTTCTATGCATATCTTTAATTGGTCTCTGTTGAGGGTAAAGTGGAGCAAAATTAATTTGTTGAAAAGTCTAAGAGGAAGATAGTAATGATTCTACAGGCAAGAAGAACTGAAAGGGCTCTCTGTTGCTTATTTTTCTCAGCTTAAAGCCACTGTGTCGCACATACAGTAAAAATAACAAGCCAAAATATAAACCACTTGGCGCACTGAAGCGATCCAGAACCTTCAACCTCAAAGACACAGGTAGGGAATCTCTTTATCAGTCAGTTTAGGGCCAGATAGGTGGGGTAAAAGGGAAAAGAATTTGGAGATAGTTAATCTGTTTTACGAAGTTATCTGTATAACTTCTGCTCTATGTTTTAAAATGGCTTCTAAGGCACATGCAGCTTAGATGGCTTCACATCATTTTGCTATCTTCTCAGGTTTGGTTTTGCTTTTTGGCCTTGACAGGTGATGGTAGTGATGACGACCTCTTTGATACTGAACTGATATCTGTAAGGTACAAGATTCCTAAACTGCCACCGGAGACTGCCGCTTCTGAGAACAAACAACTCTATGGAGGCCATCGAGAAGAGAGTGACAGAACAGTTGGTTGCTATAGAGCATCTTCCATGCCTACCTCTTTGAAGGTGGATTTTGTGGAATGTGAGGAATCCAATGAGGAGGAAGAGGAGGAGGAGGAAGAAGAACCCGAGAAAGAGATGGCTCTACCTGCTAGTCTAACACTGGGTTCCAAGTCTACCGCTCTGTTGCCGAACCCAGTAGGACTGGTCCATTCAGAGTCCATTAGCGGACAAAGTAAAAACCAGCAACATCCTAATTTAAAAGTGCCAAAATGGGATGCCTTTTTCAAGTGTAGCAGAGAAGATACAGATACCTCTGAACATGAGGACAATTTTCTACCCCCAACAGATTCAAGCAAGGCTGACTCTCCAAGCTTGTTTAGTGACAATGAGGACTTCAGTGATTCTACTCATATCTCTTCTCAAAACTCTTCCCAGTCAACACACATATCGGAGCAAGGGAGTCAAGAGTGGGATAGTCAAGCAGACACTGTCCTCATCTCCTCTCAAGAACGAAAGAATTTTGAGTTGAACTCTTCTCAAAGGCTAGCGGACAGAAAAGCGTCCTGCACATCCCATCTCTTTGCTGGGGAAAGCAAAATGGACTTAAAGCGTGTCCATCCTTCTTCTGACATTACCCCTTCTTCAAAAAACATTAATTTTGAATGCAAAGCCAAATCCGAGATGAGTGCTCTTGCTCTGGCAAACAGTGGGTGGACAGAATCTGGTCATGAGACAAGTAAACAGGAGGAAGGATCCCAGACATTCAGTCCTCATGCCCAGATAGATTCTCAGGGCAGTTCTGACTTTGAAATCCCTTCTACCCCTGAGGCAGAGATCCCTAAACCAGACAAACTTTGTACTCTGTACAAGAAGCTGGCTGCAGGCGAAAATCTATTCTAATTGTGAGAGCAGGTGGGAAACCAGTTGTGTCTTATTAGTCTTGAATTATGTACAGTTGTTTTATAGTTTGAGTTAATGGCTTAGAACCGTGATGGCGAACCTTGGCACTCCAGCTGTTCTTGGACTTCAATTCCCAGAAGCCCAAGCCCCCATGAATCCACGGGAATGGTTTTACTGCGATTCATCTGGTCCGCGCCGCCCTTGTCACTCCCGGAAGTGGAAGTAAAACATACCTGTACGGGCGTGTTTTACTTCCACTTTCAGGAGCGACGAGGGCAACGCGGACCGGATGAATCGCAGTAAACCCATTTGTGTGGATTCACGGGGGCTTGGGCTTCTGGGAATTGAAGTCCAAGAACAGCTGGAGTGCCAAGGTTTGCCATCACTGGCTCAGAACATTCAGATACTATTTTACTCTTTGTTACCTACAATGTGCATACAAAATCAGTCTTTGGTTTATAAAAGTGATTTTTTTTTCATTTGATAAGAAATTGACTGCTTTCACCAAAAGAAAACTTTTGAGAACCATTCTAATTGGAAATATTGTCAATTTAGGGAAATAAAACATTTCAGATGCGTCTTATTAAGTTTTTAAAAAGCAAAACCTGTAGCAGAACTTAAGTACTGTACAGTACTTCCTAAAGATTTGATGACTTGCATTGTATTTTTTTTCCTTTTTTCACTGTGGCTGTATCCTAGAATACACTGTCTGAAATCCAGGAGTAGGTTGCAGCTGGGTAGGCCCATTGATTCAGTGGGAAATTGTTCAGTTAACCCAGTGTTTCCCAACCTTTGGTTTTTGAACTTCAATTCCCAGAAGTCTAAGTCAATTCCCCAAAGCAGTGATCAGCCAATTGCTGACTTAGGCTTCTGGGAATTGAAGTATCCCTGTGGGATGTGGGCCTCACATTGGGAACCACTGGGTTACCTCCTCTAAGTTCCATTGAGTCTATTTAGTTGCAATGTAATGACTCTATTTCAGATGCTGTTTAGCTAAGAGCCCTAGTGGGCTGTCCTGCAACCAAAAGGTTGAGTTAGATCCTGACCAGGGTTCAAGGTTGACTCAGCCTTCCATCCTTCCAAGGTCAGTAAAATGAGTACCCCACATGCTGAAGGCAAAATGCTAATTAACTTGTAAACTGCCCAGAGAGTGCACTAAGCATATGGTGTGGTATATAAGTGTGATTGCTTTGCTAAGTAAATGTTCTATGATGGCATGAATTTATTGTCATCTTATAGAAGCAAAGGTGTGGGTGGCGTGTCCGGAATGGGCTGCCGCATCCCTTGACCAAACCCCATGAAATTCGGCACACACGTACCATGCGCGTGTGAGCAGGTCACTGTCGGGGTCCCAAAGCCCTGGGGGGGGTAATGCCCCCCAAATTGATCCTTTAGTCCTCAACCAATCACAAGGGCTGACCAGGTCTGGGCCTTTGTGATGTCATGCCCTTTGTGTTGTCTTGCCCAGGTCTGGTCAGCCCTTTGGAGTGGTCAGGGAATGTGACATGACAGGGCCATGCCCCATGGCCAGGCAGGCCAGCTGGCAGGGCAGGGCAGGAGTCCAGTGGACAGAGGTCAGCCCAGGAGAAGGAGCACCTGAGCAAGACAACCCCAGGAGGTAGGGCAGTGCCCCCCCCCCATACCCCACCCAGGCGAAGCCGGGCACCCCTGCTAGTTATCTCTGAAATTAAGTAACGTCTAGGGCGAATAAGACTCTACCATAAAAGCCTGACACGAATAAAATTAAGAATATTTACACTTGTTGAAAAAAACTATAACAGAGGTAAGCATATCCATTGATTGTAACATGCTGTACAATTTTTGAGTGTAACATGCTTGTAAATATGTATATATTATTAGTCCTTATATCAGTGTAAAATATTACTTATTGTATCATTGTAGAAAACCAGTGGAAGATTTTCGAAAAACTGTAAACCGGAGAGCTTCGTTTTCTCTCAGCCAGTGAGGTACTATTTTCCTGTAGTAAAGAACTTTTTGTTGGATGGATTTTTGCCTCTTTGTGCTTTAACTCTGTCCTGCCATTGTTTTTACATGACTAGACACCAGAGCACATGGAACACTGTTTACCTTCCCACCAAAGTATTTATCTACTTGCAATTTCTTGCTTTCGAACTGCTAGATTGGCAGGAACTGGACAGAGACAGGAGCTCATTCTGTCTTGCAGTATCCTTCCAGTCAGTGAGTTCAGCATCTTAACCACTTAAGACACCGCAGTTTAAGCTAACAGGAATTTAAAATGCACTTCAGCTCTGCTCTATGTACGCTGTGTGCTGAATCAGACCTCGAGTTGGTGAACATGACTGCAGTGCAGAATTTGTGACATATCACAACTACTTTCTTATGCTGTGTGAAATATCTGGTCTAATGCTTGTAAAGCAGCTTCAGAACCAACCGTTGAAAGCAAAAGGATGAAGGTACCGTAAGTAGAAAACCTTGTTTTATTATTCACATTAACAAATGCTCAAGTTATACTCTCCCAGATATATTGTTCCCAAAGGAATATCAGTTGGACAAAGCAAGAAATTGAACCTGTTGTAATTGTTCCTATCCTCCCTAAGCATATCATGTTTCAGAAACGCTCTGGTTGAAACGTCATATATTTTTATTTGTGGGTTATCACTTTTTGAACCCACTCACAACCATTTCCCCTTTACATTTTTTGTTCATTACTACAAACCTTTGTTAATCGGCTTCCTCCTAAGCATCTTCTCACTTTGGATAGGTGTGTGTAGTTTCATATTTTCAATACTTCTTGGTATTCATTTTGCAACAAATGATGCAGTCAATTAGAACATTTTTTATTAAAAAAAACAGCATAGGTTTGAGGGAACACGCACAACTATGAAAAGTCTTAAGTGGAGTTTGTTCTAGGATGCCACTTCGACAGTAATGGCTTCACATTTTCCGGTGTCTTGCTCTGTGCAGGTAACATGTAAGGATCCATCCCTAAGAGAAGAGAAAGAAATTTATGTTTCCAGTGTCTAACGCTTAGCAAATTAAGGGGTTTTTATTGCAATACTTCCCAAAGCCTGAAAATTAAGCTACTAAATTGTGTGCCTCCATCATTCTATTTCTGTGATTTAAAAAAATGGAGGGGGGGGGGGGAGGGAACCAAACTGTTCAGTGGAACACCAGAGGACTAAAATTCCTAGAAGCCTAAGTCAGTACATTGGCCGATCAGTGCTTTGGGGGAATTGACTTAGGCTTCTGGGAATTGAAGTCCAAAAATCAAAGTTTGGGAAATGCTGCCTTAGTGATTTACATATACGGTGGAACCTCATACAACAATCGCCCCGTATAGCAATGAAATTGCATAACAATTAGGTTTTGGGAGGGAAATGGTGTCCCGCATAACAATTTTCCCTATGGAAAAAAATCGTACAACAATTTTTCAATGGGAAAAACCACTTAGCAAAAAAAATCGTTGTACGATGCATCCCATAGGGAAAATGTACAACAATGAGCCCCATGGAATGGATTAAAATCGTTGTATTAGGTACCACTTGTGTGTGTGTGTGTGTATATATATATATGTGTGTGTGGCAGTATTTTGGAAGCAAATTCTATTTCTGAGATCCAGTAGGAAAATCATCAAGTTCTTGGAGGCAGAACCCTTCTTATCTTGAACCAGAGAAGTAATATTTTGAAATGAATACCTTTTCATTGTGAGGACAGTTAGAATATCATGCAGACCATCTTCTTTTACATCTAAATCCTGGAGTACAATCTGTTTAGGAATAAATGTTTGTTTTTAATGTCTTATTTTAGCTAGGTAAATTACAGAAATCTAGGAGGACAAATGAGTAAAGGAGGTGACTCGAAATACATGCAAATAAAAGTATAAGAGCTAAAATACACAATTCAACTATCACCATATCTGAATTTTTTTTTTTTAGATAAAGGGTTCTAAAAGGGACAAAACATGTTCAGGAATATTACTATTAAATTAATACAGAAATTCCTTTGTGACACAGATAACATCAATTCCCCCACCATTTTGGAACATGCTATCTACTGGGAAGCCAACTATCGTAATTGCCATTTAAAACACTGCCTCATAGTTATTTTGAGGCATGTTGCATACATACTTTCATTGTCTCATGTTACACTAATGTCTGCTGCAATGAATCTCCCAGATATGATGGCAAGGTTGTATGAGGTTGAAGACAGTATATAAACATGAAAAAGCCTATACTGTTCTTTTGCCAAATTTGTAATTTTGGCACTGATGTAATGCACAGCATGGATCACTGTTAAAACTGCTTGGATTGACTAGCTTGGCAACACAGCGATAAACTCTACTGCACTGGCTTCCATCCATTAGAGCAGGGGTGGGCAACCTTATGGCCTGCGGGCTGGCCCCGGCCACAGTGCCAAATCATCCAGCCCGTGGCACTGCTGTCGGAAGCAGATGTGTTTTACGGCAGCGTTTACAGCAGGAAGCCACTAGTCCGGCCCGCTCAACTGTGAGGGAACATGACCAGTCCCCCAACTTTAAAAGGATAGCAATCCCTGTATTAGAGGGATAAATTGTCCCTTCATATTGTGGTACAAACACAATTATTAATTGGCTATTTTACAGTCTTTGAGTTCTACACGTAGTTCTCCCTGCATGACGACGAAATTGCTTTTGCATAATGGGACACCTTATTTAATCCAGTGGTTCCCAATGTAGGCCCCATGCCCAACAGGGGGACTTCAATTCCCAGAAGCCTGTCAGTGCACTGGCTGATCAGTACTTTGGGGAATCGACTTAGGTTTCTGGGAATTGAAGTCCAAAAAACCAAAGGTTGGGAAACATTGATCTAACCCCTTTGTTCACTTCTTTCTTTTCACTAACATCTTAAAATGTTCTGCCTTAAAACCTTTAAAGTATTACATACACAGGTTATATAGCAATGAGATCTTAACATAAAAATCTTCAATTTCTCAAGTACAAATAATGGTCATTTCAAAGTCTTCATCACCTCCATCTGTAATGAATTATAATATGTTACAATTAGGGTTAGTGAATACAATATCTTCTTATCAATCTATCCCCTGAGGAATTTAAGGATTTTAGCCAGGGGTTCCCAACCTAAGCTCCCCCCCCCCCCAACCACCATTTCATGTGCCCCGCAAGGGCATTCAAGAAACAAAATGGCCACCCCCATCATGTGGCAGGGCAAAATGGCCATGTGGCCCTAGAAACTGACAGAGAGCGTGACCTGGCCCCCGTTTTGAAAAGGTTGGGAACCCCCAATTTAAGCTTTACATGCCTACTCCATGTACAAATATGTTACATGGCTCTCTAATTGTAGCCCTCTTCACATTTACCTGGAAATAAGCTCCACTAAACACACAGGGGTTTTACTTCCAAGTAAAGTGGGATAACACCCAGATGGGCTGTAATATAAATTCAATAAATAAATAAATAAATGATGAGTAAGACCATCCTGCTAAATGCACAATGTGCTTTTCCTCACCTGTGCAAATTTGTCATCTTCTTTCACCTGGCTTTTTCCCAGGGATTCATACAGTTCTAGGCAGACAGAAGGGTTGCTTCCTGGGGCTTGTAGCATATGCTGTCTTCGAGCTGGCAAAGGAGTGCCTGACGGAAACACCACCGTGAATTGATCATTCCCCGATTCATTCACTGCCTACAAACAAGGGAGATTTGCAGCTTCAGAACTTTGCAGAAGCCTCAAGCATGAAATCATCACAATTCATGCTATCCTGTTTATTTCAAGTATAGCTAGAAACCTATTACAGTGGAGCCTCGTATAATGAATGCATCATACAACGAAAAAATCGTACAACAGATAATTTGGGGGGAAAGTTGCATAGTACAACGAAAATCTGGGATGCATCGTACAACGAATATTTTACTTTATACGATAGAGATTTTCGTTGTATGATACATCCCATAGGGATTTTCGTTGTATGATGCATCGTACAACGAAAAAAATCATATAAAAAGTGCCTTGTGCAACCAATTATTTTCATTATACGAGGTCCCACTGTACAACATTTCTACTTATCCTTATTTTTTAAAACGATGGTAAGATTTTACATATCTGTATGCATTCATTCTTCTAGTAAACTGTGCTTGCTTGCTTCATTCATATCAGGGCAATGCACTTATGGGCATATATAAAAGACAAGTAAAATTCAAAGGAAATTAAAATTTTAAATCACCAGCTTATCTTTGAAGTGAACTACAGTGGTACCTTGCTTAAAGAGCATAATGCATTCCACGGGATTGCTCTTTAAGCAAAACACCATTGTAAGTGACCAATTGTGACTTCTTGGGGTGGGGGGATTGCGAACCCCAATTGAGTTGTTAAGTGAGTTTTTGGTTGGTTTTAGTTGTTAAGCGAGGCGACCATTCAGAGAAAATTCTGCTCTTTAAGCGAGTTAGTCTCTAAGCGAGGCTTTACTGTACAGTACTTCAATAGCATTATCTTGGCCATTTACTTCTATTGTACATGTGGTAGGACAGAAACTACACACATAAAGGCTGCATTAATTATATTTCTTCATATTCACAGAATATTTGTCCTGCATCCAACTAGCATTAAAAAATAACTTGGTTATTCTATGATCTTCCAACTTCACTTCGAAGTCTATTAAGTGATTTCTAGATGGTCCAGCCAGAATCTTGTTCTGGTAGGAGATATTTCAGCGTTCATCCATCCAGGCAAAGCTTTACATATCAACTCCATGTACAAAAATGTTATATGACTCTCTGACTGCAGAAAAATGTGTTGATTTTGCTCTCTATAGGGCTACCCCAGCCTCTTCTGGTTCATTATTTAGAGCAGGGGTGCCCAAACTTTTTAGGGTCACAGGCCGGACATGTGGTTCAGAGGGCCGGATCCAGCCCCCGGGTTGGAGCTCAAAAGGGCAGTAGGACTTCACTGCCACCCTCAACACCCCACCCCCTGGACTTACTTGCGGTTGGGGGCAGAGACGCTGCTGTCGGTTTGAATACTGTATAATTATAATGTATTGAGTATTTTGTATATTTGCATTGTTATATTGTATCATTGTGTAAGCTGCCCTGAGTCAGGCTCCCCTGAGTGGGTGGCATATAAATGTGTAAATTAAATCTATACCTATAAAATGGTGCATTAACCGTTGGAATGTGACAAAGGCTGTTTAGCCAGGCCCTACTAGCCCATAATGGGCCTCCGTTCACTCGCCCGAACCCGGTTCGCAGGTAACTGTCAGGTTGAAATTTGCGCCAGTGGGGCAGGAGGCCCCCAGATGCAAACAAAAAAAGGGAACTTCAATTCCCAACATTCCTTGCGCCGTGCTGCACCAGAGCCAATCAGGCTGAGCGGCGCGAGCAAAAGGAACGTTCGGAAACGCGCCGTGGCCAATCAAAAATAAGCCGCAGGAAAAAACCGCTACACTAACCAAAATCATGCACGCCAAACTACAAGCCCCAGCGTCCTGTGCGCCATGAGCGTGCAGAACGCTGAGGCAGCCGGCACGCCAAAAATGCCCTTTCCACGGGCCAGACATCGAGCATGGCCCACAGAAAAGAAAGCCCCCCCCCACGCCCTTTCCTTTCCACGGGCCAGACATCGAGCATGGCCCACGGAAAAGAAAGCCCCCCCCCCCACGCCCTTTCCTTTCCACGGGCCAGACATCGAGCATGGCCCGCAGAAAAGAAAGTCCCCCCCCCACGCCCTATCCTTTCCACGGGCCAGGCATCGAGCATGGCCCGCGGAAAAGAAAGCCCCCCCTAAAAAAGTAAACACAAAAACATCCAAAAACAGTAAAAAAAATCTCAAAACCAAAAATAAAAAATACAAAAAGGAAACACAAAAACATCACACAGACCCCCCCCCCCCCCAAAAAAAAACAAAAAAAAACCAGAGAGCTTACCAGGAGACGTCTTCACTCCATGATGACCAGAACTAAACTGAGAAAATAAAGAGAATACTTACCGGAAGAAGAAGCCACACCCAGAGGACAGTAGAGAAAAATTGTAGAGTAGAAGAAAAGCTCACCAGCCCCACCCAGCGGCCACAAGAGAAAAAACATTCAAAATAATAAATACTTCCCAAATTAATGAAATAAGTTATCAAATCATTCGAAAATATTCACACTAATCACAAAAAATTCAAAAAAAAGAAGAAAAGAAATACGTTTTCACCCAAAAAACCAAAACAAAACATCTAAACACAGTATGGAAACATTGATTAAAAAACATATTCTTACACATTTTAAAAATTATTATCCAAGGCACAACTATTTTAAAAAATACACATAGTAACAAATTATTTGGTTAAATACAATAATTATAAAAAATTATATCATCCTTACTTCTTTTAAAAAACCAAAAATAAAAAATCAGTTTCTAACAGCCCATGAGTAAAGATAAAAAATTAAAAAACCACAATTAAAAACTAACCTCATATGCATAAAAATAAAACAAAACCCTTCCAAAACCATTTTAAAGAGCCCGGCACTGAGGAAGCCAGCGCGCAAAAAGTAAAAATAAACAACACACTGGGATTGCAAGTCCGCCGCAGGCGGACGCAGCGCCTCAAAGCCACGAATTCACAAAACCTTTCAACACCATTTAAAACAGCCGGGCACCATTTGTTCAAGGAAAAAAACCAAACCCTTTACTATCCAACACAATTTAAAAAAGCCCGGCATCGCCGGGCAAAATATGCTAGTTAAATTAAAATTAAACCTTTATAAGCCGGGGGGCCAGGTCATGCTCCCTCAGACAGCTTCGGAGGCCAGACGGCCATTTTGCCCTTCCTCCACCAAATGGCACTTCCAGGTGTGGTGGAGGCGGTGGATGACCACATGAAATGGTGCCACTGGCTGCATACAGTCCACAGGATGAATGAGAATCCCTGATATAACCTGTGGACAATGATGGTCTAAAAAGGAGATTTTTAGAGGGCTAAGGTGTATTCATAAGCATTTTAAATTCTTACCTTCACTAAGATATCTTTGGCAGAACACTCAATAGATGACATTTCATCATTTAAAAAGATATTCTCTTTTCCTAGCAGGATTCCAGCCTCTATGGCAGCCCCAATGGGAATGACCTCATCTGGAGGGATTGAGTTCAGCAATTCAACCGCTGGGAAATAGTCTTTGATTAACTGTTGCAGTTTTGGCATACGAGCAGATCCACCACAGAGAACAACCTAAAGGACATCAATGCATGAATAAGAGGTAAACATCAAAGCCAGATATCTTAGAATTTCAAAATATAGTTTGGGGTACTCTTATGTACTCAAGGTGATCACTTTGGGTAGCTCTCTACCAGGCTGATATAGCTGTACAACCAACAGAGCATCTCCTATTAAGAATATACTTAAGTTATTTTCACTCTGGAACTGGCAGTGCTATTGGAGCGAAGTAGCAGCGGACGCTGAGAGAACTAAGCAAGAGAATTTCTCTCGACACCCTCTGAACAGATATAAGCCTCAAGTCCGCTGGCTCAGATCTAGGAAGAGCTTTATGGCAAGAACAAACATTCTTGAAGGTACAGAAGAGCAAAAACAAATTAGAAGCTGTAGGAAGGAGCTCACTGGGAAAGGAACAACATTAAAGGAGGATATAGCTAAAGATCTCAACCTCCCCTACATCACTTAGAGGATTCTGAACAGGCTGAGGGTTGGAGTCCCTAAATGAAAGATTAACATGCTCAAGTGGGGGCTGCTGGCAGACAACAACACACTGTGTGAATGTGGAGACACACAGAGTCTGGCGCATTTACTGGTCTGCTGATTGCTGCCAATGAGGACTTGGGTTTGGGCAACGACAAAGCGAGGAAAGTGGCTTCATTTTGGCAGTCCAAGGTTTGAGATCAGGACACGAAAGAAGACATGCTATTGTGAACTACGGCCCAGCTTGGGTGACTGTTGCGCTGTAAGCCACAGTTTATGGTGTAAAGAAGCATTGGGGCTTCATTTTCATGCCACTTTGCAGCCTAGTTTCTAGTTTACAAAGCAGTGCACAGGGAGGATTAGGGGGAAGCGTGCATGAACCCAAAACTCATTTCTGGCTTGAGCAACCACCAACTTAAATAGATTAGAATCTAAATAAGGGTACAGTGGAACCTCATACAACAAATGCCCCGTACAGCAACGAAATCATATAACAATTAGGTTGGGGGGAGGGGGTATGGTGTCCTGCATAACAATTTTCCCTATGGAAAAAATCGTACAACAATTTTTCAATGGGAAAAACCACTTAGCAAAAACAAACAAAAACATTGTACAATGCATCCCATAGGATTCTAACAAGGACAAAACATGTTCAGGAATATTACTGTTAAATTAATACAGAAATTCCTTTGTGACACAGGTAACATCAATTTCCCCACCATTTTGGAACATGCTATCTACTGGGAAACCAACTACAATAGAACCTCATACAACAATCGCCCCGTATAGCAACGAAATCGCATAACAATTAGGTTTTTGGGGGAAATGGTGTCCCACATAACAATTTTCCCAATGGAAAAAATCCATACAACAATTTTTCAATGGGAAAAAACCAGTTAGCGAAAACAATCGTTGTACGATGCATCCCACAGGGAAAATCGCTATACGATGCATGTATCGTATAGCAATTGTTTCGTACAACAACGAGCCCCGTGGAACGGATTAAAATCATTGTATGAGGTACCACTGTAATTTAACTTCCTTGGGAACACATATAATGGTGTTACCTAAATATTTTTGAAGGCTTTGGACCTCAACAATACCTAAGACAGGAGTTCTCAACCTGTTTAAGCCAGAGGCCGGGTCATGCTTCTTCAGACAGCTTTGGGGGCCAGACGGCCATTTTGGCCTTCCTCCACCACAAAGCACTTCCTGAGAATCCATGAGCTAAGTTATATTTTAAAAAGTATTTGCCCTCTTACTTTGTTGATATCCTCTGCCGTGAGCCTGGATTGCTGCAAGACCTTTCTGATGGCTTCTATGCATTTGTTAAAAAGTGCAGAGCAAATAAGTTCAAATCTGGCCCTGTTGTGTTGAGGAAACAAAATAAAAACAGGAAATCTTACATCCATACTTCCTCTTTCACAGGAAATATACATTAGTAGTATAATCTGGTGTAGGATCTGCTCTTTTTGTTTTTCTGGGCTCCAACTCCCAGAATTCTGAGAACTGCTGTCTAAAAACATGAAAATGCACACCTCCAATATGATGTGCTTTTGCAGCAGAAGCAGAAACCGCAGATATAAGCGGCCATTCAACAATTACGTGATCCTCAAGGGGGCGGAAGGGGTCTGCCATCTGAATTACGGAAAATTGCGTGGGGGTGGGGGGGTCAGGTCAAAGAATACGTAATCCATTTGGAGCTGTTGTGGTTTCGAAACATGGCGCTTTTTTAGGTTTAAAAATGTTCTTTGGGAATTTTGATTGATTTGAGATTATTGAATCCTCACCAATACGTTCTGCATTAGGCACCAATAGTGAAAAGATCTAAAAATTAGAGTTTCTATACAAAAGCTCTGGATTACGTAATTTTAAAGAGGGGTGGGGTTTGAAGCAAAAATTACGGTCTGATTACATTGGGGGCGGGGGTCAATTTCCCCCAAAAAATGGATCACGTAATGGTTGAATGGCCCCTAATCACTACAGCATAATTCTTTGTAAGACAAATGGAATCAACCAAAATAACTATTACCTTCCTCTTGATGAATCTGAATTAGAGCAACAAATGTGAACCTGTCATATATTTTACTATTAAATAAATATAAATAAATTAAATAAATATATTGTACTGTTTACTGATTGCACTTATAAGATTTATAAACTGCTCCTTCACTCTGCCTTCAAAGCAAAAATCAATACGATTGTAAAAAAATTAGCCAAAATTCTTCCGTGTGGTTAAACTAGCACAAATGTCAGCAGCAAATTTCTGCAAGAAGCTTTCTTAAGTACCGTATTTTCCGGCGTATAAGACGACTTTTTAACCCCGAAAAATCTGTGCCAAAGTTGGGGGTCGTCTTATACGCCAGGTACTTTGGAGCCAGGGGCCGCCCGGCGGGGAAAGCCATTCGCCGCCGCTGCGTGAGGCCTACGGAGCAAGGGGGCGCCAGGATACCACCGCCCCCAGCCTTGCGGTGGAGGCGGTGAATGGCTTTCCCCGCCGGTCAGCTGCTGATCCTCCTCCTCCTCACCCCCCCCTTGGGGTGGTGGTATCCGGGCGGCCCCTTGCTCTGGACGCCTCGCGGCGGCGGCGGCTGGCTTTCACTACCCGTCAGCTGCTGCTCCTCCTCCTCACCCCCGGCTGGGGGTGGTGGTGCGGAGGAGAAGGAGCATCAGCTGACCGGTAGGGAAAACCAGCCGCCACCGCCGCCGCGAGGCCTCCAGAGCAAGGGGCCGCCCGGATACGACTACCCTCAGCCTCGCGCCTGCGGCTGGCTCCCCCCCGCCAGTCAGCTGCTGCTGCTCCTCCTCACCCCCCCCCCCCCGGCTGGGGTGGTGGTATCTGCGAGCCGCGCCTCCCCGCCCCCTTCACCGGCGGGGAAGGTAAAAGGAGCCCCGTTAGGCTCGGAGCCACCACGAGCCGCACCTCCCCGCCCCCTTCACCGGTGGGGAAGGTAAAAGGAGCCGGTGAAGGGGGTGGGGAGATGCGGCTCACTGTGTCTCCGAGCCCGACGGGGCTCCTTTTACCTTCCCCGCCGGTGAAGGGGGCGGGGATGCCGCGAGCCGCACCTCCCCACCCACTTCACCGGTGGGGAAGGTAAAAGGAGCCCCGTTGGGCTCTGAGGGGGCGTGGAGGCGTGGCTCGTGGCAGCTCCGAGCCCAACGGGGCTCCTTTTACCTTCCCCACCGGTGAAAGGGGTGGGGAGGTGCGGCTCACGGCATCTCCAAGCCCAACGGGGCTCCTTTTACCTTCCCCGCCGGTGAAGGGGGCGGGGAGGCATGGCTCGTGGTGGCTCCAAGCCCGACGGGGCTCCTTTTACCTTCCCCGCCGGTGAAAGGGGCGGGGAGGTGCGGCTCGTGGCATCTCCGCCCTCTTCACCGGCGGGGAAGGTAAAAGGAGCCCCGTTGGGCTCTGAGGGGGCGGGGAGGCGTGGCTCGCGGCGGCTCCGAGCCCGACAGGGCTCCTTTTACCTTCCCCGCCAGTGAAAGGGGCGGGGAGGTGCAGCTCACGGCATCTCCGAGCCCAACAGGGCTCCTTTTACCTTCCCTGCCGGTGAAGGGGGCGGGGAGGCGTGGCTCGCGGCAGCTCCAAGCCCGACGGGGCTCCTTTTACCTTCCCTGCCGGTGAAAGGGGCAGGGAGGTGCGGCTCACGGCATCTCCGAGCCCAACGGGGCTCCTTTTACCTTTGCCACCGGTGAAGGGGGCGGGGAGGTGTGGCTCGCGGCGGCTCCGAGCCCGATGGGGCTCCTTTTACCTTCCCCGCTGGTGAAGGGGAATAGGTTATATATGTTGTAAGCCGCTTTGAGTGACACTTGTGTCAGAAAAGCGGGATAGAAATAAAACTTATTATTATTACCAAAAGGTAATATTAAAATATTAAATATTAATATTAAAAATGATGATGATAGTACTAATGGCATCCTGATTTATGGCCACCCTTCCCAGGGTTTCCTAGGTAGGGAGTCTCCAGATTGGAGTTTCCTCCTCTAAGGCTCTTTGGATTCTTGGGCCATTTGCCCAGCCCCCACCCCAAGCTGGCTTTCCCCGCCGGTCAGCTGCTCCTCCTTCTCCTCCTCCTCCGCACCTCCACCCCCAGCAGGTAAAGGGAGCCATCCCCGGCCCGGGAAGCTCCGAAGACGCCGCTGTTGGAAGAGAGGTAGTCATACGGCGAGTATATTGCAAACTCTACATTTTAACTAGAAAAGTTGGGGGTCGTCTTATACGCCCAGTCGCCTTATACGCCGGAAAATACGGTATTTGCTGTTGCCCACAAAATACTTAATTTATAGCCATCTGTCACCGAGGTTTGAATCAACTACATCAGCTCAGTGGACATAACAGGATTCTTGATCACCAAAAGGCAAAACAGCACAATGATTAAAAAAATCTGCCAAGTTCACCAAAATTAATTTTGAAAGTAGCTCAATTAGGAAAGAATTCCTGTTTTTCAAAAAGAAAAAAAGCAGCTATATCTAACCAGAGTTATCGAGTGATTTTGAAACATACCCGGAAAAATAATCTATATAAAGCAAAGCAATCACACTTATATACCACCCCACAGTGCTTAGTGCACTCTCTGGCCGGTTCACAAGTTAATTAGCATTTTGCCCACAACATGCTACATTTCAGAGCTGAGAATTCCAAAATATTGACGCTATAAACAAAACCCACAACCATATGCTTGTAATACTGGCACTTAAGTTGCTAACAACTAAAGCAAGTGGGCACACCAAAAAGACCTTGTAAAATTGTGCTTACCTAGAAACATTACAGTCAAAATCCAGGCCATCATACAGGGAGTCCACAAAGCAGTTTGCACTTCCCAGGGTTGATAATGAGTGCTTTGCAACGTCAGCACTGTTCATTAGCTTCATCATGGCTCTTGGGTTTTCCCTTACATTGTATTTATGCAATCTAATATTTAAAAGGAAAGTACAATTAATATTTTCAGAAAATCTGCTTAGTAATACCAGTGATCACTTCTACAGATTAGAAAAATTAATTGGCTTAAGAGCTCCTACACTTTTTCATGTATTTTTAAATTCAATATACAGTCATTATAACCTGGAAATTGGATATGTATGCTTCTTGGGAAGAGAAGTGATATTAATATACAGTGGTACCTCAAGTTACGAATGTAATGTGTTCCTCAGGACGTTTCGTATTATGAAAAATTCATAAAGTGAATTTTCCCTAGGAATGCATTTTCCCATAGGAATGCATTGAAAACCAAAATTCGTAAAGCGAAAAGCGGTTTCCCATAGGAATGCATTGAAAACCAATTAATCCGTTCTGAAAAAAATTTGTAACTCGAGGCATTATTTTCAATGGATTTTCATTCATATTGTGAAAATTTGGTAACACAAGGCGATCATAACTCAAGGTACCACTATATTAACAAGAGACTTCAAATTTGCAATACAAATTCTCCCCCACCCCCCAGTAGTATTTAACTGCACTATTTGACAATCTCAACAGCTGTGACTTTTGAAAACTTTATCAAACAGGTTGGTAGCAAAGTGCAAACATTGCTGATAAGCTACCTAAGCATGAAATGGCAGATTAGCTGACAATTTTAAAACACCACTTCTTGTTTTAAATTTTGGAGCACTTACCTCTGAAATTCAGATGCTAAATGTTGTGCTAAAGTCTCGGTGAAACAGGTGCCTCCTATGCTGTCATCTGTGTTTGTGGAAACAACATGATACAGCCCACTGTTGACTTCCATAACCGTGATAGAGAGAGACGTCCCTCCAAGTTTGTACACTAAGACGTTGCTTCAATGTATAGAAAGAACAGAGGAAGATCAAACATGAGATGGACTAACTCCATGATGGAAGCCACAGGCTTGTGTTTGTAAGAGCTGAACATGGCCATGGAAGACAGGACATTTTGGAGATCTCGCATTCATAGGGTTGCTGCAATTTGGAGATGACTTGATGGCATATAACAACACCACAGAAAGAAATACTACTACTACTACTACTACTACTACTACTACTACTACTACTACTACTAACAATAATAATAAACCAAGATCAATGGACCTCTGGGGTACACAGAAAAAGCCTCCTTGAAGACTGTGGTATTCTTGAACCACAATCAAGCAGACCCTTGTGTTGCTGGCTAATCTTTCTCACACTAGATCAGGCGAAAGGAACTGCAGAATGAACTAACCAAAAAGTACCTTCGTTTTGGCAGTTTCACGTCTGGCCTAGACACAGAAGAAGAATGGACCTCTGGTCACATTAGCACCAATATTAAAAGCTTTAGCTGCAAATGTTCACAATTACTGTACAGTACTGCATTGTTATCTTCTGAATTAAATATTTTACAAAAGACTAGTCTATGATTTCAGTTCCTCACCAAAACACGTATCTGGAATTCTCAAGTTTTTTTACTGGAAGGGATTCCAGTTTTCTTATTCAAATTGTGGACACTACAAAAAAAAAGTCTCAGAAAAACCTTGACAAATAATTGTCTCAGTCACTTCTGTATAATAAAATAATAAAATCTGACAGATTGGAAACTCAAGGCTCACATACTCCAAGATAATTCTCTGTGCATTCCAATATCTGGAAACCTGTATTGGCCAAGAATTAAATGACAACTCTCCAACACTGCCATTGCTGTTTGCAAACAAAGCTAAAAAATAAACACCCAAGCACATGTCATAACTGCTTCAATAATTTTCTGTCTACAAGGAACATATGAAAGGATCTTATGCTTTGGCTGGCTCCAACTTGTAGCCATGAACAAGTCACTCAACCCTTGAAGTTCTTGGCTAGATTCACTGAAAACATCCCTGGCCTGTCTGTGTGTGTGTGTGTGTGCCACCTACCAGATAGTACTCTGCCAAGCATAAATCAGCATCACTTCATTAGTAATTATAACTCAAGCGGGGTTTGAATGGTCTAACTAGGCAGTGTTGCCCATCTCTTGCCAATGATGTTAGGCTGGGACTAAAACTCACCAAAGCGTCCTCCATCGGATCCCTTTGGCAAAATGAAAGCAGAGGGCACATGTCATGGTCCACCTAGCCAGCGGGCGACGTGATATCCAAATGACTAACAAACCGCATGCACATGGACTTGATTTCTCAAGTCCATTTGCATGTGCGGAATGTCGTTGCGGAGATGTCTACCAATGTGCGGACTCCTCGCTGAGTACAACGATTTTAATCCGTTCCACAGGGCTCATTGTTATACGAAAAAATTGCTAAACGAACCATGCGTCGTATAGCGATTTTCCCTATGGGATGCATCATACAACTATTTTTTCCACAGGGAAAATCGTTATGTGGGATGCCATTCCCTCCCAAACCTAATTGTTATGCGATTTCATTGCTATACGGAGCGATCGTTGTATGAGGTTCAACTGTACTCTTAACCCGAGGTACAGTAAAACCCCAACTTATGAACACCTCGAGATACGAATTTTTTGACTTATGAAATCATTTTTTCGTAAACCGGGGTCCCGATTTATGGGGAAAAACCGAGTTACGAAATACCCTGGGTTACGGGGGGAAATTCGTATCTCGAAAAATCTGTTTCTTTCGTTCCCAAAATGGCGGCACTAATAATCACTCCCAGCACCGTCGGAAGTGTAAGAAAAGGAAGCAGCAGTAGCCGGAAGGTAGGAAATCTCTCCTTTTAAAAAAAAACCATTTTAATGCATGCTTCGAGTTATGAAAAAATCTGAGTTACGAAATAGGCCAAGGAACCGGGTTTTTTCCGTAACTCAGGGTTTTACTGTACTTCCAATTGTGTAACACTGAGGCTATTATACTGAACATTTTTACTAAGCAGTAAATATTACTTTTACACAAACATAAGTAGGATTACACTGTAACATGGTATCTGAACGGGTCCCCCCCCCCCAAACACCTTTTTCCATCAGGTGATTCTTGTCCAATTCCATAAGCCAGCAAAGCTGCAGAAGGTTCATGAATCAGCCTAAGAACGTTAAGTCCTGCTGCAACAGCAGCTTCCCTGTGAGGAAGATATGTGGAAATTAGTGTCTCATTTAGAAATTTTTGGAATCATAGCCGTGTTAGTCTGTTTCAAGCATATCACAGAGTAAAGCAAAACAAAAACATTGAAAGAGCTTCCTCAAAGATTGTAGTATATTTGAACCACAATTGGGTGCACCCTGGTAACTGCAACCTTGTGCTGCCAACTAATCTTTCTCACACTAGGTCATGCAAAAGGAACTGTAGATGAGAACTGTAGCTAGGAGATACCAAGATATTCTAGGCCCCCAGGTATACCTCTAGTAGAGGCGAGGTTCTGAATATAGATTTCTCAGTTCAAGCTAAAATACTGTTTTTTAAAAAACATTGTGGCATCTGTAAGAACAAATTATTTTAGTGTTAATTTAAGTGGGCTGTTATCCATGAAAGCTCACACTAAAATAAATTTGTCAGTCTCAAAAGGTAAAGCAAAAGCAATCACATTTATATACCACCTCATAGCACAGTGCACACTCTGGATGGTTCACAAGTTATTTAGCATTTTGCACCCAACATGCTGGGTACTCATTTTACCAACCTTGGAAGGATGGAAGGCTGAGTCAACCTTGAGCCCTGGTCAGGATCAAACTCACAACCTTTTGGTTGGTCGCAGTACAGCTGCTTAACTACTGTGCCACCAGGGCTCCTGGTGCCAAAAGACTAACGTTATTGTTATGTATTGTTCATATTATTTATTATCTTGTTCTCGCATTTCAGTTGCATTTTAAAAAACTTCATTAAAAGCAACCTGAATGTGACACTTACCCAAGAGCATTCTTCTGGTTTTCACCAAAGTCAAATGGTACCGTAATAACAGTATCATTGACATCTGAACCCAAAGCAGACTGAGCAGTTTCTGCATATATAAAAAAATTTGGAATAGTGAATACAAGCAAATACACTTCAGCGAAACACTTATCACCATCTGCCTCTGAGCGTAGTACCTTTCATTTTACTGAAGATCAGTTTTGCAACATCTTCCGGGGCTACAGGTTTACCATCTATCTCATAACTAAGCTTTCCGTTCTTTTCAATGATCTATAAATGAGCAAAATATTAACAAATATTAACTTGACTCAGCTTATTTCTAATCAAGGTCACAGAAGTTTTCTTGTATCTAAGATTACTTACTTTGACTCGGATCCAGGAAGGGCTTTAATTGACAAGAACAAACATTCTTGGGCATATCCATGAACAAAACCAAATTAGAAGATGGAGGAAGGAGCTCACTGGACAAGAAACAACATTAATGGAGGATATAACTCAGGAACTCAACCCTCCCCTAAATCACTGAGGGTCGGAGTCCCCAAATGCAAGACCAGCATGCTCAAGTGGGGGCTGCTGGTAAACAATAACTCGCTGTGTGAATGAGAATACAGAATCCAGCTCATCTACTGGTCTGGTGATTACTGCCAGAAACATGCATCACGTGAGGACTTAAGTTTGGCCAATGACAAAGCCAAGGAAGTGGCTTTTGGCCGTTCAGGGTTTGATCGGGACAGAAAAGAAAGTGACTTACAATGTAAATGTTCTGTTGTCTAGTTTTTAAAAATCTGCACACACTTCACCTAAAGGAGGACTTCATTCACTTTGTGTTAATGCAGACACTCAGGTTGTAAGGGATTTCATAGCCGGGAAGGATTTATTTTATTCTTTACTATGTTTATTTAGAGTTTAATATGTCTATATTATTCTGCTTTCATTTTGCTAGTTTGTTTAACTTTGCTTGGCATAAACGGATCCATTTTTGAAGACTTCAGTACGCAGAAGCTGACTTCTGACCAATTAAACGTGGCAGGTCAGCCTGACTTCTGTTCACAGACAGCATAGATGAGAAAATGTCTGTTCTCAGGAGAAACACCTGGGAGAAGCATGATTCTCAGACAAGCCACCTGTCGGAGTGTGTGAGCCTCACGCCTAACGATGAGAACTGAGATTAAATGTTCTGGTCTCAGACCGGACTTCAAAGAAGTACGTCCAGGGTTGTCTGTCACTCAAGATAACACTGCACGCGTTCTCACTGAGAAACATAAAAACTGAGGCTTCGAGCCCCGGAAAGAGAGAGCTAAACAGCTATCACAGATTGCAACTCAATATGCTGTCCTTTTGCTTCCAGCCTAGATCTGAACAGTGAACCCAGATGGGCGACTTTGCCGCACTCTTTTAGAAATACATTCTTTTATAAACTTAGGTTTTCTTTCTTAGAAAAATGTATTTTATTTAAATTAGTTAAGAGAGGATTTTATTCTATATTTTGGAACTGACTTTTTTTACTTCATTAAATCTTTAAAACAGACTTATTTTGTCCAGAGCAGTTTTCTCACTTCTTTCAGACAGAAGGGAGCTGAAAGGGAATTTTTCAGATAAGGTCTTGTTTCTTCACAAAGACGGACTCTTTGTTATTTCAGCTTAGAAGTGCAGCTGGGCCGAATAAACATCAAAGGTAATGGGGAGAGAGATTTCTGTGTCTTGCATTCTCAGGACTGTGAGTAGACTCCCACACACCTTTACTGAAACATCAAAGGCCAAGTTCCCAAAGAAAGCCGAGATATGGGTGGATCGTTCTAATGGGGAAAATAGCTACCCGTCCCAGAGGGGTTTGCAGAAATAGTCTATCTGCGACATTTTATAAATCACCATCACTACCCATTGGAACCCCATCTCCTTCTCTGGTTTCCCTGCTTGGGTAAACTACGTGAAGGCACCCTTTCGCTACGCCACTAAAGTCCGCTTTGCTTACTCTCGCTAAGTTGAGAAACCGTCCTAGTTCGGGGACGAGGAGACCAGTTTCAGTCGATCAGTGAGGGCAGGTGAAAAGCAGCCAGTGGGGTGGTCTGGTTCCCAAGTTGGTGGGTGTCCGGAACCAGCAGAGGCCTAGAGCCACGCCGATACAGGGCACTGTATACAAGTACAGACCAGAGGCTTAATACCACATAAGTTGCAGGAGTCCGTAACAAGCTCAAGGGGAAAACCCACAAATAAACAAAAAATTGACCTGGGAGGTCTGGAGCCCATAAGGGACCTTGAGCAAGAAGACAGTAATTCCTAGCACAGTGGTGGTGAACCTATGGCACGCGTGCCAGAGGTGGCACTCGGAGCCCTCTCTGTGGGCACCCATGCGGTTCGCCCAGCACAGAGTTCACCCTGTCCCTCTGCACAACAGCCCAATGGGAGCACTTCCTCTCTCCCCAGCACAGTTTGCCCCACCTCTCTGTCCAACAGCCCAATGGGAGTGCTTTCTTCCTCCCCCCCCCCCCAGCAGTTCACCCCACCCCTCTACCCAGCAGCCCAATGGGAGTGTTTCCTCCCTCCCCTGCTGCCACGTGGGCACTTTGCAATAAATAAGTATGTTCTAGGTTGCAATTTGGTCACTCAGTCTGTAGGAACAGGTAACTCATCTGCCTCAAAATAATCTGAAAGGTTTTTTTTTTCCTGGAGAAATTCTGCTTGGAGACACCCAATTGAGGCTCCTTTCATGCACCCAAGAGCTGGGACAGAGATGGGCGCTCAATCCGTCATGCAGTACCCAGGTCTTGAACTGCTGACTTGCCGGCCTTCCAGCTAACAAGGCGAGCTTCTTAACCACTGAGCCACCACATGGTGATGAGTGAGTAAAGGGGAAAAAGAGAAGAAATGATTTAAGACACATGATACAGGGAAGAAAAACATAAAATTAAAAAAGTCTTCTCATTTAGACCCTCCAGATCAGCAAATTCTATCTAAAATGAAGAGCCTGTGCCACGGAATCACCAGACCCACTTTGACATCACTTGGAAAGCAGGGCTACAGAATGCTCACAATGTCATTCTGTGGTTGGTATGGGATCAGTTACAGTAATTTCTATAAGTTACTTTGTTTCATTCCATAATTCCAAACACAAGAGACTTGGGGGCAGAACATTTGAAAGCCTAGTAAAGGTTTCCCATGCTTGAAAGCCAGTCGTATCCGACTCTAGGGTTCATTGCTCAACTCTATTTCAAAGCCGAAGAGCCAGCGCTGTCTGCTTCTGCAGACGTTTCCGTGGTCATGTGGCAGGCATGACTAGACACCGGAGCACACGGAACGCTGTTACCTTCCCACCAAAGTGGTCCCTATTTATCTACTTGCAATGTCTTGCTTTCGAACTGCTAGGCTGGCAGGAGCTGGGACAAAGACGGGAGCTCATTCCGTCCTGCAGTATTCGGGAATTGAACTGCTGACCTTCCGCCTCCCAGCCAGCGTCTTAAGCCACTTGAAAGCCTAAGCCACAACAAACTCTTCTTTATGAACTCCTTCCCTAATCACACCACTAGCTCCCCTGGTGGCTTAGTGGTTAAGATGCTGAGCTGGAGACTGGACGGTTGGGTTTCAATACTCGAAAGCTACACTTGGGGACATGAAAGGAGCCTCATTCAGGGGTCCCCTAAAAATCTTTCAACCCAGAGTACCGGTAATCTTGGACACAAAATTATCATTATTATTATCACACCCACTTCCTGACATTAGAAAAATATAGTTGAAATGAAAGTTGTAGCAGGTCAGGGATGGAAATTTGGAATGTTGCTGGCTTATTGTCCCTTGCAAACAGCGACATACTGTAGTTTGGAGCTCATGTGAGTTAAGAGGGTCCAAAAGGTCTTGAGGGCCAATGGTTCCTTGCTCTTGCTGCCAGCATCTGAACAGGACATACTTGTAATGGTTTCACCATGAAGAACTCCCACCCACTCAGTTCCATCAGCAGAATCCTACAGGTGAAACTGCGAAAATTAGAATATCGTGCAAATGTTTGTTCAGTTCAGTAATGCAACTTAAATGGTTTAACAAATATATGAGACTACCAGGGGGTACCCGCTTTGCTGGGTAGTAGTCCCTCCTTGGGTTGGTCCCACAGAGCTCCCCCCACCCCAGCAGGTGTGCCCGTCCCTGCTTCCCAGCCCCCCCTTGCAGTCCCAGGAGCATTTCCCCCCCCAATACCCCATCGCTCCACCTGTGTGTCACCCTCCTTTGCCCAGCTGTTCGCTCGGCGCTCGCTTGTCGTCCTCCTCTTCCATCACCACTTGTCCGCTGCCGCCGCCGCTCATCCTCCTCCGCCACTCATCTGCCGCCACCGCCGCCACTCCTCCTCCGCAGCCGCTCGTCGTCCTCCTCCTTCCGCTGCTCACCGTTGCACAAGGCGAAGTGCAGGCTCTTCCAGGTGCCTGATCTTTCTGGCTGCGCATGCAGCCATTGGGGAGGCGTTTGGCTGGTGTGCCGGCACAGTCACGTGTTTCTGCGCAGAACTTGCCAGTGGCTGGGGGCGCCCCCTTCGCACCCCCCTCTCCGTTAATGTCTGCCGGTACCCCTTGCTGACCCAGCTTAAGGGGCAAGGTAAGTAATTGGTGTGGTTTTAGGGGGGTGGGTAGCCAGGTGTCGGAGCACATATGCATCTCACGGGGGGGGGGGGGACACACACCTTGATTTTATATATTAAGATAGACTAATTACATGCAAAGCAAGATAATTCAAGCCTTACTTTGTCATAATATTGATGCTTATGGCTTATAGCTTATGAAAACCCCAACCCCCCAATCTCATGTGCCCATAATCATCACATAATCTCATGTACGCTGCACACCATGATCATCACAATTATAACGGATTAAGGCATGACATCTCTCGCGTTGCATGTAGTGAATCTATCTATTTGTTTCACCTTTTAAGTGAAATGAATGAACATTTGCACGGTAGTCTAATTTTCCGAGTTTCACCTATATATGCAGTACACATCTCTGAACAACCTTGGGCTGAAATACTCTTGGAAAAGATGCTACAAATATAGGGGAATGCATTGTTTATGGAAGAGAAACAGGAAGTGTGGAACTTACTGAGCATTTACTTTCCGCAATATACTTTTCAGCCTGAGGATCTCCGCAGCTATTAAAAAAAAGGAAAATGAGAAAATAATTTAGAAACATTCAACTAGAAAAGCAGCTATTTATTTACAAATACTCATTCTACTGGAATAACATTTCATAAAATCCTGCTTCCACCTCCAGTTCAACCATGGTAACTATTTCTGGACAAAAATGACCAAAATCCTGAGGGAATTTTGCAGTTAGTTATGATCTGAGTAGGTCCATTGTGGGGATTTGGTTCTATAAATTGAACTGATTCAGCAGCCCTAATCTAGTTATAACTTACAACAAACAACAGGATGTCAATCTTTATTTGCTTTATTTCTCAGTGGCAAATAACATGTAAAGGTAAAGCCAGTCCTATTCGACTCCAGTGTTCAATGCTTACCTCTGTCTATAGCCAAAGAGCCAGTGCTGTCTGTCTCTGCAGACAATTCCATGGACATGTGGCATACATGACTAAACACTGGAGTGCACTGAATGATGTTACTTTTCCACCGAAGTGGTACCTATTTATCTACTTGCAATGTCTTGCTTTTGAACTGTACATGCACAGAAAAACAAGTAAAGGTCACCCTTGCTCGAAAGCCAGGGGTATCCAATGCTAAGGTTCAGTGCTCATCTCTGTTTATAGCCAGAGACAGCACTGTCTGCATCTGCAGACATTTCTGTGGTCATGTGGCAGGCATGCCTAGACACCAGAGTGCATTGAATGCTGTTGACCTTCCCACCAAAGTGGTACCTATTTATCTACTTGCAATTTCTTGCTTTTGAACTGCTAGGTTGGCAGGAGCTGGAACAGAGACGGGGGCTCACTCCGTCATGCAGTACTCAGGAATCAAGTTCAGGATCTTAAACACTTGAGCCACTGTAGTATATATAGCTAAATTCCAGCCAGTCATCCTTGCCCAGTGATGGCCAACCTTGGGACTCCAGGCGTTCTTGGACTTCAATTACCAGAAGCCCAAGCCGGCACTCCTGCCGATCAGGGCTTCTGGGAATTGAAGTTCAAGAATACCTGGAGTGCCAAGGTTGGCTATCACTGTCCTAGCTTCTCGTGTCGCACTAAGCAGTTCTGTCCAAACAACAGTGAATCAGCAACCATGCTTCAAGAGGCATGCTTTTATTCAGACCTTCTTCAGCGTCTTATTTATTTATTTTTTATTTATTTATTTTTGGATTTATACCCCGCCCTATTCAGTGCAAGGCCGACTCAGGGCAGCATTGCAACATATTAAATACAATATAGACCAATAAAAAAATGCAATAGGGAAAAATAACATATCAAAATATCATAAATACAGTAAGAATACAAATTACAAATCAGGGGAAAAGTACAATAATCCAAGGGGGGGGGGGGTCGGAGCCCAAGGCTCAATGGCCTTAAATGGGGTTTAACAAGGACCGGGCTCAACAACCACGTCAGAGCCCAACTCCAAGTCCTCAGCAGCATCGACAGAGCAAGGCAACAGAACAGTGCTGCAAGCCCGGACTCCCACGGCAGAAGCCGGGCCGGGGAAGAGGGCTGAGGCGAGGTGGTGACAGGGGCCAGCTAGCTTCAAAGTCTTTTGTCATGCCGGGAGCCCAGGTGTCCGCTCTCCCCCGTGGCAAATGCCGGACTGGGGAAGAGGGCTGAGGCGGGGCGGGGCAGGGCTGGAGGGAGGTGAGGCCGGCGGCCGCAGCTGACTCCCATCCCAGGTAGATGGCGGGGGTCCAAGAAAGTCGCAACGAGGCTTCTCGGGGTGGCTCTGACGTCCCTCTTATCCCTCCGGTCAGGCAGGGCCAGAGGGAGGCAGGGCTGGCGGCCGCAGCTGACTCCCATCCCAGGCTGATGGTGGGGGCCCAGGAGAGTGGTGACAAGGCTTCTTGCGGTGGCTCTGGCATCCCTCTCATCCCTCTGGTCAGGCAGGGCCAGAGGGAGGCGTAGCCGGCGGCCGCAGCTGACTCCCATCCCAGGCTGATGGCAGGGGCCCGGGAGAGTCATGATGAGGCTTACATATTATTTTTTGGGAGGAGGGCTGGGAGATTAGCTAACTATCATTTAATAAACCCATTTGATAAAAGCCCAGACTAAATTCACAAATGAAATTCCGCGACTTTCCATACCTTCTTCCAAGAAGCTGCTTTACTTTGACCACTGTGTTAGGCAGATTTCTCACTCGATTTTGTTTGGCAGCCAGACCAACAACCTGCAAAGAGGATCATTTTAAAAAGATCTATTAAGACAAATACTTTAAAAATATATATATTTCAGCTTCTACCAGGAACAGATATTACCTCTTCGTTTTCTGAAAATGCAACAACAGCGGGAGTAACTCGGTCACCGGCATCATTGGCAACAACATCAGCACGACCATCCTGAAGGAAACCGACACATGTAGTGGGTACAATTGTCACAGAGACACAAAACATAGCAAGGTTTATTGCACTTTCCAGCCTCACTCCCAAATGTCTGAAACACTTTCCCAACAAAATCACTTAAACACCCTCCCTTGCAGAGGTTAGATTCTGCATCCATCCCTGTCTTTCTTTTAAAAACTTACCAAACACACCAATTTCATTCCAATTCTATCTAAGATTTCTACACACAGCCCTGAAGAAATCTGACCATGCACCAAAGTTTTGTACCTCAATGCATGCAACTCTTGAAAACCTCATTTTTCAGACTTTAGATCAGCAGCACCCAAACTACGGCCCGCGGGCCCAATTAGGCCTATGAATATTATTAATCCGGCCCAGGTTTAGTACTCAGGCTCTCCCAGGACCACCTCCCCGGCCTGACGTCACTTATGGCAGCGATCACGCTTTGTCTCCACTGGTCCGAGCAGCCTCTGCTCAGTCCCATCCCTTCAGCAGCCTTTGGCAGTATCTCCACGTTGGAGAAATTTTTTGGAGCCTTCCCCATTTCAAGAGCCTTGCCCTTGCTCGAAAGCCAGTTGTATCTGACTCTAGGATTCCGTGTTTATCTCTGTTTATAGCCAGAGAGCCAGCACTGTTTGTGTCTGTAGACATTCCCATGGTCATGTGGTAGGCATGACTAAACACTGGAGTGCAGGGAAACACTGTTTACCTTTCCCACCGAAGTGGTCCCTATTTATCTACTTGCAGTTTCTTGCTTTCAAACTGCTAGGTTGGCAGGAACTGGGACAGAGATGGGAGCTCACTTCATCATGCAGTACTCGGGTCTCAAACTGTTGACCTGCCGACCTTCCAGTCATCAAGTTCAGTGCATTAAACACTAAGCCACCACAGTCTCTATACAGAGTGAATAGAGATAGATAAAAGTGTGCTTTTACTTATACAAAACCATTGTGTCTCTCCACATTCTGTCCTAACAGTCATTTGTCATCCACAATGTAGGACAATGAAGTGCTGGGACACACTCGTTTATTTCAGAACAGGGACTGCAGTGGCTCAAGCGGCTAAGACGCTGACTGGGAGGCAGAAGGTCAGCAGTTCGATTCCCGAGTACTGCAAGACGGAATGAGCTCCCCAGACCCCGTCTTTGTCCCAGCTCTTGCCAACCTAGCAATTCAAAAGCAAGACATTGAAAGTAGATAAATAGGGACCACTTCAGTGGGAAGGTAAACAGCGTTCCGTGCGCTCCGTTGTCTAGTCATGCCTGCCACATGACCACGGAAACGTCTGCAGCAGATAGCGCTGGATCTTCGGCTTTGAAACAGAGATGAGCATTGAACCCTAGAGTCAGATACGACTGGCTTTCGAGCAAGGGAGACCTATAGATTCTTATGATCTACAGAATCAAAGGCTTTGCTGTAGCTTATAAAGCATAGGATGAGCTTCTTCTGAAATTCTTTGGTGCGCTCCAGTAGGATATTTGCCTCTTCCTTCTCAGAATTTAGCTTGAACATCATGCATTTCTCACTCCATATAGCATAAAAGACTTTGTTGCCACACTTTGGGCATCACTTTGCTTGCATGGAAAATTAAAACAATGGTTCTATATTTACTACTTTCCCTGCCATCCCCTTTCTTGGGGATTGGAGAATATATTGAACATTACCGTCTGTGGCCTATTGTTTTTTCCCCCTGTATATTTTTGCATAATCTTTAAAGGATTTTGACAGATTCAGCCACAGTGGCTTGTAATAATTCCATCAGTATCTCATCTACCCGTGGGGATTTACTTATTCCTAACGTTTTCAGGAGGGACTGTGGTAGCTTAGTGGCTAAGACCCTGAACTTGAAAACTGGAAGGTCAGCAGTTCAAGACCCAGGTGCTGCACGATGGAGTGAGCGCCAGTCTCTATCCCAGCTCCTGCCAACCTCTGTCCCACTCCTGCAGTGTGAAGGCAAGAAATTGAAAGGAGATTAATAGGTACCACTTCAGTGGGAAGGTAACAGTGTTCTGTGCGCTCGAGTGTCGTCATGCCTGCCACATGACCACGAAAACATCTGTAGACGCACGCGCTGGCTCTTTGGCTGTAAACAGAGATGAGCACTGAACCCTAGAGTCGGATACAACTGGCTTCCGAGCAAGGGCAACCTTTACCTTTACCTTACTTACTGGTCTGCTAGATTCTCTCATTTTATTTAGTTGGTAAATGAGCTTTCCTTTTGCTTTCTAGAAGTGCAAGTTCCTCCTCACTGGATTTTTCTTCAAAGGAGCCTTTAATCTCTTTGGTACAGTTCTTCAGCATACCGTTGCCTTCTTCTCTTTCTTTTCCCCTGGTTCTATAGCAGGGGTGTCCAAACTTTTCGGGCCACGGGCCAGTCATGCAGGTCACTATGGCCTGCAGTCTGGATCCGGCCCCCCGATCATACCCGTCAAGCGTGGCTCCGCAAAATATGGGAAATTACTGTGCATGCATGGACACGCACGCGCAGTAACCGGTTTATGCATGTGCGCCGTGTCCACGCATGTGCAGTAAGCCCTTTCCCCGCCATTCATATACGGGATGTCAGCGGGAAAGGGGAGGAACGAGCGCAGAAAAATGGGAAATCCCGACCAATACGGTTTACTTGACAGGTATGCCCCCCTCAATGCCAATTCGTCCAGCCTGCGAAGCCTTTGTTGCTCCTGGAAGCGGAAGTAAAACACGCCCATACGGGTGCGTTTTACTTCCGCTTCCGGGAGTGACGAGGGCTTTGCGGGCCAGATAAATTGGCATTGGGGGCCGGATCCGGCCCACATACCATAGTTTACACACCCCTGTTCTATAGCATGCTTCCCCATTCAACATTCCCAGTCTAGGTTTTCATACCCCTTGGATATGTCCCGTCTTTTATGCACCCTCAAATCGCACCAGACCCTCCTGGGCAGTTCCAGGCGAGTGTGAGCCATTTAAGGCTTCCATGGCAGAGGAGAGATTTGAACCCAGCTCTTCCCAGCCTCACTCACACTGGGTTTCTGCCTGCCCACTGCCAATACCCTGCCCACACCCAGCTGCTTTCCACCCCGTACCTTATATATAGCGGCGCAGGCGCACGTGCTGCCCAAGTGGATCCCTATAGCAGCCATAAAGCCCCTTTCCCTGGCCACCGAGCGAGCGCTTCTCTCCCGCGTCCGCCGCCCCCTTTTCCTACCCACAATGCAACTCGAAAAGCCCCAGTGACCATTCATTCTCTTTCTCTTCGTCAACTTCCGATCCAAAGGACGCTAGAAGGCAACACCCAATCAAAACGCGGCTTTGGATGACGTCACCATGCCTGGCAATTGCTGCCTTCTATCCATGGAGGTATAAAAAAAAAAACCGATGACCTGACGTCACAAACTTGAAGCCGACTAATCTGACAGTCCGCCATGTTAGTTGGCCCAAAACATTGCCTTATGGTGCTTTGATTGTGTGGAGTCGTGAAAGTAGACCGGGGTTTCCGCTTTAATAACAGTGAGTGGGGGGTTGCGGTCCCCCTCTCCACTGGCTTCCCTGGGTCCAGAAGGGTTGGGGGGACAGACCATAGGTTCCCCCCAACCCTCCCACGGGACCCGGGAGAGGGGATGGATATTAAGAGAAAAGCCGATCCGAATTTCCCCTTTAATATCAGTGGGTAGGGTGGATTCGATCCCCTCTGTCAGGTCTCCAACCCTTCTGGACCCAGTGGAGAGGGGGATCGCAACCCCCCCAAACACTCTGTTTTTAAAGAGAAGAAACCAAGCGGATGTTGGGGTGTGTGTGGAATCGATCTCCTCTCCCTGGTTCCCTGGGTTGGGTTTGGGGGGACAAAAGGGGTCTGTCTCCCCAACCCTCCTGAACCCAGGGGACCAAGCGAAGAGGGGGAATCCCCCCCACACACCCCATATTAAAGAGAAGAAAGCAAGCAGTTTATTCTCTTTAACAAGTGTGTGTGTGTGTGTGTGTGTGTGTGTGTGTGTGTGTGTGTGTGTGTGTGTGTGTGTGTGTGTGTGTGTGTGTGTGTGTGTGTGTGTGTGTGTGTGTGTGTGTGTGGTGGATTCGTTCCCCTCTCCCTGGTCCCCTGGGTTTGGAAGGGGGGGACAAAAGGGGTCTGTCCCCCCCAACCCTTCTGGACCCAGGAGACCCAGGAGAGGGGATCGATTCCACCCCCTCCCAAACACTCCATTTTTAAAGAGAAGAAACCGCTTGGTTTCTTCTCTTTATTAATGGGGTGTCCTGTGGGGGATGCCCTCTCTGCTGGGTCCCCTGGCTCTGGAAGGGTTGGGGGGACAGACCCCCAAACCACCCCCAGGGGACCAGGGAGAGGGATCGATTCCACACACACCCCTGTTGTAATGATCCGTGGGAGTAAAAGTGCTGAATTCAAGGAAGGCGAGGAGAGGCGAGTGTATGGTGGAAAAAGCCAGTCCCGAATCCTCGGGTGGTCTGTATTTATTCTATTCCTGGATCTCACACGCACAACCTGTGTGAGACCCTGTGACAGAAGGCTTGTTTTCCTAGCATATTATTGGCTAAATACATTTGCCAGTCTAAGAAGTTACTGCGTGCCTAGGTTAGCCATAGGTATGCTAATTAACAGGAACAGTGGAAATCACTGTTCTTGCCTTATCTGGAGTTCTTGTAAACACCGGGCATCTATGCTCTACTTGTTTGGTCTAACTGTGGTTTGGTGTCTCCTAGAATGTGAGTAATCTTCCGTGTGCTGTTTACTAGTCACTGCGACATTTGGGTGACACTTAACCTACATCCACTCAGTGCTCCCAGCCAAGGAAACATGGAGTCACTTCTGCTAATGCACTATTAGCCCTGTAAGAGTGTTTCAGATGGCTCGGCCCAATAACTCCAGAGACAGTATATTATAATTAAAGTCTTTTATTCTCACTGCCCGCATGGCGGTCAGTGGCTGTATCAAGGGTCAAAGATGGAAGGGAAGGGTATGAGGTTGAGGTGGTCCTTTAATAGGGTCGGATGAGGTCAGAGGCATAAGGTTCAAGGGAATAGGGTTACAGCGGCAAGGCATTGTGGTACATGTAGTTCAGGTCAGTTTGATATTACATCTGACAAAACCCCTTCTAATATCATATGGGCTGACTACATTGAGTGCATACTTGAGCGTTTCATTTTCTAAGACACAAGCTGCCAAACAGGTACTCATGCTGAGCTGAGGGGAGTGGTTTGGACAGTATGTCTGCCACTTGTTCCTTTGTCTCACAATGTGTTAGCTCTATAAAGCCTTCTCTTATCATCTGTCTCACGTTTTTGCACTTGATATCTATATGTCTAGATTTCCGATTTATAGTGTCACCTTTTGCTATCTCTATGGCCGCCTGGCTATCTTCGTGGATGGTGATGGGGAGCTTGGGCTTTTCCCAGATAAGGGAGATCAGTTCGTTTATCCAGATAAGGTCACATGCAGCGTTTGACAGGCAGACATATTCGGCCTCGGCGGTGGAAGTAGAAACCAGTTTCTGCTTCTCAGTGCGCCAGTATATTGGGCTGCCATTCAACATCACCATGTAGCCGGATGTGCTCTTTCTGGTTCCTAAGCATCCGCCCCAGTCAGCATCGGCGTAGCATGACAGGTTGATTTCTTCGTCTATTCGAGGGGTGAGCAGTAATTCTGTTTCCATGGTACCCTTCAGGTATCTCAGCAGTCTCTTGACGGCCGCCCAATGAAACGTCTTTGGGTTACTGGAATGGCATGAGAGAAGGTTCACTGCCAGCGTAATGTCGGGCCTGGTCCAGTTGGCTATGTGTAACAGCGATCCAATGATGGATCTGTAGAGGCTGACGTCTTCGAATGGTTCCCCTTCCTCGTAGGCGTTTTTCAGGAAATCTGTTTGCATAGGCGTCCCACAGGGGTGAGCGTTTGACATGTTGCATCTGTCAAGGAGTTCAGCTATTTTCTCCTTCTGGGAGAGTCCAAAGCCATTGGGTATCCTTGAGACTTGCACCCCTAGGTATTTGTTCACTCTTCCCAAATTTTTCAGGGAGAATTCATTTTGCAGTCCATGAGCGAACTCGTCGCATTTGGACTTACTTTTCCCAAAGTACAATAGGTCGTCGACATACACTAGGACCTTTTCAACTTCCTCTGGTGATTTCCTTAGAAATACACATTTGTCGGCTTCGGCTGGGAAGAAGTTCAATTGCCTCATTGCCTCGGCCAGACACTCGCACCACCTCCTGCCGGACTGTTTTAGGCCATAGAGGCTTTTGCTGAGTAGCCACGTTTCCCCTCTATTGCGCCCAAAACCAGGTGGTGCTCTGACATATATTTCCTTGTCAAGGTCTGCATGGAGGTATGCTGTCTATACATCAAACTGGTACACTTGTTCTTCGAGGATGGTTGCCATTACTAAAGCGGCCTTTACGCTTTCTGGCTTCACTGTGGGGGAGTATGTGTCTTCGTAGTCGTCAGGGTATCGTTGGGTGAACCCTTGGGCGACTAGTCGCGCTTTGTACATTACCCCTTCATTTTCCAACGATTTTACTTTAAACACCCACTTTGTTCCCACTGTCCTCTGTCCCTCAGGGACCTCAGCAGGAGCATACACTCCGAGGATTTTGAGGCTCTCCATCTCCCTTTCCATTGCCGCCTGCCACTTGTCCTGTTCTTCGGGAGGCAGTTTGTCTATGTCATCAAAGCTTGCTGGTGTCTCGGGGTAGGTGTTTATGCCCAGCACATACTCCTTTAGCCCTCTGGGAGTTTGGCCTTTGGTTGACCTGGTTGACCTGCGGGGCGCCTCTGCTGGGGTTTTTGGAGGTTCAGTCTCCACAACACTAGTGGTATTTTGATGTGACTGCCTGGTCTCATCCCTCTCTGGTGGCGTGTCTGCTGGTCTGTTGAGCCTTGAGTTGGATGAGGGTGCTTTGGTTCCTTCTTGTACCGACTCATTTGTCAGTACCTCGTTTGCGTGTATCTTACTCCAGTTCGCGTGTTCATGAAACGTGGCCGACCTGGAAATCACTATTCTCAGGTTGTGGTCTAGGAAGCGGTATGCCTTCGAGCCTGGTTCGTACCCCATGAACCTTAGCTTCTTCGTTATCTTGTCCCCTGTCTTCCTTAGTTGTTTTGGTATGTGTACGTCTGCGAACACACCGAAGACATGAAGGTGGCTCAACTTGGGCTTCTGCCTGTACATGGCTTCATAGGTTTTCCCGATAACGCCAGACCATAGCCTGTTCAGTGTGTAGTTGGAGTACAGCAAAGCTTCCCCCCAGTATGAGAAGCTTAGGCCTGCATCTTCAATTGCGCATCTGATCATGGTCTGGAGCACTCCGTTCCTTCGTTCGGCGACTCCGTTCTGGAAAGCTGAGAATGGTGCGGTTTTGTAGTGTAGCATCCCCTTCTCGGTTATCCAGTCTTGGAACTCTTTGGACAGGAATTCCGATCCCCTGTCCGTCATCAGTTTCTTTATGTTGGTGTTGTTCTGGGTTTGCGCCCTTTGGTAGAACTCTTTGAACTTGCTGAAGGTCTCGTCCTTGCTTTTGAGGGTGTATACGAAACCGTATCGGCTGTAGTCATCGACTATCGTCAAGAAGAACCTCTTCTGGCCCAGAGATCTCTCGAGTGGCCCCACCAGGTCGAGGTGGACCAATTCGAAAGGGTGGCTTGACTTCCTGGAGGATGTCTTCGGTCGTGCCTCGGTTTTCGCCTTGGAGCTTTTGCACACGGAGCACTCCAGGTAGTTCTCACAATCCTTGATCCTTAGTCCTTCTGAACATCCTAGCATCTTCTTGACAGTCGGAAAACCTATGTGTCCCAATTTTCTGTGCAACAGATGCGCACACTCATCATGTATTTGTTTCCCTATGGATACCCTCAGTGTTCTATGCTTTGCGCTGCCAACCCCTTCATTTCTTGTGGAGCTGTTGTGATCATTGTATTTCCTTTCTGGGTCTTCATGTTCGGGTTCCCTGGGGTCGTCTGCGGTGCAGTCCTGCATCTCTTCATCGTCAGTGCCGTCGATTAGGCCTATCGTGGCCTGTACATCCTCGGCTTCCTTGGCAATGAGGTACGGTAGGCCGCCTATGAGCTCCACTCTTCCAACCTGCTTTCTCCTTCTTTCGATGGACACCTTCTTGTTCTCGAAGACTATCCTGAGGCTGGGGTCTTCTGTGAGCTTGGTGGTGGCCAGGACATTATATGGAATTTCAGGAGAGTAAAGGACGCCTTTGACCTGACCAATTCCAGGGATGAGTACGTCGCCCCTGCCTGTTACTCTTGCGTGTTCCTGGTTGGCGACTTTGATTCTGAAGGAATCTTCTTCAAATGAGTTGAATATTTCCTTGTGGCATGATGTGTGGGTGGTTGCCCCGGAGTCGATCAGCCACCACTGTAGGTGTGCATTTGAAGACCTGTCTGCCTTGTGGCTGCTGGTCCCTTCACTGTGCTTGACCATGTTCACTGAATCTGGTTTGTGTCTATCTTGCCCCTTCTGTGGCTTAAGCTCTCTCTTTGGGCTAGGTGACCTTCGTCGTCTGTCCCCCCTGTCGTTGTCGCCCTTGTGTCTGCGTGGGTATTCGTCCTGTGACTCACGTCTGGGTCTCGGAGTGTCCTCATGGCGTGTTTGATCGCGCGTGGGTTTGTGTTTCCTTGGTCCACATGTGTGACACTCGAAACTAGGGCTCCCCTGCTCAGGGAAACTGACTCTTTTGCGTGGCCTGTCCTCTCTGCGTATGGTGGCCCTACTTCTCCTAAGATTATCCTCAGCTATGAGTTTCTTAGTGATGTACCCCAATATGGCATTGTTACTTCCCAAATTATCCAGCTGAGTAAGGAAGTAGTCCCAGCTTGAATCGAGGGAGTTGTATATAATGCTAATCTGGTGCTGATCCGTCATGATCTCCCCCCTTCTTATGAGGTCGGATCTCATGCTGTTTAGTTTCATCAGGTGCTCGCTCATTGTTGAGCCCTCTTTCATTTTGTATGCATACAACTCTCTCAATAGCAAGCAGGTCGTAGTCCTTTCATTACAATAAAACATTTCATACAATATTCCCCAAACCTCATGCACAGTTAGCCCATCAGGGATACTCCCATACATTGAAGTGTCAATAGAGCTTAAAAGCAAACAGAACACTCTGTGGTGTAGCCTGTCCACCTTTAGGGTCCATGGCTTTCTTGGTGGGTCCTGGATCAGGTACAGTGCCCCCTCCCTCATCAGAATTACCTGGAATTGTTGTGCCCAGTCCATTAGGTTCTCCCCAGTCATGTGAAGGATTGGGAAGTTGTGAGGTAGTTGGCTGTGCTGGCCGGCATTGCTTCCTTTGCTGGATCTGGCCTGGTGCCCTGGGCTGTCTTTATATTGGCAGTGGGGGATGGGTACACATATATTTGCTATTGGATGTCCCTTTTTCAGTTTTTCTGGTCGCCTGTAGAGGGAGTTTGCTGGTCCTCTGCCCATGGAGCGACCTGAGTTGACCTGCAGTTCCTCTTCTTCGCCAGAGAGGGAGTTCTCCTGCTCCTCTTGCGCCTGCGTGAACCTCATTGTTTGCTGGCTGCCGAGGCGAGCGGATCTCTGTCTCAGAGGTCCTGCTGTTTCAGGTTGGAGCGTTGGTGAGAAGTCGCTTTCGTCGCTGGAGCTGCTTTCCTCATCGGAGGGCCCTGTGGAGCTGTCGCGTGGAGGCCGCCATCTTTGCTGGACTGATGGGGGTTCGGGTTGTTGTAGCTCCGGCTCCTCGGGTCGTGGTTCCGCGTGGAGGTCGGCTTCCTTCTCCGGACATTCCCTGCGCTTGGTTCGGGCAGACAGCGAGTCGTGGTAGGCCTCACTTTCTTTGTTCTGCCTTGCGTGTGCTTCCGGTCTTCCCGCGTGGATGCGTGCCTTGCGGGTCTCGCGCCCCTCCCGTTCGCGGTAGCGTGTTTCTGAGGGGGGGCTGCGTCCCCTTCGGTTTCTAGCTGGGAAGGATTTGCGGTGGCTTTCCTCCGGGGAGAGGTCGTGTCCCCTTCGGCCTTTGATTGCAAAGGGGGCCTCTGCCCATGTGAGGAGTTCGGCCCGGTTGTCAGCAGCGCCTCTCTTGGGGGCGTGGTGCCTGCTTGGGGGTCTCCGCTCCTCTTCTAGTTCCTGGGGGCTGAGGGTCGGCATGTCCCGCATTTCTAGGGTCTGTGTGTCCACCCTCCAGGGTCCCAGGGCCTTTTCTTTTCTTCGCGTGGTTGGGGCGCGCGGGTTATCTGCGGGTATTGTTGTTCCGGTGGGCCTTCCCGCCGGTGTGTTCGAATCTAGGGCCGCCGCTTGTAATTGGTCGGCTATCTCGGCTAGATTTGAACTCGGCGCGGTGCTTGGGGTTCCCGCCATGGAGGATCTCGGGGTAGAGCTTACCGTGCCGTTGGTGTGGAGTTCATCTCCGATGTTCATCAAGGCCAGTAGCTCTGCCGTGGGGATCATTCCTCTCCCGGCTATCGCCCTGTGGATTTTGGTTGTCAGGCTTTCGTCTTGGTCGTCCCTTTCGGTGGGTGCCCCTCCGGTTTCGGCCTTCGTTTGGCCATCTGGGTCCATCTCCGTGATGGTCCGGTTGGGGTTGTCCTCTTCCATTACCGTTTGGGGTCGTGCGATTGCCTGTTCCGGAGTTTCGGGTCCAGTTGGTCTGGCTCGTGTTCTGGACCCTCCTTTGTTCAGCCGGGTCCTTCTTTTGGTCATTTGTTTTAATTTTGGAGTTGTTTGTGGGCGAACCAAACCTCTGCAACCATTTTGTAAGAGTGTTTCAGATGGCTCGGCCCAATAACTCCAGAGACAGTATATTATAATTAAAGTCTTTTATTCTCACTGCCCGCATGGCGGTCAGTGGCTGTATCAAGGGTCAAAGATGGAAGGGAAGGGTATGAGGTTGAGGTGGTCCTTTAATAGGGTCGGATGAGGTCAGAGGCATAAGGTTCAAGGGAATAGGGTTACAGCGGCAAGGCATTGTGGTACATGTAGTTCAGGTCAGTTTGATATTACATCTGACAAGCCCATACCAGTTTCCTCTCCTGTAAGGATTGGTTGGTTTCCAGCTCGTGTGTGAGCTAGATGACCCAATCGGGAAAGGTTGCTGACCAATCAGTGACCTGGGCTACCCACACACCCCAACACAAGAAGCAATCGTAAACGGTAGTCTGTGAATGTTTTGGTCCACCTAAGATGGCGGCAGGCCACGCCCACTGGCTTCAAAAAGCTTGCAGCATGAAGCCTGTAGTGCCATCTCCTGTTTTTTTATACCTCCATGCTTCTTCCCCTGTCCCCTACCGAAAGCCCGCCCCCAAAGGGGCGTGGCTTGAAAAGAGTCATTTTCCAGGCCAATGGGTGGGCGTGGCTAGTGTACATGATTTTTAGTAAAGGTAAAGGTGAGCCATTTTCACCCCTCCTTCACCCCTCTTTGAACTCTGCCCACATCCAGCTGCTTTTCACTCCTCCTTGAAGGGGTGGAAAGCTCGAGCCAGTCCCTTGCTCGAAAGCGAGTCGTATCCGACTCTAGGGTTCAGTGCTCATCTCTGTTTCAAAGCCGAAGAGCCAGCACTGTCTGCTTCTGCAGACATTTCCATGGTCATGTGGCAGGCATGATTAAACACCGGAGCGCACGGAGCGCTGTTTACCTTCCTAGCGAAGTGGCCCCTGTTTATCTACAGTACTTGCAATTTCTTGCTTTCAAACTGCTAGGTTGGTAGGAGCAGGGACAAAGACGGGAGCTCATTCCGTCCTGCAGTACTTGGGAATCGAACTGCTGACCTTCCGCCTCCCAGTCAGCGTCTTAGCCACTTGAGCCACAGCAGCCTGTTGGATCGGAGCCCGATACAGGCTGGAAGGTCCCGGAGGAGACTGGTCAAGTAAAGACACACGAGGCAATATGGAGCGAAGACCAGCCGTTTATTGATCAGAAGGCTCTAATCTTTATACCCTGCCTAGCTCGACCGCATGCATAGGTTGCGCGTGGCTGTTACAGGAAAAACTGCAAGTCTGCACTTTGAGATTACACAAGTTACTCATCAGGGATGACTTCACCAGGGGAAGTTCCTTATAATCTAATTTACTACCAGGGGGGAAATGCATTGTCTACTGCTATCGGGAGTAAACATCTGCCTAGGTCTTAGAGTCTCTACGGATACAAGAGTACCCATTACATGCTGATCGAGTTCATCACCCAGTGATCTTTTGCCTTCTACTATCCAAACTGCCTGCCAGGTCAGCGATCGGTGAATTAAGCTATGGCTATTAATCCGCTCCCCAATGTCTGTCCCTTCGGAACCAGGCTCCAAGGAGTGTTCCCCCAAGCCGTGGTTCTGTCAGGGACAGTATGCCAATTGTGTGCGCGGAACCCACAGCAACCCAAAATTTTTAAATTTTACATTTTGATTTTTAAAAAGCAGAAATGTGGGGCTTCCCTGTAGTGAATGTGGAGAAGTTCAAACTATCTCCCATATGAGACAATGCACACGCTCAGCTATGTGAACATTTTGTTAATTCTTCTCTTTGTCTCCATTTTAATGCCAATAAAGGTACAACAGCAACAACAACGCCCCTCAACCTGCACTGAGGAGGACCTTTTGTGGGCAAGAGGAAATGCTGTTGAAGTGGCCCAATATTGGGCAGATGTCATCTAGCCCTTTTTAATTCTGTTTTTAGATGTGTTAATTTTAGCTTTGTATGTCTTCATATGCTGGTGGTGCATCTGACACGAATAAAGAAGAAAAAAGATTGTGAACAAAAAAAAGTTATTCAACTTACAGATAGGTAAAGAGGCCACCCTTGCTCGAAAGCCAGTTGTATCCAACTCTAGGGTTCAGTACTCATCTCTGTTTATAGCCGAAGAGTCAGCACTTTCTGCATTTGCAGATGTTTCTGTGGACATGTGGCATGCATGCTGTTGTGCATGCATGCAGTTCAGCTGTTTGCCATTAGTGCAGCTGAGGGAGCTCACGTGGCTCCAATTCATCCAATGATTAACTAGCGCGGGAAACCTTCCCGCCACAGGTGAACTATGTCAGGTATGCAGTACGTCAGAAAGACGTCACTGATATTGTAACCAATGGGCGCCTTCGGGCGAGATTCAAATGTATCAGGTACTATATATAAAGGGGCAAGGCTCCGCCATTGCCTCATGTACAGATTGATCATGTTGCAATAAAGTTGTGTTTAGCCCATCTGCTGGCTCGTGTGCATTCAATCTGCCTACATCAAACATGCCTAGGCACCAGAGTGCACGAAACGCTGTTTACTGTACCTTCCCACCGAACTGGTCCCTATTTATCTGTTTGCAATTTCTTGCTTTCAAATTGCTAGGTTGGCAGGAGCTGAGACAGAGACGAGCGCTCATTCCATCATGCAGTACAAAGATACATGGTCATTAAAGGTGACTGCTGTTTCTGTTAACTGCCAAGTACCATGACATCTATTAGATGTGATAAGGTTGAAGTTGCTCTTTCTAACCTGGTTTCACTTTCCTCAAAATAAAGCAATTAGAAGCAAAGCATTGCAATCACACTTCTATACCAGCCCATAGCGTTCACTGCACTCTCTGAACGATTCACGAGTTAATTAGCATTTTTCCTCCAACATGCTGGGTACTCATTTTACCAACCTCTGAAGGATGGAAGGCTGAATCTGAATCAAACTCACACCCTTTTGGTTGCAGGACAGCAGTTTAACCACTGCACAACAGGCTTTATATGCAATTCCCATTAGGAAACCTTTTCATGCTCGCCAAGAGCCTTAGAAGAGTTTATTCTCCAAAACAGTGAAGTTTGTTACATGTTACTCCCAGAATTTGATCTTGAAGGAGTCAAGTTATCCCAACCAAGGAGCCGCTTTTCACATCCAATAGATGCCGTGGTACTTGGCAGTTTAAAAAGACATGTCACCTTTAATGGATGTGTATTTTTGTAAGGTGAATAACCTTTTTGTTCCCAATGCTGCTTGTGTAAATTTATGAATGTCTTTAAATCCCAAAGATCCTGCTATAGATGTTTATGCACACAAACTGGATAGCCCTGGATATGCTACATGTCAATGTTTGTTTCCCGCCACCATGTGGCTGCTTGTGATGACCAGCTAGCCACTTTGCTTGTTGGGCTTTTCACTCCAGTCCAAGGAGCCCAGCCACCCAGGGTGAAGGCAAGAGACTGCCCTGCATGCTTTGTTGCATGCTCCTAGCCCACTAGGCACGTTCCACAAGGGCCTGCCAGGATTTCCTTTGGGGCTATGTCACTTTTGTTTTGACCAATGTTGAACTGCTCTCAGGCCATGCCAGGGAGTGTCACTATAGGGCAGAGTTCCTGCCACCTAACACTTTTGGTTGTCTGTGTTCCCGGAGAGTCCTATAACTGGGCTGAGTTGTTTTTGGCTTTCCCAGGTCGTGGTGGCTTAGTGACAGAGATGCTGAGCTTGAAGACTTGTACGTCAGCACAAGTCTTCAGCAGTTTATAACACTCCACTTGGATTGGGGGAGGTATTTTGAGTCTCGGCATCAGCTCAATGGAGATGCCTGAAGGATATACTGAATGATCTAGAACAGGGATGATGAGCCTTTTAGAGACCGAGTGCCCAAACTGCAACCCAAAACCCACTTATTTATTGCAAAGTGCCAACACAGCAACAGGGGGGGAAGGAAACACTCCCATTTGGCTGCTGGGCAGAGGGGAAGGGTGAACTCTGTGCTGGAGTGACTGCATGGGTGCCCACAGAGAGGACTCGGAGTGCCACTTCTGGCATGCGTGCCATAGGTTCGCCACCACTGATCTAGAACAGTGGTTCCCAACGTGGGGCATACACCCCAAAGGGGGACTTCACTTCCCAGAAACCTAAATCAGTACATTGGCTGATCAGTGCTTTGGGGAATTGAATTAGGATTCTGGGAATTGAAGTCCAAAAACCAAAGGCTGGGAAACATTGATCTAGAATGAAAAATGCAGCACGATAGACCAGAAGACGAACTCATGATACACAATGAATTATTCCAAGCCAAAGCATCACAGCATAATGCAGCATAACACGTGTTTCAAGCCTCTTTCAACACCAGGTGCTGAAAGGATAAATTTTAGAATGCCAGTACAGTATATTGGCATACAAATTCCAAGGAATATGAAAATGCTGATAAATGCTAGTGTTATGCAGTGGCTTAAATTTTGTAGTGAGAGTCAGGAAATTCAAGTTCAAGATCTTACTAAGCCACGAAATGTAATGGGTGACATGCTGTCTCTAGTAGCACTTAAACAAGAGCATCCTTTAATGTGGCTGTGGCAGTCAGCTTATGAGGCCAAAAGATGTGTCTAGTGCAGCTATGGGCAGTCTTGGCCCTCCAGCTGTTCTTGGATTTCAATTCCCAGAAGCCCAAGTCAACACACCAGCTAGTCAGGGTTTCTGGGAATTGAAGTTCAAGAACAGCTGGAGGGCCAAGACTGCCCATCACTGGTCTAGTGAAACACCTTTACCTGTTGGCAGAAGAACATCAGAAGGTGGGCTTTCCTTGCTAAGATGTTCCTGGGAGCAGCCACTTTATGTTCATATATTTCTATAAATTTGTAGGGAAACTAATTACATTTTGCAAGAAAAGGGTATGTTTTCAGTGATGTTCAATCTGACATCGGGAAAAGAGAAACTTTTTGAGGACTGTGCATCTGTGCATCCTTAAGATGAGAAATAGTAGAAACATATAATTGTGGAAAGTCCATTACAGGAGCTATACAAAAAATCTGGAACCACGGATTAAATATAGGATCAGAGCTATAAAAGACACACACTCCTACCACCTTTTCTTATAAAATAGATTTTAATATTTTTTTTGCCCATTAGTTAGCATAAATATTTACAAAATATATTGTAAAAAGTAGAAATGTTGAAAGAGAACCACTAGTACGGTTTTCAAGTGGTAAAAACAAGGGGGTGGGGAAATGAACAAATGGGCAGAAATACTGTTGCTCATAGTAAACGTTATCCTGTTAAAACAATAAACTAAGTTCAGAAAGAATTTACCCAGCAAGGGAAAGCAATGCATCGACAATCAGAGCCCAAACAGCCATTTTCTGAAGAGTTGCCTGTGGCTAATGCTGTACCAGAATGCTTATTTAGCCCATCTGTTTGGATTTCTGACCACACAAACCAGTGAGATGTTGTTACCACTTTCTTCACGTTCACTCTCCTTAGCTTACAATTTACATAATTAAACTTTTCATGTCAGATTATTAGTTACCTAAATACTAAGGACTCACAATAGACTCCTGTAATCCAGGGGTGCCCAAACCTTTTGGGCCGCAGGCGAGTCACGTGGTTCAGGGAGCTGGTCACTATGGCCCAGGGTCTGGATCCGACCCCCGACACCAATTCATCCGGCCCACGAAGCCCTCATCGCTCCTGGAAGCGGAAGTACTTCTGCTTCCAGGAGCGACGAGGACTTCGTGGGCTGGATGAATCGGTGGGGGCCCGGATACGCCCCCAGGCCGTAGTTTGGGCATTCCTGCTGTAATCTATTACTACAGTTCCATTGCTCCACAGTTACTAGCACACAGTAGGATTAAGTACTTGCTGATTTTTTCAAAACATCAGGGGTAAATAGGCATATCGCATTATTCAAAAGCTCTAGAAAGATTTTAAGATGAGTGTTTTAAGGAAGTGGTGGGCAAATATCCAACACCCCCCCCCCCAAGAGATCTGCTACAATGTCCTTTAGTTACAACAGATAGCAGACATATACTTTTTATAATTTATCACTTGGCAAACATATGGTGGTCAAATAACACCTCTTCAAAGGCTTGATGTGGCTTTGAATACACTGCTCTTTTAGCCACATCCAGTCTTATGATGTCAATATATTTTTACACGCTACATAGAAAGATATAATTTTTATTTTATTTCTTTAACAACAAGAACATTCATGTAAAATATTAAAGGGCAGTAAAATTTACTGACAAATATTCTGTCATCATTTTAAAAAAAATATTTCCCAACTCAGGTATATGGGCTATGACAGGGATTCTCAACCTGTGGCCCGTGAGCCGTATGCAGCCCACGGCACCATTCCATGTGGCAACCCAATGCCTCCACCACACCAGGAAGTGCCATGTGGTGGAGGAAGGGCAAAATGGCCGTCCAGCCCCCAAAGCTGTCTGAGAGAGCGTGACTGGCCCCCGGCTTTAAAAGGTTGGGAACTCCTGGGCTATAATATTGGGCTTGCTGCTTTCTGCAGTTTTGGGAAGATCTTGGAACATATCCCTTGCAAATGGGGGGGGGGGAGAGAAAGGGGGGACCTGTACTATAATAGTGAAGTAGTGAGACATCTAGTGGCTATTTAGAGTAATTACTTAGCAGTTCATTTTCCTGGAATTATTTCAGAGCAAACAAGGATGGTTCACACATTACAAGAATAACAGTTAACCCTATGTACTGGTATAACTGACAGTATAATCTATAAAGTGCAAGAGGCAAAATTTTTTTGCATGTCTAAACCACACTGAAACATAAATGACTCCACAAATACTACAGTTAATTATGAAAGAAGTCCTGTGGTCCCATAAAGTCTAATACATTTATAATACATATTTTTGGACTATAGTCCTCTTCATTGAATGCATAAAGTGTTGTTTGGATTACAGATATTTATTCACATGGGGTAGGCTGGGATCACAGTGACGTCAGAGGTAACTTAAATTGAGGGTACGAGGCATGGTGCATATGTCAGTTTCCATAATATATGATAATAATATATATATAATAATATATATATATATATATTATATATATATATATATAATATATATATATAATAATATATATAATAATATATATATATAATAATATATAATAATATATATATATATATATATAATAATATATGATATGATATTTGATAATATATATCAAAGATCACGGCAGATGGGGATTGCAGCCATGAAATAAAAAGGCGACTGATTCTTGGGAGACAAGCCATGAGAAACCTGGGGAACATAGTGAAAAGCAGAGACATCACATTGCAAACAAAAATTAGAATAGTCAAAGCAATGGTATTCCCAGTGGTAATGTACGGATGTGAGAGCTGGACAATTAGGA